>JBCAMK010000014.1:1200000-1826440 GCA_038503065.1 Paragyromitra xinjiangensis
TCCCTGGGAAGCACCGGCTGGGGTCAATTGGGGTTTAGTCAAGTCTTGGGTTGCCATAATTAGTGCTCCTACCCTCAACGAGTGCCTTCGCGTAGCCACGAGGCGATTACCTGCGGGCCGTACTCCTCGAAGGATGCTAGGAGCCCTTGTGGATGCTGTTCCTGAAGAGGTTTCTGCGACTTACCCAATCTCTACTATTCTTGCCGATGATGAGGATGTTGCTGGCTGGCTGGCTCAGATACAGGGTCTAACCGCTCCGAGGATGCTGGTCATCCTTCATCGGGCCCCATACGATGGTCCGGGCCCTAAAGGGGAGCCTGCGGAGGAGTATGATGGTTCAGATACGCCACCTGCGTCAGGGGACCCTGATTATTTTACGGCTGAAGCGCTTGCTGAAGCCTTGCTTGCGTTGAAGGGAGTGGAGGATAAGGGGAAAGCGAAGGATAAAGGGAAAGCGAAGGATAAGGGTAAGGGTAAAGCGAAGGGTAAGGGGAAAGCGAAGGATACGGAGGAAGTGGGTGATGATGATGATGATGAGCAAGCAGGCCCTGCTTGAACGATTGGTATACTCCCTTCTGATGGCTATTACTAGATCAGCAAATGCTTATAATATGGAACAGGAAAACGAAAGGTAGGGATATTGGGATTAGGGGCATCGGTTATTAGGATTGGTATTGGGATTAGGGGCACTTGATGGAGATTACCGCGAGGATGCAGGGCATCCTTTGATATTTGCTATCCGTGTATTTTTATTTTTTTATTTTTGGGAGGTCGAAGCGCTGCGTCAGTAGTATTATGTTAGGGCTAGAGTTAATTCAAATATGTCTTAGAGATCAGACCGCACTCCTTATAAGCATCACCCCCAGAGGTCCTGAGGATTCTCTCTCTCCTCCATACGCTCTTCTCTCTCGTACGATATCACCTACCCCTTCCAAATCATATATTCTCCATCCAAGGATGACAGCCATCCGCAAGAGAAACCTCGAAGCAGCAAAACGAATGCCACCACCCCCTCGCCCCTCCGAAACAAGAAGGAGAAGGCATATCGTGGATCCGGAAGCTGAGCCCCTCAATTATAGTCGACGTGGCAGAGAAAGAGAAAGAGGACTGGCATCGCAGGAGGAGGAGGCGGAGGAGGAGGAGGAGGAGGAGGAGGAAGAGGAGGAGGAAGCCGAGGAGGAGGCTGAGGAGGAAGTAGATGAAGAAAATTCAGCGGACGAAGACTTCTATGAGGATGAGCAAGCTCCCCCCCCAAGTCAGAACCGGACCAAAAGACCACAGACGAAGATACAGGCTGCTGCGTCTGAAATGGCTCGTAATGCTATCTATCGAGGGCAGGCTCGCTTGGTAGGAACTCCTGAGGATAATGCAAATCCTAAATTATCGAGAGCTTTTCTAACTGATATAGCGTGTCCCCGAACCCCTTGAGCAGGCGCCAGCTCGGCGAGCTAGGCCAGGCCGCCCTCCGGCAACTCCCGCCAATTCTCCGAATCGTAGCAGTGGAAGGTCTGTATCTCCCAGGGGCGATGCAGAGAGTCGTAGTGGAGGTGACCTCCATAGAAGGAGTAGCAGAAGCGTATATTTGTTGGGAGAGCCTTTCCGTGCCTTGGTCCATGCATCTCAGGAGGATATCCTGCAGAAGACCCTGTTTTGTGAGCCCCTGCCATCTGCTGAGACGTTGCTCAAGTGGATACGTACTGCTTGGGCGAAGGCTTCGGAGGATATGGAGCGTCAGGCTCCTCTGGAGGCAGCTTGTTCTCGTCAGGTAATCACTCCCAACCCACGGACTACTACCCACAGCTGGTCAGATTTGCTTGCCTTAGAGAGCTTGGAACTGACGACAGAAAACATTTGGCAGGTAATTACCCCTTTCCTGAAGGATACTGCATATCCTCACATGAGATATAGATTAGCCAGCAACACTGCCGCGTGCGCTCTCACCTCGTCAGTGCAGCCAAGGTGAGCATTATCCAGCTCTATGAGCTGGATGAGCATTATCCTGAGATTATTAGAAACAAAGTGGAGTATTTGCTAGTCAAGGACAGGTTTATGTGCCTTGAATCTACCATGGCGGTATGTCGAATTCGGGAGCAATAGGAGTAGGAAGCTGACCATCCTACTAGGATTTTAAGAATCGCTTTCTAAATGATACGATTGCTGAGCTCATCTTCCTCAAGTATTATAGGGGGAGGAGGATGAGGGGACGCTCCGATGCTGCGTTTAGCTCCTTAATCAATAAGGAGTTCGTTTGCTTTGTCACAGCAGCGCTCCAGTACAATTTGAAAGCCTGGAGGACTGGCATGTATGTGGAGCCTGCAGACTTCACTAGGGAGACCTGTTATCGTACTGCTGCCCCCCCTTTCCACTCCTATATCTTTCCGAGACCTAGGATGACTGACATCCTTTATAGCGGTCTGGCGCAGACACTGCAGCATGTGGGATACCATAGCACTCAAAGCTCCTGAATGGGAAGTGGAAGTTCTGCATGCGATTCGGTACGAGGTAGAGAGAAAGGTTGCCAGGGTGACTAGGAGGCCTGTGGACGAGTCGGCCACTCCTTGGAGCGATGATGACGATGACGACGATCATATGGGTGAGTTACTGAGTCGCAAGCGGAAACGGGACTTCGAAAGAGGAGGCTATCAAGGTACTCGAAACAAAGCCAGGCGAAACGGTTCGGAGTCTCCTCATCCTGAGGATAAGGAGCAGGCACCGGGGCCTGTCAATATTCCTACCCTTCTCTTAGAGCAAGAAATCGAGAATGAGATCGAAACTGAAGTTGATACCCCTCCTCCAACTCCTGCAGCCGATACTGGTCCTCCGACTACTGATGATATGCAGGTCGACCTTTCTGGGGCTGTGGCAAGCTTCGAGCGGGAAAGGGAGGCTGTGTATCTTTGAGGGGATGTTTGGAGCTATGGAGGATACACTGCATCTTTCTCTTCGTTCGTTATTCGTCTGTCTTTTCGTTAGTCCTGAGGATACACCGCCTCTTTCCCTTTGTCTGTTTTTTTGTCTGTCGTTTAGTTAGTCTTGGGGGCTGTGGAGGATACACTGCATCTTTTCTTTCGTTGGTCGTTGGTCGTTGGTTTTGGGTCGTGGAGGATACACTGCATCGTTTCTTTGGTCCGTTTTTTAGTCTGTCTTTTGGTTAGCGTTAGGAGCTTAGGAGGATACACTTCATCTTTTGTTTGGTTGGTCTCAATTTGCGGAGGATTATCTATATCGTATTTTGGTAGATTCTCGCTATAATAGTAATTTTAATCCGTATATGCTCTATTCCACAAGTCCGAGTGATATCATGTGAATAGCTTTAAACTCGGTCTGAAGCAAGGCTCCTGGGCGAGAATATGGCACGCCCTAATGAATATGGAGAGTTCAGGAGGATTCAGGATATCTCCGGGAGGGATAAATGCCACGGTATGGAGTAGTAAAGTAAAGGACATCGACTCCCTGAGAGGAAGCTCGATACCGTGCATTCCTTGGAGAAAATGGTCATGCCTCTACGCTCCTTGGGAGGATGCGGAATGTCGCATACTTCAGGGAGGTCGAAGCCGCGCTGCTGCTCTCCATGGGAGGATGCTCGATATCGCATACTTCATGGAGAAGGTAGTTGTGCCTCCGCACTCCCAGGGAGGAAGCTCGATATCGTACACTCCATGAAGAAAGCAGCAATGCGACTGCTCTCCCCAGGAGATTGAGTAATTACTTGCGCATTATGGAGGCGCCCGGAGGAGCCTCAGCGTCTCCAGGGAGACTCGTGGAGTGGGCGGCGTGGGCTCCCGGAGTCTCCAGGAGGATGAGGAGGATCCACCGCTCCTCCAGGTAGGCACATAAACTCCTGGAGTCTCCCGAGTCTCCCGACGATCCCAAGCCTCCTGGAGCTGAGGGAGGAAATAATTATTTTTGCTGATGTTGCAGCGAGGTCAGCGAGGAGAAACAAGATCATGAAATTTCCAGCGAGGCACAGCGAGGCAGCCGAGGCGTGACCAACGCTCTGACCTCTGTGGAGGAACGAATTTTTTGCTGATGTAGTCAATAATCATATTCAAAATATTCTCCAAACTTGGGTGACAGCGTGACATCAGTAAATTGAGAAGGGTGACAGGTGTAACTTATGCATCTCCACAGCTCTCCATGGCGCTTTGGGAGTGCCTATATCGATCTCCTAGAGTCTCCTGGAGTGCTTGCTGCTCCTCCATGTGCCTCCCTCAGGAGGTTGGTCACAAATTGCTCCTCCAGGTAGGCACATATTCTCCATGGGTCTCCCAAGCCTCCCGGCAATCCCAAGCCTCCTGGAGCTCAGGGAGAAAATAATTCATTTTACTGATGCTCCCGGGATACCATCTCATCCCTCAGGATCAGGTAGTGTCTCAGCTATCCCAGCTATCTCCGAGACCCCCAGGGACCCCCAGGGACTATTTTTAACTTTTCCTGATGTATGATCCGCCAGCCTAGTCCTGCAGGACTACTTGCATGGCACTGATCAGTCCATAGTTGTGTCAGGTGTCCGCTAGAATAGTTCTCCCAGTTGCGCCGCCTATCAGCCAAAGCTGGTGGGGCATGCACAGGTGGATTAGGAACTCAACCGCATTTCTATGTGCTTGATGTCATCAGAGATCTGCTACAGGCCCATCAGCCTTAGCACCTCCGAATGTTCTTAACCACCAGGTCAGTGAGGTACTAGTGTTCCCTAGCATGTGGTAGCTACTCCACTCATGCTAGTCCTTGTACCTCTCCGTCTGCCCGGGTCTATTCTACCTTTCGCATGTAACAGCCTTGCGGGTCCATTACAAGTAGTCCTGCAAGACTAGGCTGGCAGATCATAGAGTCCTGACTGGTAGAGCAGTGCATGAGGAGTGGTTGCACATGAGATGCAGAACCCTAGTGGAATATGAGAGAACACTTTTGAAGGGACCCACCCATGATCACTGACAGGATTCAGGGTTAACCAGATCCCCCAGCTGAGTAGAACTAAGTAGAGGCGGCGAGCATGCACATCAGTAAAATGAATAATTTTCTCCCTGAGCTCCAGGAGGCTTGGGATCGCCGTGAGGCTTGGGAGACCCATGGAGAATATGTGCCTACCTAGAGGAGCGATTCGCGACCAACCTCCTCAGGGAGGCACATGGAGGAGCAGCAAGCACTCCAGGAGATTCTAGGAGATCGATATAGGCACTCCCAAAGCGCCATGGAGAGCTGTGGAGAAGCATAAGTTACACCTGTCACCCTTCTCAATTCACTGATGTCACGCTGTCACTCAAGTTTGGAGAATATTTTGAATATTATTATTGACTATCTAATGGATCTATATACATCGAACGAGTCCCCGCATCCTCCTGCCTGCCTGCCCTACTAGATCCCACTCCTCCTATTCCGAGCCTGCTGCTGAGTTTGCCGTGGAGTCGATTCAGAGGCAGGCAAACAGCCAATTCAGCCATAGATTCGGAGGCTCGGAAACAGCCTATTCGGAGGCAGGAAAGCACGGGATTCGGAGTCTATTCAGCAGTCAATTCAGCAGGATTCGGAGCCTTAGAAACAGCCGATTCGGGGTCTATTCAGCAGTCTATTCAGCAGTGGATTCGGAGGCTTGGAAACAGCCGATTCGGAGCCTATTCAGGAGTTTATTCAGCAGTCAATTCAGCAGGATTCGGAGCCTTAGAAACAGCCGATTCGGAGTCGATTCACGAGTCGATTCAGCAGTGGATTCGGAGGCTCAGAAACAGCTGATATGGAGTCTATTCAGCAGTCTATTCAGCAGTCAATTCAGCAGTGGATTCGGAGGCAAGCAAGCAGCTGCTTCGGAGGATGCTCGGGAGGAGGTTCGGGAGTCAATTTGGAGGCTCAGAAACAGCCGATTCGGAGTCGATTCAGGAGTCGATTTAGCAGTGGATTCGGAGGCTCAGAAACAGCTGATTCGGAGTCTATTCAGGAGTCTATTCGACAGTGGATTCGGAGGCTCGGAAGCAGTTGATTCAGCAAGGGGATTGACGGGCCTATTCAGAGTTAGCTACTGTACAAAACACGTTGATGGAGGAGTTGGAGGGGAGAAGGTATGGGCGTAGCAAAGGGGGTTAAAAGGGGGTGGGTGAATAGGGGTGGGCGGCGTGGGTGGGTTGGGGCAGCAATGGGGAGTTGAAAGAAATTCTTCTAAGTCCCTAAGCGAGATCCAATAGTCTGCGATTCAGGGAGTCTCTTGCAGTGGTGTTGAGGTCCAGGAGTGGGATGGAGGCTCAGCATCGTGCCTTTGGCTCATGGAGGATAAAGCATATCTCGGGAGAAGCCATATCCTCAGGGAGATGCAGGTCGGGCGCTCGTGCCTCCAGGCGCCCTGGGAGCGCACGGAGCACCTGGAGGAGATTGCCTCCCCGGGAGACGTGCCCATGCTCCTGGAGGCGTTAATTATTTTTACTGATGCAATACTACAAGTACTGGTGAGCCCCGCCATCAGTTGCTCTTTTCCATCTTGAACCAGAGACTTAGTGATGTGAATTACCGAGTTCCACCCTTAAGATTATTGAGTATACTGCACAAAAATACTTTAAGATCTCAGCCTGACTTTAGTATAAGCAACGGCCGTTTTCCTACCTAGCCTTAGCAGTTGTCTAGAGAACCACCCCCATTACAGAAGCACCTGGAAGAGATTGCCACCCTGTGAGACATGCCCATGCTCCTGGAGGCGTTAATTATTTTTGCTGATGTGGCACAGCAGCTTTAAAAAATATTTTAATTGTTGGGCTGCCTGCAAATATAAATTCAAAATGGCAGCTTCTCGGCTAGGGAATAATAAGTGCTTGGAGAGCACATACCTGACACCATTTCATTCACTATCTAGTAAGAAAACTTGAGAAACTACTTGAGGGAGCTGATTTACCTGTGATCAAGATCCTACAAGTCATCTAATGGGTGGTAGAAGCCTAGAACAACGATGTTCAACCCTCAACAATCTTCAACTGCTTCACGAAAAGTAGTTTTAAATTATTTAAGTCATCATACTACCTACCAACTGCACCTGCTACAAGTAGTGCTACTAGTCGTGTAACGCCGATACCGAATTTGGACGCAGTGGACAAAGCAGATATGCATTCAACTAGGGAGCCTGAGGAATTAGCGGCATCATTTGCAATATTGCAAGGTGGAAACCATATTCCGGAAGCTCCAGAACTTAACAAGTTCATGGACCCGAGTGAAGAGCAAGTGGATGATGATCCCAATTTTTTGGAGGTAAGTTAGTGTCTTCTCTCATAATAAATTTAGTTTTTTTAATTTTTTTAGGAACATATTTTGAAGTCATTCCTACCTGAAGATCCAATTCAAAACGCGGCAGAGGAAGATAATGAGGTTGAGCACCCGAAAGCGGAAATAGAAGTTGCTATCAAATATTTGGAGTACCTAGAAATTTTTCAACTACAGCAAAAGACTCCAGACGCAAAAACCATAGCTGAGCTCATTAAAATGAGAATGGAAATGGAGGTAAAGAGACTAGAAAAGATGGGTAATCAAGTGCAAGGGAAAATAACTATGTACTTTAAAGGTGTATCACATGTAGGGTGAAGCTGGACGGAGTAAGGCTATTAGGTAGAGGTTGAAAGTTGCGACTCGGGGGGAGAAATAGGTATGCGTCGCGATCATGAAAAATCACTCGGTTTTGCTATAAGAATATCCTCTCTATAAGAATATACTGGCGCGCCAAAAGCATATTCTTATAGGGCGATTCAGCTGTACCTAGAAAACTTGGATTTTCTGAGCATTTCGTTCAGGGCATGCGACCCCCTCAATGGTCAAAGGACCGTATACTTGGCCCTGTAGCTAGCCTAGCCCTGTACAAAGTTTCAAGTCAGGTGAGGTTCCTGCTTTGGCGTTGGCACTGGCAATGGCGCGGGCCCGACATGGAGGCAAGGCCTGCGCCTGGGCCGGGGGTCGTCTCGAGTCCCTATCATTTCAGGTATCATGGGCGCCAAAATATGACTGGGCACCACAAAGGGAGTAGAGGGAGCCTAAACCTAGTTCGAAGGAGAGTATGGTTGTTGAGCATAGCGTCATCCGCTCTTAGGACATAGCGCTTTCATTGCCAACTACCAGTCGCAACTTTCTAACTTATGAATCATCATGGATTGCAACCATACATCAGCGATCCGCTGCCGATTCAAAAAAAACTGTACAAGGGCTTTAATACCTGGAAGGGGGTGGTGGAGATCCCAAATGTTTGGTCAGTTCAGTTAAATGTAGGGACGTCACCTCAACAAAACTGGTACCACTGTACATTATGCTAGTGCTTAAGCCACTATTACCGTCCTTAACCCCACAGAGCCTCTAGACGGAAAGGTTACTACTGTGCGGTGGATCTAACTGTCTCCATACCCGAACTTTTCGATCTAATCTCCAGCCTACCCCACCCAGTACACCGTCATGTACAAAACAACTCAGCCATGAAGAAAATACTGTTTTGTATTCTTACACTTATGCCTTATCAATCCGTTGGATGACTATAGCTGTAGCTCCGCCACCACCGTTACATATAGCTGCTACGCCGTACTCCCCCGGTTTAAGAAGATAGAGCAATGTCGTCAAAATCCTCGACCCTGACGAGCCAAGCGCATGCCCTAGAGCTATCGCTCCGCCCTTGACATTGACTTTGACTGGATCGAGACCCAAAATCTATATTCAAGTTAGAAAGAACTTAAATCCTTGGCATAAAATTTGCCCCATGTTTAAAGACACAAATAAGCAGAACTCGCCTTCTCATTAGCTTTGCTCACTGCAGCAAAAGCCTCATTGATTTCCCATTTCGCAACATCTTGGATTCCTAATCCTGCTCTTTCTAAAGCCTTGGGAATCGCTAATGTAGGGGCTAATGGAAAATCTATTGGCCTCGTCGCAGCGTCGGCATAACTTATGATCCTCGAAAGAACTCTACTATTGTTCCCATACTTTTCGGCGATAGTTCGGTTTCCAAGCACGACAGCACTCGCACCGTCACTAAAAGTACTGGAATTTGCAGCTGTGACAGTTCCCCCCGCTTTCTGAAATGCGGGCTTGAGCGTTGGTATTTTTTCCATCTTGATAGCTTCGTACTCCTCATCCTTTCTTATTATGACATTGCCTTTTCGTGAAGAAACAGTAACCGGCACGACTTCTTCGTCGAAAGCACCTAATTCCCAGGCGTCCTTTGCCCGGCGATAGGATTCGATAGTATAGTCATCTTGCTCCTCACGGGAGATGGAAAGATTTTTGGCGGTATTTTCGGCGCAATTGCCCATACTGTCAAGATATGATCAGTAGCTGAGCCTAAGCACACATTTGGTCCTGGTCGAATAGCTTACTGAATTTGGTCATACACGTCCCATAATCCATCTTTGATCAAGCCATCCTCGACCTGGACATGGCCAAAAGGTGGTACCGCTCTCGGATAGTAATAAGGGACTCGGCTCATGTTTTCCATTCCACCAGCAAGTTGAACCTCAGCAAGTCCAAGCTGAATGTTTTGGGCAGCAAGAGAAACCGCTTTGAGCCCAGAAGCACAGACTTTGTTGATAGTAGTCGCCTCAGTAGTTTCAGGGAGGTCAGAATAGAGCACGACTTGTCGGGCAGGCGATTGTCCTACTGATGCTTGGAGGACATTCCCAAAATACACGTTGGTCACTTTGTTAGCGGGTATGCCGGAACGGGCAATGGCCTCTCGCACAGCAAACGCTCCGAGCCTAGGAGCCGGCACGTCTTTAAATCCACCATTAAACTAGAGGAATGGTTAGAGATTGAGAAGTCATTGTAATGGTAAAAGACGCAAGCTGATTACGAACCTTGCCGGTGGGAGTTCTTGCAGCAGATATGATATATGCATCCTGCAGCGGGCGTAGTGAAGAATTGCTGAAATAACGAGTCATAAGCGATAGTCGTTGGCTACCAATGAGATGTGTTAATGATGAAGTTTCCGGAGGCATTATACGAGATTGGACTGATCTAGCGAGCAAAGAGCACCTCGAAGTAAGCATATTGGGTAGTGGATGAAGTGTTGCCAACTGCTTCCTAGCTGTGGGAACTGATCTATCTTGAGTGGAGCAGTCGATGGTAAAAAGAAGCCGAGTACAATTCTACTTCTTTAGCTTGCGCTCAACAGGAAAATTTCATGGATCCACAGCTAAAAGGCGACTATTCTTTGAGGAGTCGTTGAATATGTACACACGCCAAACGAAACATGTCCCGCATCTAAGCGGCTGCGGAGTTCCCCACATGATCAAGCAAGGGACCATGCAATACCGACTTCCGAGGTTACTTCTACGGAATGCAGCAAGCTGCGCAGTGAGGCTGGGCACGAGACCAGAGGCTACCCATCAAAACTGGAGCAACGACTCCGAGCAAGTACCTATGTAGTTGTATGTCATACCACCAATTGGCACAAATCATTAATACCCGTAACACGGCTGAACATCTGGCATTTTATATTACTTCGAGCCCTCATCCTCAATTAGATACAAACCTTTCTTGTACTCCAACCCCAGAGACAATAGTCCTCCATCTATATTTCCGCTTGGCGTGGTTGCTGCTGACAAAGGTAACATGGCCCGCACAGCGGTTTAGCCTAGTCAGCTTTCACACGTTCCCCTCCCCCAACTTCACCGCTAGCTATTGATAGATTCACGAAACCAAACCTTTCTCATTGATATCTTCTACAATAATTTCCTCCTCTCTCACCTGATCTGATAGTCGAATCTCGGCCATGTCGACCTCCGCTCGTCGCCGCCTCATGAGGGATTTTAAGGTGGGCAGTCCCCTCTGCCAGAGCTCTAGGCCTACGGGGTCTAGTCTGGGCCTGTGATCCCAAAACCTTGGCTGACCGAAGATGTCTGATTCTCTAGAGAATGCAAACTGATCCTCCAGCTGGTGTCAGTGCTTCTCCTATCAGCGATAACGTCATGACATGGTTTAACTCCCTATCTTTGGCTTCAATCCTTTGCCGGGTTTATTGCCGTTCAGTTAACTTATGGTAGAATTCTGCAGGAATGCCGTCATAATTGGGCCAGTGGATACGCCTTTCGAAGACGGAACCTTTCGCCTCGTGATGCACTTCGAGGAACAATATCCGAACAAACCACCCGGAGTTAAGTTCATTAGCGAGATGTTCCACCCTAACGTCTACGCCACTGGAGAGCTTTGCTTGGACATTTTGCAAAACAGGTGGAGTCCGACATATGATGTGGCAGCCATATTGACCAGTATACAGAGGTTTGCCTTCTACTTGAAGCGACTGGTGGTTGACGGTTCTTCTTGCTGATCAGGGCATTCGTAGTCTTTTGAATGACCCAAATACCTCTAGCCCTGCTAATGTCGAAGCCTCCAACCTTTACAAAGATAACAGAAAAGAGTATGTCAAACGAGTTCGCGAGACTGTGGAAAAGAGCTGGGAAGGTTGATTATAGAAGCTGGTTATCGCATAGTTGCCAGGTCTCGTAGGGCAGTACTTGAGCAAAGTTGCAATGTAATGAAAGAAATAAGCTAGCTGTGTGATCGGTTCGGCTTCGTAAACATCTATCTTATGGCTGATAGTATCGAAAGAATTGGGTTTTTGTTCGCATCTCCCTTGGGTACTGGTCTCTAAAGAGGTAGTTCTGTTTCGCTTTTCGTCAACACAACACCTGGAACTCATTCATATCTACTCTATATCTTTTTCTCCGCATCATCTAGCTTCTATTTGTCTACCTGGCAGCAGTCAGTGAATTTGATAGCCTTCTTGTGACCGGAGCTTGTAGTTTCACCCATCACCCACATTCAACCCACTAGCTTCGAAGATTTCGATAAACACCTGGATGCTGCCTGATCGGAAGCGTTTTCAGTGTTCTGGGATACGGTAAGCGAATCCAGAGAAAGGTTGCGGATCTCTTTGCGGGCCATGCTGGCCATATGTCGGTGCACGTCGTGTGGTTTCATTTCGTTCTCCATTCTAAGTTTGGATCTCTGTGGGGTGGATCATCCATCAAGCGAGGGGAAATTTCCTGATAGGGCAGCTGTCGTCCTAAACAAGAAGGATAACGGGCCAAGAACCCAACGACAATTGGGCCCTGTACCTCCACCGACTGCCTCAAAGCAATAATTTCCTTAGGAGACAAGGTCACTAGTAATATGATAACAGGAAGAATTCCAACATCAATCTCTACAACTCCGGAACTATATCTACACCAATAGTAACATCATTCGTAACGATTCATTTCCCTTCCTCTGCTTCCCCGGGGTGACTTCTGGACCCGCTGCGGGAAACCCCCTCACCCGTCTCCCCTTCTCCGTCCCTCCAATTCCCCCTCTCCTCCCGCTATCCATCCTGTTCCATTATCAGCCGCACCATCTACTTCAACTCCCTCGTTAATTCACATCAGTCATCGCTTCCGCATCTCTTTCCGGTCATCCCACCTTCAATAATTCCCCTAGGTCTACCGACCGCTTTCTCTTCCACTGAACTCCTTCTATCTTCTTCTCAAGAAATCATGGCGTATGCTTTCCCTTTCTCAACATTCCCTCCTTTCTTTCCCTCTGCGCAGGCCCCTAGTCACTGCTAACTCAGAGATACAGGAGTGGTACTGGGAGCTATAACACCATCAAGGGTATATTGCAGCTGTTCCCGCACACAGCATCCCAATCAGAGTCCGCTGACATGCATTTCGCGTCTTTCCACAGTGGTGGCTCGATTTCGGCCGCAGAACTCGACTGAAATACGGGAGGGCGGGGAACCTATAGTTACGTTTTCTTCCGAAGATACCTGCGAGTTGGTTGTGAGTTGTCACTCAACATTAGCCTCTTCATCCCAGCTTTTCCCAGAGGGTTTGGCAGGGTTTGGCTAACAATTCATTTCCAGAGCAAAGAAGCTGCTGGCGCATTCACCTTCGATCGTGTATTCGATATGAATTCTCGTCAGAGTGATGTTTTCGAGTTTTCCATCAAGCACACTGTTGATGATATTTTGAACGGTTACAACGGAACTGTCTTTGCCTATGGCCAGACGGGTGCGGGAAAGTCATATACAATGATGGGTGGAGATATTGATAATGACGTTTCGAAGGGTATTATTCCGCGAATCGTGGAGCAGATCTTCGCATCTATCTTGATCTCACCGGGGAACATCGAGTACACTGTTCGGGTATCATACATGGAGATTTATATGGAGAGGATTCGCGATTTACTTAATCCAGCAAACGACAATCTGCCGGTACATGAAGAAAAGAATAGAGGTGTTTATGTGAAGGGGCTGTTGGAAATCTACGTCTCGAGTGTTCAGGAGGTTTACGAAGTCATGAGAAGAGGCGGCTCAGCAAGGGCAGTTGCAGCGACAAACATGAACCAGGAGTCCTCTCGATCACATTCCATCTTCGTTATTCAGATCAACCAAAAGAACGTTGAAACAGGATCACAAAAAGCAGGTTACCTATATTTGGTGGACCTCGCAGGCTCTGAAAAGGTTGGGAAAACAGGAGCTTCTGGGCAGACCTTGGAGGAAGCGAAGAAAATCAACAAGTCCCTTTCGGCTCTAGGAATGGTCATCAATGCGCTGACGGATGGAAAATCTACACATGTGCCTTATCGAGATTCAAAACTCACGAGAATCCTACAGGAATCTCTGGGTGGTAATTCGAGGACGACTCTGATTATCAACTGCTCACCCTCTTCTTACAACGATGATGAGACGCTATCCACTCTTCGATTCGGGATGCGAGCCAAGTCGATCAAGAACAAGGCAAAAATCAACGCAGAATTATCGCCGGCAGAACTTAAAGCTTTGCTCAAGAAAGCTCAACATCAAAATCTTACATATGCAGAATACATATCATCACTGGAGGGCGAGGTAATCACATGGAGACAAGGTGAAGCGGTTCCAAAGGAAAAGTGGGTTCCACCATTGAAGGTGGATTTGCCCAAAAAGGCGACAGAAGCAAAAAGCAGCCGCCCAGGTCGACCAGATACGCCTTCAAGACTTGCATCTACCGAGGCTCAGGCACCTTCGCGACCTGACAGCCGGATCGATGTCAGATCCTCAACACCAATAACTCTCGATAAGGACGAGAAGGACGAATTTCTTCGACGGGAGAACGAACTACAGGATCAATTAGCGGATAAAGAATCCCAATTAGCCGCCACGGACAAAACTTTAAACGACCTTAAGGAGGAGCTAGCGTTTCTGAAGGAACATGATTCCAAGACGGGGAAAGACAACGAGAAGCTAGCAGGGGAGGTTAACGAACTCAAGATGCAGCTAGAAAAAGTTTCCTTCGAGAGTAAGGAGGCTCAAATCACTATGGATGGGCTGAAGGAGGCAAATGCCGAGTTAACATCTGAGCTGGACGAGGTTAAGCAACATCTCCTGGACGTTAAGATGTCCACCAAGGAAACATCGGCAATGTTGGACGAGAAGGAGAAGAAGAAGGCAGAAAGGATGGCTAAGATGATGGCTGGGTTTGATCTTGGAGGAGATGTATTTTCAGACAAGGAGCGGATGATCAGGGAAGTCATCGAGCGATTAGACCTCCTCGAAGAGAATTCAGCATCAGGCGAAGAAATAACACGTGATGATTTAAAAGAGCTGCGCGCTAAATTACTTGAGACCCAGGGTATCATACGGCAGGCGGAGCTTTCATTAAACGAGCGATCGGATGAACAGGAAACGGCACAAAGGCGAAGAGAGGAGCTAGAAAACAGGCTATTTGCGGTGGAGAGGGAATATGAAGAGCTGCTGGAGAAGAATCTCACAGACGATGATGTTGCGGACGTTAAAAGTAAACTTGAACAAGCCTATCTCAGTAAACAAAGTGTTGAGGTGCAGATGCTAGAGGACTTGAAGAGAGAAGTGGCAAAGAAGAGCGAAGATAATGAGAAGTTGAAAGCATCGGTAGAGGAATTACAGCGAAGGGCCAAGGCAGGGGGGGCTCCAAATGGTTCTTCTGCTTCGTTACCAAACGGTAAGACAGTAGCACAACAGATCGCCGAGTTCGATGCGATGAAGAAATCACTCATGCGTGACCTCCAGAATCGCTGTGAGAGGGTAAGCCGCCTCCCGTACCTAGATTTTTAAGACTATAAATACTAATATCACTAGGTTGTTGAGCTGGAGATCAGTCTCGATGAGACGAGAGAGCAATACAACAATGTGCTTCGATCTTCGAACAACCGTGCGCAACAGAAGAAGATGGCATTCCTGGAACGAAATCTGGAGCAACTTACTCATGTTCAGCGGCAGCTCGTTGAACAAAATAGCAGCTTGAAAAAGGAGGTTGCCATCGCGGAGCGAAAATTGATTGCACGAAATGAGCGAATCCAGAGTCTAGAAAGCTTGTTGCAGGACTCCCAAGAGAAATTGACGGCTGCGAATCACCGGTCTGTTCAGCTCATCCTACAAAATGCGTATATCACATCGTACAGCACTAATAGTAGCATTGTAGATTCGAGGCACAACTTACAGCCGTGAAGGAACGATTGGAGGCTGCTAAAGTTGGGACACGAGGCCTCGGAAATCCATCAAGCTTCAGCTTACAGGGCTCTCGTATCGCAAAACCTTTGAGAGGCGGTGGTGGCGGGGATGCCAATGGCGCAGTGCAAATACTATCCGGAGTGCAAGGGTCCGCAGCCCAGCAAGAGGCCCAACAACCCAAGCGATCATCATGGTTTTTTGACCGAAAATGATGAGATGATATACGGGACGCCAAGTATATAAACGATGTGGATTGATTGTTCAATAACGGGTGCCGGTGGAGAAGAGATGCTTTTTCTGATGGTGCTGCTCGACGTTTCCTTGCTACTTACCCCCCTTTCCTCTTTTTTTCGGGCAGATTTGGATGGATGGGAGCCTAGGATTGAAATATTATCATGTCCGAAGGAGTAGATTCTTCGTTTTGACCTTTACTTTTGTTTTGTATTGTTTTTCTCCCTTGCCTTATGCCCGTGACGTATTTTTTTCACTCTGTACCGCCCCCTTTCGGTCCTTTTGTTGCAAATTTGGTCCGTCTTTTTATTCGTAACCATCCTCATGCTCATGTAGGATTCGTGTACAGTGTGGGTAATACCTCTGCTACATAGCTTTAGAATGTTTGGATCTATTGCTTAAAGATAGAGCAATATCCTCATGTAGGGGGAAACGATGAAGGAGGTATTGGTTTGTGTGTCGTTTACTTGCTCCATTCACAATTCGCCAGAGGCCATCGAACCCTCCTCCGAGTTAAGTATTGAGCACAAGCAGAAGGAAAATGTGCTGACTCGGAGCGCTACTCCACGCAATGCGACTACCTTTGAGCGGAGAGACTACCCATCCACTATTTCTCAAAATGCTAAAATAAAGTCAATGTAGTTACTGCCACCAGAAGCTGGAGACTGGTTCGGTAGGCCCGGGTAATCAGTAAGGACTAGCAAGGGTGTGACTCAAGCGAACGAAAGCTTCTTTTCCTTTGTGGCAGCTGACGACCTGGGACTGGGCTGAATGGCTGACTCAAGGGCGATTGATTGGCTGGAGGAAGGAAATGGTGCGCGTTGCCAGGCTACCTTATCCGCTAGCGTTGACGCACTCTCCTGAGCCGCAAGTAACTTGTATTGTCCCCGTATCATCCCCCGTTCACGTTCAAGATTGAAACTATCCATTCCATCCGTCACTCATCTCATCGCGTCTTATTGCCTTTCGCCTCGCCCCCTAAGCTACCCGTTCTTCGTCTAACCTGAGCCAAAAGGTCACAACCTGGGCTGAGTAACGTCAAGATCCTCTTGGGTCGTGCACTACCCGATAACTAGCATACCAGTATTGGCCTACTACCCATAACCTACTGATATACTTGACTTGATATCCCGTTGCCGCACACCTCTGTCTTGCCCCAGATCCTGACTGAAGCAGCAGCCACGAAAGTGCGCAGGATACTTTTCGTGATCGAGTCGCGGACCGTCCCGTCACTTTCTTCCACACGCACACGCACACGCACACACACGCCATTCGTGTGCTCCTCGGTTCCGCGAGCTTCCTCTTTGGTTTTTTCTCGCGTCTTTTTTTCGTCTCGCGCCATTATTCAACCACCATGTCCGCTTATCCGCCCACGCCCGTCGCGTCGCCCAAAGTCTGTAACGGTAGCCTCGTTGGTCACCCGGAACGTTCCTCCAACAATCTGGGGGTATTTACTACCCCCAGCACGCCCGAATCCATGACGAAGTCTCCCATTTTAACAGGCGAGGAACTATGTTCTCCTACAACCTATACCAATACCACAACCACAACCACAACCACTTCCACCCCTACAACGTTCACCTCTACCCCTCACTCAGACACCGTTTTCACAATCCCATCTCGACACAGTTCCGTCCCCAGAGAACCAAGAACCACTTTCAACTCTTTGCCTTCTCTGATCCAACTGCAGATACTCGAACTTGCCCTTCACGACAGCGGCTACGCGGCTTTGACACCCAACCTACTCGACCTTAATGATCCTCGGTTTATCAACCACAATTTCTTCACCCTTCTCGATCGCCGAAATGTCTGGAGACGACTACTACGCGTTAATAAGCTTAGCCACGCGATTTTCACACCTAAGCTCTATTCGCCAGCCGTGGTCACGAGTATGACCCAATTGAATGCACTCAGTGGGTATTCGTACCCAGAACGCGACCAAAAACAGAAAGGCCGACAGAATCCAATGTTTCACACTGGCGATTTCAATTTGCACGATAGCCAAACTAACATTCCTTGTCATGCCAAGCGAAAAAAGGTTGGAGAAAGATCAGGGAAAAGAGTGAGGGAGTTGGTGTTGATAATTGCGAATCTGCCTGGCATGCTTGACTCGAATGTAGGACCGAGGTTTCCGGAGTGGTATATCCAAGATTGGATGCGGTACGATTTGGAAGCTCTGGGGGTGGAAAGTTTAACAGTCCTTGCACCCTCTAAAGGTGATTTGCTATTGATTTCCTTTTTCCTCCTATGCCCATATCCTTCGAAGCGCAACCGTGTTGATGCAGTCCTCGGACGACAACAGCGATCGCCGCCAATATTCTCCATGCGACCCTACCAAACCATGAAACCATAAAACATATCCACATGGAAGTTTCCACCGGAGAACCATTTTTTGCTCCTGACGTGAGGTTTTATAACCACTACACCCATGATCCTTCAACGGATCACATTTGTCCCCGGCTGGTACTGCACAGCCAACGATTGGAGTCACTCACTATCCGGAATATGCATGTCTGTCGACACCTTTTTGATAACCACGATTGGCCAAACCTCAAATCTCTTAACGTGTTCTTTCATAGCGGGAACCGTGGTTTGTGCAGCAGCGATGCGGGGGCCCATGAAACGTGGTTTGCTGAGAACGAAGTCAACGACACGTGCAGAAAGTTGTGGAGACTTTGCACACTGAAGCAGGACGTTGTGGTGAGGATGTATGCGTGGTTTGACATCTTGACCAGGTCCCAGGGTGAGATGGATTGTTCTTGGCGCACAATGCAAGGTTGCCTGATTTGTAGGACCGTCCCGAAGGGGATAGCTACCATAATGAGTAGTGAATGGTGGAAAGCGCTCGCCGACGGAACAGAGCGTTTCAGAACACCCAGCCCCTCATTGTCAATGACGACAAGGTTTATGAACGATAGCGAGGAGGTCGAAGATGGCAGCGATTTTGATGATGATGATGTAGAGAATGTCCAAGAATTCCAGTACCAAGACGAAAGCGACGGCTACTTCGATCTTGAGAGCTCTGTGGATGAAAGTGGCATTCCCATGTCGAGTGTACCAAGACACAGCGAGACAGATGTGGCTGCGACACCTTTATTTACGTTGCTGCCGAAAAAGCCAAGGCAAATGAAGATACTGTAATTCGTTCCCTTTTCTGCGCACCATCGCTTCTGCTCGTCTTTCTTTTCACTTCCCTTTTTGGTCGACAGCAAATTTGTTTGGTAAACCGGGTGTACGGGCGGCGTCGTCGGCGGGCAGGCAGGATCAGGCGTTTATTTTTTAACAGGTGATGGGGCCAACGAACAATAGTCAAAAAGCTTGTTATATTTTTATGAGAATTATTGGGAATCTATCTTATTTTTGCACAAGTACTTCTTGATTCGAAGTTTAAACTTCTTTCCTCGAGCACTGACCAAGTACTTTCGATCTTCTGTCAATGTAATGCCCTTCCCCCTAGAGATTCAGTATATCCCTTGAAGAACTAATGTATCTGTACTTGCAATAGTCTCAGCCAACTTACACACATCCTATTGCTTATCAGTTTTTGTCCAACAGGCAGTACCAAAGGAGTGTTTGCGAACCCTCATATTCAAAACTGCCATATAAGTCATATACTATTCGTACAAAGTCCACTTGGGCTAGGGTAAGTAGAGCGATCCTAAGGACCTGGTGCCCATGATCTTCAAATGTCACTCGGCAAAATATGAGCAAGTTTTGCTGGAAATAGTAGGCACACAATAGATGAGAAACGGACCGTCTGAAGGCTAATAGCACACTCCATTAGATCATCGCGTAACTTTCCCAACAGCCTATGTACTAGATCGTTTGTGTATCATTCCCACAACCAAAATTACGCCCGAAGAGCATCAGTATTAGGAAGTGCTTCCTAAATATCGCCGAATACATACGATATAGGGTAGAGGAAAGTTAATTTAATAAAAATCACGCACATATACACATACACGCAGCACACTAGGCCCTTCTCTCGGCTCAATAAGTTCGATACCAGTAAGGAGATTAGATATCCAAAAAGCGCACCTTAAAATGTGCGGTCCGTGACGCAGATAATAGATAAAAGCTTGATCACTTGACCCAGTACAGGCCCGATATATAGACCCAACCCGCACACTTGAATCTCTCATGACAATGTGCATAATTAGGTGGCCTGGTTCTGGTAAATTATATCTTGGACTAGAAAACCTGTCAGTGGATAATATGATATATCCACAAGCATTCAAATTTATTGCCCACCCCAGATCGATCAGTGCTTTCAAAGCCCGCCCAAACCCTGAAAATCCACTCGTCGCAAATCATTGAGGCTATAATCCTTGGAAATCCACAGCCTTTATCCTATCTGTCCGGCTATACCCACTACCAAACCCCATTCCCCGATCCGCTCCATGGTGCGTCCAAAACAGTGCAGTTGGGACTAGTATGATTTAAGTCATACTTCTGCCCTCTATGATCCGTAGGAAACATTATAGTCATCATCCTTGTGCCTGGTTTGATATAACTCTAAGACAGGAAACATTATTAAGGTATCAGCGTCGGCTGAGTAATTATTAGTTTCTAGTATCGGTCACTTTTTTATCGTAGTTCCGGAATTCTTTCTAATCCTGCAAAGAACCACTTCATGGCTTTTACTCATAAAACAGCCGTAGTCTATTCTCGTCCTTTTGTTACGTATACCCCAAAGCCCTCTCCTCAATCTGGTGACACAATAATTTTGTCTGCGATTTTTACACTATTGGATAGCTGATGCTACATTGACTAACATAGAATGATGTTAGCTATAGCTGTACCGTATCAGGCTATTCTCGTACCAGGCACTTTAGCCTTACTTTGTAACTAATCTCAACATAAGAGAAGATAAAAATTTTCCAACCCTCTTTCCCATCTTTTGCGCAACCATAGCTAATATTATTACATAGGAGTCATAGACCGCTAACGATAGTAAATACCCAAGGGACTTTGCGTCCTATCCCCCAAACCATGATACTGTGTGAACCTTTCCAGGACCCGCTTGCCCCTGATAGCGTAGCTAACGAAGTCCATCATTCTCTGAAAATATGAGATTGTTTTTAAAAACTATAATTGACATGGGCAGGTAAGAGTACAATTTCGATTTATTTTAGTTTAGAAATATCGAGAGATCTTATTTGGATCCAATCCCCTGCTTTCTGAGCGCTGGTGGGCATTGCTATTCTCTTCTACCAGATAGCCGAGTGCGAATTCATGATTAAGACTTTGAAGTAGTGCGCAAACTAGCACTTAGTCAGGCTCTTAACACTTTTCTAGCCTACTAGAGATGAGCTTTAATTTGCGGTATGGAATGAAGATTCAAGTTCGTTTCGATACAGCACCCAAAGGGAGATCCAATGGAAAAACGTTTTTGTACAAAAAAAAAACACCCGTAGCAGCTGCTACCTCTTACCTAGCAACCTTACACCCTGAAAAAGTGAGTGTTTAGAACTCTGCGACTGTGGGACACCACCGCGGGCATTTTGGGCGTCCCTAACAGCCAAACACATTCAGGTACAGCCATGGATTTTCTCTATCTCCTCTCAACATTCGTGAAGTCAACGCCATATTTTTCTGCCAACCTCGCACGCCTCCTATCTTCGTATCCAGGTGGATAGATCCCTACCGTGCTCGTTAGTTTATTTACTCCAGGAACCTAGAGTCCCGAAGCTACCAGGAGGAAACAGAATCCGCACCTCGCCCCTCGCCGATATCCGAGATAGTGTCCTCTAGCGGCCGTCTATGAGTCGCCCTAAACATCTCCTTCCTAGTAACTTCATCCTTATTGAAGTCTTTAACCCAGCCAGTCAACGAGCCACCAGTGTAATCAAAGACGCCAAGAACCAGCGCCAGCCCAGCACCGTATCCAATGACAGCAGGCATAGTGCGGACTAAAATCACCAACATGAGTAAAGCTATCCGGGGAAGACTATGCAGCCATAAAAGAACCTACATCTAGTCCCCAAAATAGCGCCGGCAACAAAACCTCCAATCATCGGATTCAAACTATCTTCCTTCTCTCGCAGATTCGCTGCAGCACTACGAAAGAACATGTATGAACCGCCCATGGCCGCTATTTATTATTGGTTAACCCTCCTATTTTCGGATGGGTAAGCGGGAAGGCTTACCAAAAGTTGCGACAGTCCCACCGGTTTTAGTGATTACACCAAATGCGCCAACATTCTGCTTGGTAAGGGTATTCTGAACTGCGCTCACGAACAATCCTGCACCACCGACAATGAGCGTGCCCTTGGTAGCAAGGCCAATCGCGTCGCGGCGCTTAAATGGAGGTTCTTCTTCACGCGGCGCCATGTGTGCGGTGGTGGTATCTTCGTTGTTGGAAGGTGGATAGGGGAGAAAGTGGGTATGGTGGGGTGGATAGCCTGCAGGAAATGGAGTTCAGTTCAATATGTCTCAAAAATTCCGGAATAGAAGTGAGGCTGTTTATAAAACGGAATTAAACTCACTGATATCTTGCCGTAGTAGCGGGTGCACGTATGATGTACCGCTCGTCAGCGATTCGGGTGATGATGCTTTGGAGGTTTAGATAGTCTAGATATTTCCCGCAACAAGCCCAGACGACGTTGTTTCCAGCCAATAAAATACACTGCTGACTCATCACTGCACGTACTGGACGGTTTATTCAACGCACAAGATATATCGGTTTCCAGCTATCCAACAACTACTAAATGCCTAGCAACGTATCACCCATATACAATAAAAGTTCACTCGTGAGTACATCTATTCGAGGGGCTTTACACCTTTCCCTATGCCCATCAATGCAAAAAGAGAATAACAAGAATCTACAATGAACTGAATCATACAAGAAAATAAAGGGTAAAGAACCTTTTGAAAAATTGAAAGAAGGAAACAATTACGTTCGCCGCAATCAGATCTGTACGTAATAATATCAAGACGAGCAGACACCCCTGAAGCCTAAACGATTCAGACGGACAAAAAGTGGGTGACTAATGAGCATAAGCGATCGCAGTAAAGACGGAAAAAAGAGCTGTAATGCTAATAGTAAAATGATAATCTTGACAAAACAAAATACAAGAGTCTTTTTACAACGATATCCTCCACTCCTATAGTCCCACGTTTTCGCTCAATTCGTTCTTGACTTACTCGACTTTGATACTGCTGTAAATCTTCCTTACGAAAAACCAGCTTGAAAAGAAGCCGATAGACCCTGTGAGCACGAAAAACAAGAATCCAATGAGTGCACTGTAGCCCAGATACAGTACATTACTTGTGAACCCTCCCAAGCTCAACTTTGAGATCCAGTATAAGATGGCATTGAGGAAGATATATATTGCACAGGCACCAGCTGTGAAGAAGGATCGCCATTGCCAGTGGTAATTTTCCGAGCAGAGAAGGAAGTAGATCAAGAGGATAGTGACCGTTGAGCAAGTAATTATCTGTTTTTCCGAGGGTCAGAACCTGATGGAATAATAAGGTACTAGAGATGCGAACCATAATGCCGTAACAGACGAACAGGAACCCAAACATGTAGTACACTTTATGGAACCAGATAGAGTTCATGATAAAGTACAGCTCGACAAAAATAGCTCCAAATGGCAGAATCCCGACCAAGAGCATACTGGGTATCGGCTTAAGATACATAGACTGCTGCGGGATCTGCCGCGGAATCTGATTTGTACGAACAGGTGCTTCCATGGCCTATTTCAAAACCGGTCAGCTACGCTGGTAGTAAATTTTACTTGGGCAGAATTAAACCCACTGGAGACCTAAATCCAATCCAACTCCCACCAAAACTCAACGGCACACTAATAACAAACCAGATACCAACCAGGGCTAACATAGTAGTCAATGGCACAGCACCAGAAGAATTCTCGTAGATTAGAAAGAAGTTGAGGAGGAAAAATGAGCCAAAGACAATTCCAGGAATAAACACGGGGGTGAGGATGATGTTGCGCTTCCAGGCTTCGCCGCCAAAAGACTTGTATGCTCTCGCCGAAATATAGCCGCCAATGAAACCGAAAAGGGTATAAAGCAGAATCATGACGGTTCCTAGGGACCCGCGATTTGAAGGCGACAAAAAGCCGAGGAGAGCAAAAATAATAGTAGCCCCAGTCATGAAGAACAATTGAGCGCCGGATCCTAAGAAGATGGAGAGTAGCATAGGGTTCTTGGGAGAGCGGAAGACATCCCCGTGAACAAGCTTCCAGCCAGAATCATCCTGCACATCCTCATTCAAGTCCAGCTGATTGTAACGGGCGATGTCCTTGCGGAGGGCTCGGAGAAGAACCATTCCAACCATTCCAGTAAGGAAAATAACGATGATCGCCGAGTTGACCAAGGAGAACCAGTGGATGCGGGGATCGAAAACATGTAGATACTTGTCCCATCTGGTAGCCCAGACGGTAGGCGAATATCTCCAATAGACCGAATAAGTGAACAGAACCTCCGTCTCCTCGTCGGTCGACAACACCATCGGTGTCTCATCCAAACAGTCAGCACCAAACTCCCCAGCGCCCTCAACAATCTTAGAGTGCCGAGATGAGGGTTGGACGACAACTCCGACAACGCGATATCTCTTTTCCTTCGAGCGCGAGGATAGCTCATGATAATCGATGATAATATCGTAGTGATTGTTGAACATGGCGATGGGATTCTGCTCGCTGGCGCCTCCGATCTCTCCCAGCGGGAACCCTTGCGAATAGAACTCAACATTCTCAACCTCGTCTTTGTTCAACGTAGCAGCCGGCAGTCCATCGATCAGCCAATTGATGTTGTAGTTTTGAAAAATCCTCCTGTTGACGAATTTTGCCTTCCGAGTATCAAATTTCTTGACATCACACAGCCTTTTGCAGGTTTCGTTTTTGGCCATATGTATCTCGAACGGTGAATCGAGGATGCGGTCGCCAAACAGGATCGAACCTAGCGACTCCGAAACCTTCTTAGGGCCATCTTTAGGTCGACAGAAGTTGAATGCAGTGTGATAATAGTCGTAAGAGATAACAGAGCGGAGTTGTTGATCTTCTTGCGAAAGGGTCGGAGTGAGGCGATTAACATTTAGGGGGACTTTGTCGCCGGCATTGTAGTCTGTCGGGGCGACACCAGGGAGGTAAAATGCCGAGGTGACGGAGGAGAGTAGAGATACAGCTCCAAGAACGGGGAGTAAAGGACTTGAAAACAGCATTATTACGTACGAGATAGGACGAAGCCTATGTGTACCTGAGGCTTAAGGTGAGCCAGAACAAGGTGGTGAGATAGTGGGGGGGGGTGGTGGTGGTGGTGGCGTGAACGCGACAATAGATGACGTGGAAGATAAATAGGAACAATAGAAGACAGCAAAGACAGTAGAGAAGTAAGAACAAAAGGTAGGGATAAAATAAGAGAGGTTTGGACACTTGGCCAGCTAAGGTGAGGTATTTAGAGAGCTAATCCTAACAGTTGAAGCTTCAAGATCCTGGTGGATATAGAATAGGATCTATCTGCTACATAAAGTATTACTTTATTGGCATCCAAAATTTGTGGGTCGCGGCTGAGCTCCTGCCAAGCCTCTCCCGAGTGGCTCCAAACACTTGTCACCTTCTCCACCACCAATCAATAGTACATGTAGGTCAGTACACTTTTCTAGAGTAATACTACGTCTACTCTATATGCAGCCTGCCATCCTTTGGAACGCAAAGACTTATGTTTCATTCGACGGGATGCTCGGCAGCCTTGTAGCCAGATCTTGGCATCTGAAGTTCGTGGGTTTCCTGTCAAGCTCCTCCTGCCAAGCCTTTGCTTCACCAACAGGTGCATCGCGCACTCTCAACACCTCACTACCAACACCGACACCGACATTAGCTTCGTATCTACATGTAGCCACCAGTCCTCTCTTGCGCTCTGCGATGGAATTGGAATAAATCTATCCAATATCACTTTTCTTGAATCATTCGGTTCATTATCTAGTCAGACAACCGTTCACGATTGGTCACTCGTACCAGCTTGTGCATCGTCGATCAGACCTTGAGCTGCTGTTTAAGGTGTTGTCAGTAAATACACAGGACATCGACACTTTGCTCTCATGGACACCGCATGTAGGCTTAGCGTAGCCATCATCTAGCTCACTGGGATACAACCATTTCTGTGAAGCATACATGTACTTCTTATCACTCACCATATGTCACTCGTCGATCAGAACCGTTCGCATCATGTCAAAGGAACTCCAAACAGTTAGCCGACATATGGGTGATAAGGACCGTGTGGCTTCAGCCCTCTTGCCAAGCTATGAGGATACATGTATTCTTTGACTGCTAGAGCTCTTTAAAGGGCTATGTTCGCCTAGTGCCCTACCCGTTAGAAGGGCCAGAACGAAACTTTGCTTCCCCCCCCATTCCGACGTCTTCGCGATGAGGTTTGCATCGGGTGTTTCAAGTGTCGCTGGCTTTGGGCTCAGGGCAAGGGCAAAAGGGCTTGGCAACCATACTGGAGAACCCAGACCACATCTCCAGGACCAGAGCTCACCAACCTTCCAACGACCACTTACTGCTACCGCGAGCAATCGCCGTGCGATCTAGCATTCCACTTAAATCTTTCTCTATTGTTTTGAGTGTTCCCGAGTACCGTCGCCACGATGTCGTGGCCTTCGCGTTCTAACGCTCCAGCACTTCTCACCCAATTCCTTCAGACCGTTTCGGATGCTCGCGCCGCTCCTAATCCCCAGCTAGTTTCGAGCTGTCTCAATGCTGACCCGCGGTATATCACACAGAACCAACTGATGATTTCACTGCGCGAAGAGCTCATCAATAATCCTCGCTCAATCAAGCCGAATGCTGAAAGAGTGCTTACTGATGAGTGGCCGGGATTCACCGAGCTTGTAATTGGTTACTTGAATTACGTCGCCGCCTTGGATCCGGCAGTTCTGTGGGATATTGGAGTGATGAATCCTTGGTACAAGAATTTGAAGGCTTATATGGCGTAAGTGGGTTAACTTTGATTTTTCGGCGACTCGGTCTGCTTACCCTTCCCCCCAGTGTTTTAAATCCAGCCTTCAACTCGAACAACGGGAGTCTCTTGATTCCACTGATCAAGAGCACCACAACCCTACTCACAAACTTCGCGTTGAAAATCGATCTCCATGTGGGCGATCCCGGGTACAACAGCTCGCACTTTGCGATGAACTCTCTTCTCCGTACATTTAACAACACCCTCGCCGAGCGTACTTTCTTTAACGGCCCCCCCACTCTTCAGATAATCAGCAAGAAATCTGCCACTCTTCATATTGCCAATCTGCTATTCAAATTATATTTTAAGGTCAGAGGCCTCCGTCAAACCCAGGATACGGAGCAGCCAAAGCTAACATCGCCAAGCTTAATCAAAATCGGTTATGCGCAACAATTCACACAAACATTGAAGCGGCCTCAATCCCATCCTACCTCAATCTTTACCCCAAAGCTGATGTTGTTTCCTACAAATACTATCTTGGCCGCCAGCACTTCTTTAATGCCCATTTCACAAATGCGCTATCCACCCTCACATCAGCCTATGATCTCTCGCGTGTACAGGACCTGAAACAACGCCGGCTAATTCTCCTCTACATGATTACCTCCGCTATCATCCTCGGGAAATTCCCCTCCCAGCACCTCTTCTCCCGCCCCGAATGCGCAGGCTTCGCCGAAATGTTCTATCCCATCTGCCATGCTATCCGCCTTGGCGATTTCTGCGGGTTCCGCCACGCTCTTGGGGACGAAGGCCCCGGGGCATGGAAACGGGAATGGTGGATCAAATGGGAGCTTTACCTCGCTCTGCGAAATAGATGCCAAATCCTCCTATGGCGTGGCCTAATCCGACGAACGTACCTAGTCACAAGACAGACCACGAATCAGCTGGCAGCTGGCGCGAAGCCGGCGCCTCCAACTGTGGCTATGAACGATGTCCTGGCACTCGGGCGATATCTCCATCAAATACCAGGCCAGAACAATACCAGCATAAGCACCAATCCCTTATTCCTTGGTGCGGATAACGATTCTGAGGACGGTGAGGATAGCGATGAGGAGGAAGGTGGATACTTTGGACTGAAGATGCAGATGGTTGATGTTGAAACCGCAGTTGTTAGCTTGCTGGATCAGGGTTTCATTAAAGGTTATATTGCGCGCCAGGTTACAGGGCCGCTGATAGTGCTCAGCAGGAGTGGAATGTTCCCGCCTGTTGCGGAGGTTTACTCTGGAAGTAAATGGAAGGATGATGGAGCTGAGGTGGAGGAAGTGAACCCCTTTGCAGGTGGAGGTGGAAGGGTGATTAATTTAAAGGGTGTTAAGGCGATTGGAGAGTAGGGGAAATAATTTCAACAGATATCCCGTTAAAGTTTGTATGATAGGGTATGTGCATGGTGACTGAAGATAGGTGGATATGAATTTTGGTGTCTTTTGGCGTTATGTTTTTGGAGGGTTAGTTATGTTTACTGCGTAACTTTCTTTTTCTGCACCTAGAACGGCTGTATGATATGTATGTAAAAAAAAGGGTAACGATGGGGATAGAATTTATTTATATATCTTGGGAGTGGGAAAGGGACTTACCTTTCAAGATAAAAACAGAAATAACTGCGACCTCCAGTAGTAGTATCACTTAACACGAGTAATAAAGTAATCTTCTGGTGGGGTCATGGTGAGAAAAGATAGTTATATATCCGCAAGTTCATGATGAAAAAACACGTCCTTTGAGGGCCCGTTCTAGTAGACGTGGCACTAGCGTCTCGTGTCCCGCATACGTTAGAACCTTAATTTCAGGTGATTGACGCTCTTAGATTTCTAGAAGTGAAAGTACATGTAGTGTTGGGTTTTGGACCTGAGGTGGGATCTATCAAAATCCCGCTCTATTGAAATTTAGACTTTGTATGATTCTGAGCTTACAGTGTGCGGCGAAACTTCTGCAAATTACGTGTAGTTCTTGTGGGCTTGAACTTTCAGTGATTGAAGTACCGAACCGGAGCGCTTTCTGTCACGGATGTTTGACTCACTCGACTTTGACAGTTACTCGCCGTGTCACAGTGAAGTATTTGAGCTAGGCTTTATTATACATGTAGAACTAAGGTAGTTATTAGATGAAGCCATAGGGAGTTTGCAGTGAAGCATACATATGTATCTATGAAGGATTCAGATATCGATCGGCTCGTTCCTTAGGAGTGCTAAGGTTACGAGTCACCGAACGAAGCTATCTCCTAGTAACCACTTTAAGTGTCTCTGCAAACTCTTTTGCTAGAGTATAATACATTATAGTTATCCTAAAAGCGAGGGCCATGTATATGCGGTCGTGGCGCCTAGCCCCAAATGTGGGTATGCACAATGAAAATAATTACTGCTCAACAAAGGAGAAAGCATCATATTTCGCCATTATTGCTTAGGTAATAACGGTACGTCCTTTATTTCTTGTGGGAGGCATGATGGATTTGGGTGTTGTACTGTGGGGCTCTTGAACGCAACTGTACTTTTTAGCCCAGCCTTGGGTTTTAGGTAAAGTGGTAGGTGGATGCGGGATTAGCCGAGCCCTGCCTACAAACGACATAGCATTGCATAAAGCTGCGGCGCACATAATCCCAGTAGCAACCGCAAATCGCTTACGGCAATGTTAGGAATCCATAATCATTGCCGCTATCATTATTCAGATGAAGCGGTCCGGAAGCCCTGCTTTGAAACCAAAATTTTTATCTAGATCTGTGCAAGTAAATTGGATTGGACTGCTGTTTCCTTAAGTCGTGATCTTTCATGGCCGCTGGACGCATAATAAAGGACGTGGGGAGGGAATGGAATACAGGATACAGCTCCTTTCGGACAATTTTGTTCTATGGTTGATCAAAATCGCTCTCAACCTGCCTTTGAATCCAACATCGTTGTTCTACGTTACCTGCACAACATCTCTCCAGGATCGCGATTACGGGAAATTGAACGCAGTGCCGATCTCTAGTTACTCGGTTCCATCAGCGGTATTTCTTGGTAGACCCTATATCTGTCGTCCAGTCCCTGGATTACAACTTGGAGGAGAGTAGAAATTAAAAACATCGCTGTGCAATGGCTGTTCAAGGTGATCTGGAAAGTAATCATTCCAATACCACTCCTGATAGTTCTAGGCCTCAAGCGGCTGTAAGTGATATGAACTCTGATGATAGGATAGTGGCAAGTGAGGAGCCAATGGCACTGGAGACGAAAGGAGAGAAGTCATACGATACGCTTGGAAGAGGAGATGCTGGAGGGAATATGTTCAGAAATATTTGGCATGAATATGTGTTCATTTTCATCGTCACCTCAGCACAGCTGATTACCGTGAGCTTTCATTCGTGCACTGATATTTGATACGGGAATTGGTTATTCAAGGGATGGAACAGCAAGCGAATCTAGGGAACACCATTCTTCCTATATACGACATCTCACGGGGACTTGGCTTACCTGAGGATGAAACTAAAAATCAGAGCTGGTTCATCGCTAGTTACTCGTAAGCAATTTCCTGCTATCAACTCACCTTTAGTTGAATTTAGAGTGGTTAATGAATATAGGTGTACCGTTGGAGCATTCGTTCTAATTACCGGCCGTCTCGGTGATTTATACGGTTTCAAGAATATGTTTATGATTGGTTGGGTCTGGTTAGCGATCTGGAGTTTAGCGGCCGGGTTTGCACCAAACTCAATCTCTTTCGACATATTTCGCGCCCTTTCCGGGATCGGGCCTTCTATATTAATGCCGAACGCTGCAGCTTTGTTAGCGAACGGCTGGGATGAACAATGGAAAAAGAACCTAGCATTCGCAATATTCGGAGCTATTGCTCCGGCAGGGTTCGTAATCGGTGCTGCAGCAGGTGCCGTGATCACGGAGTGTGGTGGTACTTGGGAATGGATTTACTGGAGCATGGCGATAGTTGCGCTAGTATATGCACTTATTAGTTGGTGGATTGTCCCAAGTAAAGGTGGAATGAATAGACATGGCACCGGAAATATCGACTACATGGGAAGTGTCTTTGGTGTTGCAGGGTTGGTATTGATTTTTGTATCATTAAAGTGAGTTTCACATCCATGGATTCATGATTCCTTTAGTTATCATGTGAACTAATTCTTGGGTAATTTTAGTGGGGGACCTACATTCGGATGGAGGGCGCCTACCTGCGGTGTCTTATTAGCCGTGGGAGTACTATCAATAGCTCTATTCTGTTATATAGAGACTTTCGTCGAGCATCCAATCCTTCCGATGAGCATTTTCAGTAGTGCAGCATTTACTGCAGTTGCTGTGAGCCTTTGCTTAGGCTGGATGAGCTTTGGAATGTTCCAATTCTACACCCCTCACTTGTAAGGTCCTCAATATTCTAAAGAAACGGAAGTATCTAACTATACTCTAGCCTGATGGAGTTTCGCGGACTTTCTCAACTTGAAACATCACTCCAACTCCTCCCTTGTGCCGTTGTTGGCATCTGCGCGGCTTGTATGGCAGTATTCATGCTGCCCCGAGTCCCTGGCTACATCATATTCGGTATATCAATGTTTTGTTTCTTCCTCGGGCAACTCTTGCTAGCTTTAACACCTGTTGAGCAGATTTACTGGCGAATGACTTTCCCAACGTTTATCCTCATTTGCATGGGGCCAGATTTGTCATTCGCTTGTTCATCTCTTATTGCATCAGACAAGCTGCCAAAGGAACAACAAGGTGTGGCAGGGAGTTTCATTAATACAATTGTTAATTACTCGATTGCATTGGGGCTAGCGCTAGCAGGAAATTTAGAGGCTACGGTTAGTGATCATGGGGATGATCGGCTGAAGGGATTTCGAGCGGCTTGGTTCTTAGGTGCTGGGTTTGCGGCCCTGGGGATTATTATGACGGCGATATTCCACAAAGGAATGGCGAAACGTCACAAGTAAAAAGGCGGCGGATGCACCGGGGATGAAATATATTTCTTTTGTTTTTCTGCTTGTTGATACATGTAATCTTACTACCAGAGACGAAGGCTCATAACTACATGTATGTCCTCAGGGCAAGGAATGGGACGGGTTGATATTACATGTTGTGTTGCGTGGAATCATGCGTAGTGTCTGTATGTGCTTTAGGGTTAGGGTTTCTAGATGACGCACAGTATGGCGGCAACCAACAGGTGTCAGACAGCCCACTTTATCTGCCCCTCAGTGTTATTTGACTCACGTCAAGCACGCCCATCTTCTTCCATTCATCACCTTCCATATAATTTCGCAGAAGCTCATCATGGCTCCCAAGAAACAAGTGGGCGAAAACTCAAAGAAAGCATTGGAGCAGGCTCGCAAAGCTGACAAGGCGGCTGCTAAAGCTGGGGCCGAAGTTGCGAAGAAGTCTGCCGTCGAGGATGAGGAATGGTCTAAAGGTCAAAAGGATAGCGGAAAGAAGTAAGTTGTAAATAGCCTGCACTTAACAAAGGCCTTTTCGTTTCGAAAGTGCTTTCCTGATAAACAAGATAGGGAAGCTGCGGAAGCCAAGAAACGTGAAGCCGCTGCCCGAAAAGCCGCTGCCGCTGCCGCTCTTGCGGAAGAGGAAGCTGCTCTCCCATCAAAACCTAAAGCCAAATCAAAGGCTCCAGAAAAACGAACTCGCGGAGTCGATGGTGCTCTTGCTAGTCTTAACGCATCTGGGATCGATGATGCCCTCGATGCTTTGGCTTTGGCTTCGGATACGAGCAAGGGAAGTGTAGACAGACACCCTGAAAGAAGGTTTAAGGCAGCCTATGCAGCCTATGAGGAACGAAGGCTACCTGAGATCCGAGAGGAGCACAAGGGCCTAAGGCTTGGGCAGATGAAAGAAATCATCAAGAAGGAATTCGAGAAGAGCCCAGAAAACCCGTTCAATCAAACAGGTGTCGTCAACTACGATGCGACCAGGGAGGAAATCGAAGCCAAAAAGAGAGAGGAGAGGGAGAAGATTGAGGCAAGATTGGCTACGGAATAGACGTTTGAAGCGAGGAAGGGGGCAATGGGTAAGATGGCAACAGGTTGGAATGCTTTCAGGGCATAGTATCAATTTCACGGGCCCTACCCAAGATTGTACGCTATAATTATTTGGTCTTGTGGTTGATTTTTCCTAGTCTTTTTCTCGATAGGAATTTTAAGTGTGGCCTTTCCAATGGCTTCGTAGATTGCAAGCCCTTCATACAAATTCTTTAATTGTTTCATTTCGTCCTGAGTTTCGTCACGCAATTCTCATTGCCTGGCTAGCGCTGCCACATACTGAGGAAATTTGTGGGGTCGGCCAAGCAGCGAAACGGAGAAGCTTTGTCCGGTATTCTCGCTCAGTGTTCTGAAAATATAACCCCACCGATTAGCGAAACTGTTTTCCTAAGCTGTAGTGCCGATAGAAAAGCACTTTGTTCTCCTTGGGAAGCGAAGTAAATACCCCTATGGTCTTGATTTTTTAGGCAGTTTCGGATTTTCCGGATTCTTTGTTCTCCAAACCTTAATTAAATCGATTGGCATTTGCCACCACTAAAATCATCATTTTCAAAGATGCCGACGCATACGAAGTCCTGAGATATCAAGCATGAAAACAATCAAGGAGCCGGCAGTAAAATCTTTCTCGGTTATTAAACAGATTTGCTCCTAGCTACGTCAATATCTCGCTGTTGCTGAAATGGACCCAATGTCGAAGGCTTCGCATCTTACCCCGATCAATATCGATGAAGCAAATGCCAGCGATCCAGAAACACATAATGTACTAAGACCTCTTTCGCCATCTGCGGTTCCATCCGCACCATTCACCCCTTACTCAGTTAGCAGATTCTCAAGTGCGTCAAGGAAGTCCTTTACAAGTGAGGATTTCAGAAGGGAGCCTGAAGAGGCAGAGAATATGAAGTTTCAAAGTGTAATGCCGAGCCAGATATCGATGGTGAGAGTGCTGTCTAAACTGGCAAGCAAGGGTGACCAAAATAGATTAAAGAGGGGCAGAGCAAATAGAGAGAGTGTTCAAGGCCTGGAATCTTTGGAGGAGCCAGGTGACAACGGAGGAAAAGCGAAAGATGCAGAAGAGGCAGGAGAGGTCAATGTTAATGGTATGTAGGAAATTTTAGTTCGTCAAACCTCACCGAATAATGATGCTGATTCCAACAGGAGAAGCATATGTTTTGCATGAGGACGGCGTTTTCAAACCTCTAAACCTATGCATGTCGGTAAAAGCACACTTCAGAGGCTATGCTCTACGTAAAAATAGAATATTTAAGCCCCTCAGTGGAAGTCCTGCTGCTATAGCTATTGAAGCAGGCACACTTTACAGAGTCACGCCAACAAATAAGTATTCACACACTAATGAAGGCCAGGAACACACTTCTAGGGCTCTTCACAGAATTAAAAATGTGTCACAGCTATTAATGCGCGGCACTAGCGGTCAGGAGGAATATATGTATGTATATGATCCACATTGGGAAGGATTTGTTCGTACCGACGAAACACGACGATTCCCTCCCGAGAAGGCGATTTTGAAGCCAGGGGACTTTAAAAACTCTGTCCATACACAGGATTCTGAATATTTATTCGCTTCAGCAGATGACGCTCTCCGCAAAGCAGATAGAGTCGAGGAAATAACAAATTGGCAGAATCTCCCGGCACGCAGGCTCTCAACAAACAATCCCCTGTTAAGATCATTAACTCTTCCTTCGAAAAAGTTTACAAGCCCACAGATACCCCCTGAACCGATCACACAGCTCCCCCAAACTCCAGCAATGTTCACCAGGCCCGCGATAAAGCAAGATCTAAGACTTGATGAGCAAGGGTCATGGTTAAATATTGATTTGCCGTTGCTCCAACAAGATCCACAAGTCGGCAAGCATGAAAACGGGGTCCCGCATGCACTTTCCCCGCTATCTTTTGCCCAAAATACCGATAACTTCCCGCTTAACGACGTGATTTACGAAGAATCTTCGCTTAATGGGGCTGTGACCCCATCTTCGCCCACAGTTATCGAGTTCCATAAGCCAATAAGTCCTGCTTCAGAAATTGGGACTTCACAGGCAGCAGCTCTTTATGCTCCTGGCCTTCAGCAACTGGCTAATGAATGTGTACTGGTTCTTTGTTTATACGGCAGTCAAATTTCTAGCCGTCCGAAACTAGCTCGCATAGTAATCCCGAATAGCTCCTCATCAGATTTTGATGATGAGAAGCTGTTCCTCAAGATGCGTGATGAGTACCGAAAGCTTCGGGGCTTTTGGCGGCGGTGGTTTTCTCTGAAGGGCCTAAAGCATATTGATCTTATTGAGGTATGTCAGATATTTTTTTAAATTACCGACCCTAGTATAGGAAGGTTTATGTTTCATGAAGTTAACTAAGCTTAGTGCTATAAAAGCGATAAGCGTCAAATCTTCCCAGACTCCTTTCCGATTGACGATCGTGGCTTCTCTCCAAAGAAGCTATTAGACAACTATCTTAAACCATGCAAAGTTTCCGGTGATCGCCATTGGGTAGAGTGGATATATCAACTTAATAGCGAGGAGAACCAATATGCGCTGGAGTTTATTGTGGATTGGAGGTCAGAAAAGATTCTTGCAGCTGCACTTGTCCCTATCACCCTAAGCATCAGTGCTGGGGTTTTATGGTACTTTCTATACCCCGGACAGGAACATCTGGTTGCATTTGTTTTGGGGGCCTTTATACTGTGTTTAGGGTGGTCAATTGTTGGTTTGCTTGCGGCACTTAGCTATGTTGTTTAAGGTATCGGAACATGAATTGAGGTATCTTGTGTTCTTTTGAAATAATTTGCGGCCAAATTCACTAGCTACGACTATTCGATGATGCTCATTCACGGTCTCGTCTCCAGAGGCACCGCCCTATCTTTTCAACCCTATACTTACTTCCAACTTTACAACTCCAAAGAGCGATAACGGCTATCCAAAGTGATATAGCTACTGCTGATAATGATTTAATAAGGGAAACTAGTGACAACTGCGGTGGTTTCACTAAAATCAGATAGTAGTCGAAGACTCTCATAATGGCTCCTGAGGGTAGATATGTCAGCAGAGCATGGAGATTAGCTTCATATTTGTACACCCACGACGCTTAGGGGCTCCAAGAAGGATTCGCTGCCAATCCAAACATTACTTCGTTACGTCTACCGCTTTGTATAATAATTGCCGACTGTAGGAGAATTAAAAATGGGGTTCAATCGTTAGGATGCAAAACTCCAATTGCGAGTAATTATAAACAATATTGTGAAGCAAACAAAAAATGTGGGGGTACTATACAGTACAATCGCCCTATAAGAATATGATTTTGCAGCGACACCATATTCTTATAAGGGGTATTCTTACAGAAGACCCGAGTGATTTTTCATGACCCTGCGTTGCGGCTCCTTCAAGTTTTCTTGATCAATTGTATTATTAATGTCTCTCTATCTACCTACATATATACCTTATATAACTACGCAGACTGATCTTTAAACCCCATAGTGATCTTTTTCTGCTCCTGGCCCGTCATCTCTGCCACAGTGTAACTTAAACAGGAGCAAGAAGCTAGGGATGATCCATCTAAGTCAGAGGTCTCCCCTAACCCTGACTGCCATATAAGAATATACTAATAAAAAACAGCAGGCTGCTAAGAATATTCTTTTACAGCAATATTCTTACTTTTGCATACAAAATTCTCTGGTTCTGCTGGCCATATCCTTATAGGCTGTTTATTCTTATAAACAGAATTCTTATAGGGCGATCCTACTGTAGCTACTTTTTCCTGCATCAATTCATGGAATCAATATCTCTTCATTAACCCGTCGCTTAGCGTCATCGAGATATAATCGAAAAGGAAGGTGATGGCTGTGCTCCGCCTCGAGAACGCGGCCCGGAAAGGTGATTTGCTGAAAAAAATGTGGAATGTGAAGAAATACACAATCCACTAAAAACGCACCAATCGCTAGCCCGACCGCACACGCTGGGCCAGGGCCAGGAAGTGTATAGATTATAGCAGGTAGTTTTGATTTAAATCAATAGCTGAAGATTCGCTTGTGACTAGGTCTCTACTGTACTGGTAGTACTTCGCGAAGAGTGACTGAATGCGAAATTGTTGGAGATGCTTCCGAATACAGGTGACCTCTTGGGTGTGGCTTCGGAGTCGGAAATGATTGAGAGACAGGCACCCGAGCACTCGGGCACTCGGGCACCCAGTAGAGCCACTACACGAGTATTTAGATAGAGGTCGTACTCCCTACCTAGCAAGCAAGCAATCGAACCTTCTATTCCTCCCTAAGTGCCCCAATATTACAACACAAATTGCCGTTACAGACACGAGTTTTAATTCATGGATATATGAAAGTAGTTGCAATTGTAAAGCGCCCCGGCTATCTGATAGGGAAATTCTCTAAAAAAAAATACGGTAAAATCACCACACATCGGAGTTAGTCTAAGGCTAGCACTAAGTAGGGGACCATTCTCTGCTAAATACCTCCTAGACTTGGCCTGTTTTGAGCAAACAATAATCATGAAAATTCCTCTAGCGACGAGATATCTCTTACTCCAAACCACTTGCCGAAGATTGGCCACAATCACGTACCTCAGCGACTCTAGTACGATATAGATGCCTATTTTATCCCCCCCCCCGAACCAGGGCACTCCTAGAGCCATGTATACACATACGTAGCTGAAAGCTTTATAGCTTCCTTCCCTTTTCACGAGGTGGAGTACTCCATCTCTTAAAACCTCAATATTCCTTGAGCAGGCCAATGAGGTAGTTATTTACCAACACTTGTAAATAGTACATTGGACATAGCGTAGTGCTAAGAAGTTAGAAATTATAGATACTCTCCATTGCCTAAAGCAACATTAATGATGTAAAAGTACGTAATATCTTATAACAAACTAATTAATCTATCTCCGACTGCTTCACAACCTGTAATTATTTGATTTTCTAGTGATTGATAAGTCGACATGACAGCCCTGCAGTACACGGTCACACAAGAAAAATGCAGTACAACCCGGGAAGCATGTAGCCGCTCGTGCTGCAACGATCAATGAAGTAGAGTGAATACGTGCACAACCTTACAGCTATTCGGGACTATTGAGCAAAAAAAATAGGGATGATACTGTTCGTGCTTCAAGTGAGGTAGAAAAGTCTAGGGTAAATTCTATCCTTTGTGTGATATGAGTAGAATGACAAATAATAGTTAGGTATAAGACTTATATTTTGTCCCGAAAATGGACATTTTGTTTTGGGTGAATACAGACAGTTTTAAGACTGACCGAAAGGAAGGGGAATTCCTTCAGGTGACGCAGTATCTAAAACTATACTATATATATCGTATTATGAGCTTGTTTCATTCTTAGGTCAGTCCAATTTTCAGTTGCATCGTTGGCGCTGGTTCTTTTGTACCCCTTAGGCTTTCGGCTCCCATGCTCGAAGAGCAGCTTTGATATTGTATGGGGCACGGGCTCCTTCTGTACGAGTTTGGGGAAAGTTATGGATCTTTGGCCCGTGCACTTGTACTTTCCACAAGAGGTGGCTATGGTAAACGTATCAACCTTTAGTAACAACAAGCGCTGCACAAACTAGGCATGAGGTAGGCTGATATTTTCGAGACTTTTAGTTATTTCATACCAGAAATTCCTGGATCTTATTTGATCATCTCAAACAACTAGTTTCAACTATTTCAGGGAACAAAAGGAGGCCCCTTCCTACCTGTTGCTAGAACTCACCTTTATCAAAGCTTTTTTTTTAAATAGTAAGTGTAGAAGTACATATGCGCATGTTGCGTGCAGTTGTGCTAAGCATCCCTACTTAATCCAACTGCGGTCTCGGTACCATACTCAACAAAACTTTGGGTCTGGTGATGAGACACTACAAAACTACGGCTTCCCTAGTTTAAGACATCAATAAGTAGGTAGGAGAAATAAGTGGTGTCAATTTAGAGACCAGATAACACTGCGGTGACTATGGACCTTCTAATTCTACCAGGAAAATCTCAGCACATAGATTTCCGGGTTTCTCTCCTTCGCCTAAAAGCTGTATTCTGTGTTTTTCACGGACATATATATCCTGGTAGGCATTAGAAACCTGATCACCGTCTTCAGAGCTAATTTTTATCTATGTCGACTCTTCAACAATACAGAGGAGTCGTCGAATTGGAGATATGAGTTGCAACAGAGTTTTAAGCGCATCAGCTAATATGGTCTTCAATCACATTGATTACCATCGCGCAATCGCAGCTAAATTCCCGAAAGCGTTTCAGGAAATCCACATATTCGGTGTTGCAAGCTTACCACACGCATAATATACGATCCCTCTAAGCAAGGCACTGTCAACATCCACATCTGTATGTGCATATGCATGAAATTATCTGCGTCAGTAAGCACTGCTGTAGAGCCCACGTTGAACGAAAACCACAGTCAGTTCACGGCGACATCGGAAAATGCGCCGTCATCGGACCGAGAATAGACCAAGTTTTAAAAGATCACAGGGTAAGGTAATGCTGCTGTCGTGAAACCGCGGTGTAGTTCGTATGTGTGAGGCTGGTAGTTGAAGGGTTCGACATCCCTATCTCATATTATCACGTTTCCTAGCTTCTTGTGGCGCCGTTTCTGGAATGATGGGCAACTAGGATTCCTGACAGTTACTTGCCCCATAGGTACCTGAAATATAAAGAAAGGGAGCAAAATGAGTTTTGAAACTGTTATTCCACGAGGATCATGGTTTACGAAGGGCATTTCCACGAGATTTCAGAGCAAGGTTGTTGATAAAGCCACGGGCAGGGTCTTGCGCGATAGACGTGTTCTACCCCTGGTCGAAAACTTGGAACCGAGATCGGGCAGTCTGGGCCCGATTGACTCAGATGGGGCGATACTTATGTCAGGGCAAATTGGGCATTGGGAATGGTTCATAGCAGGCCATTCATCGCTGTAACTTAAACGGTATGAAGGTTCGTTTCGGTAGTGCTGGGATATCCTAGTGCTTACCCCATGATTTCCGTTTCAATGAAAAAGAAAAGAAAAGAACTGAAAAAACCAAAAATTCAAAGCATTGGAATTCCAGAGAATGATTATTTGCTTTTTGCCAGAAGGGCGGCACGGAAAATCATGAAAATTTCTCGAATGCTACTTCAGTTGACTACATGTACTAAACCTATTCATCACCCAGGTGTGGTTGAAGGACAAATCGGGATGAACGTTAGACACGTTTGATATTAAGGATCACAAACCAGGCTTAACCCACCGCTAGCGCAGATCCCTGAGGCTCTGCGGCAAGCCCACTCTGGTCTCTTTGGGGGTTCTGGGTTCTGGGCAACGTTTCAGGGCGTGGTCTTTTCCAATTGCTTCTTGCGGACTAGATTTTCCCTTTGCTTGCCGGGTTCCACGATTAATTAGCGTCTCGATTTTTTTCCTGATGGGCCATATCAACGCATGAACTTGACAACTGGACACCCAGTTTTCGGTAGGTCGGTGACAATGTGGCTTTTTCGGAGCACTAGATACGCACTCTCCACATACACGCACATACGGGGGGGACCTTCCCTGAGATGACGAGACGTACCTCCGACCTAAATGGTAAATGTCAACTGTTGGGGGAAGGAGCACGAATAGCAATCTACAGAGAACGATGCGCACGTCTGAACGGGTCGGAAAAACCCTGGAACCATTTGATTTCGATATCCCGCATCAGTAAAGTGTAGCAGAAACCAAGAATAGCTAGTGCCGGTAGATGAATAATAACTGCCCTTCACTAGGTATATACCTTACCAACTATCAGTCCCTGAGTTATGTGCTGTAGGTACTGTTGGGGAGGTTTCTCGATTCTCTCCTTGAAGGATGAATAGCCCGTACTATGTATCCCTTACATCAATCTCGTATAGTCATCCGCCGAAGTTACCAAGTCTTCTCTAGTGAACCGCTGACACCGCGTTCTGCGCCTGTCCTCCTTCTCGTGCGGGCTTTCCGAAACCCCTACCCCAACAATTCACCTCCCCCTCCACCCTTCAGCCCCCACACCCCCATTATTCCATCCTTATCATGTACATAGATAGGTACACAAGGTATCGATCACTCACACATTCTGTTGGCCTCCTACCGATGGCTCTTGCCGATTTCGTCGATTGCTCTGCGCTGCCGCTCTCCATGCAGCTGTTCCGGATTTCGGACCTCTGTTTTATGACCTCAACCGATATGCACTTCACGCATTGTGCTGCTATAGCTAGATAGATACTAATGTTAATGTACCCATGGCGATGGCAGTGGTCGGAGCGGAGGCGCTGGAGTTTCGGTTTTCTTTTTATCTACCCCGCCTTCCCTCTGATCTTCTCTCTTTTTCGTGTTCTTCCTTCCCCCTGGTCTTCTTTCTTTGCCGCACCTCCATATATATATTCAGCCGGTACTTTATATTTTATATTTTTATCTTCAAATGGATAGCTCTTTACTGTTCTAATCGCTCCTTTTGGGTAATCTTTTGTTATTTTCCCGCTTGACCGGCTTATTTTCCCTATACATGTTGGCTTCCGCAGCGACGCTACCAAATGCCTCCTGCTAGCCGTTCGTTTCTTAGTGGTGCGAACTCACAATCATATAGGCGAACCCGTGCTCGTCCTCCCTCCGTCGCCTCTTCCATCGCCACGGTGCGTTGTTGCCCGCGCTATCTCTCCCAGCTACGGCCCTATTGCGACTCGTCGAAGGCGGTCGTGGTAGTAGGCAGGGTCCATCGTCAGCACCTCACTCCCACAACCGTCGTCGCTAGGCGTTATACTGGGAAAGGAAAGGGAAGGACGCAGCCTAGGTCATCTTCTACGAGATCATCCGGCCTGAGGTCTCCTGCCGCGGGGTCTTCCACCGTTAGATCCTCTGGTGTAAGATCTCCGACGGTTTACAATCCTACCGCGCCTCTCTCTTCGTCTTCAATCATTGGGCAGGTGAAGGCGGAAGGAACAGAATCATGCCCACCAACGGCTCAAACTCGGCATCCTCGTCAGTCTCCCCAAAAGTCATCGTGCCGTCAGTCACGGTCATTTCACTTCTCGTTCTTATAACATTCATTGGCGCAGTAATCATCTTTGTTCGTGCATACAAGAAAAGGCGACGACGCTCATCCGATGTCGAAAAACAGGACGTAGAGGCCGGGCAAGCTGGAGAACGGGGAGTTGGTAATCGCGAAAGGCGTGAGAGTATGATGAAGAGTGGGATGGGCCCACCAAGAGCCTTTGGTAGGTCGGGGGGTGCTATCAAGCCTCCACCTCGCGCGGCAAGAAGAGAATCTCAGACACTGCCACAGGAAGCTCGTGAAATTGTGAACCAGGAGTTCAAGAAAGGGCGGAGCGGTAAGGAAGGAGCTGAAAGAACAGTGGCAGCTGGGCAAGGATATGCCGTGCGCCATGCGCATGAGACGAGGGGCACAGAAATTCATGAGAGTTCGGGTGTTCCTGCTGTACCGATCATTGGCAAGATTGAACGCATCACCGGTAACGCGCTTTCAAATGATTTCTACGGCGAGCGGGCGAGCGGTAGTGGTCACTCAAGAAGTAATAGTGCAAACACGGCTCGAGAGGCCCGAGAGCCCAAAAGACACAGTTATCCATTGCTTTCCACAAAAAACGTCGCGCCAGGTCCGTCTTCTTCAAGGCCTCTCACATTAAATACCAACCTTTCACCAATATCGCCCGAAACAGATATCTCCACAGCTCGCGATTTTTCTCCATATAGTGAGCATACCGCTGTTTTCAAATCTCTATCACCTCCACCCGCGGCACCAAACGCTATAGCGCTCAAATATCCCAATGTGACTGCACTGGTGAGAGCGAATTCATCGGCAGAGTCGTCTAAGCGATCATCAAGTAGGTTATCAAATAGGTCATCAAACCGGTTTTCATATACTCAAATGTACTCGGGAACAAATCTCGCGGAACACATCTCGACACAGTACAATCGCTTTAAAGAACCACGGAAATCTCCTCAAACTCCCCCAAAGGATGCAGTCCCCCCAGTGTGTGTCCCAGAACCTCCACTATCTGCAGCATTCGGCGGCTTCACTATTTCTCGGAAACCTACGAGGCTCGCAAGGGTATCATCCGCGTCTACAGAAATCACCTCATCCATAAAAGAAGTGGAAAAGAGTCATGTCCATCGAATTTCCTGGAGCGGTAGAAGCGTACTCGAACTCGACGCGCCTAGCCCAAGTAACCAGTATACCCCTTCGCTACCTTTACCACCACCATCTAAGCCCTATATATCAAAGCGGACCGACCGAAATCTCCCACCTGAACCTGCCGTACCCCCAAAGTTCGCCACTTCGCCCAGAGTTCGCACCTCCGCATTTGGATCACGCCGCCATAAAGACTATCCACCACTTCCACCAATACCGCCTGATCTCAGCGATATAGCTGGTGGCCCAGGAGAACTAATTCTACCGACTCTCATGTCCCGCTCTGCTTCAAATTCCAAGATGTCCGTTGTTTCTGTTCCCTCTACAATATCTTCCTTTAATACTATAACGGGTAGAGCTCCGATTGGTGGTCTATCACCAACGCCAGCACGACACTCGTTGCGGAATACTCCTGATTATGAAGACGTGGCTAGTATTAATAGAAAAAGTGTGGGTGGTAGTACTGTCTTAACGGAGACGAGCGAAATCTCAAATATGACAGAGGCAGAGCTTGAGATGGAGATGAGGAGGATAAGGGAGAGGGCGAGGAGGGCGTCAGATGAACGGAGAGGCACGAGGAGGAGAAATGAAGAAAAACAAAGTAGTAGAGAAGCGGAGGGTGGTGATAATCCAGGTATCGGGCATCGGCTTTTCTGATCGAGCATACTTTTCGGCTCTGGTTATTCAGACTTCATTCGACTTGCATCATGATAGCGGGCTTTCTCTTTTATCTTGCGATTTTTAGGGACATTCAACGTCTTGATTCGACTTGTGAATATTATTTACTTAGGATTGGCTTTATTTTATTTTATTTTATTTCCTTCCTAGTGTTTATTTCCTTGGCTATTCTGTGGATAGCATGCATATATTCCGATTGGGTTTTCATTATTTTCATTCTTGGAGTTAAGTTATATCTACAACATAGCGAATTCATGGGATATCATGAGGAAATGGGTTTAACGATTAAAATTATTTTTCATTTTCCCCATCGCGTATCCTCTCGGTGTTTTGGGGTTTTTCTGTCCGCTCGCAAGTAAAAACTTGTGGTTTTTGTAGCATAATGTAAGTCAAGACATTCTTGTACACTCAAATGAGCCATTGTTATGTTAAATATCATATTAAAGGATCAGTACAACACGAAGCTGGCTCAAACAAACCATTAGGGTATAAATCGTTAATTTAGGTCACTACGCATAAACAGGTATCTAGATTCGGGATTCTTACTTACAGCGACTGCGCGGCTACGGAGCTCTCCATAGATAAATTCATCCGTAAACCTTAGAAAGTTCACTCAATACACATCTACCTTGCTTTTAATGTCTAAGGTTCTATAAGTTATTAGAACTCGGTAATAGCTTCTTGAGCATCCTCACGATCAAGCAAGATCACAATCACTTGATGTCACTCGGCTTAGAACTTGCAGATGTTATTGAAAGTGGAGATCGGGAGGTAGAGAAGACCCAATTGATTGACTCCCGACTGTGGTACAGGCCTTACTAGTACATATATGAAAATCCCGAGACTCCGAGGCTCCTGATGCCCTCCCCACTAGGGTCTAGTACTTAATAAATTAATCCATCAATCAATCAACCACTAGGGTCTACTAGAGCCTACTATCAATACCCGATTAGGAAGCCTATTTCCAACGGGTGTACGTTCTAGATATGTTGTTCAATGTTACTCTTGTACTCGCTACCTGCCGGAGTTTCTCTTTCCCATAGACTCTCGTTTATTTAAGGATTGCTATTCAGGTTTGAGGCGAGTATTCTGTGTGCTAGGGTCTGTACTTGTAGTGATATTAGTATAGTTATTGGGTTATTAGGTTGTATATAGTGGGGCTCTGCACTCCCCGTTGCTCCCTCAGGCCATTTCCCTATTTCTTACATGATATCACTACCCAGCGCTCTCCGCTACTACACATTTTGCTAGAGATATAGATTTCCTCCTTATTCGACGCTAGCTCTCTCGACAGTATTCAAGCCCATTTTTTCTTGTTTTGCTAGGGTTTACTAGCTATATATCTTAGGCTTATTGGCGCGCGCAGCAATAGTCTTTTTTTCCCCATAGTTTCATTGTTACAGGGTACAAGAATATCGCATGCAACCGAAGTTATGGCGTTCGCGCAGCAATAGCCAAGTTAGGAGGATATATATAGATGTATATCTTACTGAACCCGCCTAGGTATATGTGAGGTTTATGTTCCACGAGGTTAAGTGGAGGGGTGGGAAAGTGTGAGGAATGTCGGAAACCAAAAAGTAGGAGGGACCGTGGAAAATACTGTTACGCACTAACAAACTTGAGATCTTTACGAGCCCTTAGCCTAACTCGGTTTTAAATCTTCGTGGGGTTGCTTTGCTCGGGCCTTGATATCCTCTTCCGGCCTACTTCCTTAGAACCTGAAAACTTAGTCCACATGGTGAGATGAAATTTGCAAATTCCAGCTTTAGCCTGCACAGGTGTTAACCAAGGCGGGACATACTATACGCGTGCCCAGCAAATAGTCATTAACTATAAACCCCCCCCTCCTTTCATCTCCTCTTCCGCTACCCAACAATCAAGAATCAGTCTATCACCATCTAGGAGGCTAAAAACTCAACTAATGGTCTTGTTCAGCGTTTTGCCCTCCAATATTCTAGCATTTTTGTTCCATAAGCCAGACCGATCATACTGAGGGTGTTCAAGCACCCTTAATTTTTAGTAAGGAGGATGAAGAGGGGAATGCTAAACACGTGGGGCGAAATTAGCTGATGACATGGAGGTATGATATATGCATGTGACTGACGCGGCGGTAGGATGGCGAGACGGCGAGGAGTGAAGATGGATCGAGCTATGGATGAAAAGATCGAGTCATAGATTGTGACTAGCGCCTTAGCCTAAATTTAGGAGGTTTCGCTTATAGCACATGTATTCGTTATAACTCAGCCTTCCGCTACCTCTTGAACGAATACTTCCATCCAGGGGAATAAAGTGAAAAACATGGCATTTATACAGAACTTCAAGCCCACATTTGGCGTTGTTTGTCACAAATATATGCGGGAGCGCATTTGCTGGGACCGGGGAGGTGGGATTGCCTATTAGGAGAAAAAGGTGATAACTTCTTGGTTGCCGGAAGTATAATCTGAAAATCCCTACACGGACTATCAATGGACATAATTCCGAACAATAGGAATATTCATACCACAGACCTTCTACTAGCCTTTAGGGTGTTCTCATGCCCCTAGCCTAAGCTGTCCAGGGCTTGTCATACACTAGCAAATACCAGCGGAATGAAAACCTTTAGAGGGAAAACACTCAAAAGAATCGGAATCCAATAAATTAATGGATGGAGTAGGATACAAAAGAAGTGCTTTTCTGATTACTATATTCCTCTTCAAATCCCACACTGACGCAGAGCCACTCACCTTGTGACACATCTGCACAGAAGGAAAGGGTAGAGTGATTAAACATAAGCCAAGAACTAAGAACAAGAATGAGCCCAACATCTAAGTGAGTAGGCACTAGTATAATTGGCAACCGCAATAAGTGGATAGGTAAAGGTAAAAAATAGATATCAATAAACGCCGTGGTTGTGCAAATGCAATGCAGACCGTTTTGCCAGCCCAACTAAACTATATGAAGACGAAAAAAAATCCAATGAGATATACCGAATAAACCCTTGAAAATAAGCCCATAATCCCGTATCATACGCTGCTAGCAACAAAAGAAAAAGGAAAAAGAAAACCAAGCCTTTCACATGAAGTGAGAAGACTGGCTGGGGTCTAGTAAGAGGTCTTTGATCGTCGAGCTGAGCTCCTTGAAGTCAACAGGTTTGGACACATATCTTGAAAATCCGGCTGCAATGCAACGGTCCGCAACGTCTGACATCACATTGGCTGACAAAGCAACTATCGGCACGCTTGGCGCATTGTGTTCCTGTTCCCAACGCCGAATTTCTATTGTAGCCTGGAATCCGTCTTTTCTCGGCATGTGAAGGTCGCACTATTCCAAAACAAATTAGGGATCAAACAAAAAATTTCTCGAGCGGAAAAGGACATACCAGGATGAGTCCGTAATACCCAGGCTCTTGAGCAAATACCTTTTCCACACATTCCTCCCCATCACTCGCAGTCTCCACCTCCAAGCCTACCCTTGCCAGGAAGCGCAAAAGCACTTTTTGATTAACCCTATTGTCCTCAACAAGCAATACCCGATGACCTCTATTGCCAACTTCCCTCTCCATCTGACTAAACACCCTCTTCTGAGTCTCCACAACTTGTTGTGCTGAATCTCTGTTCCTATCCATCGACGCATCTCTCTCGTTCGCCGGATCGAAGATGACACCAAAGCGGGAAGGCTTGATGGGCTTGTAGATGAACTGTAATCTAGAAGCCATCCGATCGCAATCCTGTGCCGCACCTTGCATTATTGCTGTCCGCTGGGTTGGGTTAGTGAGGACAAGCATGGTTGTTAGCGAATGAATTGAGCTGCTCAAAATTTGGCCGATGAGGTCAATGATTTCTGCGTGGTCTGGAAGGTTAACAACAATATGTGTAAACACAACTGGATCATCGCCACTGATTAATTCTTTGCATTCGTCGAACTTTGAGGCTGTGGTAATTTGGTTGGGGATGTTTTTCGGCAAGGTGATTTTGATGTGGTGCGCTATAGCGATACGAGAGTAATGTTGTTCTGATACGATTAAGATCGAGAACATTGGAGGGGAAACTGCGCGGCCGAGCTCTGAGCCCACCGAGGGCACTCTCTTCGGCGTAGGCTCTTTTTCTGCCGAGGTTGGGGGGCTGTACGCCTTATACTTTTGCTGGGCTTCAGTAGGGAGAGAAAGTCGCATTGAAGCAGGATCTGCAGGAGATGAAATCGGAAGGTGAGCCAAAGCTGACATAGAGGATCCAGTCGATGCAGAACGGAACGAACTTATCGAGGGATCCGAACTTGCCGACGATGCCGGAGCAGATGATTGCCCATCACTAAATGTAAGACCCGGTGGCGTATCTGATGGAAACTCTGTGATTCTTTCCGTAATTCTGTCGGACTCTAAGATACCCTGGCGTTTACCCTGGGCAGGAATACCCGGTGGAATACTTGGTGGGATTCCAGGAGGAATGCCCTCTGGAGTGAGCGTTGCTGAAGACGACCCTTCATCTTGTGGCTTTTCCCTAGGCACCCTAAACTTGGCGCTACAGATAAAAGTCCTATTCACACCATCAGTAAATTCGGCGCTGTTGCTAAGATGGCTCGAACTTACGATCCCTTCCCTTTCTCGCTGCTAGCGGTCATCCGCCCCCCATGAAGTTCCACCAACTGCCTAGAGATTACCAAGCCTAACCCGCTGCCGCCATGTGCTCTAGTACTAGATCCATCAATTTGGCTGAAAGGCTTGAACATCAACTCCTCGTCTTTCTTATCGAATCCTGGTCCAGTATCATGGCACTCAAACTGCAACATAACGCCGTCATCTCCGCTGAGCCTATCGTCCCTGATGACAGAGCATCTAGAGAAAACTTCTCCCTTTGATGTGAACTTGATCGCATTCTGGAGTCACAAGCCAAAAGTGGTAAGCCAATCATCACCCCCAAAAACAAAAACCCCCAACCAATACAGTGGTGCCAACATACCCCAATGACGTTCAAAAGGACTTGTCTTAACCGCACCCGATCCCCACACACGACCGGCGGCACATCCTCTTCAACAATGAAATTCAACTCTAGGTCCTTCGCTATTGCCATAGTACTGAGGAGTTCGTTCGCATCCTCAATCAAGGAATGAATCCTGAACCACTCCGGATTCAATCGCATCATGCCTGCCTCCACCTTTGAAAGGTCAAGGATATCATTGATTACGCTCAGCAACCCATCAGAGCTCTGTGATATCGTATGACAATAGTCTAACTGCTCCCCGTTCAAAGGAGTATCGAGCAAAAAATTGACCATTCCCGAAATCCCGATAAGCGGTGTTCCTAGTTATCATCTCCCACATCAGCTATACGCAGGATGAGACACCCAGGGCAAGGAAACACTCACGGATTTCATGGCTCATGTTCGCCAAGAATCTTGTCTTACTCTCCATGGTCTTCTGGGCAGCCTCATTCGCCTCCTTCAATTTCTGCTCCAACAACTTATGGTCATTGATATCGGTACAAGTACCGAACCACTGACCCTCCCCAGTCCCAAAATTTGTCTCCACGCTCACACATCTCACTAGATGCCATCGATAATTCCCATGCTTGTCTTTCAGTCTCAACTCCGTTGAGAATGTAGGTTTTTCCTCTTCAATGCCTGTCGTGCCTCCTTTCGGACCTTCAAAACCCGAACTCTCAAAACCCGAGCCAGAACTTTCGAAGCCAGTACCAGAACCTCCGAAGTCAGAACTTCCAAACCCAGAAGTCCCCGGACCCGGACTCGTTGAACGAGGGCTTACTGATGGACTTCCACCCAAACCCGGCAGAGCACACTTGTATCGATCGTTGGGATGGACATGCTCCATGAATCCCAACCTTAGAGCTTGTGCAAGTGTCTGGCCAGAGTATCCTAGCCATTGAGTGTTCGCATATGAAATACCATCTACGGCCGTGGCTGCGAATACAATCTGGGGACTAGAATTGGCAAGAGACCTATATTTACTTTCTGACTCGGCCATCTCTGCTTGTCGTGCGGCATCCACTTCTGCGATACGTTGGTCGTGGATATCCATATTCGTACCGAACCAATGGACAATAATCCCCCTCGAGTCCCGCAACGGAACTGCACGAATCATAAACCATCGGTAAACCCCATCAAATCGTCGAACACGGACTTGATGCGAGAAGGGTTCCCCTTTCCGAACTGCAATCCCCCAACGTTTGATATAATCATCTCGGTCATCAGGATGCATAGCATCAGATGGCCCCTTCATGAATTCCTCAACTGTTGCACCCCTGTAGGCAAGCATCCGGGCATTTACCCACGTAGTGTCCCCTGTATAGGGGGCAGCTGTGAACACATGTACCGGTATCGAATCGATAATAGTCCGAAGCAGTTTGTTGGATGGTGGAGGCATCTGATGGTGCTGCGATGAGGCAGATACGGACATTCTTGATGATGAACCGGGCCGTCTCCCAGACGGGGTTCCAGGAAGGGAAGTCGTTGCGGCTAAAGATTGAAACGTCGCGGAGTAATCTGCTCCATACGAATGCAGAAGTGTGTGAGGGTAATTTTGTCCAATTATCTTCAGGGCTGGTTTTTTTTTCCTTGGAAAACGTGAACGCCGCGACGGGGCTGATTCGGACCCCGGCGATACAGAGGGTGAGTCTATGGTACTACCACCCCGGTCCCCAAGCTCATCCAAGTTAAGGGTTTTCTCTGAATCCGCAAGTTTCTTCATCACATGATCCGATAAGGCAGAAAACGAAGGAGTATCTCGCGTAGGTTCCATATTCCTCTCCCGCTTCTGTGTTGCAGTACCTTGAATACCCCTTTTGAATTTGACCGTCCCACCTGAACTTGCCCCCTCGTCCTCCTCCATCTGCAACTGCATTTCCAAACTCGCCATCGCCCCTTGTGTTTTCGCTGCTGATAACGCTGCTGCCGCTCGAATACTAGCATAGGTCGGAACATTACCACTGTTTTGCCTGCTAAAAATCTTTCTTTTATCTCGGGGAGGCTGGAAGTACCCTTCCAGATTATCAGGGCCAGGGCTAGCTGGTGTACTAGCTTGACTCTCCCGGGATCTAATGCTTCCTTGATCACTCCCTGATCTCGGTGGACCCAGACCTCCTCCTCCATCCCATCCCGGACTGGCGACCCTCGAAGTGCTGCCTCTGGACATAGTGCTGACCTCGCTGGGGCTCGTAACACTAGCTCCTTCGACAATATCTGGAGATTTCAGCCCACACCTTAATGATGAATGTAATCCCGACTCAATATCCGCCATTTGTCTTCTAAGAGGTCGTCTATATCGTAAATGACTTAACTGATTCATAACATTGGAATGATTTTGTGCCAAAGAAAATGCCGTGGCTGCGAGGGGTGCAAAGTGGGATAAAGAATGGATAAGATTTCTAGGATAAGGGATGACAGGGCTCAGCATGGATAATATTGCAATTGGGGACTTCTTGTGACCAGCCATATTGTGCCGGGAGAGATTATCGTTGTTCGACATGTTCAGGCTACCTCGGAAAGGAGATTCCACTCTGTGGGAAGCAGTCGCGGAACCCCCTCCAGCAGCCGCTGATGCAGACGGATTCAGGGACTTCGAGAAACTTGGATGTATCAGCGGTATATGAATAACTGTCCATGCACTTTCAAACCCAATAGCATTGACTGGTTCCTGGGCTGAGTATACTGGACTGTTAGTTTGAGGGTTGAAAGTTTCCTCATCCACCTTTGGCGGAGCGAAGAACGGATTCTCAGTCGGATCCTGCTTCGGTGCTGGTGACGGGGCCGGGGACTGGCTCCACGGTGATGTAAGGGCTTGTTCATACTCTTCATACGAAGAAGCCCTGTCGAGTGAATGTGAGTGAGTTTGCACATTTTGTAGATGCTGCTGCGCAGAATAGAACTGTAGACTAGGGTTTTGGGTACGATACCCATCCTTCTGTGCACCCTTCTTCTTCCGCCGTATCCCTTTGCCAACAAAATACAACGGTGTCGGAGGCTGTGAGGGAAGCTGTATACTCATGTTGATATTACTCAAATCCAATTTTTCCACTCCTTGAATAGATGCCTGCTCTGGGATCGATGCTTTCTTTTGTTTCGGTCGCTGCTCATTAGAAAATACCCGTGGTGGTGATGATTTAGGAGTATTAGCTGCCATCAACTCGGTTTCCCGACGTCTCTTCTCTCGTTCCTCCAGATGTGTTTTAATATCTCTATATTCCCTGCCAAGGACAACTACCTTCCCTCTCTGCAAAACTCTACTGACACCAGCCCCATCCAACAATGCATCCGCTTCGTAATTTAATGGTTGCAGGGTCGGAAACACCCTCCCGCGCTGCTCATCCTCCTCTATCCCTTGAGAATAAGCCATGTTCTGTTTTTGACGTCCGAACTCTGGTGGCAAAGGCGGCGGTTGTGGGGGGTCCAATGGAGAAATACCGCTCGTTTCGGACAGCCAATCAGAATTGCTCGTATCCTCATTGTGTGGGTCAGAAAGCCCAATAGTAACAGGAGCAAACGGCTCATCAGAATTCCTCTCAATCTGAAGAGGCACCGTAGTGTCTTCGTCTGGGTCTCCTAGGTTTCCGAAAAACCCTTCCTGTTCCATTTTCCCATTCATTGAATTCCCTGTGTCCCTTGGTATCGGAACGCCCTGATGTCCATCACTTTCCTCCCCTAACGAAGTTTCGTCTTGGTCGCCCACGCAGCCCCTCTCATCCCCAAGATATGTTAATGACAAACAGTCGTCCTCTGCTACGTTGAAAGTAGCTTTCTGGCCCCAGGGCGTATTTTCGAGATCCGTTGAGTCGGAAGGTACGGCAAGGGTGACTCTTTCTGCCTTATAGCAGGTTGTAGCGATTTTAACGACATTACTCCAGAAGGCATCGATACCAGCTTCTGAGTGTAGTAATAAAGCAAGGTCGTACATATTTGGAGTTGGAAAATCAGGATTCTCGAAGGGGGTTATGGGTTGCGTACCCTGAGGTTGAAATGCAAATGAAGCTGGTGTGGTGGTACCTGATGGCAGAATCCTATCATGAGGACCCATCCCAGGAGACATTGTTGTATTAAATGCGGTAGCTACGCTGTTACCAGTCAAGCTTCTGGACATGGTAGGTATCATCTGGGGGAATGGGTAAGAAGTCGAGGAGCTACTCGACTCGGGTTGTTTAGACTTCGACGAGGCAGTGGTCTTCACCCCCGAGGCGGGGGACCGGATGATATCTCCACTTCGATTTTCTTTGGGGGTGGGGGGAGAACCTGGCGACGATGCTGTAATAGTTTGGTCCAACCGACTCTTCTTTCGAGACCGGGCCTGAGACCGCATCACGGCCTTTCGAGAAATTAGAATCCCAAACATCCGAAAAACCAGCAACCCGGCCGCGAGCATGGAGAATAGCAACAGCAGGAGGGTTGCCGGAGGAGGGTTCGACAGCAGGAAGAATACCTCTTTCAAGCTCTCGATGGACGACTGCACGCCATGACCATTCCCGCTGCCATAACCAGTTCCTCCCTCAGCGTCCCCTCCTCCTAGCCCTCCTCCTCCTCCACTTCTTCCAACATGTCCCGTACCAGCAGTATTCGACGACGACGACGACGACGACGAGGGCATCGAATTGGTTGCATCTGTTGTAGAAGATTGAATATTTCGTGGGTACACAGTCGTTGATGGATACGCGGGTGGCGACGCGGGCGGCGATCGCATAGCGTACCTTCTCCTCGATGTCTCGGCCGTCGGCGGTGAGCGGCTGATGTTGATTTGCAGCTCTGGGCAAGTATGACGTCGGTAGCTACCGGCAACTTGACAGCGACATTAAAATAATAATAAAACTGCTTTCAAGAAAAAAAATAGATCCCTCTCCCGAGAAAGCGCAAAAAATAATCGTGGCGATCCAGGAACTTTGATGGTAGGGAAACGCAAAGAACGATAAGGGCAGCGGCAAGCGGTACCAACTTATTTTTCTTCCTTGGTTTCGTAGAGACGTTCAACGGAAGAGAAGAGCGACAAAGAATCCACGAAAGAATGAACGCGAAAACGGGAAAGATGATATCGATGACGACGATGACGGGGTGGCGATTTGTGTGAAAAGTGGACAAACGATCCTTCCTGCCCTGAGGCGAGAAATCTGGGCGGCAATAAAAGCAATCAATCAATATAAACGTTCTGATATTCTGCGCCCCTTCCCCTATTATCCCTTTCCCCCGTGCTCGCACTCGTTTTCCCACTTCCCCACTTTTCTTTTTCGCAACTGGATTTCCTGGTGCGCAATAGGGGGAAGAATTGGAGATTTTACCAGTTAAGACTCTAACGGTAAGAGTTAAGAATAAAAGGTATAAACGACGATAAAATTTATTGTTTGCTGTGTGATTGTAGAGGATTATAGCAGATGAGAGGCGAATCCACCGCAGGAACAAATGAAGCAAGACAAAAGGGCTGGAAAAAAATTAAAAATGGATGGATGGGTAACTAAGTACTTACTTACACGTAGGTATGTATGTATGTATGTAATGTATGTAGACTTGGTGATAGATTGGGGGTTATCTGTCGTGCTGCGCAGACAGGCACAATCAAGGGGACTTTGGCCGGCAGGCGGTAGAGTAAAAGTGATCCCAAAAGCGAGAGAGTTGTGTAAACCCCAGACCGTCAAGAACTAAAGACCCTTTGCAGTTCGTCTCCACTCCACTCACTCACAAATGGATGTCGAGAAAAGTACTGAAGAGGAAATAGAAGGAAAAAAATAAAGTGAGGCCTCCCAAACAGAATCACACTCGCACAAAGACAGACAAGAAGAGCAAACACGGACACAGGCCTACGCAAGTGACGATAACCGTACCCACGGCTAGGCTGAGACGGGCTTGTGGGTAAAAAGAAAGGAAGAAAAAAAGTACGGACGTCAAACGGATCGATGGTGTCGTGAACTACCCTGTGCCGATACCTAGGCGAATAAGGCCCGGGACTTGGGATATCGGGTGATGTATACCGTATGTACGTGAAGCACACCGGTGTGGATGGATAGATGAAAGGGGAATTTTTGAGAGTGGGAGTAACGATCTCTTCGATGGGATTGACGGATTGGGGGGGGGGATCAGAAGAATTGGTTAAGTGAGTCCACTTTTCCAGGACTGTTCCTCAATCCAGATACAAGCCGGTCTGCTGGCCTACTGTATGGTAGGGTAGAGTCAAAATACAGTATACACTTCGTATGTGAGTATGAATGTATGCGAGCATGTAAATGTATGTATGTATGTCTGTATGGGGGGAAGGGGGGGTGGTGACTCGACGATAGGAGTAGCAAAAGAAAGAGCAGCTCAGTTCTTCTGCTTGTTGAGAGCAGCTTCACCCGCAGCCCCAGAGAACGGAGGAAAGGGACTTGCAAACAGGGATACACAATCAAGATCCAGTTGGGGCCTGGAAAATGAACACAGAGAAAAACGAAGAATTAGCAGCTCTACGTCATGCCGCAGGAGGAGACAGAAGTCCATGCTGCTTCTGTGCCTAGCGAACACGCCATTGGGCAATGTGGGGGGGGAAAGGGGAGGCTGGGCCAGCTAGCAGGGTAACCACCTGACTTCTCGATGTGGGAAGCAGCGAGCGTCATAGGCAGCAAGACACCTGTCCTTGACGGGCAGCGACTTCGGTTCGTCAACTGCCACAGGTCGGAAAATTTAGCTATTTCAACCTCAACTTGCACAAAGTAGCTCATCATTTCTAGCGACTGGCTCGGAAAGCTTCAGCCAACAACAACCACAACAACAACATCAACAGTGAACTTGCTCTCCAGTCAATCTCCCAAAGACATGACAATCTACCCAGAAGACAAAGACAAGAACTGAGATGCCGTTGCAAGTGAATTCAGAAGAGCCCCCCCCCCCCGCACCACCCCTGGCTTGTGTCTCATCGCAGTGTCGAACCTGTTTCCACCCGGCCGGCCCCCGCTTCTGTTCCCTCCGCAAGCAAAGCAAAGCGATCACGATCATCGATCGAAAGGTTAGCTACCGTACCCGTACTCTCTTCCACCGCTCACGAACGTCTGATTTTTTATTCTTTTTCAATCACCTTTTTTCTTTCCTTTTGCCTCACGCACGCTACGAATGCGCGCCAACAGCCTATGTATGTACCATAGGGCTTTAAGCATAAGACATCAAAATGTGCCGCCTGCCGTTTGCCGGCTACCAGACGCTCCAAGTCAAGCCTTCCCCCTCAGAGCCTCATCAGCCACACCTGTAAAGCTCCTCGGCCTCTGGCGTTTTAAGTAACCACCTTCTTCGGGAATGAGTCCGGGGGCCGTCTCCTAGGAATATCCTAAATAACAGGTGTCCTTTCCTATCTCGTCCCGCGACAATACAATACCTTTATCTGTGATAAGTACCTAAGTCTTCCGTGAAAGGATAAAGGATATCATACTCCAGCGAACTATGCATAACTAGATGCTTGGGGTTCCCCGGAAATTGTTTCTCAAACGCAAATCGCCCGTATCTTACATATTTATTCCCAGATAACGTTGCTCGTTATCTCCCGTGGACGGGGCTTCTCCCACCCTCTTCCTCATGTCCGTCTATACCTTCAGGATACCTACCTAGAGCGGGGTTCATTTCTGGGTCAAATAGTGCTTTAGCCAAACCAACACGTCCGTAATTGCCTTAAATAAGATATAATTAGAGGTTTGTGCAGATGCGAATAAGGACCTGTAGCCCTCGGGATATTCCTGCTGTCTACAACTCAGCATTGACACTTGACCACCGGGTCGGGTCGCCCTCTATCGTATCCATCGTTACTCTACAAAAAAACCCGTGAAGATCCCGAGCCACGCTCGGAATAGATCGTCAACCAGGCGTCATGGTATTCTCGGCAATGGCGTCAGTCGCACGCACATAAGACATTTGAACCCTAGTGTACGTGGCATAGATTATTGTAAATATTTATTGACCCTGGAGAAAAACACCTCATACATAAGGTACATCCATTCCTTCCCCGTTGACTGTGCAACAGTCCAAACCAGTCACGAAGATCTTATGCCGCCGAAAAGCACATACTCTTGCATTCCCAGCTAGGGAAGCCTAGCTATACCCCTTCGTATTAAACAAAAAAGACAATCATCACCGCTTCCTAACCTCTCCGATGCCAAATTGGCTTGAATACCTGCCGCCGTCAACTGCTTTCCAACCAGGGAGACGGTACTCTTTCTCCCTGCTAAGCATGGCCTCTGCTTTCTCTCTCTCAGCTTTTTCTCGTCGATCACGCTCCCTGCGTAGTTTTTCCATAAGGTCATTCCCAGGTCTTTGCTCACAGCGGGGAGATCTAGATCTGGAGCTCCGATAGTGTTGCCGGTGACGGTGAGATTTTGTTTCCGTGCCTGACTCGGATTTGTCGTGTTTGTGAGAGCGATTTCGATGACGATTTCCGCCTGTGCTTCTGCTCCTGTGCCTGCTTCGATCGTGATGTGTTTCGAGGCTTTTATCCCGCCTTCTTCGATACTCCTGGCTGCTGCTGCTAGCTCTCTCTGTGGCACCAATCCTCCTCATTTCCAATGCACGCAACCCCGCCGCGCCCACTTCTAGCTCCCTAGCCCTCTTCCACTCTTCGCGAGCTCCCTCTACTTCCTTGACACCCCTCACACCCTTCTTTATAGCTACCAGCGGATCTCCCCAATCCTTATTTCTCTCGTCCCTCCCCATCTCCCTATCAGTTCTCTTCCGTCCCTTAACTTCTCCAACCATATCGAGGTTGGAGTACCATGGATTCAATTCCTCTGCCGGCTTTCCAAGACCCATTGTGTACTGCGCCTCCAATTTATCCTCCTTTGCCTTCTTTTCTGCTTCATACTCAGAATTTTTCTCAGCTTTCCGCCGTTTAGGGTTCTCGACATCATTGAAAAGATTGATGTGACCATCAGCACCAGTTAATGATGGGGAGGCCTTGCGTCGTTTAGCTGGTGGCAAGGGACTTTGTCGTCTGACAATAGCAATTTCATTTTCGCTGATTTGAGCACTCTCACGAGGCGCAATGAACCTCCCAGTTATAGTTGCATCTGGTGGCTCGTGTTTATCCCCTGTAGGAATTTGCGTATCCGTTCCTCCTACTCGTGCCCGTAGAACTCTGATGCGATGCTCCGCATCAGCCTCTTGCATTCGCTGCTCCTCAGCCTCTTCTTTGGCTCTAGCCGCAGCTTCATCGCGGCGGACACGCTCAATATTGGTAGTAGAGTAGACATGGTAAGACTTGTGGTGGAGCAGGTGAAGTGGCATCTTCGTAGGTTGAAGGTGCTGGAGATGCTGGGGTTCGGTTGTGGTGATGAATGACGTTGTTGTTGTTCTGGTAGGGAACTGGACTAGGCTACTTTTCAACATCGAGTGACACCTAGGAAATGCAAAGCTCACGCCACTTACTCTACATACAACGAGATGAAATTCTTGCACGTATCCTCCTCAACACCCACCCACTTCAACTCAAATATCCATCTTCATTTCACAATGCATACCTCGCAACAGTTCAAGCCCCTGCTAAAGCTGCGACCGGCGACTTTAAACTTCACCGGTCTTCAATCCGACGGATTGACACTGGTGGATACAGGCACTCAAACCGGGGGGTGGGTAACAGCTTCTCCACCTAGCAGGTATAAATGAGCGAATTGAGAGAAAAGAATAATCATAGAAACATGTCGCCGTTCTCAGCTGGGCATGGCACGAATACGCCAACTGCCAGCACTGACGACATTGTGCGTGACGGCAAATTAGTTTATGAGACTATTGACAAGGACGAGACACGAAATGTCAGAGGTGTTGTGCTTGCTCCTGTGTTGGCGATTGCAATTATCATGTGATTGATCATTTATCGATACGAGGGTGTTGAAGGGAGGCGTAAAACACGTGTACGCTCTAGTCATGAGAATTAAAGCGTATATTTCAAGGAAATCGGTGACGTTGGGGCCATTTATTGGTGCTCAAAATAGCTTAATTTACAATATTTTTCTAGGAGGGATGGTATAATATAACAATAAATCGAGCTCGATAGAAGAAGCCAGAGAGAAAAGTCGAGATAGTTTGCAGCAGAGTACATGTTGAGGGAAATTATGCCGTGGGGGGTCTCTCAACAAATGGACCCTGCATCCTCATGCGGCTCAAAAATGACATCACTGACCGGGGGGGATTAAGGTAAGAGCACGGCACGTTCTAATTCTTACTCCGCCGGTTCGGAAACCGGACCAAACTTCAACACCAACGTTCTTCGGTATTTAGTGCGGTGTTTATTCTCGACGCGTAAGTTTCCCTCTCCCCCCATGCTGTACATACGCGCGTGTTGTGGTATGAGTTGTTTGACCACAAGCGGTCACGCGGTCACAATCCAGATCTTCAGACGGACAGAGCTCATCTCTTTCATGCTCCAACCGAATCGCTCCCGTCTGCACTCCGCGGCGAGAAAAGAGCACAAGAAACATGTCCAATAAACGGGGGGTCCGCAACCACACGGGCGTAAAATTGTCCGGTTCCTGCATCATTCTAAATCCTTTCAATTGACATGTTGTGCCTTGCATCCATAATATCGGTAGCTACTTTAAGTGTAGAAGAACGTCGCTATGCGTGGTTTGCCCTAAAAGCAGTGCAACAAATCACTGCGAGTGTGTGTCCTTCTGACCAATTCATACGGGTGTTTTTCTTTTTCTCGCCACCCCGGGTATACTAGGCTCCGAGTGTGTTCTGCCTATTACATCTCTTATTTATCCTCAGAGCCCATCGCTACTCCCCGATTGGTTCGGAATCGGGCGATGCGTGTGGACTTGGAGTATCAATCATAACTTCACGATGTATACATATAATTTCTATAGCAAGCATTGAAACTAATGGTATCCCTATATACACTATTCGACCCCATTCCCAAATCCAGTTCCAATGAGATAAACTCCATATCAAATCCCCCCCAGCCCGCAAGGTATCAGGAATCCATCCGCAAAAAAATTGTGTAAGTCATGAGACATGACCCGTGGAATTTATACATTAAAAGAAAAAAACTCCCCGTTAACTCCCCTTTTGCGCCTTATCTCTAGAAATTATACAAACCCCCATATAGACATCCCCAGCTGGTAACCAGAAATATATTCTCGCGGGAAATTCCCGTTATTCAAGACATACTCTAGGAATTAGAAATAGGATTCTGCTTCGTGATTACTAGTGGACTAACTTTCAAGATGCTGTCGTTGTCGATGCTCTTCGATTCGATAGTAGATGGTCGACTGGAACTGTCTGAACTGTCTTCGCCCTTTTCTCCTATCGTGCTCTTCAAGAACTCCGACCCGTCCTTCGCAACAGCATTCAGCCCAAAAACGCTCGAATCATCGCTCCCTTCCGCATCCGTCGTCCCTGTAGAATTCGACCACCTCATCTTGCTTTTCCCTTTGTTGTTTTCCTCCTCTTCTTTTATCACCATTTCCTCCTTATCAGAGCTATCAGCGCTCCCGCTTTTCATGTGGCCATCACCACTCCCCACGGTTTTCATGGACCCACGTCGGCTCGCCATCGGCGAGAACTCGACTGATGTAGGCGTACATATCCTCCCGATACTGGCAGTCCTCACATGGGATCTCGTTGTCTTCGCCCTCTCTGGTCTCTGCAAAGTCGGCGACTCAACCTTAGCTACCCGTCCAGCGGAATAGAATCTCCCAACCGTCGCCGTCCTCTGCAAGTGCATCTCCTGCTTCAATTCCTGGATATCGTCGATCTGTGGCGAGTACGGCCCCATGAACACTCTTGCAACTGTCGAGTTTTCAGACTGCCGCCTTTTCGCGGTAGATTGCTGCGAAAGACGTCGAACCAGCTCTGGATCCTTCACTGGAGGTTCGGGTGACTTTTCAGGTGGTAGTGTAAATGAGCTTTTGTCACGAGAAAGAGAAGTCATGCTCGTAGTCAAGGTTTTGGAGTCGCCGCCGCCGCTGCGTTTACTGAAACCAAGCCCTTTCTCGGGATCATAGCTAGGGATGGAGGAGTTTTTGTCCTCAGCAAAGCGGACGGTGAGCTTGCTGCCCGACTGCAAAGGGTTGAGTCTTCGTTTGCGCTGAATCCATATACAGGCTGTAATTCCACCGATTAAGACGGCGAGGCCGCCAAGAATGCCGCCAACCATAGGGCCTATTGCCGGCTTGTCATTTTTGCTTGATGGTGTGGCGTTGAATATCGAGATCGAAGCACGAGAGGCTGCAACGAGTAATTTGGTTTTTGGGGCTGGGAAGGGAATAGCACTGATGTGAAATTTATTAATGGTGGGGGGAGCATTTATTAGATAGACGTGCTGGAGGAAAGCACGGCCCAGGTAAGCCGGATGACCATCAGAGCTAGGTGAGAGCCGGAGATAGGTCCGCCCAGACTCGGTTCGAGAGGTGAGAGGATTATCTGCTGATGTATCCGTAGTAAGGAGGGACGAGGCTGGTACAATGATTGAAGCAGACATAGTACCATTTTTGAGGGTAAACCTGAGGAAATAATCGGTTTGTGGTGTCTCGGAGTAAACATACCCGTTGAGGTCCCCATCAAAAATTGGAGAACCGATCATTGGGAGAAGAATCTTGAGAGTCTCTGGAGAGAGCTGGATATTGGGTGAGTCATACGCGAGCGTGATCTTCGACTCAGAGGATGAAGCTGAAGTAGAGACTATAGTTTTCTCCATCGATCCGATATATGTTATATCCGTCACAACAACTTCAAAGTCGCCTGTATCGGTTTTACTAAAAATTGTCTTCTGGTCATGATCGATGAGAGCATCATCATAGCCCCCCATTACCACTGAACCTGTGTTTTCGTCCGTTCCCAAGTTTAATGCCACGACATCCATCTCAGGGATTCTAGAGTTGCGTGCCCTTTGAAGAACGTTCAGGCCAACCATTCCCATGCCCAATGTAGACTGCCAAACGAGATTGATAGGCATTTCTGGTAACTGGAAGGCGGAATTGATTCCATCTGCCCATGAGAGGGACGTACTCCCCACAGCTAGATTCTCCACTTCGTATGCCGTGTCGGGATTGCTAACATCCTCCTGAACCAAACTTTGGACATCGAAATCGTTGTCTTCCGTTTGGTTGTAGTATCCACCGTTTGATCGAAGGTATGTCAGACAACTGTTTGATTTGTCAGAATTGTTAGTTGCTTCATTGTCTGAACTGGTATTGTTGGAGGGGCCGAGTGAGAAGTATCCAGATATTGACTGTCGAGGTGGGTTTTCAATCCACAGCATAAGGGAGTAATCTGAAGCAGCTGTAAGATTCTGCCGCATGAATGTTGACCTTGCATCCCATGGATATTCGCCATTATTGATAATATTCTCTGAAAGTCAAAAATATCCCTTATCAGTAAAAATAGAAACAAAAACAGGAAATAAAAAATATCCAAGATAAAAAAGTCGCTAAACCCACTTTCGATTACGGTAACGTTCTCCGCATCCCCCCCTCTTCCTTTGCGCAAAGTGATATTGAGAGTCTTCGAGTCCGAACTAGGAATCCACTCAACAAGCTTCAAACCAGCTAAGGAGTCGCTTCCGTTTGATGTAGAAACAAAATCGCCAGCAGATGGCTCCTGTATCGAGTTCCAAGCCTTATCGGCACTGTTATCGCTTGTCGAGCAAAGTGCACCAGCAGGTACATGAACAGCGGCTTCCGAATTCGTATAAAAGGCGACCAGGACATTCACTTCTTGCGAAGGAGAGCCGAAGCTCATTGTCATCACACCCGGCATTGAATCGTTCGTCGCAGCCGTAGGAAGAAGGTCAAAAACCACCATCTGAGCTGTTTCCTGCGCAGCAACAAAACAACACCACCACCATAAGACTAAGAAGCCGAGTTGAAATCTCCGTAATCGAGCCATTGTGTCCATTCCTTCGACTTTCGCTTGATTCCTTCTTGATCAACCCCTCCTCCGAGTTGATAAAACGGCAAGGGCAGTGATATCGTCGCCCCGCCAGTGGAGATGAAACGAGTCGCAGGAAATTGTAACGAAAGAAGGGGAAAGAGGGCTAGGGAAGGTGGAAGTCACATTGTTAACCTACCTAAGCTGGTATATTGCCTATTCCTCTAAATCAGGGTTTGGGCTGGGTGACCGCAACAGGATCTGAACGGTCAAGTGTGAATAGCTACCTACCCGAGGGGCTGGTTTAGACGGCGGCAAAACGAGCCAATAATGGGTCCTAAACCCATGTCACCTCCGATCGTTCCTTAGATTTAAGAGCTATGGTCACACCTTCTACTTCCTTGAGCTGTGCGTGCTTCAAGCTCAATCCCCGCCTTCTATTTCTTCAGGCCATTCTTTTTGCGCACTCAATTGAAGCTTCATAGACATGTTCATTTACTCCATTTTATTCCCTTCTCGCCGCTTCCGGTCCTCGTAAAACGGCACGCGTGGTTACGCCCATGTAAGCTTCGGCTCAGAGAAGGTATTTTGAGGTTCGTTCGACACTGTCAGGGGGGCGGTGCCATGGATCATGGTGGGGGTACCGTAATTATCTTCATCAATACATGTATATTGCTCCGGAGTCCGGACTGTTTCCAGATAGGTATACAAAAAACATCGGTAGAATATAAAATACAAATAACTCTTCAGATTGGGTACATCAGCATACCGTGAACCATACCGGTGTAAACAATAACGTGCTTGGCTAATTTACTTTGGAGACAGTTATTTGTTGATCAACACCGTTATTGGGCTTATCGTATCAGATAGAGCTGTTGGTCAATTCCTTGCAGGATCTACTAGGGGGAGGGTACAAATCATAAACGTGCTTTGACATTGAGGGTGTACCGAGAATGGATGGCATCGAATGAGAGTCAAAGAATTCCCCAACAGCTTTTTTTCAGGAGCTATCAACAATGTTACAGGAGTTTAGGATTTGGCGAGAGGAGCACGGTGATAAGTGTATGTAGATTAGCGCCTGAAATCCGCAGCGTGGAGGTTGGTGGCTTCAAGGGTTAAAACTTTACAGCCAGTCGACCCCGCTGTGTACGTATGCACAAATCTGAACAAACGTTAAGCTAACCCCTTTTCACCCCTAAGCGTGTTGAATGAGATGATACGGAGAACTTGAAATGGGCCTACTGGCGGGGATCCTTAAGGTGTCGATAACCGGTAGCTGTCGCTTGCTGCGAGCCTTGCACCATGCAAAAAGCCAAGGCTAAGACGGAAATGTGCATTGGGGGGAGCCGCATAACGACGTTGGCCTTGAGGCTGAAATCGGCTCGTCCAGGGGGACTTGTGCACCGTGCGGGGTTGCTTTTTGTTCCAAATATAGAAGCTTGGCTTGCGAGGGACTGGATTTCAAAGTCAGTTCTCCAACAAATGCTACCAACATCATGCCTAACTCGGCACAAACTTTGTGATACCTGCCAAAGTTACATAGAGGTTGTATGCATACCCGATTCGAGAACAAAGCAAGCATGATATCCCGGAAAATAAATGAAGTTCCTAAAGAGAGAGCTATATTGACGTTACTCGGTTTTTCATACCTTACATCGGTCGCACTCTACCTAGCATTAATACATGTAGTAATGCGTTGGAGTCGGCCACCCGTGAATGCCAACTGCAAACTCGTTGAAGAAATAAGGGAATCGATGGTGACGAAGGGCACTCAACGTTGCCATCACCAAGAAACATCGGTAAAATGCTAAGACAAGGTTAAACCAATGGCAAACAATGAGTGCCAAGATTTAAGTAATTTTGCCCCTCAATCAGTCCAGTTCCTAGGATAATGTTCCAACAAGTTTGATGGACGAGACATGTTTGAAGTCCTGCCAGGTGAGTGGCTGTTGACAAAGCGACAGGCCGTTCAGATCTTTCTCCTGAGCCTGTGACCAAAAACCAACGTTGAGATGCATGCCCGTTGGTTACACCAATGACAATTACAAACGATACTGCAGCTAATCATATCAATAACAGCCCTCACGCCTGACGTAGCTTATGATGTTGCAAAAGACGTTGACAACGTTTTACGAATCTATGGATAACTATGCAGTGCAGATGTGAGTAATGTAGTTAAGCTTTCCATAGCCATCTTAGACATCTAAAACAAAAAGATGTTCTTTCACAGCCACGTGCACGTTCGTCAAGTTCCCCACGCCCGAAGTAAATATATATAAACATTTATATTAGGAGCACAAACACCACTGGGATAGGTCATATTCAATCTAGCGAAGGGGTTTTAATTAATTCTGAGGCATCACGCAAATAAGTGTCGCCAACACGGAATGAAGACCAGGAACATCCTGTCAGATACCGGGTACCAACCCGAAGATCTAGGTGTGAATACTTAAATGGCGGAGAGCAGCAGTTGCTGCTTACTCAGGCATTTCTGCCGGAACTCTAGCAAAAAAATAAGTGTCAGTTTTTTCTACTATTTGCATTGTCTGGAGAGGCTCCCGTGCTGATTCGCCCGCGCCACACAGCAACAAGAAGTACAAATATAAGATGTAACTAATACCCTTTAGTGAGGTGTAGGTTATAGGCGGGTACTATTTATATGAATTTACCAAGGCCAACGCCTTAGCAAGCATTGGGGTAAGAACCTTACCATGTACGGAGCTTGCTTCATGTATTCTAGTGGACAGGTCTCTGGATCCATAAGTGGCTATTCAAAGATTGCCCTATAGAATTCGGCCCTAAAAACCCAATTTATAAAGAGGCTACTATTGTCGCGATTTATCGGAAAGAAATGTCTTTAACTATTAGAGCAGCCGAACCGAGTGATATTTTGTGAGTATGTAAATCATCCTTATCTGACTCCATAAACCCTCCTACTGGGTGTCACCCTAGAAACCAAGGGCTCCTTCGGATATTGATACACCGATTTAAGTATACCGGCGTTGTATACCTAACTCAGCCATATCACCGTTTCTGCCGGGAAATACATGTACCTGTTTTGATGCAGCTGCTTACAACCGTGTCCCGAAAGTCTTTGCACCGCAGCAACCAACAACACCGTAATAAAATGATTAGAAAACAGGCTGGGGAACAGCATGTAAAAAGAGAAAGATGTATGCAAATAACGGCATACTAAATGACATCACGCCGCTTTGTATCATCTTTTGTAGAAAGTACAGCCTAATTCGTAGTGAGGGAAGGGTGTAAAAACATTTGGGACGCAGCTGTACATAAACGATATCGTCAATGGTACACATGTGTATTGTGTATCCCCTCAAACAATAATATAGTCGGAATGATGGGATACACATAAGATAACGAGCGAAGTGACTTATTGGGAAACCTAATTACCGTATTGGGTCGCTGGTAGTGGGGCTGGGTTTGAATTCTACCAACGATAATTGTAGGTATAATTCTCGATTTTCGCCTAAAGACAACAAAACGGCCACAAGTGCGTGACTTTGAAGTTAATCTTTTCTCAATGGTCCAGGGTGTTACCTTATTTTCTATCTGTCCTAGAGTGATAAGGTGTGAGTTATGACATACATAATTCGTATCTCGAATCCCAGACTTTACAAGTGATCCCGAATGATATGAGTGAAAGGGCTAAGCTTGTTATATATAGTGCTAGACCACGCTCTTCCTCTCACAGGTGTCTGGATTTGAAATCGAGTATTTCAAATCCGTTGTCATCATCGCTCCCCCTAGCCTCGATTACAGGTCTTTTGGGAAAACCGCTATTTGTTTTGGGTGGTTGAAGCGGTTTTTCCCGTAGGGAGAATCCAGATTTCAAACACCAAATATTGAAAGAAAATCTGGGCGGCTGAAATGTGGGCACGAGACTGCATTCTTCCCTCTTCTAGAGATAATGATTGAAAGATTGATGCGGGATTGTTAAACGCGACAATGGAGAAAGAAACCACTAAGAAAGGTATGTGTGTAGCTACATGTAAGCTTGGCCTGGTGCTTTTTACTATAGATGATATAAAGAGGCTAGGAAGGTACATCTCTTAGCTTGGTAGCCTTCGGCTTTGGCCAATTATATCAGCAGTGATTAGATATATCTTTAAGTTTGGGTTCATACTCACCTCCTAGATATCTAAGCATAAGCCTACAGCCTTAATGCATCCATCACTTACTTCCACAAAAGAATACGAGAACGTCACTATGTTTCCGGCATCCTTTTCGCGCTTCATATTTGAGCTCACTCGGAAAGTACCCGACTAATCTAAGAAAGCTGGAAAAGGGTCTTCGCTTGGTCACTATCGTACTGTTCGTACTCTCATCCTGCGAAGTTTGGGACCCAAAAGCACTCGAAAACATCACCTCAATAAAGAGAAGAAGCGAATTTATGACGCAGAACCCTAGGCAACCCCTTATAATCTTAACCCCGATCACCACAAGCACATGTCTACTCGAGTAATCTTTAGCGAGTGATATTGGATGAATCAACCACGAAATATCGAGTGTCGTTAACTCCCGTGAACAAGATAGACGAGGGTAAGAAGCGTATACCATGGCAGGATGGCCGAGTTGGTTATGGCGCCAGGTTAAGGTCTTACTCTTAACACAATATCCTGGTTCGGAAACGAGCGTGGGTTCAAGTCCCACTTCTGTCACTGTACTATCATTTTTGTATAATTTTTAGTTACCGACTGATAGATACTAGTTATAGGAGCTTAGTGATATATTAACAGAAGCAAACCAGGGTTTGTTCCCGAGAATAGCTCACAGCACTTTTTCTTTGCTTGAGTGGTGATGTGCGCTAGAAATATTGCGAGTGATATCCCGTGATGACACAGAACCAAAAAGCTTCTAGGCCTGTTCCGATAACCTCGATCTTCGGCTTATTTCCTTTATAGAGTCGTGGTTCCCTAATGGCGTATGTGCCCATGTTTCACTTAAGCAAGAATATCCGGACCGAGAAAATTAGGTAGAATACAAAAGATTCATAATATTGGGTGAAGCTAGATAGTAATACATGTTGCCCGCGCGAAAGCAAAAAGCATGAAGAAAAAGGGAAGAAAGATCGCAGCCGCCTGCCCAACAGATGCAAAAAAAGAGAAAAAAAGGTGACGACGAGCCAACCAACCCCAACCTGTTGCATGCAGTGTCCAGATCATGGTAAACGCAATAACGAAACAGAAACGGAAGCAAGACCGGAGAAAGTACTAGTAATACAGTTCATTGAAATGATGGAAAATGTGAAAAAGTTATGCAGGGTTACTACACCCACCAGAGAAATGAAAGGACAACCAACCAACACAAAAGACGAGTTAATGCTCATAAAAACGCAACGCCAGAAGAGATAATGAGAGCAGAGATGATACACGCGGAGAATCACAAAACAAACCTCCAATAAACCCAGTTTTGTACAAGAAACTTTTCGGCAAAAACCCAACCGTGTCCCCAGCTTTTTCTCGAGGCACTCTAGCTCGAAAACTCACTCCTTGTGCTCGCTGTCCACCTTCTCTTCCTCTCCCAACCCTCAGCAGCGCCCCACAACCCGCTTCCTCTCACTGCTGCCGATCCTCCCCAAAGCCCACTGACAGTCTTAGGCTCTTCGGCAATACTCCCAGTAGTGCTTTCACTGGTGGTGCTCTCATCATCACTCCCATCGTCCTTGATCGCGCTGCCAAACAACATACTGCTGCTTCCAAACAGCCCGCTACTGCTCAGTCCCTCATCTCTGCTCGTTGGCCGGCTGTCACCATCTAATGGACGGCTCCAGAGGCCCTTTGGGGCCGAAGCAGAACTAGCAGAGGATGCGCTGCGGTGGATGCCAGCGAACATACTACCGTTCCCAACACCACTGCCACTAAGTGTAAAGGAGCCTAGGGATGATCCTGGAGCGTAGGTGCGGTTGCGGTTAAGGGATTTGATAGTTGGACTAACTGGAGGCGTGGACTGCGGTGTGCCGTTATTCCGGATATGTTCGTTGTTGGCAACGATCTGGAGTGTGTATTTAACCGGCGGGTGTGTCGGGATGTCGCCAACGACTGGCGCAGAGTGATGATGGTGATGGTGATGGTGATGGTGATGGTGGTTATGAGAGTGCGTGGGGAGCTCAGGCTCAAGGTCCCGGCGGACTGCCATAGTAACTGAGGCGATGCCAATGTCAATTAAGACTGGCTGATGCGTTATCGCCCCAATTAACGCATTGCAACCAGCACCATGGGTTACAAGGACGAGAACGGTTTCGATCTCTTCCTCTTCCTCTTCGTTGTCTATATCGCCGTTATCGGATAGTGGCGGGGTTGGGTTCCCGTTGATAGGAACGATCGCTTCTTTGATCTCCTTGACTGTAACAATGCCACCACCGTTCTTCTTGCACCCGTCACCAAAGCTGCTCGCGCCGCAACGCTTCCACTGGGTTGCGGCAGTCGATATATTTGCGTCCTCAGTAGCATAATACCAGAGCAGCTTGTTCCAGCCGTTCTTGAACCGCTTATGCATGCCTGTCCACTCCTCTTTGTATTCTCCTCCACCGCCAAGCTTTGTCGAATCCCAGCCGATGTCAAACTCGACGTATTCCTTCGCGTGGGAGAAGTAGCCTCGTGGGATCTGCCCGCTTGGGGAGACTGCCCAAGTGGGCGTGGGGGCGACATACCCGCCAGTGAAGGTTGTGGGGAGAGAAGCGTTCATAGAGGACATACCGTAGAGTGGAGAGGGACTGTATTGGGTGACCGGTAATTGAATTGGAGTAGATGGGCGGATGTAGTCTGCTTTTGCGGAGCCAACGAGGAGAGGCGTTGGAGGAGGGGGAGTGATATCAATGTAGTAATCTTCTGCTAGCCATTCCCCGAGCCATGCGTCTAGTCTCAACAACGGCTTCACGAACTGGTGTTCTGACTTATCCGTAGGAGCAGGTGCAAGTTTCAGCTGTCCATTCTCATGAACGTAATGAGTGTTTGTAACTTGCTGATGATGGTGTTGCGCGATTCCTGAGGCAATTGACACACTGGTCTGGATGCACCTTAGAAACGGGCTCGAATGGATTACGATTCGTATCTTTCTAGGCTTATTGGTGTGCCCTTTCTTTGTGCTTGCTGAGGCTGGGGCAGTAGCACCGAGCCGGGAAGCAATCAGAGAGGCGATGCGAACACCTAATGATCGAGTCTGTGTCCATCCGCCGTATGTTAGAGGAGGGTCGTAAGGGGTTGGGGAGGTCATTTGCCATTGCGAATCGGCCATGTCAAGGCGGGCGCCATGGCGGACAATGAAGACGTGGGTTGGGGTCGACGAGGACGGCATCGCGACAACGAGGCCCTGGGGAATTGTGGGAGTGTTTTTTTCTGAATTGTTTTGTTTCCTGGAACAATTGGATATCTGGCTTCTTGGGTGAAAATCGAGGAAGAGGAGTAATCACACTGGTGCGTTGAGCAGAAGGTTGGTGGGGCGAGTTGTTCGTTTTATGTATTTTTTGGAGGTGGGAAAAAGTAAAAGTTAACAGGATGAGGCTGAGAAGTTTAGATATATCCCAGGGCAGGAGGAACGAAAGAGAAGTGCGATCCCCTGGTTATAAGGTACTCGACGGCAGAACAGATTAGAAATGTCTTGCTCGGCCCACGGACTTTATCTGTTTCCCTTATTTTATTTTTTGTCTTGCCTAGCCAAAGAAAGTTTTCACGAACGGTCCCTTGTTTCGGGAGCGGCTGATCTTTTCTTTCGAATTCTGAATCGCCTCTTGATTCGGAAACTTCCGAGGAGAAAGTGGATTACAGACTGATGGGAGGTCACGCAGCCAAACCAGATCACCGAGCCGGTATTCCCGTGGATTGGCTGGCGATGACTGGAAATTGGGACAGGACAAGCGAATATTTCAGACTTGCCTGCAGAAAACCGTGGTAGCCGGTATAGATGGATGTAGGAGGGCGAAGCGGGCGGAAAAGGACACGGAAATACGAGGGGGATAGGGATTAAGCCGCTTGTCAGTCAGACTTGGAATGGAGAGGTCAGAGAAGAGTGGGATGAACGCCTTGTAACGGCACGAAGGGCGAGGATTGGATATGATATCAAAACGTAGGAGAGGGGCACGCAAGCAAGATGAGAGAGTAGATGAAGAAGGAGAAAGAGAAGGTAGATTTTCTTCCTTTTCTCTCCTTTCCTACCTGTGTGAATTGCAGGGAGGGGGCTTGGTGGAGGGGCAAAAGGAAAGCAAGAAAATAAAGAGGCAGGCGACCAAGCTGGCTGGCTGGCTGTCACGATCTCAATTCTATTGTCAATCAATTCAGCTAAAGGAGGTTGGATGTCGTTGGCTGACAGCAACTATCGTGACTTCCGGCTGAACAGAACGCGGGGAGAGAACCCAAGGCGAGAGGGAGGGGAGTGCGCGCGGCAAGCAGGAAGGGGTCACCACCGGAAACTTGGATCGAATGATACCGAGAGAGACCACTCGTTGGAATATCCTTTAACTATTACTGATACATACAAAATCTACACCAGTCATGGATGGCCGTTTCGATTCCCCGGTTGGCAACTACCTACACGTAGTTGTTGGCTCAAGTGCTACCTAGACATGTGCTGCGACAAACTCTCGATCCAGAAAGCACTGCAAAACCAGGAGTTCTATACTCTATTATGTGATAGCTAAACCCTACTCGACTATACCGCATAGAAATTCTATAGAAACATCCCTTTCTGGATTCAATTTACAAGACGGATAAGTATCGATACCCTGGACTTGCATCCCAAGCGACAGGTGATTGAGAGATTCATCACACCCTCTCCCCGCAATCCTTTGTTATTTCCCCCACCATTACCCATTTACCAACCCTCCATTCACCCACACCGATCGAGAATCTACAAGGCCACGACTCGTTCATTTATAAGGATGACATGGTTGCTTGTGGGGAGGGGAGGCCCTGCCTTCGGTTGGGAAGGGTGCTTGACACTGATTGTTGCGCCACCTATCGCAAAACGGCCGTCGTAACGCTCGCAACCAGCCGTGCATCTGGACGGGTCTTCGCTGACATGACGATGTCGTGCTTTTTTTACGCCTCTAAACACGATTTCAAATGCAGGTTTTCCTTAATCCCTATCCCCTTCCTCACTCCCTGTCCCTCGCTTACCGTCGCTACCATATTGCGCCATGTGACCCCTCTTTTGGGGGTGTGGACAAAAGAATTGGGGTCTTTTTGGTCTTGTTTTTGTTTTTGTTTTGCTGAAGAGCGAAACATCGTCACCGGATACAACGGTTATATGATCGAAACCAACAATAACAAAACCCTTCGTGAGCTAACCTTGTGGCCCGCGGTACTGGCTCTGGGTCGGCAGTGGTTTAGATATATTGGTACATTTCCCGGGAGGCTTGGGAACAAATGTAGTATAGATTACGTTTGCACAATACCCGCCCCACGCATGCAGCGAAGGAAAATGCCATAAAAAAAACAGCAGGGAAGAAACAATGTCATGTGTATCATTTCGTACCGAAGTAAGGTACCAATGATACAGTTTCTAGAAGCGGTAAATCTGAGTCTTTCGGGGTTTGTAATCAAATACCTTCTGTGGTCGTTATTCCTCGGGAAAGCAATTAACATTTTCCGAAACCCCACGACAAAGTTTTTCGCTTGCCGGTTAAAGCTATGGAAACCTGCTCACGAGAAATTTCGTCATACCTAGAGGAGGCGGCAAACGACCTCTTTCTATGGGTTAGGAAGAGGCAGGCAAATCTTGAGCGCAGGCGTTAGGGCCGTAAATCATTAGCAGTATATATTAGGGTTAGGGTTGTGTAAAGTACTAAAATTACACATGTTTCGAATCAGCATCTCGGTCCTCCTGCTTTTTCGGACCTTCGCATCTCTCATCCCTTCTCTATGTTTAGTTTTTTCGACCGAGCAAGAAGGCGAACGAAAAAAACGAAACACAACAACTTAATAATTGCTTTTTCGCAACAGCTCTTGATGTAAAGCGGTCCAAACATTTCTTGGACCAATCAACTTCCGTGCCATATTCCAGATTGAGCTTGATCTTTGCTTTTTTCTTCACGCTCCCCGCAATTTGTTTTGCTTTGTTTTTTTTTTGCTTTTTCCCTTCTCCCCCTTCTGTTTTCTGCTTAAAATTGATGCATGTATCACGATCAACTTAGAACTTGACTGATCAGCGGTAAAATGGGCGATCAGTGATAGTAAAGACGATCGTGCCGATAAGGAAGTGAGTTACAAATACAGCTCACTTCCTGTTTGTCAGGCGAATTTCAAACAATTTCTGGTATTTCCGGGGCAGGTTGAAACATGATATATCACTGATAATACAGCTAACAGGTCGCATTGAAGGGATGATGTCGAAATGGACCATTGTGTTACGGGGGTTTCGTTGACACTGCGGATGGTAATGATATGATTTGGACTGGGTTCCCACCGCCAAGAGTTGCCCATCACGTGGGATGTCAACGATATGACTTGGGCAGTTTGAGAGTAGAGAGTATCTAGGTATTCCAAGAAAGTAGCCTCCAAACTAACAACGCTTCACTCCTACTCATTTGATAGATCTTTCTATCTCAAGCCAAACCAGGGAAAAATGCCACAAAAACAACTTCCTCGGAGAAATCTAGATTGCCGAGCTTACAGTTTATGTTGCCGCCATCCAAACCTCAAGATCAAAATGGAATATTTAAACCCTCCTTGTCTTTCCATATAAACCTCGGGCTACTGGCAAATGCCTAACTTTAATATAGGAGTGCTACATAGTCATCATCTGGTTGACAGTTTTCTCCAAACATTCTACTTCCTGCAGTTAAAAATATCTGTGGGAAATGCTCCACAAAGCTACTGTGCCACTTGAATGAAGCCGCCATACTCTAAATCTAGTAGCATCCTTGCAAAATAGGTGGTAGAACATACAAGTGCTTTAGTTGGATTGAAACTGCCGCCAAGTCACTACCTTAAAATCTCTACAACCTAGAGAGACCTTGCTCCTCGCCCGGGATATCAGATGAGGGCGGTAAGTCATCATACTCCAAAGATATAGGCTTCTGGCGCGTCGGCTGCTATTGCGGGTGTTGCATAAGAGAGGATGGAATAGCGCGCAGTTTGAGCATGTCTTGCCGCAAATGGAGTATTTCTTCGAACGTTCCAAACTGACTAGGGCGTATTCTTGAAACTTGAACTTACCTGTACATGTCTAATGGTTTGAACAACACTAAATCACTTGGAAGAGTCTCTAAAATAAGCGTATGCTTGGTATAATACATGAGATCTATATCATTTGATCTACGGCATGATGGTTGTTTCAATTGGTTGCAATTTGCAATCGTGCTTATCCATTAGTTGTTAGGGATGTGCTTAAGAGTTGTTGCATTACTCAAAACACAGGTAGCAACAGCCCACTTTTAGAGTGCAATTTCATAGTTATGTATACTGGGGTGTGGGCCTTGGTGCTAAATATTGGGATACGGGCATGAACAGAAGTACTAGAACAAGAGTACCGGTTGGATTCCTCCAATACTATGATATGAATGAAGCGATACAAAAGCCTACGAAGAGGAATTTTTGAAGGTATTTTGGAAACGAGTTATTGAGCTTGTCGCCATTCGGGTAAGCGCTATCACGGGGAGTGTAACACCATTTTCAGCCTCCTTAGGCAACCCATCATAGGGAGATAGTAGACTTGTCCGGTTCCAGCATCTCTCGTCTTTTTCTTTGCTCTTCGGGTTGAAAAACCGTTTCTACATTTGAGTGTACTCTAAATCTATCTGGAGTTCCCTGGGCACAAATCCCAACGATGGAGCGATACACGGTTTCAATTCGATTCCCAGAATCTGGGTCGGATCTCCGGCTTCTGATACCGTTCCTCTCAACTTCTTCAGTATTGGAATTTGGAGACGAAGTAAAAAAACGTTCTGAAAAACAGGGATTCCTTATGGGTGAGCGAGTAATTTTCTTCCGCCTAGAACAAGATGATGGCCCTATTCTCGATATGGATGATAGGCTGAACGAAGTCATCGTTGATCCTCGGAGCGAGAAAATTTTTGTTACTTTCCAAAATACAATCACCGAGGTCATGAGAACTAGGAGAGAAGCTGTAAGTTTACTTAATAGTGAAGCTGAGTCTACCGAGAGAAAAGCCTCATTTTGAGTTGTTTTAGGCACCTAGTATGAGTATGCCGGGTCGTGAAGGGTTCAAGATTCGTGTCATCACTCCATTTATTGCAAAGTCTTTCAAAGACGCAAGCTCTATTCCACTTTTAGCAAACGGTAGAATCTTCGACGGCTGTGTGACCCTTCGCGAGATTAAAGCCCTAATAATAGGTTTTCTGGGGTTATCCGTGAATATATCGGTTGATTCACAAGGCTACCAAGAGTGCAACTGTATGTTTGCACGTAGGATACATAAACGTGGACACTGGGGGAAAATAGAGTGTTGCGGCCACTATGGGGGGTCTGGCAAGTGTTCTTATAACTTGAACCATGGGCAAGCCTCGATGTCAGCATCTTGTGCAATTTGTGGTGAACCGCTTGCGAATCACGGGCACGGGGAGCCAACTTGTGGAAGGGTATTTTTCCGAACAGATACTTCATGCGGTCATGCTTTCCATAGCTATTGCTTGGGGTTAGGAAATACCTGGAGTTGTCCTGAGAACTGCCTTTCTTGTAAGTTATAAGTATCGTTTTATTTTGTAATGTTTGTTTACTTCGAGTGTTCTATAGGAAATGACTGATGTGTGAGATGGGTGTCTTTAGTGGCGGGAAGTCTGGCTACTCAAACTGCTCCCTACAAGTTGGTCGTGGTGCATGGGAGAAGCAATGTAAGATGGGTGGAGGTGGGCCGCGCCGATCGAACATCCATATTGGCTGCAGTTCGGGAAATATTGGGAGGTGAAATGTTGGAAAGAAGTTCTATCAACTTCATCGGTGGTGTGGCACATCCATCCTCAAGGTAAGCGCCGGTGTCATATTCACGAAAGCGATTATCTGACAAGTAGCTAGTGACAAATACCTTAAACTTCCTGTAGTTTCCCTGTGTTCCCAGAGGCGGCATACGGATGATGCGACTTCAGGCCGGCCGGCCGGGGGAACTGATACTGGCTTGGATGGCATGGATACACAAAAAAAAAGCCTTGATCTTCATACCTCAGAAGCTCCTATTGAGACAACTAATCTCAGTCTCACTATTGACGAAATTGGCTTGGGAGAATGTGCTGTCAACGGGGTCTTGAGCATATACGCGGTTGAGCGAACGGTCTCCACCAACCCTCCAGCAAAGGGGCCTGGGCAGCATGCAATATTCATGAACGCTGATTTTTGGGTTGGTATTCCTTTCTCTAAATGGACTTGACAGCTTGTTGATGTTTTTATGTAGGAAAATCCCACTAGCCAGTCAGAACGGGGAATGGCTGCGTTTCTTTCCTCACTGAGGCTTTTCACCGATCGGATGAACACGAAAAAAATGAACCAGTCATCTCAAAATGCTATTCTTTGCCTGGTTTTGTTTTTTACTCGGTTTCCGCCGGCGCTTCGGGCCATCTATACTCTCATGAGTGGAAAATCTCCTCGGCCCTCCGAGTGCGCGGCTTTGGTGCAAGTTCTCTACGAAGTAGTAAAAGATATAGTCCCGCTCGAACTTGTTGATTCTGATGAGGCCAGGATCTTGGAAGGTTCACGACTGCTATTCGGGTTTCTGCTTGATAGGGCTACGCAAATGGAGGATGCGGATCAAAATTCTTTTCCGTATCTTTGGTCCCTGAAAACAATTGATTTGAAGAGTTTTGAGACAATGGAGCCAGTAGAAGTCCCTGTCTTGACATCCGTTGGGTTGGTTGAAGAAGGATACTATAAAGCATATAGGGAGGGTGGGATCCTGAGTTGGTGTAATGGCGAAGAACCCCTTAGGGCGGTAAGACTGGATCATCAAACCCGAAGAATAGCGTTGCTGTGTGGCGGTATGGTTCCGGAAATTACGATTTTTGACTCGGATTCTCTTAGCCATCTATCATCTGGTAGAGATATTGAAGGGGAGGAACTCATCAAAGAACAGTCATTCTCAAGTCTTAATCATCTTACTACCCTCTGTGGACGCAATAACTTCGCAGTTGTTCCACCAGCTGACCTTCCATCCTCAACCGCGCCAGCTCTAACTCTTGATCAGGATGGGCTTCTTGCTGTGTACGTTGGCAGAACACCGTGCGCAGCGCCAGGGAAGGAGTAAGTAGTTCTGTTTGGATTTTATAGGGAATGTTAAAGCCATATAGATCTGTGTTGATTCAGACGATAGTATTGCTATTTTCCGCCCGACGAAAGAGGGTGAGGAGAACATTGATGTGTCGATTGTAACACAACTTATCAGCCCGATACTTCAGCAACGCAGCGAGAATGGGACTTGGGTCTTTGACTTGTTTGGGGGAGTCCAGAAGGGAAGAACCAGAAAACCGGACGAATTGATAATGTTTTGCGTTGACTGTAGCAGAAGCATGGGCGGATCCTCTGATTTTGAGGAGGCTAATGGCGAGGAGAACAGTAATGGCACGGAAGAAGGGGAGGAGCCAAGTATGCTAGGAAACCCAGATATGGAGGATAGTGTGTCCTCAAATTCAACTTTTGGCGAAATGAGAGGTAAGTAATATAAAATCCCCGGGTGTCAAATCTATGGGTCCTATTCTTAGTTTTATTTGTCTAGACATGGTATCGAGCCATGAATCGTTCGAGGATATACTTGCTATCGTGAAAAGCACAAACGTAGCGTGTAAGCTGTCCATTGCTTCTCTTGTCCTCGAGTATATGGGGACGCTTTTATCGCGGGAGCTTTCCCACATTCTAGAAAAATTGGAGACCTTGAGGGCGTCAGCAACAGAGAGATTCTACCAACACCGGGGCGGTTATTTCAGACGACAAATTACAAAGTTAAAGAATCATATAGTAGGCCTTGTTACTCATAAGAAAGCTTTGTGTGACTTTATCATGTTCCGTGCTGCGAATTTTGGGGATAGGGATTGGACATGGGAGATTGGGAGCGAGATACCGAAATGGCCGAAGGAGCTCCAGCGAGAACCTGAAGTTCAGAACTTATTCATTATTCCCCAGGTGAGTTACTATTGAATATAGTGAAGGCTCTAAGCTGAAGGAATTCTGCAGGAATATATCTGCCCGATAGGACTTGAACTTTTTAATGGTTAATATCTTGGATTTACCTTTCATTAAATCATCTAACGGTTGATAGATCCTGTCATCGCGAGTGATGGTTTCACATATGAACGGTCATCTATCCAAAGATGGTTTCAGTTTCGGAAGTCCTCGCCATCAACGGGGCTAGAAATTGACGATATCACTGTGAGGCGTAATTTCTCTCTGGCTGAGGAGGTAAGAAAATGGATCAACGGCGAAGAGCTTTTAGAATCGCCTGCCTGGGGTTCGAGAAGACGAACTGCTCGGTTTGGGGAATCTAAATTACTGGTCACCTTTTCCAGTCGACTAGGTTCCTTTAGCCGCCAAATCTATATAAATATTTCGGTTTCTTCTCTCTACAAACTTGCATTTCAGGGAATGAAGGGGAGATACTCCAAGTTTGATCTCCGGTTCAACGGCAGGATCATAGATTCGTCTGGGGGCTCTGGCTTGCCATCTGGCCTAACAGGAAATTCTATAATCCATATTATCATCCATGAAACTGCACCTACTCCTTCCGTTAGTGAGGAGACTGCATATCCAGTGGACTTCGAAGAGATATCTCTTATCAAGGTGTATGGTGCGCTAGGCCATGATGACGCTACTTTCTCCTACTGGATACCTAAAGTCACTGCTAATTCCTTTACTTCAATAATTTTCCGTTATTGGAGGTACTTCGCAGAGAAGGGCCTATCATTCAAGGCGGAAGACGCAGCTGTTTGGATCGGTATGGAATACGTAGGGGACGGGTCTTTTTCCGGCAGGATCAAAGATCACTGGGAACGTGTATCAGGGTATTTGAAGCCAGAGCATGCAACCGGGAACCTGGGGAAAGAAAAAGTTTGCGCCATGGAAGTGTGCACAGAGGAAGCTTCAGAGATGATAGAAACCGACCTTGCCCCAGAATATTCTCACAATCTGTTGGTACTTAAAGTATACATGAGTAGGAGGAAAATGGATAGGGTAAAAAAGCGAATGAGAGAGTCGAAGACCTTATCAAGGGTAAGGTGTTCTGGTCCATTAGATTGAAGAATTTATGCTAAATAAATCGCCTCAGATGGATGTGTCAAAGCAGATATTCGATGCTTTCATCAATAGAACACTTGCCTATAACTACACCACACATATTGGCATGTTAACCTCTTCTAAAATTGGTGTCAAAAACTGACAGATTTTATTAGGATTGATAACTTTTGATTCAACAGCTAAGGTCTCCCAACCGCTAACTAACGTTCTCGAAGACTTTCGAGAATCGGTTAATAATATGAGTCCGCGAGGTGATACTGCGCTATGGGATGCTCTTTTTCTTGCGAACCAAGAGCTATGTGAATATGGGAAAAAGTTCCCTGATGCGAAAAAGCGAATCATTTGTCTTTCTGATGGCGAGGACAATAAATCTTCACACAAGAGTTACGAAACTTGTTGGAGCCTTGTGGTTTGTAGCCTGGATGGAGATCTAGTAGGGATACTTGTCTTATGATCACTGATTTATGAATAGTCAAACCAAGTTGTTGTCGACTCATTCTGTGTGGGTGATGTTGATAACACGGCTCTTCGTACAATCTCGTATCTGTATGGCCTATAGATTTTCTTCCTGGATTCTTGAGTCTTGTTGACGTTTGGCAGTTCCGGTGGTTACAAATTTTTCCCCAAGACCTTGGAACAAGCGATGTCTATTTGTGAGATGGAACCTGTTCTTAGCCAACTCGAAAGGCCCCCAATTGTTCGGGAAACCATTCCACAGCTGAGTTCCACCCAAACTGCGTAAGAATTCAAAACTCTTCAAGTAGAATCACATGCTTACTGGTGTGCAAAGTCTGTTTTTGTCATCGGGGCGTAAAGCGGTAAAAAAAGCACTCCTAGTGTTGTATTTGGAGAAATCAAGCTGAATGTTGAATAGGCTCCTGATATTGTCACACGCGACGCATTTCCGGAACGAAAACAACATCCTAATCTAGTTGATCAATTTGTGAGCCTCTCGGCACTAGCTCACGTCAGTAGGTCATCAACTTCGACCCTTAGTTCTTCTATTGGAGTTCGATCAAATTCACATGTGCGATCGGCACGTCTGCTTTCTGAGGTGAGTTTGGTCGGTGTTAATGATTATCGAGACTTGCCTCATGTAGGGAAATAGTTGAGGAATATTGTGGCGAATCCACACCCACACTACGACGTTTACGTTTCAGAGTCGAACATTGGGTTTTGGAAAATCGTAATGGAGGGGGTCAGTTCCGAATCTCCGCTATATTTGAATGAGCTGCTAATGTTTTTTTAAAAATCTATGGCAGCCCCCGGGGAGCTCTTACCAGGAAGGTACTTTTCTCTTGTACCTCGACATGGAGGATAATTATCCGACGTTCCCGCCAAAGGGTAGATTGTGCACACCTATCATCCACCCAAATATCAACAGACATGGGAGAATTTGTCATAGTATACTCGATCGTAAGTGGATGCTGGAGGTCTAAAATAATTGTATATCAACTGATATGTAAACCTGGTTAGGGAACTGGACGCTGGACACGACGAATTTGCAGATTCTCAATACAATCTATTCATTATTGCTCGTGCCTGAACACAGCGACCCAATGTAAGTACTATAAGACCAATTGAGAAGGTTGTTACTGATATAGTATTTGAAGTAACACGGTCGTCACACTCAACTTTCATTGGGATGAGGTTGCGTTCCAAGAGGATGTGAAGGCCCACATCAGGCAGCATGCGATCAAGTCAAGACACGAATGGAGAGCAGAGTTGCTAGGGGTTTAAATTTTTCCTACGTTGGGATTTTTGTTATTTGCTTTAGGAACCGTGGGGAGATTATGAATTTGGGTTCTTTTGTTTATCTATCAAGGAATGAATTATAATCATAAAAATGGCTGAGAATAATATTTAAAGTCCGTGTAGGTGTCGGAGTTGGGTAAGGCAAGGGTCTGAAAGATTGATTGTGGGGTTTCGAAAAGCCTTTGAATCCCTAATGCAGAACTTGCAACGGTAATAGTTGTCTAGCCGCCATAGCCTAAGGGCTGGATGCGTGTATGACTAATCTATCTATCTATCTAATAGTAGTATATCTGTTCAGAAGTGTCTTTTAATAGTGACTGGAGTTATAACTCCTATTTATTTTATTCACAAAGCTGGTTTGCTGTTATTTATGCTAGTGTGGCGGTATGGATTCAGTATGAAGAGCGTATAGTGGGGTGAGATCTTAATTCTTTTCTCGTCTCCCGTATGCGGTAAAGTAGAAAGTATCGGGGGTATAAAGTGTTGTGCTTGCGTTATTGCGTACTTAATGAATTAATCAGTAAGCCAATCAGCCTTATCGCACTAGTTTCTAGACGTTCACTGACGGGCTGCGAAGATGCTGTGTTAGGTAGGGTAATCTGTTAGTCATGCTCACTAGACGAGTGATCATACATGAAATACGGATTATTAATTCATTACGTACATGCAAGCACGGGAGCCACCCAACGGCAAAGTGCGAAGCGTTGAGGCGCCACAACCTGGGTGGATGATTGGATTAGAGCCTATACATGGTAGGTAATCTAAATAACGTGCTTTTGTGAGAATTTTCATGGGTTGGGTCCCTTGGTACTACGTATGCAGGGACAACTCTTTGGATGGATAATAGTTGAATGATTTAGAGTGGGAACCAAAACTATTAGGAATTTAATAGCTAGGTTTGGTATTCCGAGTGGTATTTTTGTGCTTGGTCAAGCCTCGATAGGGGTTTGGGAGGGTGTTGTCTTGAGTAGATACCTGTAGGTATACGGTAGATGTGACTACTCGTTTAAAGCCATCTAGGGAGCTATTGTATTTTCTCAACTTATCCATTGATTTTTCTCGGGCTATATGCGAAGAAGCCGGATTTTCCTCCCTGGCTAGATATCTATGCAATGTGCCACCTCAAGAGTCTTTAGGTTTTCTTGCGACAATATGATAACTTCAACCGGTACCAAGTAAGCAAACTGCATAGTAGTTAAAAAGACACCATGGTTCAGGTTTTCACTTACAAGTAAATGTACGAGTGAATTTTCCTATTCCTAATATCCTTAATAGCACCCTCAATAATTTCCGTCACCTCTTCATTGGTCTTCCCCAAGACACGTGTAAGGAGCGCCAAAGAATAAGCTTCGAATCCGGTTTCACAGCTGACTTGAAGATACTGTCCAACTTTCTTCAGTGCCGGATCTTTAGGCCACCCGGCGAGCGGTTGCTTGAACAAGTGTAACTGCACGAGTGTAAATATGCGAGAACATCAAACGCTACAGTTCTGGTTGATTCACGTACCTCGACGTCGGTATATCCTGCTTCTTCGACTATGGCTTTCATTGCCGGCCCGGGGTGCTGTGGAAGATTCATTTTTTCTAGTGCTTCAGCGTAGAGCCTCATGATGAGGGCAAGTGATGATTCTTCTGGGATTGAGTTATCGTCGGAATGTATGGTGGCCTCAAGCTCAGCAATATCGATATAGCCGCCTGGTTTCACGTGTCTGGGGGAGTGAGTTTATGCTAGGTTATATGGTGTGCGGTTTGGTGTATGGATGTACCTGTAGATGTTTTTCAAGTATTGTGGCCAGCTTTTGATCGATTGCATTAGGTTTCGGGAGTGAACGAAGTCAAAATGATCCTGTTTTTGTTAGATAGGATTGGATTAGGGTGGTGGATGTCGTACTTGGGGGAAGGTCCATGGCAGCTCAGCGTCATCAACCTCGAATCTGCAGTTTGGAGGTACCCTTCGATTATTAGTCCTATTCGTAAGTCTCTTCGATCGGGGAAAATACCATCTGGGTTGGATTGGACTAAGATCGATTCCGATTACTTCTGCAGAGGGGTATTCACTTGTCTCGTTAGCAATGTTGAATCGCTGGGTAACGTGTTGGTGGCATACTCTGCCATTTCTATCGCCCAAATACCCGTCCCTGTCCCCACGTCTAGAATCCTTTGTGGGTCTGTCCCGAGGGGTGCGAGGTGGAGCTCGTCGTTTAGCAATAGTCGGAATATATGGTGATGCATGTCGAGCCTAATGGCATGTCAGAGGAGCTTTTATTCAACTTAAATTATCTTCTATATTTACCTGTCTTGTTCTGACTATATATTTCGTTAGCCGTCGGGTGGTTTAGAGCTGATCTAGGATTTCAGCTTTACCTCGTCATTAGGTAGCATGTACTTCCCTTCCTTATAGCGATGATAACGACGACCTGTTATGTGCCGTTAAGAAAACTCCCCTTCTAGGTTGGTAGGATTGGTGCCTACCGTTTTCATAGACGTACTCCAGAATGGAAGATTTCAAGCTCGTCGTGTCAGTTCCCCTACAAATTGATCATCAGATTGATCTAGGATTCGCACTCTGGAAGTAACTTACACACTTGAACCGTAGTCGGAATCCGATGAGTCGTCCTAACACAGGTCGGGGTTAGATACCACAGAAACTCGGGAAATTCTCAGATAGGCTTTAAAAGTCATGGAATTAAAGGAAAAACGAAAAGAGAGGGACGAGCAGGGTCAATGCTCCTCGGTCTGTTATCTTGAGCTTCTATAGGAGCAACAGCACCGGAGGTGGAGTGCCCAAACAGAATCTGCCGCATTGACCCGACGAAGGGATAACGAGCGATTGGGCTCCAGTGCAAGAAGCGGGCTCCGATGGCAAAAGTATCATAAGTGGACGGTGTCATACATAAGCTTGATCAACACTGATGACAGGCCCTAGACCAGCACTAGACTCCGCAGGTTCGCCTGGAATTCGTATTAGTAAGTGAGTGGATTTCGTGAAGGTTTGTGCATACCGCTCATTGTTTAGCTTCGCTAAAGGGTTTTGTAGAGCTAAGGATGCTGCTTTTGGGACCCAGATGGCTGTGTTTTTTTCTAGTACGAGTTGGCGATAAATTAGACATACAAGAGGAATGGGAGAGGTTATCTTTATGCTTCAATTGTGGGGCGATCTGAGAACGGAATAGATAGGCTGTCACGGGGATGCCCCGGACCGGAATAGTAGCGGTCGACCCCTGCAAACACTTCCCACAAACCGTACAGCTGCAAAATATCTACATACATGTATATACTTCAAAACACAAGATTCACACCGAAAGGGCCTTCAACTGTATGCTGAGTGTAAATCCTCACCTTCTATTAATTCCCATTATGGATTATCGGATGGATAGAAAAATTTAGCACACGACAAACTATATTTTCGAATTGATGATAGGGTAAAAACCCCTCTTTCCCCCCCAGCACACCAGGGTCCTCGGGGATTATCGGTCTTCTCCGTGATATGCATTCTGCGCAGGAGCACACTGCACAACGTCAAAAACCCGGCCCCCACCCATCAGCCCCTTCGAGACAATGACGGCGTTTTACGAGAAGCAAGGACTAAACTTTCGCGGCTCGCCTATGGCAATGGAGACTTGATGTAGGGCACGACGAGCTATTTTATTCTCTGTTTTTGAGGCTGACCTAATCTACCTACAGCCAGGCAGCAAGCTAACCAGAACACCACTGGAGCTCCTCAATATCGCCTAGTGAAATTGCCCATGGTGGTAGTCACTGCCTCTTCCCCAACCTCTTGGGTATCTAAAGTATGATAGACACCACAAGGCCTTGGGAAGTGTTCATAAGAAGCAACAGGCCTCTTCTCATTTTGATCGCTTCCTCCGATCTCCGCCATAACAAGCCGTCCCCACCTAACCAGTGTCCTCTTGGAGGGGAGGTGGTGGGTCAGAGGGGAATAGACAACAGTCATTTGCTCAGCTGGAGGGGTTTGGAACTCGGGACAGGCGTATCTCCGCCCTCTATGGACCCTTCGGGGTCTGGGTCATCTGCCCCCACTGGTATCTCTCCGCCGCAGCTCGTTCTAGCTCTTCGTTCTCAACAACGCTGAGTTTATTGTGTTCGATTACGAAGATTTTACGGTAAGTAGGAAACTCTGTATTCCGCCGGAAGTTTCTACTTACTTAAAGTCTTTTGCTAACCTCGTTGCCAACTCTGATAGATAACTAAGCCATCTATCCGTAATGGGCTATAGGGTGCTTCAAAGCGATGTGGATAGCTTGGAGGTTTTTCTAGGGAAGCATGGAGGGGCAGCCCAGGTAGCCAAAAGGGTGAGAAAGTGTGAGTAGCTCACGGTGATGGAGAAAGAGGGCGAGTAGATTGGATGTATGAGTTCATGCTCTTGAAGCAGTGATTTTGGGGGGCTTTATTTCGAAAATGTTTCTTAGAGGCAAAAGAAATTCGATAATCGGTGTCTTCAAGCCACTCGTCATACTAAAGTCTCGATTTACGATCCTCGCAACATTTATTCATCGCAGAAACTTCCACTGGGCTCTCTCTTCCTCAGTCATACGGCTTCTATGCTCCTCATCTGGTCGAAGAGAAGTGTGGATACGACAGGAAGATGATGAGGAAAACAGGCAGAGGAGGTTTGGTTTGTGTCACAGTGACTTATTTTCGGTTATCTCGAAGAGGAAGATAGGGCTGACTTCAAGAAGAAGAAATCAAACCATCTTAGCTAGCTTACGCTTCACTTGGTCTGTGCACCCTTCATCATAATTTCGATATCCGTCAAGGTTGTCTTTAAGGGTTTTGATGCATGGCCCTGAGATTTTACGTGCAGACCATGGATCAAATACTACTATCTTTCCGTGAAAACCCAGGAAGTGATCCGGGTGTTTTCAAAAAGTAGGCTCGTTAGAATTGATATGCCAGAGACATATTTCTAGGTCGTACTTCGAATTCCCTGAAATCAACAGCTAGGATATCGTGGTAAGGTAGTACGAAAAATGCTTAATTCTCTTGCAATACCTATTCTACCATCCACGATTTCCTCATGGTCACTGGTCAGTGATCTGCACTAGCCACTTTAGGAAAGGCGTCGGGGCTGGCGCAGGGAAAATATGGCGGGTATCGGTATCGAGTGCCTAGGTAAATCTAAATGTTCTCGTTCGGAGTAACCAAGGAAGAGTATTAGTTTGTACATGAAACGATTTGTTTATAGATACACGAGTGATAATCCATGACCTTCTACTTAGCGAGAGTCATAAAAAGCAAACACCACCGGAATGATCTATCTTCCTCCCGAAACATTTCCTTTCCCCATAAGATCACACACCGCTTCGATCCCAATCGACACTCCCATTCACCCGCCGCACGTGAGGAAATCTGCATCGTTCGGACAACCGGACGCTCGCGGGTCGCCGGGATTCATGTGAAAGTCACGTGGATCGGTTGTTTCTCTCACGCCGAGGCTGCAACTAGCGAAATGCCCCGCCATACCGGACTTTCTCTATTTAGATCTTTCTTACCTTTCCCCTCTCTACCCGCTCTACTAATAAAGAACGGATCAGTGCGGTAGAAGGGGAACTTTCTTCTCTTGTTTGTAGCTTTTATTTCACGACGCTTTCTTGTGGGAAGGAAATAGATTGCGGCTTTAGAAACCGGAGGTTAGGTAGAAGACACGATGAGCTCGAAATCAACAGTGGTGCCTGCGCTGCCGGCGAAGGGGGAGATTAAAGCGGAGGTAGAAGCGACGAAGAAGGCGTCGATGTCTGGGTTGCGTTCGCTGGTTGCTGGAGGTGTTGGTGGTGTTTGTGCTGTTCTGAGTGGTATGTTTCTGTTTCCCATTTTCTACGGCAGGGGAGGATGGGAGAAGGAAGCTTGTGGGACTAATGGGGACCTTAGGACATCCATTTGATCTGGTCAAAGTACGGCTGCAAACAGCGGAGAAAGGCGTCTACCGAGGCGCCTTCGACGTCGTGGGCAAGACTGTCGCCAGAGAGGGTGTATTTAGAGTATGTTTCTCACCAAACCCAAACACCAAAACAAGAAGCTAATCTAACCTCAGGGCCTATATGCCGGAGTCTCCGCTCCCCTCCTCGGAGTAACCCCAATGTGTAAGTTCTCCCCCCCTCACTATCCCAACACTACTAACCACCCAACAGTCGCCGTCTCCTTCTGGGGCTACGACGTCGGCAAAGGCCTCGTCCGGCGCTTCTCCACCGTCGAAAACAACCAATTTTCCGTCGCCCAAATCTCCGCCGCCGGTTTCTTCTCCGCAATCCCAATGACCCTCATCACAGCTCCCTTCGAGCGCGTCAAAGTCCTCCTCCAAATACAAGGCCAAACCCCCGGAGAGAAAAAGTACAAAGGTGGTGTCGACGTCGTACGGCAACTCTACAAAGAAGGCGGTGTACGCTCCGTCTTCCGCGGTTCAGCAGCAACACTCGCACGTGACGGCCCAGGGTCCGCTGCGTACTTTGCTGCCTATGAGATAGTGAAGAAGTATCTAAGTAAAGGCGAGGAACTGAGTTTGAGCGCTGTGATGATTGCCGGTGGTGCTGCGGGTATGGCGATGTGGTTATTGATCTTCCCAATTGATACAGTGAAGAGTCGGTTGCAGAGTGCGGAGGGGAAACCAACGATTGGAAGCGTGGTGAGGGAGATTAATGCCCGGGGTGGGTTTAAGGCGTTTTTCCCGGGGTTGGGACCGGCGCTGGCGAGGAGTGTGCCGGCTAATGCGTTTACGTTTTTGGGCGTTGAGTTGGCGCATAAGGCGATGAATAAGATGTTTGATTAAATGGGTAGAGGTGGTCATTGGAACTGGCGTTGTTAGATTCGATAGACCTTGTTTTTGGTCGTTGTTTTGTGTTTTGGCTTTTATTGGCGGTAGATATGTTGTTTTCGTTGGTAGAGTAGGGTGAATGATATCCCTTTTTGGTGCCTGAAAGGTTGGAGATGGAGCCATGCGGTAGTTTGCTATGGCTTGTGTGGTTTATGTTCATGAAAGGTGTAGGGTTTGCTCATGAAAGCTCACTCGTATGATGCACTTTGCTGATTTCTATCCTTTATTTCGTTTGACATATAATCTCTGAAGTTATAGTTGTGTGATATTGAATAATGGCTGTTCTATGATATATGACACTAATTTATAGCAATACATATGTATCTTGACTGATCTCCTGCGTCGCCGACCCTGCTGATGTACATCTGCTCCAGCCAGTCGCGGTGGAACGTAAATCCTATCCCTAAATGGCCTGATTGACACTTGTGTTGGCGTTGGTTTCGCTTTGGTCTGATATATAAATGTAATGTCTGTCGTTAAGCACGGGGGAGGGCAGACATAACACGTTAGGTGGATCGGGAATTCTCACGCTGCGTTGGCATGTGGTTCTCTGGGGTAATTAGATAATTGATGTGATAAGTGGATGGTAGGGTGGTTACCTGATTGAAACCGAGCCGGGAAGTAGTCCATGAAGCTAGTAATTGCTTCTTAAACGACCCTCTTTATTGAGGGGCCGACTTTTCTGGCTCATCGGCTTCTTGAAGCTCGATTATCGTCATCTTTAGCCGCTTTCTTGAGACATGGAGAAGAGATGGAGTGAGTGAAGGAGAGACAACGACAGACTGGCGAATATCAACCATAACTAAGTTTATATAATTATGGGCGACCCTGTACCGGCGGTTTTGGAGCTCATCACTTATATGAATAAGATGATTCCCACCCTTATAGTACTACCCGGGGCCTTCAGCCATTTATATAGGCGTCGGGACCCAGTTATTCCAGTCATTGTGATATGAAGGTACAAGAATACGGCTTGCCGTAATCGTATGGAGTTGTCTTATTTCATCCCACGGCAAACATGCAGAATAACCCAGATCTCGGGTGGTATGATCCAGGATAACACATAATCTAAAATGACACATTAGCACTGTGACTAGTAGGAAATCAAAACCTGTTAGCCTTTTATCACTTTTGCTGTAACAAAATCTCACAAACCCATGCCTCTCACTTTTCCGATCAATGATTTTGGCTGTAAAATTTTCAGAAATTGCCCGGTTTTGCATCTTTAAGCTCCTATATTGAGCCAAATAGCTGGCCGGAGCAAACAGCAAGTGAGTCAGGACTTGATGTCATGATAAGGGAAGATTGTAATAGGTGACTGTTGTGATAGATGATTGGTGTGACAGATGACTGCTAGGAAGTGTTGGTTCGGAAACTATGTACAGTAGGTTGTGGGGGAGTTGAGAACAAAGAAAAAGATTCCTACTAGTCATGATGCCAGTGTCATTTTAGATTATGTGTTATTCTGAACCATACCGCTCAAGATCTGTGTTATTCTGCATGTTTGCCGTTGATAGAAATTTAATAGAATCTGTAGCTACCTGCTGAATTCTCTTTTCAGATTCTTGATTTTTTTATCTGGCTTTGTTTCTTTCTTGGATTGATCTCCATGCTTTATACGGTAGGCTACCTGAAATCGGAGGGGAGAAACCTGGAACGAAGACGTGGAGGTAGTGATAGTATGACGGGATAAATATGAGGAGAGAGAGAGGAGAGAGTAGAGGTTGAGGTAGTAAGTGAAGGGTACTCAATTTCAATCAGACTGTAGAATGTATGCAGAGATGGAAGGTAGCACGATGGTGAAACAACCTGCAGAGCTACAAAAAATGGACCTTTGGTTTGATGGTGATCTTGGATGCCGAAGAACCGTTCTTATTTTTATGTGAGGATCTGAGTGACAGTACTTTTGTTCCACCAACACCCTCCTGATATCTTTCGGCCTGATCATGGGAGCATCACCGTGGCTGGGCGTGGACCACATGATATCATTAAAATACATATTCTGCACCAAAAGCCTTGCCGCAATTTCATAGTACCGTTTGCGTGTCCTCGTATACGATTCGTCAATGCATGCATGTAGCAATGTGTATCATGCATACAGCTGGTGCTAACCCCCCATTCACCACATATAGGCAATGTAAAGTTGTTGCTAAAAGCTGCCAACTCAACAGGCAGGGTTCTTCTCAATTTCCATTATACATAATGAAGGGGTGGAGCCACCTCATCTGGCTCCGACCTTTGAAAGAAACAGGGATACAGTTCACCACAACTCTTAATTAATGTCTGTTACACAAAGAACTCAATAAACACATGCAGTAAACATTGTTCAACCTCTTTCAATACCATCCTAAAGCTTGCTTTGCAGGAGCTCATGATGGAAAACACTTTCCCTGAATTTATCTTATGCAATGAAAGCGATTGCCCATTTTCCAATGTTCGCATCATGTGATTCTCCGCATCGATCAATCAATTCCTTAATTCATCCACTGCTACATCCTTTACATTCTTGTTGTCCGGTTTGACCATAACTGATTTTACTAGGCTGCTCACTGGCGTCCGTGGGTTGTCATTTTCCACCAGCGGTTGTCTTGGGGAATTGGATAACACCCTAGCGTTTTGGTCGAAGTTTATTGTTTGGCTATGGGATTGAACTTCTGTATCTCCTGAAACCCTTTCGACTTCCGGCCGTAGCAGTGGCAAGCCAGAGCCTAATTGGCCAGAAAACCCCCCGCGCGCCTGACCAAGTGACATCAGATTGCCTTGAGGCTGATCATCACTATCCGGCTGGGGCCTTGCATTATTGTCAAGAGCTTCGTTGGAATTCTCCTCACTATCTAGGCCTTGAGTAAAACTGCTACTAGGGGATTCGGCATCCATCAGATGTAGCGATCTCATCGTTTCTCTTCCAGGTGCTTCCGCAGGCGCGGGGGTGCCAGCAATTTGAGGGGCTTCTCTACTGCTTATAGCACCTTGCATTGATGGATGCTTAGTTGTCCTCTCAATATCCAAATTTCCTTCACGCGTGCGCGCACCAACTTCTGTGGGTCCTTCTGGGGCAAAGCGTGACTGAGGTAAGTTATCGCGTGCCCTTTCAAACAGTTCTCGTACTTTCTGGGCTAAGTTCTCATTACTTTGTGGGATCGCTTCATGCACTTGAGCCCCTGTAGTTTGATATTGTGCACAGAAACTAGTGGACCCGGCTCCAAAAGATTCAGCTCTTGACTGGGGGCGTCGGTATCTTGAATCAGTAGTAGATCGTTCTCTTTCAGGGCCAAAAAACGATTCACTCCGATATTGCTGCCTCTGGTACTCCGAACGTCTTCCATTATTGCTTGTCTCTCCGGACCTAAAGTCTTGGCTACTTGGTGGGAATCTATTATATTCTTGTATCCTTCCGCTTCCTACTCCTTCTGATAAGGATCTGCTTGAAGATTGTCTTCCGTCGTAGTGAGGTCTGGGAGTAGCTTGTCTGTTGATAGCGCCGTAAACGTTTCCGGTGGACCAGGTTCTTCCACGAGGCTGGATTCTTTGTGTTGTATGTCTCTCTGCGATGCCATATGTATATGTGTGTAAACTTCCACTAGAAGAACCTCTTCTGTGTTCTTGATGGTGCTGCATGGCATTATTTGCACCTGGAAAACTTGCACTGCTAAACCTTGATGCTGAAGGCCTTGGTCGAGCATACCTTCCGAGGGATTCAGGTTCGCTGCTACTAGATGGTCTTCTAACTTGTTCGGCTCGACGCGTGCTAAAATTCCCATCTGAGGTTCGGTAAGTGCTTTGACTTGGTGGTATATCTCGTAAGGGAACTCTTCCTGTATGATTGGGGCAAATTTCAGGTTCAGCAGGGCTTGATTCGAGGTTACCTTTGGTTATACCCATGCGCAAGTCTCCTGGGCTAACAAATCCTCTATCCAGTGTGTAAAAGGTATTGCGATAACGTTCTTGCGCCGAGGTTACGGACGATGAAGCTTCCCGACTCAATGGAGATAGTTCGCCACTAGATATACTTCCTTCCCCAACAACGCTTGTAGGCCGTTTGACGACCGTATCAGTTGAAGAAGATGCACTAACGTGTAGGTTTCCTGTCATCTTTACATCTCTAGTATTCGATCCTTGGTTATGAATAGAAGATCCATTGTCAGTTAGAGATGGGTATCTACAAAATCCCGGACGCTCATTATTCGTATTGGTGTCAAGTTTTCCATCGGAGTGGCTAATAGAGGTTCCTTTTTGCTTCCCCTGACCTTGTATAAAGGCGGGCGGCTGTGGGCCAGCGGTTTCTTCAGGTGTAAGTTCACCATCCACAGGGCTTTTCAAAGAGAGACTGTTGGCACGCCCTAGACGTTCGGCAGTGACTTCCTCAACCCCGAGTCTAGACATATAATATTGATCCGATAAATTCTGGTCACCCTCAGGGACGAATGGAATGGTTCTCCGACCTTGGTTGCTCGTACTCCTCTCTCTCCTAGGAGAGAATGAGTCAGTGAGGGTGCTTTCGGTAATTCTCCCAAAGGTCAGAGATTTCAGTTGCTCCGGCGGTATGTCAACTCGCGATCTACTCCTTCCACCTGGGGATTCCCAAAGTTCAGTACCCGTAGAAGCCGGGTCAGCAACGCCAAAATCACTATCGGGTGTCGGGCTGATCTGTTCGTTGTGAACTAAAGATTGATTATCACCCTGGGTGACGTGCGGCTCAGTACCGACATATCGTAGGGGGAGATTTGGGTCCCACGTTGCCCTCAGATTACGAGAAGAGTGAGTCGTCCCTCCAGAACCACAAGCAATTTCCATCTCAGAATCTTGTCTTATCATTATTGCAGACATCGTAGCCCATTCTGTTGGTAGTAAATTGCTGCCTGCACGCTGCTTCCCTTTGCCCTCTCTCACCGAGCCGTGTTCTAGTGCTTGTCTCATCGTCACATGCTCACTACCCTCAAGTATAGAGGACTCTGGAAATTTTATCCTCCGCTGTAGTATCTGGTCCTTCTGGTTGTGCAGTTTCTTCCCTTTCCCAGCATTTGAAATATTTTGCTTTGCATTTTCTAACATAACTGGAAGTGAGCTGATTCTTTTTGCCATTCTTCTCCCAGTTCTTTTCGCAAATATCAAAATTTGCTTTTTCTTTGGGATTTCGTTCAATTCGATTAAGGTATCGTTAAATACCAACGGAGGTGACATAGAATCCCCTCTTCCTTTCTTTAACCGCGTTTCTTGGGTGGGCTGATGAGGAACTGCAGTCGACAATACTTTGATGCGATCCATCCAGATCTTTGGGTACTCTACTGGATTCTCATTTTTGTAATCGGTGATTAAGTTAAGAGGAACATTATCTAACCAGGAAGAGCCTTGACGATCGTATACGCACCTAAGGCACCAGCAGATAAAACGTTCTTTCAGGACGCTAGCTCTCACAGTTACGTTCACTTCTGTACAGAGTGCCTCCACGTAAGAAATAGTTATTTCTTCACCTTGTTCGATGTCCCTGCGGGCGTGGAGCCAGTGTTGACATTGGCCAGTACCCCGCAGCTTCCGGTTATACGTCATTCCAACGGCATTTGGCATACAGCTGTGGTTTACCCTAGACAAGTGCTCGAAAACACCCCATTCACAATATCCTTCCTTTTGACAGCATGATGGCAAGCATATAGCATTCGAAATAAAAATTTCTTTAAGCTCGTTGATCTCGAGTCCCGTATGATGGTGATCGAACAAAAGCCCACAGATTCTTGGGTCTCTTTTTGTTAAGGAGAGATAGGCATCTCTTTCTGTCTGGTCAAGGTTTTGAACAGCTGCCATCACTGACGGGATACGAGTAGCGCCTTTTAGTTGATCTTGATGTAGCTCTAGAGCAATCATTGGTGTTTCGCCAAAAATTGGCTCGCCCTTAAGGATCCTACGCGTAGCGAACATACCAACTTGTCCAATTGACTGGGTGTCTCTGGAGCTGGTAGGCGAATATCTAGACCGAAGCTCCCTAATTTCCCAACAGCGTGCTTCTACAGTTATGTTCAGCAGCAGCATAAACAAATAAATGATAGAGTCAATTCCTACCTTGCTTGAAGAGTAGCCTCTGCTCAAGCTCATCTAAGTGAAAAGAAATCATATCTCTTTCTTGTTCGCTGGTAACCTCTTGAATAGAACCTTTCAAGATATTGATTTTGCAGAAATTGCACTGGCACCAAAAACCATAGAAGTAACGGCAATGTTCTCTTACATTCTCCAGCGCCATAAAAATACCCAGCTTAAGGAATTTCTCGGAGTAGTCGATAGTGATCTCTGTCCCGGCATTAAGGATATTTGAAGCAGCGACGACCCTCATCTCTCCATTGGTTCTATCCCACGCAAGATATGCATTTGCAGCGCAGGCATGATTGATCCGGGAAATGTCTTTGAAAATACCTGTAGCATCTTCGTGGAGGAAGAAAAAGTTGGTGAGATAGATTCCCAACAATTCGAGTGCGCAGGTTGGCTCAGATATCTCTCTGGTGATTCCAACATCCGGTGGGCAGGGATCAGCTCGAGTCAGAAACTTTTTGCGGGAGTTATTAAGCCTTAAAAAGTCTTTTTGATCATAACGATTCATATTTTTGAAAGAATTGACAATCGGGTGGCTTGATATGTCATTTGCAACGTACCGCCATAGCTGCTTCATGAAAGGCTGTGAAGATTTGTAGGGGACTCTAACCAACGGCTTCTCCGTGAATATAAGTTCATATTTGTGGTATGGACGTCTCGTGTGAAGCCCCATCCCTTTGGCAATACATTCCTTATCAGGAACCAAACGATATTCGTGAGTGCTCATTATTTTCTACTAAGAATGCTGCTAATCGTAGAATTTGTCTTCTTTTGTAGGAATTTTCCCTAATAGTTCCACATTATCAACAATCACCCTACAAGCCAACAGGGGGGCAAGTTACTATCTGGACCTACTAATGACTAAAACTGGGGATAAAAGAGTTTGTGAGAAAACTACCCGAGAAGCTTGCGCGTCGGATTTTAGAGACTTAGGCAACTGCAGTATAAGCGATGAGCAAATATGATTCCGGCGATTATAACTCAGGAAAAAGGTTAGAAGGGTAAAGCTGGAAATGCAAAGCTGGAGGGAGATGGGTAAGGTTGAATGGGTTATGAGGTGTGATCATGATGTTTGATGGAGTTTGTGACAGATTGTACTGATTTAGGCTACATCCTGTGGCACAATCAACACATGGAACTATAAGAGGGTGCTCGTGACTACACGTAGCCCGAAAACACCCAGGGATAAAGTGATCTCTACTGGATGTTCATGTAAGAATTGCACTACAAGTATACATGTAAATTCGAAGTGAATAGGCCTAGATGGAAAGGCGGATGTCCGAATCTGCAGCTGAGCTACCTCTCCTCCAGAACTTTCATCATATATCTTACCTAATTATCCCCTCAGGAGAATTTTCTTAGAAGAAAAGAATCCCAGACAAAACGTGTTTCTCGACATGCTTACCTTATGTATACAGCCCGAAGAGTTGTAACGCACCCTAATACAAGCTTATTCATTTGCTCTCCAGATTAAAGACACCAGGAATCCAGTTACCCACCGCGAGACGTTAATTAGCAGGGCAAAATACTCTTTACTTGAAAAGGGTTTATTCATATATTTTGCATGTGAACTCAACACAAAAAATAAATTCCCTGTCTCAATATTATCCGGCAATCCGTCCAAAATGTTGGTTTACGAGCCTTAGATGTTCCTCGACCCATGGCTTCTGTCCCTCGGCCCCCATCCTGCTCCATGCTCGCTCGATGGCCCGTTGAAGGTTAGGCCCCGATGTTACTTTATGTTGGTTTTGAATCGCCGGCCCCTCAATCGCACGAAACCTAAAAACCAAGAGTCAGCGAAAATGTGAGGATGATCGACGTCTCATAAAAGCTTACAACTTGAAAGGGTCAGTCGGCGGTGGATCAGAAATTTGCGGCAAGCGTGCATTGGGTTCCATCTACTTTCGATATAATGTTATAAGTAATGATTCTCTTCTTTCAAAGGAGGATTGTGACAGGAAACATGCCATATCCCCCGGGCTATTGCTTCTCTCAGACCCATCAGGAGCTAGAGCTGCTATTTTCTCGATCTGCTCCAAGAGGAATGCTCGCTCCAATCTTAGTCTTTGCATACCTCGTTTCGAGCGCTCGATACTATCAATGAGAGTCTCGTTGTATGAATCGATGTCGTTGATTCTCTTCGCAAGTTGAATGCATTTAATACGATAGCCTGGTTCTGAGCCACCATTTCTGGTTCCCCTCGCCCTCTTGTTGAGAGCTAATTGTTGATTAGTGAATCTATGCTGTATAATTGGAGGGAGCTAGATTACTTTTCTTCACGGCTGACATGACAAGAGAAGACGCAGATATAGGTCAGAAAGAGAGGAAGAGTCGAAGTGAGAGAAAGTTCTCAACCTCTCTCAAAGGTAGAACGTCGCGAAATGCTTGGCGCTAGCTTGTGGAAGAGCTTCTACGCCACATGTACCTGTAAAAGTAACACAATGTGACTCGCCCAAAAAACTTTACGCCTTGTACATAGACGACTCTCACACCAATCAAGCAGATTTTTCGCTCGTATAGGCCGTACTTCTAACTTGCCAACTAGCAATTTTCCTTCCCATCTTAGTAGTTTACCATTTAATACATGTATTACATCCCGCCGCTAAGGGAAGATACATGTATCAGGGGTTAAGGATATAAGTACACCAGGCTTCTCTTGCTTCATCCAAAAGGTGGTAAACTTAGAAACAGACATAACGGCAAAAAAGGTGGTGTAGTGGTTAACGCTCCGCCCTTTGCCCTGTCGGCCCCCAGCAAGATTCTAGAGATAGGTTTAGTTTTGCTATTCAGATCTCCGCCAGTTTACTTTTTTTTTCTTCCTGTGCTTTAAAATTTGCCGCTGAGCCGCCCCCAAAATTCCCCGGATTTAACATCTAATATTTAATGACTTTACTATAACCAACGCCAATGAGCACCTAACATAAGGTCGAGCAAGTTGGAGGCTAATTACTTGAAAGAGTTGGTTCAATTTCAATTGTCCATTTCAAACCTCAGATAATAAGGGGAAGGTAAGGGAACTCACAAGATACAAAGGGAGAGGAAAATTGTAAGAAATAGTAAGGGAACTCCCTAGTCTCGTGCCCAGCCCCATACACGCAGCTTACTGCCTACGGTACACAGCAGCCATAGGCAGTAGGGAATGGGAACGAGCCCAGGAACTCTTATGAATAGGTCCCGCTAGAAGCAAGGCCTTTTGCGACTTTGTGTTGAATATAGAGTCGAGAGACAGAGAAGGCTTGATTAATTGAGGAGTCGCACTCTATACAGGCCTGAATTGAGGGAGCCCGCAACTGGCGCATGGAAAAACCCTCACTCGGGACTCCCGATGTCTATACTCGATTAGGAAGCCTATTTACAACACTCTGCAGGATGAATTTTCGAGTGACGAGCCATGTCGCGGTAGTTACCACGTGATAAAACCATGCATGTGAGCGCTACTCCCACTAGTGGGCTTCGTGAACCTCCACGCTCACAATGTGTGCGGGGTTCATAAAACTGACCAGTAAGATGACGAGTCATCTGCTTGATGTTTCCATCGATTTCTCTTTCTTGTGTGAGGACTTATCAATAGCAGCAGTATCAAAGAATTATGGCGGCTGCTACGAGCGCATCAGAACTTGATTTCTACAAGCTAGAAACCGAAATCGGCGATGACTATGTTATCCATAGGACATACAAGCCCGGTACTAAAGTTCAGCAACGGAAGGCTATATTGGAGACGAAATGGACTGACAAGGAAAAGCTTGGCCAAGGGGGATCTGGTGATGTCATGCTCCAGGAAGATGGAGCAGGCAATTTGAGGGCAGTCAAGAGAATACAACGGAGGCAACATAGAGTCTACTATTCTCGTGAGCTGGAGGCACTGGCAAGCTTGAGGAATGTCCGTACTCACAGAATTCGAAGGGTTGAATGTCTTTTCACTAATGGTAAATACCATCAGCGTCGAGATTTATTCGTGCTATTTCTCGGCTGGTACGAGGGCAAGAATTTTCTCTTCATCGCAATGGAGTACATCGCGCTTGGTGATTTAAGCCAATACCTCAAAGGCCGCTATGTAATACACAATGCCAAAGAAATTACTCGACAGCTTCTCAAGGGTCTTGCAATTCTCCATGAGAGAAAAATCTGTCATCGAGATCTAAAGCCACAGGTGTGACCTATGCGTTTCTTAACTGTTAACGAATATTTTGAGCTGATAAAGTAGAACATTCTTATTGCGTCATTACGGCCAATACAGGTCAAAATTGCCGATTTCGGAGTCTCAAAACACGAGCAAGGCACTGAGATGCGCACTCAGTGTGGGACACCTGGTTATGTTGCACCAGAGTTATTAAGACTACTTTCACGCACAGAAAAGTCGTATACAAATGCCGTGGATATGTGGGCATTGGGCTGCGTAGTTCACGAGATCCTGACCTTAAGAATACCGTTTCTCGGACCTACATGTGTTCTGGATGATCCTTGCTCAGGTCTAGCAGAAGCTGCCTCTGCTACATCGCTACCGCAGCTACATGTAGACATGAATGTTCTCTACAAGTTCTGCTCGGGCGAAATTAAATTCCCCATCGAGAATCTACAACAGTCCAAAGCAAGCAGCTATGCGATAGAATTCGTGGAGAGCCTGTTAATTGCAAACCCTAAATTTCGGCCGTCGGCAATAGAGGCCCTATAGAGTAAATGGCTGCTTGAGAAAGAGTTGCTCGTCGTCGCAATCGATTTTGGAGCTATGTATACAAGGATGTCACCGTTCCTTGAAAAGTTTTTTAGTTAGCATGCTAACAAGCCCACAGAGGTTGCGTATATGGGGTTGAGTGACATGATTCCTACGCAAGTAGGTCGTTGGCCTGGTCGCGATAGAATAAGAAATCGGGTTCCCACAGCTCTCCGGTACGTCTCGGATAGCAGAAACCCTGAGTGGGGCTTCGTAGCAGAAAAATCTGGGCCTGACCAATCAACTATGTTCAAGCCATCGCTGGAAACAGGTGACTCCTGCGCTGACGTTTCCAACATTTCGGATCACGACTTCACTCGAGACTTTTTAAACGCTATTTATGGCTATATTAATCAACACTTGGTAGAGGAAGGTTTTGATGGGCTACTAATCGAGTTTTCGTTCGCGGTTCCACCTACCTACACGGATAGAGTAGTGGAAAAGTTCAGACACATTATCTCTAAAACTTCCTTCCAGGGCCATAAGATTAATATAAGCTTGACAGAGCTTGAGGCGATGGCTATTCAAGTTCTTTATAACCAATGTGATGAGGGTTTTATGGTAAGATCTTAACCAAGGCATGCATGCAAAAGCTGAGATATCAAGCTAAACGAGGGAATAATCTTCTGCAATGCGGGTGAAAACACTGTTGTAAGCTCAAATAAAAGATGAAGCTATTCTCCCTTCCCCTTTGATATGGCATACATTCTTGGCTGTCGGCGCAGAATTTGGCTGGAACTTAGAAAGTCTGAATTTTGCCTCTGGGATTCGGCTCTTCAAAGTGAGGCATTCATTAAAAGGCAATAACCAAACTCTCTTGGCACTAGTTCCAAGAAATGACTTCACTCTACTCTTAATTGAAAAAGCCAGTATAGCATGACGCTCCCCGAGCACCACAACAGCAGTATCTATGTAAAGGAAGGTAATACTAACCAGAGGCGGTGAGTTTACCTGAACTAAGACTTGTAAAACTGAAAAGTACTCATTATTTATCTCACACAAGTCGCATATATTAGTGTTTCAAGCCAAACCAAAGAATCTAGCTCCCCGCGGCCGGTTCCATGAAAAAAAATACTGCGCCGGAAGCTAGGAAAGTATTATGTCTATTGCGTTATAACAATTAACCAAACATGCTTACAGGAAGTTTCAGCCGCTAAAATCTTACAGCTAGGACAAGCACCCCGTGTTATACAGATGGGTGGAATCTCAAGTGCGTGGCGCATCTATATCCTTACCCCTCCGATATTTTTGGCTATGCTTACTCGATAGGAGTCCCCTATAAAGCAACACATATAGATAAAACTTTTGAGGATGCGCTTTTGGGAAGAGGAATCCTCCAACAACTGAACAATGACGGGAGGCTTCAACTCCGAAAGAGATTTATCAAACATATAAAAAACTTCACGAATGATGAGTCAATATCGGGTTATAGTGTCGAGATGCCAAGGGGCAGCATACAAGATGCACCAATTGAGTCAGGATATCTACGAATTTCACGGCAAGTCTCCCATAGCTTGCCTTTAAGTATTATATTGATCCGCTACGGATAAACCTAGAGAGATGATTCTACAGCTCCTTGAAACATCTCTCAGCAAAATCTTAGGTCTTCTTCGGGATCACCTAAAACAATGCCGTTCTATTAATGTGAAGGCTGAAGTAAGCGAAGCCCGAATATTTATACTAGTCGAAAACAAGTTAAATTAAACAACAAAAAAGATATTTCTATTCGGCAAGTTGGGGTCTTGCCCATATATTAAGACCAGGATTGATTCGTATTATTTTAAGGGTACGATTCAAGTGGCCCAGCCACCAGACATGTACCGACTCCACCCTAGAATTCGGATTTCTCTTGGCGTTGGGCTAAGCTTTAACAATTTTATTTTTTGCGCGACTGTCCTTGGATGCGTTCACCATCATGTTAGGGAATTTCAAGGTCGCTTAATAGTAGGACTACGGAGATGCCCGGCGCATTATGGGATAGTTGTCTCCCACGCTTTTAACCCCGGGACCACGACCAAGCCGATTATCATAAGGAGAAACATACAGGTAAACCGATTGCAAGAAATCAAATCGAATGGTTCATCAAGAAGGTCACATTCCAAACACCGAGCTCGAGGGTTTGATAAGCTGATATATCGGGAGGCATAGGGCACCGAAATTAAAGGTACATCGCTCACTCTTCCACAGTCGCTTCGGAGGACCTTTGAGAAGTGCGAAATTTGGGAGGATACGCTAGTACGATGCGACTTGGAAGAACCTCCAAAACGCATTGGGCCTGGTACGTTAGGTGCCAGCTTGACTCGAGTACGGTCAATTTATTGAACTTGATGCTGACTTTTATGGTTGCTAAAGACGTGAAAATAATATCCCATCTTCGTACAGACATGAGGGAACTATCAAACTCTGAGTTTGATCAGAAGAGGTATCTGGGATTGAGAAGATACTACGAGGCAAAGTATCTTGTTACCATGACTATCAGGCCTGCGGACTTCAAGTTTAAGACGTGGTATATGAATTCCTTGCAATGCGATCCACGGGACATTTCTTGGGAGTTGGATGGAAGCCCTATATGTGGGTCTCTTGACCAGGTACCACTATCTCCCCTCCCGGTCAAGGTTATAATTTTATAGTTGGCTAATCCCAAACACAATTCTTGAATAGGCCTTTTCGCTTTCTTAATTGCCGGACTTAGAATAGTGTTGAATACAGTAATTTTAACGGTGGTTCGGCCGTTCTCGACTCGAACCCAATAAGCCAGTTACCCATTCCAAGCTGTCAGCCTCATCCGTAGCGGTTCCGGAATCCGGATTCATCTCATCGTTATTTCCCCATATCGATTTCGGTGAAGTCCCCTCATAAAATCAATCTTGGTAATCGGGATGCTGACTCGAAAGTCTCTGCAGGGCCAAAGCAGTTCAAAGTCTCAACCTAGAAACCCCCCAGAAAACTATCCGGGTTTCATGTTCCTTGATAGCTGAATATATGCCCTCTTAAATCACATCCAAAATCAGGCCAAAATTACCAGGAACTAGAGCTCACAAGATCAAAAAAAGCATTAGGAAATTCATTCCTAAGAGAGCATACAAGTACAAGATCCCACCATATTAGATAGGTTTTACTCCTTACCGACCATCACAACCAACTACACAGCTTTTGCATCTGTCAACTATGTCCTATGTTCGTAGGCTTTTGTAAATCCGCATCTTCCCTAAAACATCGATTGAAGAGTGTATTTCTAATAATATGTGTCGAAAAATATTTGCCTCCATGTTTCCATATATGCGGAAACCCTCTGCTTTTGTGTTCATTGGACGCTCGTGCTTCATCAGTTGTAAGTCCTCGTAACCGCGCTCCAGGGTAGAGGTACATGTATCCCTAATGATGTCGACGGAGCTGCGACGTAGAGACTATTGTAGTATGTACAAGCGATATTCTTGGTATGGCGATATAGACATCTGCGCAACTATATTTTAGGAGGAAACTCTGGAAAAAGTAAGTTTGGCCATGCAGGCTTAGCTGAGAAAAAATTTGGGCGAATGTCTCATGCCTCAAAGTTCCGTCTATCCCGATCGAATCAGATTCCGTGAAGGTTGACAAGTGCCAAGATTATAACCCTAACCCTACGAACATCCCCAAGGCGAACTTGGCCCCATAACATCTTTGTCCCTTTGCATACCGGCTCGATAGCTAGGATCTTAGGTTGTAAGTCCCAGAAAACCGCTATTCACAGCATCGAGTGAATACTGTGTTAATTCTTATGCCCTAGACCTCTATGGAATGCTTTATCCCTACATTCCGGAGAAGCCCATGTATCACAGTTCCTCACTCGCCTCATTCAAGCTCCAGTTTTCGTTCGACACGCCCGATAGAACCCCCACTACATCCTAGAAGCTAAACAGTGTCTATGTTTTCAGGAAATAGCCATCCCGACACAGCATACTGATAGCGCACTGACCTGTTGTGAACCCGCCCGAAACACCTAAAGCTCGGTAAGCACGCGTGCTTGTGTGCGTGGATCACGCCCCTAACCCCGCGCTGATCACGCCCCTTTCCGCGGAGCTTCTTTTTTCGCACAACCACCCTTCTTTGCCAGCTTTTTTTTCTTACAACGCCTACCACCCCTTAGCTTACCATGACATCAAGAACAAGAACAAGAAAAATGGCTCCGTTAATAACATACTCGAACCTCGATATCCAAGATAACTTTCACGAGTGCGACTGCCATCACCATGGCCATCCTAATCTCGATGAGATCTATCCGAACCTGTTTCTCGGGAAGTTCGTTGCCTCGATTCTACGTCCTACCCCTGAACTTCCCCCTTGGTACGAGATAGTTTTGAATATTCTGGCTAACTGGATTTTGGGTAAAATAGTCTGGACGCTGCAGAGTCTGCAGAGACATTAAGGGAGAATGGAATCACACATGTGGTATCTGTTACTTCACGCATGCCGATGATTCCAGAGGAGCTGGGCATAAAGCATAAGTACTATGAAATCCACGACGACTACGAAGCGAACCTCTTAGCGATGTTGCCAGAGGCAGTTTTAAGGCTAGCATGGATCCTTACAAATGGCGACTGTGGGCTAGATGGGAAAGGGGGGAGGAGTAAGGTGCTGGTACATTGTTGTATGGGGAAGAGTAGGAGTGGAGCGGTAGTGATCGGTTATGGTTTGTTTTTCTGCCCTGCTTGTTTACTCCTACGAAATATAGGAGTTTGCGGAAGTGAAGACGCCGTTTGCTGACTGCGAGTGTAGTTATGCAGTTGGAGAAATATAGCTATGAGAAAGCGCTAGAGAGAGTAAAGGAGAAGCGACACATCGTTAGACCAAACTCCCATTTCATCGAGATGCTGAGGCTATGGGGAAAGATGCGATATAGCCCCTGGTGCGGAGAGGAGGTGCCCAGGCGAAAGAAGCTGGAGGTTGAGAGCGAGTGGGTGGAGATCGCCGAGGAGGAGGATGAGTGGGTGCTATAAATGGAATGGCTGGAGAAAATTACTGCGACGATGGTGTAAATGACAGATTACAGCGTCGTGTTGATAGAAAACGGTCAGGAGTTGTTTGTTTGATGAAAGCAATAATTTTTAAATACCACATTTATTCGAACTTTCACAGGGTGCAAAAAAAAAAACTACGTGTTAAACACGAAAATGGATGGTCTGTGCCAACCCGGTTTTGCCTATCAAGCAGCTGAAGGCATGTCTCAAAAACTTCTAGGAACGTAAAAGCCAGGAAACGCGTTCCATGTAGATGTTCCCACAGTAAGATATCTCTTAGATAGCCCAAATCTTTTGCTTACGAAAAAAACCCACAGAACCTGAAGACAGCTATCATCGTCCGAGACAGTTTAGGATTTCCGAGTGTTGCTATCCTTCGTATCGACATCTAACGTTGCGGCTAGGGCTTAGCGCAGAGGTGCATTGCCAAGACCACCCCTTACTGGCTGCTTTCAACGTCAACTAACAAGGACATGGGGTCCAAAAGATAACGTCCGTTGTCACTTTCACGGGCGGAATTAGAACAGAAGAGGACACGATTTCAAACTTGAAGCGGGAACACACGAATCTGCAGACGCCCATTATCGTTATCTGTTCCTTTTTTTAGATGTTATCTTGCGTTCCTTATCTAGCCATCAGGATGCGCTTGAGATAGCTAATCGTCTTATCAATAGTTAGGATTACCCGGCCCCGATCGGTGATGTCCTGCCTGATAAATCGACGTCATGGTGAACGACGCTGCTGGTTTAGGTAACTCAATGCTCGTTGCCGCAAACAGCATCCTAAAAGGTTCCTTTTCCCGTTTTTGACGGTTGGATATTTGATTACTATTCCAAGCAGGCGGAAGGAATTCCAAGACACCAAAAGACTTTCCCTCAGTGATGGCAATACTAATCTTGCCATCTTACTGTAGCCTAAAGTCTTTCACTCGTTGATTCCGCAAGGCAGACACTAATTAACATGGTTCCTGGTAACTGATTATGTATCAGGTGTAGATGTAGTGCATATGTAAGGGGAGGGTATTGAGCTTTGGATCGTATCATTATCCCAATTACGTACGATAATGAGTTTGCACACTGCTTTGTCTTAGTTAAAAGCTAGCCCGATTGACAGAGACATACATACCCCATCAGAAGAATCCACTTAACTAATTATTTTAAGCAATAGGAAAGTTTCCATGCTCTCGCAGTTATAAATAAGAATTGGCGCAGCAGTTTTGGGAATGTTGGAAAGAGTAGTATTGGCTGGACGCAGAGATAGCTCGTCCATACGCGATTCCCTGGGATATCGCTGGATTGGTCCATCAGATATCACTCGGGGTGTATTCCACCTTCAAGTTTGTACGTGTTATTCGGAAACAGGAGTAATTTACAGGCCAAGGGAATCCTTAAGGGTGTGGGCCAACTCAGGAGGTCTTTTTGCACGGAGAACAATGTCACCGACAACCTGCTGGAAAACTTTGCTGAGACGGGAGTGAAGATGAAATATTGATTAGCATTGAGTTGACAAGATATAGAGTCGACCTGAGAGACTTGAAGCAAAACCATTTCTCATTTCTCGCACGAAGAGGATTAGCTCACGCTTTCGTGTCCATGTGCTTTTTTGCGGCATAACGCCGTCTACTTCTAAATAGCCTGTCTTGGAGTTCGGACCTCCAATTTCTACGCATAAGTGATGCCCGCTGCCAGCATTGGAAACCGTAGCTAAAACTAACTTTTCAAGGCAACCGGAAGGCGAGCTCAAAAGGTGTTTTATGGTAGTAATCCATGAAGTAATGCGCCGCCAAGCGCCGCCAAGACTATACTGGCGAGTGATATTTCATGTCAGGAGCGACAGCCCGAATATACGAGTGACTTTTCATGTTTATAAATAAGACGAGTGCTCTTTTAGGTCAAGGGTGCAACTTTATGTATATCCAGCAATTAATGTAAATGGGCTTCTTAATTAGATATACCTGTACGCATCTATGGTCTCAGATCGAAGCTGTGGAAGGCTGTACCATATACTCGCGATCGGCGATTATTTTAGTATTTGGATGCCAGAAACCCTAACCCGACGGTTAGGCCGTATTCTCTGGCTCACTAACCCTTCGTATGAGACTGAGTCAGGCCTAGGCACAGGTTAGGGTTTCTATAGCTAGGCATTTGGATACTTTAATAATCGTCGAGTATACTGAAAAATCAGCGCTTGGGAAACTAGACGCGAGGCTGAGGTTTTGGTGAGGGGTATTTGCAGATGGAGAAGTCACTGGTGCTGACCGGGCACGTGCACGATACTGGATTCTTCTAGAGTAATTCAATGTACTTGATGTCTTAGAACTTCGAACCGGGGCCCGGGAAGCTTGGCCTTCTTGGAATCGGGCACGGGTAGTGCCTAAACCCTGATTACTAACAAGCATCTTTATGCTCGATCTCACGCTGTAATAGGAATAATAGCATTTCCAATATAAACGGCTATATAGGTTTTATTGATCGTATCTCGAAATATATCCTGTTACTGCCAAAGAAAATAAGTGAAGACTGAGAAACTACGACATGGCTTATGGCAGGCTATGCTACTATGCTACAACAATCTAAGAATCCTCCGCGGCATATACTTCAACACTGATCTCTGAAGACGTCACCTGAAGTGTTACTGAATGCGTAACGGTAATGGTGACCGACTCCGTCCCCTCATGGAGTGCAAGAAACTTTAATTTCCATACGTCGCCCTCTACACTTTTGCCTATTTGTAATATATTCTAGGAGAAAGAGTTAGTACTCATGACTTCGCGTTTATAAACTTAATCAAAAGGAGAACAAACGTGATTTTCAAGCTTTGTCTGTATATTGCATGCGCCAGACACCTATTGTTAAATTACCCCAATTATTAGTTTTCTATCTTGTTGCGGTGATTTGTGAGATAGTACTTACTGCCATGGTGATTTCGAACTCAGAGCCAGGGGTTATGTGTGGATTAAGTTGCTTGATAACAACATCATCCATTTTGTGTTCCTCCCCAGGGTCTCGGGGAGCCTCGCTCAGAAATGCCTCGATCTCGTCCGCAATTGACTCCGCCTCTCCATCCTCAGCCCCAGCGAGATTGGACACTACAACAAACACGTTTGAGTGTACCCAGGCCTCTAGCCCTCGGGTACCGGAGCTGGTTGTTTTGAGCAGGTGATGGTCTCCTTTGCCAGTTCCATCAGCTGGTTTTTCAAAATCGTTGACATCGAGCTTAGGATGTAGTAGGAAATAGTTTCTCCAAGCATTTTTCGCATCCTCGTGTTTCTGGTGGCATTGCAACTCGATACAAACTCCGGTCCCCTCATCCCCCACTGAATCCCAGGATAGTCTCGTTCCATCCCGCATATAACTCCTAGTAGGATCATCAGAGATTGTCGACCGGGATTTGAGTTTGTTGATCAATTCAGGGAAATTCGCAAACATTTCGTTGTCTGGAATGGCTTTCTTAACATCACCCTTTTCGTGGATCTTCTTCAGTTCAGCGCTATCTTTTGGGGGCGTCGGGTCCGTATGGTATGAGGAGCCAAGCTCGGTAACGCCCTCCTTAAGAATGATGTTGTCGCCCAGTTCAAGCTTTGTGAAATCTGCGGTGTCAATGGTATCTTTGTGTTTATCGTCGGTTTCAGTTCTATGTGGAGCGTCGGCGTCAATTGCGTGACTCATGTACTCCTTGAGGGTTCTCGTCCCAACTTCTGGACCAGCGCAAGCATCAAGAACTTTTCCTTCTTCTAGACTACCCACTATGTTGAAAACGTGCCTTCTGAATCCTGATCGTCTTTTCGCCGGTTTATCTGGGGCCATAGGGGTGTTATAGTTCTCCCATTTCCGATCCCGAAAGAACGGATTATCACATAACCCAACGCCAACGAGATCAGTCGGGCTGATGTAGCCGAAAGGTACCAACAGATAAATGTCGATTTTCTGAGATTCGTGTAAAACACCAAGCGATCCAACGATTTGGACAAGGCCTGCTTGATCGTAACAGTTGAGGTGCTTGCCCGTCTTGCCTCTATTTTCGAGCCATAGACTAAGGTTGTAAACGCCCGGCCAAGGTTTGCGGCCGAGATCAGGGGCGAAAGAGGGACTTCCACCTATGCTTTCATAAGTATACTTATGCACTGGTTCGAAAGTTCCAAATGTGGTTGTCTTGCAAGCCACTTCGTCTTCACTTGACTTGTGGCATGCTGCAACGGCGTATTTAACGTAATCGGTGACTCCGGCCCCAATGGTGGGAAGCACAAATAACTCCAACAGCTCAGTGGGGATTTTATGCTTCAGACATATTGGCAGAATTTTCGCTGGGGCGATTGCGTAGAGTTCGATCGGTGTCTCGGTCGTATTGCTGGAGTTGAAACTCCATTCAATAATGTCCTTTACGCCCCATGGGACGGTGGGAGAGTAACCGTTTAAGTTGATAGGAATCTCGATGGAATCTCCGTCATCTAAGGTGAAGGTGGTGCTGTCGAAGCTGGGCACTGTGTTTTTGTTGTTCTTAAATTGTCCTGTGAGCGTATATTCGGTTCCAGATGGTTCTCCGTTTCGAGCGATCGTGACCCACAACTTCGTCTGGGTGCTGACGCCGTTCAAAGCGACTGAAACAGGCCGTCGTTCTTCTTTCTTTGAATGGTCCCAGATTTTGAACTTTCCGTGGGCAGGTTGGGAAATTCCTTCCCTGTCGCAGAGTGGGACATTTGATTCGTCGACGTGGATCGAGGAGATGAAGATGCCTTCGGGGACAGTCATTCTGGTATTTGGTTTTGGATATGCGTTGGGATAGGGAATGGGTTTGATAGGGATGAGATTATGTTCTGATCCCCATGGCAGATGGATTATATATTTAAGTTTCTACAATTCGTTCCTCAGGTGGAGGAGTCCTGAAGTGGTCAGAGACGCCTGGGTATTTCTTTTTTTCTTTTCAGCTTCATTTCTGCATAACTGCGCCTTCACCACTATTAGGAATATTACCCGAATTCAAAAAATTATGGTGTTCCAGGCCGTATTCTACAAAACCAAAACGCCACGCTTGAGGGGTAAAGATCTAGATCGTAAATATGATTTTGTAGGCAAGAAATGGGTTTCTTACACTATATCTGTATTTCAGCTGGGCTTGACTGTACATTCTTGCGCGCATTAATACTGCTAAGACTTATTTCGTGCATGATCGGATCCGCAATATCGAAGCCCTCAGTCCTTACTATTCGTGACAATGGAAGTTCGGAGATCGCGAAACATGCAGTACTCAGAAAAACGTGAGATGGCAAGCTCAGCTGAAATGCGATCAGGCGACAAAAAGCTGGAGCAGCACAGAGGCGTACGCTAATTTTTTTTTAGCGAACATACAGTAGTACAAGCTAGGTACATAAGCATAATCCAGCACGAGACATAAGCCACTAAGTGCTGAAATCATAAAAAAGACAGGGATTGCTGTGGGGCTCGCTTAGGAGTTCTCTGGGCGGAGTACCTATTATTCAGTGAAAATGGTGGTGCTGTAGAGATCATAAGGAGGCCAGCCGGTTTTACTGAGTCGTATTTGGATTTATGCTACGCTAAGTTCAATTATTTGCGCATACACATTATTGGGGGGCATAACACTAAGTCTACTATTTCTACCGGATGTACATAGCCGGTATTTGGTTAGTTGGCTGCGTCGCCAAGCCTCCCCTTAACTACCAACGATAACTTTCAGGGGTTTTACTATGCAGTGTCAGGACAACATAGAAGACTACCGTAGTATTAGAGATACATGTACTAGTATGCCATTGATGGTATAAGGCAAATATGGATTGAGTGTTAGCTGGCTGTGATAATTTTGGTACTGAGATTATGGGGAACGTTTTCTTACTGCTCTGCTAAACCAAGATACGTACTCTATAAAATGGCGTGTAAAAGGGACCGAAGGGGCTTTAGTTTTTGTTTATTATTTGCCAAAATCTTTTACATAACTACTCTTCAAATTGCATTGCCCGAGGATATATCGTGGTAGAGCTGTCTTGACCTTACGAAAAGGATGAGGGTTAGGGTTGTGATTAATTACGGTTATGGCAGTACGTGGAAAAAAGCTTCCGATGAGAAACCGCACATTAGCCCTCACTCGGCGGATTCCGAGACCCTTTTTCTGAACTAGATAAGCGAGGGAAGGAATTCTAAAACATTCAAGCCATTCAGCTGGTGATGAGAGGCTGTTCTGCAGCTTCTCACGTTTGTGCAACAGTGGATCTTCGGCACACGTTCTCAGCCCTAAAAAGAACGTTTCTTTTGGGCGGGGTATACCTCCATCCCACCTTCCGGGGAGGTAGAACAGCCCTGTGGGGCATAACGCCTCAGCCTTTCCTTTTTCTAGCGGCCTCATAGTAGAAAAAGCTGTTCCATCCCCACGCGTGTAAAATGTGGAAGGAAGGAAGGGCTGGCTTAACAAATACCTATCATGCAACGTTCAGCTGAACACAACAACAGACTCTTTCTTTGCCTCTGAGCTAGCATTCCATCAATATCTGAGTTTTTTCCTCTCAAAGCTCTTTCAGCTTCTACAATAATGGGTAATACAGTCTCTGGCACGGTGAAAGGGTTCGACGAACGCAATCCCAAGGAAAATGCCGCGAAAGAAGCCCTCGAGATACTGAACAAAGTGGCCCAAGACCATCTGGAACGTTTTTTCGAACAGATAAAGTATGTCGTTCCGTTTCCTTCCCTCTTAGTTTAACTTTAAGTTGCGTCCATACTTAACTCCGGTTTTTACATCAAAGGAACAATCCCCACGACACAAAACTGGTCCCGATCAAACGGGTCCTTAGCTGCCATCATTACATCCAGTGTATATCACAAGATGAGAAAACCGTTAATAATAGTATCGCCGATGCAGTGAGCGAATTTTCCACCGGCAACATAGCAAAGGGACTTGGTAGTCTGGCAACTAGTACTATCCATCGGCTTCTTGAAGCCTCGAGTGGGGTACAGAATACTGAAACCAAATAGTAAAGAGTGCTCTCTACAGCGTGTAACTATTGTTCTCAATTTTCTAACATTTTTCAATTAGTGCCATCTCTATTGATCCCCTAGGGGGTATATTCTATCTCGATACTTTCTTCTTCGTGTTCAACTTCAAGTCAGAGAATCTTGCTAGGGTCGGAAGCTTCGTTGCCGTCTGTATCGTTAAATCATCTGCTGATACTAGCGGTATCGACGATAACACCCTTCGTGTGCTCATTAATGAGTCTTTTGGGTCTTCTGGGATGGATGTGAGGAAGGCAATCTTTGCTGAGATTAGAGGAGTTTTGTCTCGCGGGGAGGGGTATGGAGGGTTGGTGGGGGAGGGAAGGAAGAGTCAGAGGGAAGAATTGCTAGCGTGGTCGGCTGGGGCGAGTGGGAAGGCTCATGGAGCGGATGGTTTTAGGAAGGGGGGCTAGCTAGGGGTTTAACTGGGTGGTTGGCAACGGTCTCGGGGGTCTGCCGGGGCTTTGGATTGTAGTCGAGGCGCGTGTTCATGTTTTTTCTACTGATAATGGCGTTTCTATGCCAAAGCTAGGGTTAGAAATGTTTGGGTAAGGTGATATAGCTGTAGAACATGAACATGAAACATTAGCTAATAGATAAGTGCTTGAAACCCCCGGAATAGGTTTTGTATTACTACCTCTTTACTTTAGGTATGGTTCATGTCAAGAAACGAGCCCTAACCCTAACCAACTCACTCAGCGAGCATGGAAGAAATGCAGTGAAGTGAAAGGAAACCAAAGTATACCACCCTTACCTGCTTTGATAATCTAACATGTGCCACGCCGTGCTTTTAAAATTGACTGAGGCAAACATGCATATGCGTATGGGATCTTACGCGGACCCCCGGACAGAAATCGGACCATCTAGCCTTTAGGTACGTGTGTCCATATACGCGGGGTAAACAATATAGGGGCTTAGTTATAGGGCTATTTAGTGTTAATAAGATCTTGGGGCGGTATGGGTGAGAAGAATGAGGCTCCGCGGGTACTGGGCGCAAATGTTTGGGTATGGATTGTGCAATATTGCAGAGTATTGGTTCGGGATAGCCTATTTGAAGGATGTAATACATAGCAAGGAGTCCAAGATCATATTCAAAGAGCGAAACTATAGTCAAAAAATGATAGATATCTGGGAAAAAGCGGGAGGTTTGCTCATCACAATTCTGCGGGTCAACAGGCCCAGGACGAAGAAAATTCCACCTTATCTAGCCTGCTCCATGGATCCAACATTTAAATTTCGTCAAATAGTAGCCTCATAGCTATAGAAGCCAAATCCGTTAGTGTGTCCCATCTTTTAATATCCTCTAAAACTAATGTAGAAATACTTACTAGTAGGGAACATTGTAAATTCGCTACTATCCGGTGTCATGTATTGCCTAGATCCGTTTGGTCTATTGACGAGTCTCAGTTGACCTTGGTCCCCAGGCATCCTCCGTAGATTTTTAAGCCCAGCCACGGCTTTGAGCGTGGTGAGAAGGCAGGCTGTGCCTATATTTCGACCAATACATTTGTGTGGGCCGAGGCCGAAGCCGATATACAAGTCGAGTGGCCGCTCTAGATCTACTTGGTTCCTATATAAAGTTGTTAGTCTCGACCTTGGGATGGGGATATGAGAACACATGGAAGGGGAAGTTTACGGGTTTGGGAAGACACTAGGATCTCGGGATGCGTGGCCCTAGAAGGTTCAAATTAGTTCAAAACTTCCGACTTCCGAATGGGTGAGTATACAAAGCTAGTGATAACCCTGTCTCCCTTATTCAAGGTCACTTTATTGCCTGCCTGATCAATTACCAGCTCAATAGGTTGATCATCAGTAAGCTCCACATTCCGGGCCGACCCGGGCATCACGCCAGACAAGCGTGCGGCTTCGAGTATATATTTTATAATTTTTTCGTCAGCTTTGGTAGTGTCTTGTGCGGAAAGCTCGATAATATCGGCCCAGTAGTTTGCATTCTCCGGCTTGAGGTAAAAATCGATGATTGAACCCAACTTATTCGGACGGATGTTAGTATGGTATTATATCAGGAGATAGGTTATGGAATTGTCAATTGTGGCGTACCGCTAGTCCAACGGTCCCAATAACAGCAACACCGTTTCCAATCAAAATTTCCGTGGTCTCTTTTATGTTCGTTCCTGCGCTCAAGATCTGTTTCGTAAAGGTTGTGCCGAATGTCCGAATTGCCGATGCCGTGTCGTTCTCGCCCGGCTGTTGTCCGGTTACGGGACACTTGAGCGAACTGGAGGCTAGTACTGGGGTTTCAAGTTGTTGAACTTTTTGTTCGATGACGGCAGTTAACCTCGGCATTGCATCGGCCAGACCTCGTCGCAAGGCCCAGGTCTTTGTTGGGTCGTTGTTGTAAAAAATGTACTCGATAAGTTTTGTGAAGACTCCATATAGCTCTGTCTCAGTATAGATGCCGTCGGGGTTGAATTCAAATTTGAGTGGAAGATAGCAGATGACTGCTGCAAAGTGAAGCGCAACTAGGTTGCCAATACTATAGTTTGCATCCAGTTAGCCGAATTCCGGAACCTAAATCGCCGAATACATCTCTCCATGGCTATACTTTGGGATAATTATAAGCTTACTCTTTGATGATGTCGATATGGTAAACCGACCCCCTTCCCAATCGAACAGCTCCCTTCTTTAGAAGCGATAGCGTGATGAGTTTTGCAAAGTCAGTAAACTGTTGTATAGCTCCTTCACCGTCAGGATGAAGCGTAGCTTTGACCAACTCTCTTTGTTTGGTATTAGCAGGCGTATCCCCTGAAAGCATATATGTTAGGAGATATCCGCTTTCCGCCCATGGAACTTTGAAGTTCGTTTGGTTTTCCAGAATATGCTTCACAGCAGCATAAGCTGTAACTGGGATTGGCTGTCTCATTAATGATGGCTGGTCAAATGAGAATAGGTGATCTATCTTGAAATGCTCAAAGATCTCACGGCTCATTTTGGGTGTATAGAAGGGCTGCATTGCGTACACAGAGTTGAATTTGAACCAATTGGGGAAGACACTGAGGATCAGGTGATATATTTTAGCTCCCCCAAGGGTCTGGGAATCTGAAGCAACTTCCTTGATGCCCCAATTGGTGAGAGCTGCCGGTGTGTAGTCCTATATTGACAACAATTATGAGAAATCGGGTTAGAATTACACTGAAGCGGAGGAAGAACTAACCAAGGTCATATGCCGATCGCCCCGAATCAAGCTCACAGCATCAGCTAGCACGCTATGAGTGACTGTGAGAGGTGAACCTGAATTGACACAGCGTTAGAAAGGTGCCAGACTCTCAAGGCTGTAGGATTTATTACTGATTCCTGATCCAGGATCCCTTCTAGGGCTTGTTTTCTCCAGAAAGAGCCCAGGATACATCTCTATATTGTCAGGATGGTTGTAAAGTGTCCTGAGTGTTGAGGCAACGTATGGGTCTGGGTTGAATTCTTCGAATGTCTCGTATGCTTTCTCGCCAATGAATCGACGGAATTCATTGAGAGATGCTACCTTCCACGACCGAGCCTGTAAGATCCCTAATATCTCGATGGGTCTGAAAACGTCAGGAACGTGGTTGGCTCCAAAGGCGCCTACAGTATTCAATGTAAGTCCTGCACAATAGGGAAATATTCACCAAGTTTGCATACCCGCTGGATCATCGATGGCCTCCTTCAAGATATTCACCAAACCTCCATCGTTGAAGGTCCCATCATCTCTTCTGGTCAGCCCGCCGAATGTTCTTTCCGAAGGATCTATAGGGATGGTCGCCTCATATTTTCTGATTCCCTTCAGAAAATCTTCGAGACTCAATTTGGATATGTCTTGTCCCTTAAAAATCTCGCTAAAGAATTCTGTGGTCCATTTAGCGTCACCTTGTGACAGCGCTGAATGGAAACGGTAAAGCAAGTTGAATTCGCAGGAAACTTGGTTTCCAACTCCCCTTGGTAACGTGTGTCCATCCACTGTTGTAATTTCGACTTGTGGGCTCAGGGACCAGTTCGACACACTGTTATTAGCGTTGAATATAGCACGAACGTAACTGTTCACGTTAGATCTATTTATGAATGCATTTAGACTAGTATTGATACGTACTCATTGACAGAGATATTGACGTATAAACCATTTGTCACCCTAGAGCACATGTCAGGACATATACTAGGTGCCACAGGCCTAGGCCCTCTTTAACATTGAAAGAGAAATTTGGGGCTCTAGGGATGATACTAACAATCTCGCTACTTGAAAAAGGTCATTATCTCTCTTTCTCTTTTGTTCGTCGCTAGAATTGGGCGGTAGCGTGAACCGCCCACCCTCATTTATTGCTGCCAAAGTCCTTGCTACGTGGTTATGGAAGCGAGAATACATTACAAGCATGACAGAAACAACCGGTGAAAGACCTAAGACTCTCTTGTCAAAGAAAGTATCAGGCTTAATCTCGCCGTTGGTGAAGGTTCGAATAAGTTTTTGATCTTCCAAGCTATTTCCGTAAAGAGGTGACAGGTCGAGATAGGAGGATGCGTTATTGATGGTAAAGTCTCTACGGTCAGTGTGGAATATATCTGTTGTGTGGTTTTGATGGTATTAGTTTTGGTATTGCCCTGCGTAGGGAGGTATTGATGGATATACTGACCATGGGTAATGATTGTAGCGTGACAAAAAAACAGGCTTGAAAACCCTGCATCGTTCGGTTTGAAATCGGCTCCGCGGGCCATCAATACTTGCGAACATACTAAGTTAGTATCTCAAGTCTGGCCTCTCGAGGGCTAACCTTCCAAACGAAAAGGAATAAAAGATCACTCTGGGCTCGAGATATACTCACAATCAAAAAGCAAGCCAGGGTCCGGCCTATCAGCAGGCATCCTTAACCCTGAGCGAACCGTTTTCGCGTAAACCGACCCAGCCCTCCCCAGGTCTGGATTCATGATATTCTGGAGGGGAAATTACAAGACGTTACATGTCTAAAACTCTGTCCAAACCTTAACATACGGAAACCGGGCTTACATTGTGTGAACCGTCCGGCTGACGATACTGATATTTCTCTCCAACGTACGAAAGCGGCGGGTGCTCAAGAACATTCCACAAACGGGCAACAAGCTGTTTTGTAAACTGTCTTCTCACCTCATCGTCGGGCATGTTAATGAGCGCTCCCATGTCCACACCTTCCTATTAGCCCGTGCCATGTTAGAATAAAATCAATTACAGTTTAGCACGAAGATGGAACCCACAGGAACTTCATTCTCGCTACTATATGGCCCTTGCTTCTCTTGCAGCAGGGCCCATGCCACCTTTATCAAATTATCCAGATCATTTCGAAGATCTTCGTTCGAGTCTTGAATATCCTTCACAAGTTCTTCGAACTGAACTTGTTTTGGAGTCTTGCTGAATAGTAATTTAATTCGGGATAGAAGCGCGGGTGATAGCTGGTTGCCTTGCGATTGGGACATTTCTGATCGGCTAGTTTTTGTTTATTTCCCTAGGTTTGTATTGTATGGTAGAGAGAATGCTGTACTAGCGATAAAGGGATTGGGAGAAAAATCTTATGGCCTAGGGCGGGGACTTGGAATATATATGGGCTACTCCCTCAACCAGATGGAGGGAATAGTGGGATTCGGGGGTAATGAGACAAAAGTCTCAAGAGGAGTTTGCGCTCAGTACGTCGTTTGGCACTAGATGTGGGCAGTGCTATCACATTCTAAAGATTTTCTTACTCCCCACCGCTCCGGGGATATAAAAACTGGATCGTACGAAACCTAGAGCAAATCGGAATTATAGAATAGAGATATATAACGACCCAACCTGCAGCTCAATTAAGTAGAAAACTTCTACCCACCTTGTATTACTACAGGCACTTGTCTCGAACCAGCCTCTTGGCTTGGTGATGTGAACACAAGAAACACACTAAGCCTAATTGGGTTTGGTTCGAGACAATACAGGCACCTGATCAGAGCAAAACATGAAATTGTGAATAATACATCGAAACCCAAACAGGAACTTCTAGTACCGCAGTTATCCTTCACTTAGGATATATAGATTTTCCAGGGGTTTACTTAACTAGTTGCTCGTATATATAGTCACAGAATGGACCTAGTAATACAGATACATATCGGTATTGGCACCTATTTCTACTATCTAGCTATAGTACACTCCTCCACCAGTGGAACGCATAACCTACGGATTAATATTTCCCACCACCTCCCACACGCACACGCGCACGGTATCTATGTGCCTATAGCTAGACGATCATCGGCGATGGTGGAGTAATATCTGTATGTACAGCTGGGCGTTGAAGCACCGATGCATGCGCAGATGAAGATAAAAAGCGATGGGTCATGCGCCTTTAGAAAAAATTATCGTGGGGCTATACTCTGCGCACACTAATATTCTAGATAAACACACGCAGGCTTTTTATTACTTTTCCTAACCAATCTATGCATAACCCCGCTCTTCAACCACTGATTTTCATATATTCTCTCGTTATCTAGAGGACGGAAGTCCTTGGAAACTGAAGTTCGTTTGGAATAGAACTTCAAAATCCTTCACTACTAAACTAATTATCTTCGCTTTCCTCAATCTCCCAATAACGCGCGTCTCTCCTTGGATCCAGTACGCCCCGCCAAAATAGAGCGGCAGTTGGCACGGTGCACATAGCGGGTGGTTTCCCTGAAGCATGGAACGGGAGTGCGGGAGTACGGGAGTGCCGTTGCGTTACCCCACACATGCGCTAAAGTGACTCCCGGCCGCAAAACGAATCTGGCCGGATGGCGAATTCAGACAAAAACCCTTTTTTAACGAGGAAACCTTTACAATGCCAGCGTACTAGCCACAAGCACCTTTAGAATACCATCCAACACCAAGCGTAACTAGAGATACACGGAAACCTCCGCCTACTGCATAAACAGCCATACCATTGACCAAATTCTCCTAGTTTCTGCTAGATATGGTAACTCTCTGAGCGCGTCCCTCTATGCTCCAGCTGCTCCAGCCACGCCCACGCCCACGCCTCACTTAAACCAAACGGAGTCCAGCAGCAATACACGCTCACCTAAGGGGCTCCTATCGCTGAATGTATTAATTGTTTATTTATTTAATTTATCCTATCTTGTCCTAAAACCTTAGACTTGGGTAAGCAAAAGTAACATGGCAGCGCGCTGTGTGTGTGTTTTAGGTAGAGGTTTTCGTGTCCCCGGTTATGCTTGGTGTTGGATGGTATTCTAAAGGTGTTTATGGCTAGTACGCTAGCATTGTAAAGGGTTTCTCCTTTTTTAACTTACATAGTTGACAGATTTTCTAAAATAATATACAGTTTTTCTTAATTCGTCATCCGACAAGATTCGTCATGTGGCCGGGAGTCACTGTATTGTACTCTCCTGCCAAGCTATGTGTACTTATCCCTGCAACTCCACATCCAACCCGGCACTACCATATTAGTCGCCGACAGTAGACAGTCATACAGAACACCAGCAAAAACTTATTGCCAGTTGATGCTTCCTGGGTAGTTGAGCGCTGGAGTGGAACTTAGGCACTTGAACAGAACATGCTCCACCTAAGCGGTCGCCAATCCACCTAAGGTCACCCCAAGGAATTAGTGTTAGTCTTGGGGCGGGGCGGAAACAGGGCGGTCTGTGCACCCCATTGGTGGGGTGAAGGCAAGAGTTATGTCTCTCTTATCCTATTCCTAAATTCTATATAGTGTTATTAGTTCTCCTATAGTCTTAGTACTATTAGACATTGTCCACTATCCTCGTGCTATAGTAGTTTAGCTTTCTCAGTAGGTTATCATCGGTTACCCCATGCCATCCCCGCCCTAAGACAATGCTATTTGTGAGTAACTCCTCACTCTACATCTCTTTGCTCATACTGCTCTCAAAGCAAAATCCTTTCAAGTACATTCTCTTTCATTGTAAGAGTGCTTAAATTCGCTTTCAAAATTTGATTTGATGGTAATTGATAAAGCATATATCTAGTCACTCTCCTAGTATCTCTTGGAATTTTCTACTTTCGCCAAAATTGAGGTTTTATTCTACCACAACCACTCCTTGGGATGACTTATAGGGGATACAGAGCTTTACTACTATGACCCCAGATCCTGTATCTTTTCCTGGGTTATTTGGTTGGCTGTGAGGGTCGGAGTATCGCCTCAAAAAGGGCGGTCTACATTTAGCCCTGCGCGCACTATAGCCGAAAATCGTAGATCCAGATGTGGATTAGTGATTTTGGTCACCGAGATCTGGCGTCATGTAACTTAAGTAAATTCTAAGGAGCTACAAAGAATTTTAAACGAACAATATCTCTCATCTAACCCCATAAACTCGCCTCCGCTTGCCGCTGCTCCTCGTAAATGCCATCCGTCTTACCTACTCCCATCCTTTCATACCTAGTATCAACCCCTATTCCCTCGCGCTTACTTCATATATATTCAGCTTCTGAGGCATCTATATCTGGGGATTTACAAGCTATACAACACTGAGACGGCAGCATCGGGCCTCCATGACCCGATGCCTTTATCTTCTCTTGTATATCCCGACATATACCTATCAGCTTCGGAAGTTTACCCGAGCCCTGAAACTTCCCAATGGTAGTCCGCCCCATCTCGCTGGATATAAGGTGATCGTAGGTCTCATCGTCACGTCCGCCCTCTTTACCAAGGTATGTCGCATACTGATTCCAAAGGCGTTTCCTAGCTGCATCTGCCTCCTCGAAGAGATTGTGCGCTTTTTTGTCCTCCCCTATATCGGCGAATGCTTTCGATAGGTGGTACTTGGCTACAGTTTTGGACTCTTCAGACCACTCGGCCGAATTTCCAAGCGCCTTTTCGAAATAGTCTCTGGGAAGAAGTTAGCTAGTCAATAGTACCTATAGAATGATTGCCACTATACATTGCTCCCTGTATATTGCCCATCCTATATTGTGTTATTCCAAGCAAATAGTATGTACCCAAGGTGGCCACTCCGGCTTTTCCATACAAATGCTTACGGCTATTGAGATTCTGCTGCAAGAGCTCATACGCCGCCTGGAGATTTCCGGTCATGATTAGGATGTTAGCCCACGCAAATCGGAATCGCTCATAATGAGATGCGCATCGAGGCTCCAATAGATCTGGGAGAATATTCCCCATGTCAGGGACCAGTTTTGATGCTTCACTAAAACGTCCTAGCCATATCAGGGCTAACGCCTTATTACGTGTGGCTCCCCAAACTCCAAGTTCGTCCCCGAGACTCCCTTTTATCGCCGCGCAGAGGTCCAAGCACTCGATTGCATCCTCATAGTACTCGTACTCTATTAAACTATGGCCAACATCGTTCCAGCTAGTTGCGTAAAGACGTAGAATTTCGGGGGCTGCCTCGTCCGGGTTGAGATCGTTGACAAGCTTTTGGAGAAGCGCGAGCGCCTTGACGAACCGGCGTAGAATTGGCGCACGTTGTGTGAGGCCGCGACTCCATCTTACTACGGCACCGAGTGAATAGACGTTTGCCTTAATCATGTATGATCCCTGGGGATGTATGTCACAAATCTCTTCCGCGGTGTCCATAACTGAAACGCCATCTCTAAGCATACCCCGCTCCCAGAAGTAGTACACCGCATCAGAGAGAAGTTCTGCAAAGTCGATTGAAATCTTAGGTCGTCGTAGAGATTTCGCATATACAGAATGTAGGCTCAGTATGTGGGGCTGATATAATTCCTGTATTTTCCATTGTTCGTTTTGGGGATCATGGGTTGGGGATTGTTTTGGATAGACTTTACGGATCAGGGTGAAAGCAAGGCGGAAGCTATGTTGGAAGAGCTTAGCGTCCTTATCCAGACTATGGAGAACGCTTTTCTGTAATGAGCGGTGGACAAGCAGGCGTGCTTCTTGTGCGACAGTTTCTCTACTAACCAGGTGGCGGCTCGCAAGATCGCCAATCATGGTGCCAAAGCTGCGCAGTCCTTTAGTCAATTGCCTGTTTAGACTTTTGAAAGAATATTCTTACTTGTAGACATCGACACCAGCAGAATTCAAGAAGGCAAGCTCCGGTTCTTGGTGAACTGTATACAACATATGCTCCGGAATGCCGTCAGGATTCAGCATTGACAATATCTGGATTAGTTTGCGCTGGTCTGGATCCAGCCTTTGCAATGAAACCTCCCATACCATTTCTAAACTTTTCTCGTATTGATGTGTGGTCGTCGGAGTCGGCATAGAAAAGATGCTAGCGGAGATCTGACGTTCTTCAAAAAATCCCAAGAACTCCTCCAGCGACCATTTTGTCTTCGAAATGTGACCAGCAGCATATCCTAGAGCCAGTGGAAGCCCTCCAAGTTGAGTCGATATCTTTTTAGCGTCTTCGACGTTGTAGGTAGCTCCAGCCTTTGGAAGATGTTTAAGAATTAGCTCGGACCCCTCAGTGCTATTGAGTGGCCGTAAATGTATTTCCTCAGCAACGAGTTGGCCGATTTGATCGTCTTGAGATGTGATTAAAACAGCGCCATGATTTGCCCGAGGTATGCACGGCTCCAAGATTGGCCAACTTTCAGCATTGTCAAATACTAGGAGCCATCTCTTTTCTGTTCGATGTTTACTATCAGAGCATTCCATAGTGGGGAAATAGATGGGATGGTACCTGTTTTCTCCAACCACTTACGCACACACTCAACCACCACGTCTTTGTTGGTAGCGTTTCCGACGATTTTGAGATTCAAATCGCTCGATAGTTTCGTCATGCTAGCCAGAAGTACAGATTCGTTCTCAGAATGAATCCAGAAAATGAAGTCGTACGAATCGCGGTAACGGTAGGTATACTCAATGGCGACCTGGGTTTTCCCTACGCCCCCCATCCCATAGATGATGCATGAGCTTAGCTGCCCCGTAGTTCTTGACGGGCGTCGTGGACCTATATTCTTTACAAGGAACTGATGCAATGTACTCAAGGCATCATCGCGCCCGCAAAATCGAGGGTTCCGACTATAGGGAATTTCATACAGCTGCCCTGGTTCACTGGGTCGAATCACGGTGGCAGGAAACGCAGCCTCTATCCGCCGTGTATTTTCAATCAATTCGCGCTCAACCGCGAGCTGTTTTGCCGTTGCGAATTTCTTGACACTCTCTTGAATCTCTTCCCGCGCGTTTTCGAATTTCTGGTCCAATGTACGCCAAAAAAGTCTGATGAGTGTATCTGGTAGTTCTACGTCAACATTAAGTCGTAGTCAGGCCACGGGCACTAGTACGTACATGTCGGCAATCGCGTGAAGAACTTGAGAGCTGATATACAAAACCCAACATAATTATAAATAATGCACTTCATGCATCTGCTAATTGAGTCGTTGTCGGGGAATAGGACCAGATATTCATGCAGCATGTTGAGATCTTCTGTGAGATCCTTGACCATCGATGTGATACGCTCCATGATATTAGTAAACTTGCTCGCCAACTGATGATTACGCGTTATATACTAATCAGCCAAGATACCGCGAGACTCTAAGGCTAGGCACGAGTAACTTACCACAATTACTACTTGGATACCGCCCCAGATAAGTCCCACGCTCTCGGGCCTGGCGGCCGACATAGTAGTTATGGCCGTAATAAAAGACTGTAGGTGTTTAAGCGCCGGCGAGACTGATTCCATTTGCCGTACAATGTTCCGTTTCCTATATTGACGGTCCGCGTCTGCCATTGCGGTCTCAAAGGAATCGTAATCGAGTTGCTGTAGCAATCCCTGGTATCTCTTCTTCTGTAGCCGGCTTTGCTGGTCCGCCACGGCCTTTTCCCACTCGTCTCTGATCGTCAATGCCATGGTTAGTGTTTTTCCAAATGTTTTTGAGTCTTCTTCAGCTAGCGGATCCTTTCACACATCTAGATGTCAAGCACAGAGACTATCGAGGAATTCACAACGATTTTGTGAGGTGTAAGCGACGGCAGTGCCTTGTCCAAAGAAGCAGTTAGCCCCACAAGAAAAACGGCTTGCCCAGTGTGTGCTAAATATGGACGGGATATGAACAAGAGGGATGACTCGATGCGTGCAGACCCGCCAGCGCATGCTGGGTTTAAGTTGGGGCGATCATGATATTTGCAGGAGTTTATCAAAACCGCTAGTACTTGCCATTTCTCTAGAGAGCCATTCCTTGATAACAATCGCACAGGGCAAATTGAACAATCAGAGGTTGCCACAGATTTTTCTGAACACTGGAGAAAATTTTCACGCAAGTGCTCAACTAATAAGTGACTACGCACACTAACGTATATCACCGTGTAACCGATCATCACCTAGTAACCGGCCAGGCAACGACAACACATGAAAATCAGCAAATATCAGCAGCCAAAGGGCCTAAAGCCATGGGAGTTTAGCTATAGATAGTTATGTACTAGTTAATTGTTTTTTCGATAAAAAGATTGTGATACTATGTGATTATTACACTTTTACCTCCTGAACTATTATGGAAATTTATACATTAAACTAAGATAATGTAGGCACCATAACTTTAGGAATAATAATTGATAAGTAATAGGAAAATCAGGGAAGCTTTATTAGAGTCATACGATTAACTTCTAGTCCCTACTTACTTGGGAGGAGGAGTTGTCCATGTCTGAGGAGTGACTCACTTGAGGAGCTGATTTACATACAAAAATGTGGATTTTGACACCTTTGAAGGTAGAGAATGAACCAACTGCCAGTGAGATGTAAGCAAACAATCAAAATCTTATCTATACATTAACATTAACAAAAAAGTAATTGTCTTCAGGTGTAACTAGGTCTTCAGGACCTTCAGGGTTTTCTGAACAGCCATACGGTAAAAACAAGCTATATGGCAGATCCGGTGTATGGCAGACAGGGATGCTTTTAGTAAAGGGACACAATATTCCCAAGCCGCACCACCTGAGGATATTGTGTCCCTCAACCAAAAAAAATACCTCTGTCCACCACACACTGGATCCACCACATGACCAGTTTTCACTGTATTCCATCTGAAGACTTTGAAAACATTTTTTTACTTTTAGTATGTTATCATTAAGCCAAAACCAGGAACAAGATTTTTGTATTCAGGACCTTCTAAGCTGTCTAGAAGAGCATACATCAGCAAAAAAAAAATGCTTCCAGGAGTTTGCATCAGCAAAAATTGATAAAGCCGCCCCAGCTGCCTAGAGGTCAAGGCGGTCAGGTGGAATGTTACCCTTCCGTTAGATTGCTGCAGCATCTCAGCACGCCCTGGAGACATGGTTTCTAGACCTTTGACCGCCTGGAGGAAGTTGTTTCCTCCTATAGCAAGTGGTGTAGTAGGCTGCTTCTGGACACGTGTGGTCCCTCGCTACCGCAGGATTTTGGTAGCAGTTTGCCCTGTATGTCGCGAAAAGCCTTAAAAAAGTCGTAGGCCGCGGTAAAATTAGGCAATTTGTGGTAGCGCATGGTAGCATATGGCTGTTACCGAAAGTCCATGGCAACATATCCATGCTTGCTGCATGTTACCAAAGCATACGACGTCTTTAGCGAGCCTCCTGGTAGCCTTCCACAGACTTCCTTCTAGGGCTGAATTTTACCACTTGCTACCATGAACTTTCTCACTCTACCACCATGCTACCACTTCGCTACCACTTCGCTACGGCCTAGCTATGGCCTAGCTATGGCCTTGCTACCATGACTCTAACAGTAATTGAGACTCCACAACCCTGACCCTCTGAACTTAGAGAAATTTTGTCGTCACCCCTATCCAAGCACACGTCTGAGTCCCAACCACACACACGTTCCTACACCACCCCTACTGTTTGAATAAACACAAGGCTTCGCTAACTTTGATTCTTAGGTCCATGGTGAGCTATGAGTGCTTGGCTCTCGACTAACTACCAAACAACCGCCTCCGAATGGACCCCTGGCAGCCTCCTGAGCAGCCTCCGAATTGGCTGTTTCCAAGCCCCCAAATCGACTCCCAAACCTTCTCCCAAGCAGCCTCCAAAGCAGCTGCTTGCTTGCCTCCGAATCGACTCCCTGGCAGCCTCCTGAGCAGCCTCCGAATCAGCTGTTTACAAGCCTCCGAATCAACTCCCGAACCTCCTCCCAAGCAGCCTCCAAAGCAGCTGTTTGCTTGCCTCCGAATCGGCCGTTTCTAAGCCTCCGAATCCTGCCAAATTGACTGCCAAATTGACTGCTGAATTGACTGCTGAATAGACTCCGAATCGACTCCCAAACCTCCCCCCAAGCCACCTCCGAAACAGCTGTTTCCAAGCCTCCAAATCCACTGCTGAATAGGCTGCTTGCCTGCCTCCGAATCGACTCCCGAACCTCCTCCTGAGCCGCCTCCAAAGCTGCTGCTTGCTTGCCTCCGAATCGGCTGTTTCTAAGCCTCCGAATTCTGCTGAATTGACTGCTGAATAGACTGCTGAATAGACTCCAAATCAGCCATTTCTAAGCCTCCGAATCCTGCCGAATTGACTGCTGAATTGACTCCTGAATAGACTCCGAATCAGCCGTTTTTAAGCCTCCAAATCCTGCCGAATTGACTGCTGAATTGACCCCGAATTGACTCCCAAACCTCCTCCCGAGCCGCCTCTGAAACAGCTGTTTCCAAGCCTCCGAATCCACTGCTGAATAGGCCTCCTGCGCAGCCTCCGAATCGACTCCCGAACCTCCTCCTGAGCCGCCTCCGAATCCTGCTGAATTGACTGCTTGCCTGCCTCCCTAGCATAGCTATCACAAGCGCTCTGACAGTGACTCTGACAGTGACTCTGACGGGCTCTGTAATCGGTTGGGGCACTGCGTGAATATGCAAGTAGGGCATTGTGTGGAATTGCATGTGGCAGCATACCGTGTATTTAGTACTAGTAGTTAGCGAATAGTTTAGTTAGTCACAGGTGTTTGTTTCTATAGGAGTGCATTTGTACATAAAATAGTCAGAAATAAACATTAGTATCACTTGATTCTGGGAGCATGCATGACTGGGGTGAAAGTGTGACAAAACAAGAGTCTCGAGTGTTTTACAAATCCTATGGTTAGGCTAGCATATGCTTACCAGGAGCCTAAAAGAGCATCTCAAAAGCACCATGAAAGCACCATGAAAGCACCGTGAAAGCATGGTCAAAGCATTTGAAAAGCATGACATATGCTTTTGGTTGTCTCTCGGTAGACGTTAAAAAGCTCGATTGGTTGTTTTCGTCTATTTCGCCTATTTTTGTTACCATAGCGTGTCAAAGGCTATGGTAACAGGCAAAAGGCAGGTGGTAGCAAATCAAGCTTTTCGCGACGTATGACGGAAGCAGAGGAAGCAGCGGAAGCTTAGGCAACGAATTGACCATATGGCGGAAGTGGAGGAAGCGGCAGAAGCGTAGGCAGCAAATCGACCATATGGCGCAGGCGCTGGCAGTGCAGGCAGCGAATCAACGACCTGCCAGAGGCTGGCAGCAAATTTAGCTGCCTCCTGAGCTCGCTTAGGCGGAAGCAGCAAGGCAGGCAGGCAGTGTGAATCGAACCGAGTCTGGGAGGCATATCAGCGGGAGTCAAATAAACGGAAGCAAGACGTTACCTAGGAGGTTCTTTGCAAGCAGAGCTCGTTACTTCGAACCTAAATGTCACGATGTTAGCGGTACAGCGAGGTTGAGAATGGGTAGGGGGGAATAGGGGGAAGCATGTGGGAAGGAATATGGGTAGGTGTCTTAGTAGGCGTTGCTTAGGCGTTGCTTAAGTGACACCTAAGCGAAGCTTGAAGATTTTGAAAATCGCCAAGTGCCTAGGGTCAGGGTTTTGACTTAGCGAAATAAAAAAAAGTTTCCGGCAGCTACACACATCGGGAGGGTGTCAGACACGCACAGGTTGGTCTGGAAGGGTGCTTGGGCGTTGGCTGGCGGTAAGAGTTAGTCAAAGCACGTCTAGATGCAGCACGGGCGCAGGCAGGCCGTCAGGAGGGGTTCGAGAGGCAATCCCCGTCTTCTAGAGGGTTAAATGCCATTATACAATGTTACCCTTCAGGATGCCTTTTTTTTTTTACTGATGCCGAATCTATGGCTGAATCGACTATTTGCTTGCCTCTGAATCGACTCCACAGCAAGTTCAGCAGTAGGCTCAGAATAGGTGGGTGGGATGCAGCAAGGTAGGAGGATGCGGCAGGGCAGGAGGATGCAAGGACTCATTCGATGTATATAGATCCATTAGTTAGTCAATAATAATAGTCAAAATAATTTTCTAGACCTGAGTGACATAAGTGAATTGAGTACTGTGACAGGAGTAACTTGAGCTCCTCCACAGCTCTCCATGGCACGTTAGGAGTGCCTATATTGATCTCCTAGAGTCTTCTAGAGTGCTTGCTGCCTGCTTCTCCATGCCTCCCTGAGCAGGTCGGTTGTGGATTGCTCCTTCAGGTAAACACATAAACTCCTGGAGTCTCCCAAGTCTCCTGATGATCTCGAGTCTCCTGGAGCTGAGGGAGGAAATAATTATTTTTGCTGATGTACTCTCATCTCCAAGTGGTCCCAATCAATTTAGATCACTATCAAAAGAGTTATCATATGTCATGCCTGGACTTCCAGAGAAGCGGTAGTATAGGTATTAGTCAGACAGAGGATTCATATGTAGCTAGTAAGATCTTGCGTAAGCAGGAAGGCTGCGGAGTGGAGAGCACGGGATATAAATACTCTATCACGATCATGTTCTTTAGTTTTTCAAACAACGGAGGCAGGACCTTACAATTATTGATTGTTGATTGTCAATTATTATACACTATTCTTTATCAATCAAGACTAATTTATTATATCTACGTCCTATTCTATTTGGACTATCGCCCCTATTCTTTCTAGTGAAAGCTGTTTTTCTGAGTTCTTTATCACTTCAAACAAGTCCTTGATCCACCTCTTCGGCTGACCCTCGAAGGCCTGCTGAACGGTCATTATACATGCCAGTAGCATCAGTAAAAAAAAAAGGCATCCTGAAGGGTAACATTGTATAATGGCATTTTGACCCTCTAGAAGACAGGCATTGCCTCTCGAACCCCTTCTGACGGCCTGCCTGCGCCTGTGCTGCATCTAGACGTGCTCTGACTAACTCTTACCGCCAGCCAACGCCCAAGCACCCTTCCAGACCAACCTGTGCGTGTCCGACACCCTCCTGATGTGTGTAGCTGCCGGAAACTTTTTTTTATTTCGCTAAGTCAAAACCCTGACCCTAGGCACTTAGCGATTTTCAAAATCTTCAGGCTTCGCTTAAATGTCGTATAAACAACGCCTAAGCAACGCCTAAACAACGCCTACTAGGACACCTCCCCCTATTCCTTCCCATCTGCTTCCTTCTATTCTCTCCCACCCATTCTCTACCTCGCGACACTACTAACATCGTGAGATTTAGGCCTCATGCAATAAGCTCTGCTTCCCAAGAGCCTCCTAGATAACGTCTTGCTTCCGTTTATTTGACTCCCACTGATATGCCTCCTAGACTAGGTTTGATTCACACTGCCTGCCTGCCTCGCTGCTTCCGCCTAAACGAGCTCAGGAGGCAGCTAAATTCGCTGCCAGCCTCTGGCAGGTTGTCGATTTGATGCCTGCGCTTCTGCCACTTCCTCCACTTCCACCACCTCCGCCATATGGTCAATTCGCTGCCTGCACTTCTGCAGCCTGTGCCAATAGGTTGATTCATTGCAGCAGCTTCCGCTGCCTGCGCCAATAGGTTGATTCACTGCTGCAGCTTCCGCTGCCCGTGCCAATAGGTTGATTCGCTGCCTGCGCCATATGGTCGATTCGCTGCAGGCAGCAAATATTTGTACATATATAGATGGATTCATAGAATAGTAGATAAATCAATAGAATGAATTCGGGCCATACAAGCCATACAAGCAAAGCGTGCAATTCCAAACCTACCAAAATGTGCTAGCCCCGCAAGAGGTTCCCCCAGACGTAAAGAGGTCGACAGGCTTCGCCCAGATGACCAGAGCTCGTCCAGACGATCAGAGCCTACAGCGCTGCCTTCCAGATGACCAGAGCTCCTACCCCATGTCTTCTGGACGACATGTAGTTGGACCACACTGCGTCCAGAGGGACTTTACGGCATTTCCGTTTTTTGCTGATGAGGCATGGGGAGTTCTCTGGGTTAACAGTTAATGAGATGGAGGACTCAGCTTGACTTTCCCATCCCAAGACCAACACTACATAAGACTATGCTAATTTACACAAAACCCTGTTACAAGAGTAAGAAGGTTAAGATCTCAAACTGCTGGTCCAGCTTTTGAGCTCTTTCCCTTTGTCTACCAGTTAGCAAATACATATTTTTTGTTTGTTTTTGTGACATGTATGAACTTCAATATTGTTTGCTAAGCCGATCCTGCTTCTTGATTGACGCTAACCATAAAGTGTAGTGAACCAATGTGTGATCCCTCTGTCTCCGACACTCAGGACATTTTTTCTGAGACGACAGGGGTACTAGCCAATTGATCAGAGGCAGTCTTTGAACATCAAAGTGTGGTAGAGGGGTGTTCTGGGTTATTCACTGACCGGGTCCACTGGCCCCTATGGTACATGCATCAGCAAAAAAATTAATTGTCACCCAGTGCGTTTTGGTCTTCAGGTGCATCCCGATCTTCTGGAAGACCACATTCCTTCAGAAGTACCAGGTGCAATTTTTCACTTTTAGTATGTTATCATTCAGCCTAATCCGGTAACAATATTTTTGGCACCCAGTATCATTTTGGCACCCAGTGCATCCTGATCTTCTGGAAGGCCACATTCCTTCAGAGGCACTGGGTGCCACTTTTTTTTTTTGCTGATGTGGGCGTTCTCACTCTGAACCAGTTTGCTCTGAATCATTGGATGTTCTAGGCAGGCGACATGATCTAACCGATCCATCGAAGGTTCATCCTAGGGGAAACCGGAATATTTCTGTACCACATTGCGCACACCGAGTCCTAGTGGAACGTCGCGTAACTCAAAATCCAAAAGGCTAATTAGCTAATAAGGCGGTCCTAGCTAATGTCGATAGGTGGCAAGATTTGATAACGTACTACAGTGTTTTAACTAATGCTGATTCTATAATTCTGTCATATATTCCCGAGCCTCTCCTTCCAAACCCCAATTATTTAGCAAGGTCTTAAATTCGTCATCTAAAACCTGTTTCACAAATATATCTGCCTAGGGGCTAGTAAAATATACACTTTTACGGATACTTTACCCACAAAAATATTTTGCGGTAAAAAATGATGCATTACCTGATTCATTAACCCTGGTGGTAGAGCCATATGTTGTCTCAGTCTAGGCTAACCCGTTCTGACAATCGTGACAGTTGTGCTTTTTTTGACGGGCGTCCTTCCCTCTAATTATGGCCATGGATCGGACTATCATGTCCAAGACACACATAAGGCTTGCAATTTCGGGCACTTGCTACCTGTTGTGAGTACAGGATTTAGGACCAGAAGATGCAAATGATAGAGCAAGGGTTATTCGTATGGAGTGGTACTGACCTGCCATACAAAACTACCCTTTGCGTTTTTTGGTTTTATTTTCTGTAGGTGAGCAATATTCAAAACCGGTGCAGAGCCACATCAGTAAAAATCGATAAAGCCGCCCCGGCCGCCTGGAGGTCGGGGCGGTCGGGCGGAATGTTACCCTTCTGCTAGGTTGCTGCAGCACCTCGGCGCGCCCGGGAGGCATGGTTTCTAGACCTTTGACCGCCTGGAGGAGGTCGTTTCCTCCTGTAGCAAGTGGTGTAGTGGGCTGCTTCTGGGCGTGGGTGGTCCCTCGCTGCCGCAGAATTTTGGCAGCAGTTCACCCTGTAGAATGGATTTGCACAGTATGCTTGTAGGGCCCGGAATATTCGGGAATCACTTGTATGGAACCAATATCATTGACAATTGCTTTATTCTATGTATCTATCTATATATCTATGTACAAATATCGAGGTCACAGCTAAACTAGCTTCTGTGGAAGCTGCAGCAGCGAGTCGACGACCTGCCAGAGGCAGGAGGCGAATTGACCTATTGGCGCAGGCGCAGGCGCAGGCTCAGGCGCAGGCTCAGGCTCAAGCAGCGAATTGACCATATGGCGCAGGCAGCAGAAGCTCAGGCAGCGAATCGACCATGTGGCGCAGGCAGCGGAAGCTCAGGCAGCGAATCGACCTATTGGCGCAGGCGCAGGCTCAGGCTCAGGCAGCGAATCGACCTATTGGCGCAGGCGCAGGAAGCTCAGGCAGCGAATTGACCATATGGCGCAGGCAGCAGAAGCTCAGGCAGCGAATCGACCTATTGGCGCAGGCGCAGGAAGCTCAGGCAGCAAATTGACCTATTGGCTTAGGCGCAGGCGCAGGCGCAGGCTCAGGCTCAGGCAGCGAATTGACCATATGGCGCAAGCAGCAGAAACTCAGGCAGCGAATCGACCTATTGGCGCAGGCGCAGGAAGCTCAGGCAGCGAATTGACCATATGGCGCAGGCAGCGGAAGCTCAGGCAGCGAATCGACCATATGGCGGAAGCGGAGGAAGCGGCGGAAGCTCAGGCAGCGAATCGACCATGTGGCGCAGGCAGCGAATCGACCATATGGCGGAAGCGGAGGAAGCGGCGGAAGCTCAGGCAGCGAATTGACCATATGGCGGAAGCGGAGGAGGCAGCGGAAGCTGCAGCAGCGAATAGACCATATAGCGCAGGCAGCGGAAGCTCAGGCAGCGAATCGACCTATTGGCGCAGGCAGCGGAAGCTCAGGAAGCGGATCGACGACCTCCAGCAGGCGGCGGAAGCTCAAGCAGCGGAGGCTGCAGCAGCAAATCGATCAATTGACTGAGGCAGCGGAAGCTCAGGCGGCGGATCGACCATATGGCGGAGGCTGCAGAGGCGGAGGCAGCGAATCGATCAGCCAATTGAGCTGCCTCCTGAGCTCGCTTAGGCGGAAGCAGCGAAGCAGGCAGCCGGCGGAGGCAGAGGAAGCTGAAGCAGCGGATCGAAGCGAGTCTAGGAGGCATATCAGCGGGGATCATATAAACGGGAGCGAGACGTTACCTAGGAGTTTCTTTGCAAACAGAGCTTAGTACTTCGAGCCTAAAAGTCACGATGTTAGCAAAGTCGTATGGTACAGCGAGGTTGGAATGGGTGGGAGGGAATAGGGGGAAGCAATAGTAGGAAGGACGGGAGGGAATAGGGGGAGGTGGAGATTGGTGTCTTACTAGGCGTTGCTTTGGCGACGACTAAGCGACGACTTGGCGACGACTTGGCGACTACAAAGTGATGACTAAGCGACCTCCAGATTTTTGAAAATCGCTAAGTGCCTGGGAGGCGAGTGTGTTGAATTTTGCTAAGTCCCGGGTGTTCAGGGACTTAGAAAAATTCGATCGAAAAATTTCTAAGTCCTCATGCTGCCGCCCAGCGCTGCCGGATGGTGGGAGGTCGCCCGGAAGCGCTGCGGGCAGCAAGTGCCGCCCGGGGAAATTGCAGCAGGCAGCAAGTGGCGCCCGGGCGTGGCAGGCGGTCGGGCGGAATATGTACCTATTGGGCGCAATATTTTTTTTGCTGATGCATGCCACAGAGCTTTAAACGCCCACCTCGACAGCCTACTCGTGCTCTAGGATAAGTACCTGAAAACAGGGGTATGGGTTTGGCCAACCAAACTGTGAAGCGTTGCCGCGGGCAAATCAAAAGCTATTGCCACTAAAAGACATTTTCAGGTACTTATGGTAGACCACAAGTACTAGGAAATAACTAAATAACATCGTTCTCAAAGCCTGAGTAGCAGCAGTGCTGGCACCAGAACCAATTGAAGCTTTGTTTTTTTTTTTTTGTTAACTCATAGTTTCATTGTTTTAAGGTACAAGAATTTCGCATGCAACCGAAGTTATGGCGTTAATAAAACCCAACCAACAACCCTCCTTATAATAAATCAAAACTAACAAAAGAAAAAAAGAAAACATAAGAACTTTCTTAAATTTTCCACCAACACTTATAACAATAACCTATAAACCAGCAAAGAAAAGAAAATATATTAATCAAAATTTTAACAATATTGAAAAATAAATGAAGGTATGCGTAAAAATTTTCAGATAGACGAAGAAACCGGAGATAATAAATCTGAGGATCTAGTTGTTGATACGAAATCTGCCCAGTTGTTCCAAGAGGGCGGATAATTTGTGTGGGATGCTTTGATGTATTCGGAAAGTGAAATAATCATAGGCATGTTGGACCAGATAGGGGCATCAGGAGACAGAGACACAATGTTGGGAATGTGGCAAGATCGTTCCTCTTGACGTTGAGGGCATGTGAGAATGGCGTGGTGCATATCTTCATTATCTGATTTGCATCTGCGGCATAGGGGGGGGAATGAATGAGCCCAGTCAGGATGGGCTCTGAGGTAGCTTTTATGAGCACGCATTTGGTGGATTTGTCCAGAGGCGAACCTTGAAAGAAGCATGAAGAGGTGGGGTTTTAAGGAAGTAGGAAAAGGATAATAATCGGGAGGTGGAAGAAGGGCATTCCAGTCTTCAATTAAACTGGAACGGACGTGATGAATAGCAGCTAAGGCCGCTTTTTCAATGGTGAGGTTCCAATCGAAGCTTTGAGTCCAGACCTTTTATATACGTACCTGGAGCATACAACTATAGTAACTTGAGCTTTACTTGATCCAACTTTTCGGGTTTCTACGTTATCCTCTATTCTTCGTCTGATACTACTCTTTGCTGGGTACAGACTGCGCTCTCTATTGTATGCTCTAAAGTACTCCGAACGCTAATATCTCACGGGGTTTGGACACTATCTTATATGATGATCGAATCTGCATGTGGGACAGGAATAGAGTGGCTAGCCTCGTTCACTAACACCTTTTTACTTGGCGCTTTTTATAATCAAGTGTTTAATTGAATGTGGTGGATGTGTGAATATTGTATGTATGGTGGATACAAACTAGTACAACGAACACCTGTTTCAATGAGAATTCAGGTCCATTCTCATACATATAAAAGAGTCTGTGGCTATAGGGAGATAGCTATAGAGTTAGAACTAGCACACATTACTACGATTAGCTTTTGCAAAAATAAAATCTTTTCTACAGAGTAATTAGCGAAGCTTGTTGGGGGAGTTTCACTATGATGCTTGTTCTCGTCCGCATCCACAATATCTGCAGTATAATAAAGGTGGGTACGTAAGTTTAGCTACCCTATAAGATTACGATGCAGTTCTAGGTCACCGCCAAGTGTCCAATTTTTGGAATCGAACCTAGATGGGTGAACGAGTTTACGGTGTTTGAGGCCCCGCTAGTGATTGAAAACGCACAAGGCTGCTTAGGGGAGGAATTGCTTATTGTCTCCTTGCTGAAAAATGGGGTCTGTGACATGGGTAAACCTGGGTAGCAACCAACACGTGCACCACACATCATATTATGAGGCCCCAGCTGAATTTAATATTTTCCGAAGTCCCGGGACCACTGAGAATAAAATAAGACTTGGTTCTTTATGAGGAACTAGAAGCAGAGCAGAACCTGCCCTCAATAAGAGGCCTTAAATCTGAATTCGGTTACATGGAAATATGCGTTTGCATTAAGCTAGGGTGTGGTTTTGGCTGCTGCCTAGGTTTACCCACATCACGGACTTTATTTTCTAGCTAGTGCAGCCGCGTTCCAAAAGTCTTTGCACCCTTCTCACTACCACTTTAATTACCAGCGAATTTGGACCGTAGTTTCTATAGAACACGGCCATACAATGGATGGGATGTTATCTGGTATGTCAATATTCGTATAAGCCCTCTTCTTGATTACTGATATCTAGCTTGGTTTGTAGTTATTTAATTTGGTATCTCTAGGCCGTTGCTAGGGGTGCGAAGACTTTTGGAACGCACCTATATTCGTATTCTTCAAACGTTACCGGAATCTGGTAACGGAGGGCACCATGTCTCTGTTACTGGCTCGCCTTCTGTGAGTTGCTATTCGCGGCCACGCCACAAACAAAATCCAGCAATCTGTTTGGCTAAGCTCTTAGTTACACAAAAGTCAACAAACAATAGAGGGCGCCTAGCAGAGTATCTACCAGTTAAGTGATACAGGATGCAGGCGAGTGTATCGCATGCTGACGGCAGCCCATACCAGTATCCGGCAATGCTTGCATGAAGAATATGAGTATCGCGGCCTAGATCTGTATCACAAACCTTCAATTTTTCAACTGAACGCGAGAAATGGGAATTGCGGTGAGCTTATCATTTGATTCACAGCCAGCAGGGCCAGTACCACGCAAGGGTCACTAGTTTTATAAATTCAATTAACCTATTACTTCAGTTCTAGCCTGAGGAAATCAGCTCCTTGTGGGCGTTAGGGCTGTGATACTTTATGGATCTTGGACTTCCTTATCATTACGTACTTTAGCATGATGCAGTTTGGACGCATATGATGCAGGAGGTGTCCATGATTTACACAGTAGCTGAACCTACTTCATGCATGCATGTTTCTGCTTGTTGCTGACAATAGGAGTTTGAATACACGTCTATTCTTACTAGACCGATTCCCGCTTTCAGAACTCTACAGTCGCACCTCGATATGTCGGATGCTAAGTCTTAGTAAGATTTCGTACGAGATAGCAAGTTATCTGAGATAGCAGATTAACTTTGGTGGGCAAAAGATGTTATGATAGGAGAATCCGTACGAGATAGCAAGGGATCCGACGCTACGAGATCCGACACAACGAGGTGCGGCTGTATTTTGAAATCGTTTCAGAGTCGTCACCACCCCCCTTGCATATCTGAGGTCTAAAAGCAATTCTGAAAACTCAAGTCTTGCGGGAATCGGCCCAGTACAGTCGCGACCCCAGGAGCGACGAAACTATTTCGTTGACGAACAAGAGTTACAACATAGAGATTCTAGTTCCAGGCCCTATTACTCATTACCCTACACTTAAAATGCGGCTTTGCAGGTTACTTTTCGTCAAAGCCCCGGTTTCATCGCGACCTAGGGGTGACTGTAATTGATATCAGTTTAGGGCTTGGCCAAAACCCCTGCAGCTCAAATCATTAATTGGGGCTAGGCTAATTAAGCCCGATATCAGTTCATGATCAGTTGATTCGGTTCTGGGTATCGATGAGAACCAGTTTGAGCCATTGGATTTCGAATTTCAGGTTAGAGGGTGCTGCGTATAATTCGCTACTTTCGAATAGAGATACCAAGTTTAAAAGGAGAATCACCACCATTTGAGTGTTAACTCCGATGCTTCAATAAGTGATGCTCGTGGCAGCGATAAGATATCCCCCAAATGTGGTAGACTTTGAGTGGTGGGATTAGCTCTAGCTGGCTCTTACTTACAAATGGATCATAAAGTAGTCTTGTAACTCAATATTATGATAAGTTATCTGGGCCAGGCACTCAGTCACGCTTTCAAGGCCTAACAGGGGGCTTGCTGTTAAGCACCATATCTAGAAGTCAACATTAAAATTAATCATGATCAAGGTCATAATTACAATAAGTGCTCAAACAAGTAGGTAATCCTATGTCTTGGACGTATAAGACGTTTGGAGAATCTCTCGTGCATTAGCAGCAAATTTCCGGCTGTAAAGGTGTCCGGGTAAGCAATAGCAGTCCCTAGAATACCCTGCCTGCCCTGCATGTACCATAAAATTCGCTAGTTCTTGTATGAGAGAGATTCTTCGAATGTCTTATGCGTCCACGATGTACCCTACCAATAGTTTGACTATAGTCTACCGTATTATTTCAGCTACAAAGAACTGGTCTAGACTAGGCCCGATTAAAATATTCTAATTGAAATTGTTTCATCCGGGGAGTATGTGCTGGATTAGGACCGCAATTCTGATGCTTAGCAACTAATTTGAACACTTTTTGAGCAGTTATATCGGGAAGTTTTGAGGGTGAAAAAATACCGTAAAAACTCGAAAAATTGGGTAGCGCACTTTCCTGAGTCTAACTTAAGTTGGTTTAGGAATGACAAATTCCTTTGTGAGTTAGCGGCGAGGTTAGTGCCCCTGCGAAACGCTACCCAGTTTTTCGAGTTTTTATGGTAGACTAAGACTGCCGTCTTTGAGGTTAATTCATGAAATCAACACTAGTTCTCATTCAATACATTATTGCCTGGTTAGCAAGTACTAGGGGTTTCACTAAAACTCTGAGGATTTTGCCGCATCAGATTTTTCAGACTTTTGGTGAACCCCCCTACTACTAGACAAGATTAGACACCTCCGGGCCACTCGGACACACCCCACTCAGATCAGTGGTATGACATATGCATATCGCTTAAGCTATCTACCATAAGCGCGTATGTTGTTAAATAGCTAGCAATCTCTTGTTCTAATAGATCATTAAGCTCACAACTATCCATTGTGAATGAAATCACAATAGTCTGGAAGGGTCTACAGCTGTTCCGGCAAGGCGCCATTAGAGAAAAAAAAATCACTTTATTAGGTAGTAGAATGAGGCGATATATGATGGCACCTATACCAATGAAACGTCCACTTCTACTCCTCGACAAAACGGCCTAAATAAATTTCCTCTCCATAAACGGTAGATAAGAAGGCAAAGGCTTATATTAGAGTTAAAATAATTTAGGTGTTGTGGTGGAGGGGTTGCACCTAGAAGTCAGGGCAAAAAGTGCTCCAAATTTAGGCGTCACTAGCTGTAAATAATCAGTTTTTTTCTTTCCTTTTCACTCGTTACGTACATGCGTAAATAAACAGTTAATTTGATGAGAATGGGATGCATTGCCAATTCATTAGCTGATGCATGGAGCGATCCATTTCCTACACATTTCCTCCTATGCTAAAGGATATTTTAAGATACCCTGCATACGCATTGCCGCCGGTATAGATCATCCTAAGTAGATGTATATATTATTAAAGCCACTGAGAAAGACCAACGTGCCCAATACATGCTATTCCCACAAAAAGAAATAGTCAACCGCAAAAAGACAAAACAGACGAGAAAATCCTAAGCTAATACGCGGCGCCTTCAAAGATGAGATCTCTCAGGAAAATTACCCCTCAAAAAAAACGGGCTGCTAAACCTGAGCTTCCTGAACGACTCCCCATCACCCGGAAGATCAGTGTCAAATTTCCAATATAATACACCATTATTCATCGCTGTATCATTCTCACTAAACGCAAATTTAATGAGGTAGTAGTCGGTGTCGGGCTCCGCGAGTCGTCCGCGCATAACACATTCGTCGTGTGTCAAATGCCAGAAGAACGTGTCGCTTTCGTAGGGCTCGAGTGGGAAAGTATCTGCAGCGTTACCCATGAAGGATACGGTCAGGTCACTGTGGCTGCTTTTCCGAATGTCGATGAAGAAGTTGTGGAGTGAATTATAGTATCGACCCGTGTAAGCGTTCAACGGCCGAGTGGGAACGGTTAGCTGTTGGCCGTCTCTCAATTCCTTCATAGTTCTGGAAATACTCGTGGCCGCGTCCTTATAGCCAGCCCTTGCAAGCTCTGCGTAACTATCCCCGTCTATTGTCGTACCAAGAAGTGTGTCCACCACAGCACTACCAACTAATAGAGCAGCTTCGTTTAGTCCTCCTGAGTTGGTGAGGACTACAACTGCACTGCGCTTCTCCGGAATCAGAGCCGAGAAGGATGTGAATCCCTGGATTATCCCTTGATGGTAGATGGTAAGAGGAGATGGGCCTTGTTGTCCAACAGTAGCTTTTAAGGGTCCAGGGCCGTCGAGGCCAAAGGTGGAGGGAAGCTGTGCTCGGACCCATCCTAACGCATAACTATTTTCCCTGAGGGAAGGAAATGGCAAGCTGATCATTGCAGTCCATATAGCTCTCAGCTGCTTCAAAGGATTTCCGGGAATGTGCTTATCACCTTTGACCTGTTGTGACATCCTAGCGTCGATGAGAGCATTGTAAAATATCAAGAGATCTGACACCGAAGTCCGAAGTCCACCGGCTGCCGAAAAGAGCCCATCATGGCGTACCAGAGGCATTGCAAGCTCGTATAAGGTTCGATTCTCCAGGCTGGCGTATGGCTTCGCAACATTCGGCGTATTGGGTGGGATCCGTGTGTCAAACGTTCTCTTCATTCCGAGTGGCTTCATGATACTCTCTTTCAGAAAGTTACCAACTGTTGTGCCAGTTACCTTCTCTATAATCTGGCCTATAAGCTCGTAGCCGATATTATTGTATATGAATGCCGTACGGATCGGCTGAACTGCCGGAAGAGAGCTAAGGACTGGGGCCATCTGGTCTCTTGCGAACGCCACCTTGCCATCGGATAACATCCAGTAACCATCAGCTCTAACTATTCCAGCGCGGTGGCTGAGGAAATCAGTAACGGTAGCATTGTAAGCAGAATCACTTTCCGCCCGTTGGTATTCGGGGATAACATCCCGCACTGGCGTATCCCATTGAAGCTCGCCCTCCTCCACAAGGATTCCGGTCATAGCAGACGCAAAGGCTTTTGATAGAGACGCAACAACATAGATCGTGTCCTCGTTTGGTGGTATCTGAGCAGCAACATCACGGTAGCCAAAGTTGGCATAATGAACGACTTCTCCTCCGTCAAGAACGCCGAGTGACAATCCGGCAATACCAGAAATCCGGCATATTTCGCTGATTATGGGGCCTAGCGCCTCCAGTCGGACCTTAAGATTCCTAGAGATTGTTGTCAGCGCTGCCAGATGAAGTGGTCACAGAAACATATACATTAGGCGTATAAACGGCGACAAATAGCTTAAAGAGCAGTGATACCGTGTGATAGCTCGGTGGCGTGAAGCTCGACCTGTGAGTGCAAGTTCCGACAAGTTTAGATAGCTACGACGCAAGGTCGAAGGGAATCAATCGTGTTCCTAGAGGCATGGTCAGTTTGTGAGGTTAAGTAGGCAAACTCAGGAACGGGAGGAACGGCTGGTTGGCTTGGCAAGGCGGTACAATCACAAGGCACATAGCGCTTCCGCCTTCTCTGCTGATCCCGAAGCCAGATTTTCTCACGGGGGTATGGTCAAAAGCAGCGATTCTCTGTATGCACCATATATCTTAAATGCTGGTTGTTGATAATTTATATCCAAAGTTGACCATAACCCTGGAATCGTGCATGAGACTCGGGAATCTACATGTACTACGGGCACCGGGGTTAATCTGTTGGCACCCGGCGATGATGGCAGTGCGAGCACTCAATCCCACCCGCTCGGTGAAGCTGGGAAGGATAGCTACCTACTGCGAAAGCATAAGAGCCTTATCTGGAGTGTTTAATTAGAAGCATATCAGGTGATTTACAGACTTTAATTGAAGCTTGAGATGAATTATGGTATGCATTTATTCTAGCAGGCGCACCGCCACCACCGCCAGGTGTCAACAGATTTTCCCTGGTATCCGTAGTACATGTAGTTCTCCCGAAGTTTCATTACCTGGCCCGCCACCGGAGACTTCACCCAATCCCCCCTGCGCCAAGCGACGATCTCAGGAGACTGCAGGAGGCACATGCATGCCTCGCACCATCTCCCGAGAGCTCAGCCTTCTCCCCCATAGCCTCCCGAGACTGCAGGAGGCTCAACACTAGACAAGAAGTAGCCGTTTATTGACTGAATAGACATTAGACAATATGCGGTAGTAGGCAATATACTTGTTTACTATGGTAAGGACTAGAAAGTGTGAGTGACAAATCAGGGACAATTTGTCTGAAATGACACTGATTTGCCATACCTTTCGCATTTTTGGGTTCTTAACCTGGTGAATAAGTACAAGCATCGAAAACCTAATGGCATACATCAACAAACCACTTTTAAAATTTGGTGTCCCAACTTGTCCCAGGGACACACAATACCACTACCCAGCGCCAAGGGAAACACTTTCCTTCCGGGACCCCTAAGGGACTGCTTATCCTTGTTTTTTATCAAGAGGGAAAAGCAGGTAATCAGCAAAAAAAAAACACGTCCAGAAGAGTATGATTCCGCCCTGACATCTTGGCTTACCGCTAAAACTCGACAAATTGGCTATCTCCGACCAGGGATTATCTCTACAGCGATTGGTTGAAAGGCCTCAAAAGTGTCCGCATGTAGTGATTTTGATCTCATATGCATAGCTAGTTTTTCTAGTTTTGACGGTACGTATCTCACAATAAATAAAGTTGAGAGACTTTGTAACACCATGCCCCGACCCAATCCACTATGTTGTCTATCAATGGCGATCACAAGTGATGGTTTTAAAGAATTTTGTTATTTATTTTGCTATTTGCTACCTACTAAGTGACCTGTGCCAAGTGGTAAGGCCGCTTAGCGAGTTGCCCAACTGGCCCAGGCTATTCTATTCTGGACTGGGCTAGGCCAGAACAAATTTCAAGCCTACATGTAGGCTCGCCCACCTCTATCCTTGGCATCCTTGGCATCGTAAAATTTGAGAGTCAAGAGCCATACAAATAGCTTGCAAACAGTTCTCTAGCATCTCTCACAATACCTACTCGTTTCTTTCTAAATATGTTCTGTGGAGATGGCTCATCCTGGCGTGTTTGGTCGCTAGTACAACTACAACTTCGATTACATCTTAGTTTAAGCTACACAGGACAAAGCCATGGATACCCTTTCCGTATATAAACGGCCTTTACAGTGGGAACGCTTTGCGTATACCGTCAGGCTGACATCCTTGGGTATTGCGCACATGGGACACTTTGCGCATATTGCACTCATTGACTTTATTCCTCATCTTTTGCTAGCTAGATAAACAAAACAAGTCTTCTTCCAATCGCTTCCTTTAACTGAAAACGCCATCGCCTCCATGGCCATTATTACCTCCGCTATTGCCTTCAGGAGTTCCTTCGGGAGTTCCTTCAGTGCCAGCTCCACCATCATCCTTCTTGTCCTTGCCCTCCTCCTTGCCCTCCTTGCCCTCCACCTGCCCCTCCTTCCATGGCTCGCGGCGTTGATCGCCTGAAGCAGATTTTTCTGCGGTAGTAGCCCAGTTTTCCTTGGGTTTATCCGACTTGCTGGGGTCCATTGTATAGGTGAAAATTCTACAAAGTTTAGATATAGCCAAAGAATGGGGGAAGGAAGAGGACATACTAGGTCTTTCTTTATAAGGTTCTTCTGAGATTTGGTATGTGGTTGTTAAGGCCAGAGCTAAGGTGAAGGTGGATGTGAATGGCAAAGGCTGACCGTTTTATCCTCATGACAATACACCCAACGGCGCCCTCTGTTTAGAGGGCAGCTTATCGGCATGACAGAAATATTCTGATATGTGATATTTGCTAACTATGAGGGGTTTTGAAAGCTTTTTCTCTGGCAATCGGCCATTTCACCTGCGCATGATCGTATCTTCGTTCGGACCTAGCTTGGAATACGCGAAGAACACCCTTCCGTGATACTCCGATTCAGAAAATACCTCTAACTTGGCCAATTGCACTCCACCGTCATCATATGGTACTCGTTTCGAGTGAGGAGTTGCTAATCATTCTTGTTTTCTTGTTTTTTCTATTCTCGTCATCAGCTATATAGATAGATAGATAGATAGATAAATCATACACGCATCTAGCCCTTAGGCTATGGTGGCCTCGTCATCAGCTGATAGTAAAATATGTAGTTAGATATCGATTACAACGCGGAAATATTTTCTTGATTTGATTTAATTCCATCATATGTGCATCCTTTTTAAGATATAACACACTTTTCAGTTACAGCCTTTCCTTTGTTCCCCCCCCATCCTTCGCCTAGACATCAGGGTCCCCCCAAAACAGCTCTCTATTCAAACATAACCTACGCTCTGCTAGCTATTGGACCGCAAACAAGAATCATGGACGAAAGAGTCCAACTAACCTTTCTCAAAAATCTCCCACTATATGAAATTGAAAAGCCGTACCACAACTTCATTAACGGTATGAGCAACATAGTCCTTGAAAATCCGCCAATGAAACCAATTTTGGATATTCGCGGCAGAGAGAGGGAGTTCAAACTTGCCATCCATGGCTTCGAGTATCGGGGACATGCGCTTCCAGTTGTTGACTGGGAAGACGAGAACGACATCAAGAAAGCATATGTTGAAGACCTAAAAGAGTTTGTGAAGAAGTTGGTCCCTGAAACTGTGCAGAGATGTGAGATGTTTGATTTCCGGGTGAGACTAGTGCCAGCGGGAATTAACTTCCGAAGCTAATAGTAACAGTTACGGAGCGTCAAGGCAATCCAAAGCAAGATGCCTATCTATCCTGGCTTATGCGGAACCGTAGAGCTAGCGCCCGCTATGGCAGTACACGTTGGTAAGTTCTTCTTCTGTTGAGTTCAGAGAAACTACGAGAGACAGAGCTACATGTAATAGATCAAACACCCGAGGGGGTCCTAGAATGGTTGAAACGGGAACTTGGGGAGGAGGAAACCGATAAAATCGCTAAAAATCACCGTGTGCGGGTGGTGAAGTATTATAATTCATTTAGAATCACGCTGTTTCCATACCAGAAACTAACTATCTAAAGTATCTGGCGTCCGCTCGTCGATGTGGTTGAAGATATTCCATTAGCTATGTGCGATTCACGCACCGTCAAACCCTCGAACCTTGTCAGTTCCGTTCATGTCAGTGCCGATTACCCCCGCAGAAACTATCTCGTCAAGTACGGTGAAGAATTTCAATTCTATTATCTCCCAAGGATGACGAAGGAAGAGGTGTGTGCCTTCATGGTGTTCGACTCAAACGGGGTAGAGGAAGATAGAATACGTGAGTTTCGACCTAAGCTGAGTCGGCAAACCCTAACCCAAGACAGGCATGTCCCCACATTCGGCGTTTTGGCACAGTGAGAAGTGGAGGTCGGATAAGCGTCCGAGAGTAAGTATTGAAGTGCGTCTCTTGGTACTGTCAGCGCTTGAGTAGTTGGGTTATAAATATAGCCACACCTAACGCGATATCCGAGATTTTCATTTTTTGCTTAATTCATTAACTTCATGCGATATCTGAGAGTTACAAAAGCACGGTTCGCGATATTAGATAAGATTAAATACAATATTCTATATAGGTTGACGTTGTATTTGCGACAGGCAGCAAGTATCAGAATATGCATTAATGATTTCAATTCATCTCTGAATGACCTTCGTAAATGAAGAGTGTATACGTAGCCGAATGAACACTTCTTTGGTGCGGCCCAAATCCAAGCCTTATTTCTTGCTTCTACTATCTCTTGGACAGATAAAACCTGTCAATTCGCTGCCTCCCTTTTTGCACCAATTCTCACTTTACGTTGCAACGAACTTTGAATTTAGATTGGCCGTCAAACTATTACAGTCGCACCTCGCTATGCCGGAACTTAGTATGCCAAATCCCTTGCTGTCCCGTACAAAATGCCCTGACCAAAACATTTTTCTACCGCGGAATAGATTTGTTGCCCCGGATTCTTTGGGAAAACTTGCTATCTCGTGCGAGATCCACTAGATTCTAGGTGTCCGGCATAACGAGGTGCGACTGTAGTCCCGTGCCCATACCTCCTGTGCCGCTTCTTGGCGCGCTATTAGTTAGTTGCGCTACAGGGTGGCACGGCCGGATGGATACGGTCGGATGGCGGACAGGGGTCGGACTATTGAGAGGGTACTGATTTTCAGTACCTTTCTTATAGTCCTGTACCCTCTCAATAGCTATAGTCCTTGCCAAGCCACCCTGTACTAGTAGAATGATAAGATCGCAGATGGTGGTTAGCGCCAACGAGGCTGGGCACGAGACTATCAAACTATCACCTGGATATTCCCCTACTAAGGCGGGCGCACAGTCTAGGCAGCCAGTTGACAAATTTATCCGTGCAAAGGATAAGCCCACCACCGTGTCCACTCCATATCATATCATATACCGTAAAAACTCGAAAAACTCGTTATCTCCGTAATCCACGTGGTAGGGTGGGTAGGTGGTTGATGCTTTGGTTACCCCTATAGAACGACATGTAACTATTCAAAGAAAGCTCCAATTGCAGCTTCAAAAACCGTAGAGCCGCTTTCGCTTACCTCTACCACGTGGATTGTGGAGATAACAAATTCTTCAAGTTTTTACGGTAATCATAACTATCGTATCTTCGGAAGCTAGATGACTCGTCATTTATTGTATGAATAAAAGAAAAAAGTAACCTTGTTATTACAATCATTGCGGTTGGTCATTGAATATAGCTCATAGAATTGTAAATGACTAGTCATTTATTGCTAAATGACTATAGTCGTTCCTGGGGTAGCGTCGAAACTAGCTAGTACTTTGACAAATAAAAGTTACAACATAGAAATTTCTAGTTCCAAGCCCCATTCCTCATTGCCCTACATTCGAAATGCAGCTTTGCAGGTTACTTTTCATCTAGTGTGGTCCACGAGGCAGCTCGAGACGAGCCAGGAGGTATGCCTCGAGGCACCTCGTGCTCGTGGGGGGTCTGTTTCGGGCTGCTCGAGCAATGGAGGGCTTGCCTCAAGGTGCTCGAGGTGCCTCGAGGCATAGAGGCATAGAGGTACTATTAGAGACACCCGTATCTAATAAAGTAGCTATTTGCTAATATTGTCTTCTTCCTAGTCAGGTTTACTTGTATCATCCCATCATTTCCTCAATGATTGCTTACGGTATAAGGTCCCCAAATCCTCTATATCGTGTTAGGTCATCGGGAAATTCTTTACTGGAGGATGCTGCCGTGGATGACATAGTGCTAGTAGGTATGTGGGTTACTGCCGGTGGTATTGAACCCGAAGGTACCGACGAGAGATAGGTGGAGAACACGTATAGAAGTAGTTCCATGGACCTGGATAGTATTCAGGGCCGCTGTGAAACTCCATAGGCCTGAGACCTCGAGGCGCCTCGAGGCGAGCAACCAAACATGCCTCGAGGCACCTCGTGCTCGCGGCCCCCCCTGCCTCGGACAGCCTCGAGTCGAGGCCTCGAGCGAGCTTGCCTCGTGGACCACACTATTTCCATCAAGACCCCGGTTTCATCACGACCCTAGGAGCGACTGCACGTATGCTAAGGTGGGGGGCTCATCCGTTGTTTGCTCCTAGAGATATGGACATGTATATTCGGGTATCTCATAACTGCTGCGAGTAGATTGCCCCCTATATCGTATGTGGACTATACTTATAGCCAAGGCCGTAAATGACGATGCTTTGAACTCGGAGCTTCTTGGCTGAATTTGGGCCGCGGAGTACACCTATCATCCTTTATATGCTACATGTAGTTATCAGGTTGTATCTCCAAGTCGTTGGCGGGGCTGTCTTATGCACAAAAATTAAATGATCGTAGTTTTTATATGTTGTAAGTAATTGTAATTTCTGTCAAATACTGGGGTTTCCGTTCAAATTACACGCTCGTTAATTAAATACTAGTATATCATTAATCTCGTGCCCAGCCTCACTGCGCAGTAATATATGGTAGGTGGGGGTGAGAACAAGCCTAGCATATCGTAATCATCAAATGCTTACTGAAATTTCTCACTAATGAACCAATGTGTGAGTACGTAGTTATCGAATTAATCTAAGGCGGTTCTCAGGGCTCTGAAGCATCGCTAAGACAGTCTCTGATCGGCTGCGTCATTTCAATGTCAAGTATGATGCTGGTCGACAATCTGGTGTGAGTGGAAGGCGCGCATGCGCAGCGCAAGAGGAAACTTTCAGGTTCTATTGACCCGCCATGGGGGCGCATCTGTCGATTGCCTGCAACACAATAACAGGGATTAAGTAGAAGGATTTACGTTATCTCATCATTTGCATTATTTCATCATTCGTCAGCGAGCTAAAGAGTATAGGGCTGTAAGTGCTCAAGGTTTCGTATTATCTGGACACTCTTGAACGCACATACACAGTATTGGAGCCCTATCTGCTAGGCTCATGTAACACTAGACTTCCTGGAAGCAAATAGAAATTTGATATCGTCATAGAGTCTTTTGTGAGTAGGTCATTTCCCGGAAGGGTTCCGTATCTCTAAAGATTCTTGATAGGCCCATGCGACCCACCGCAAAATCTCGAAATTTTAATCTATTTAGCCTCTAAGACATATATTTTGCACTAGATACTGCGCTATCAGGGATTATTTCTTATGCAGGCAATGGATAGAAAATGGATAGAAGTATGAATAGATATATCTCTCCATCCCTTGAAAGGGTTATCTTGGTCATATAGGCAACCACTTCTATTCTATTGCTTGCGGGAAGGCGTCCACTTGCGAGACCTCTCATGCATAACTAGCATATGATTTCAAATCCAGGAGAAAATGTCAAGGCGAGCATTTGGCTGAATATGTTGGTCTTTGAAACGCCTAAGGCTCTGTAAGTTTCGCTGTTATCTTGGTCAATCACCTCCTCGTGATCGATAGACCACAATAATAGAGTCTTTTAGCCACCCACCATCGAAAGGTCAAATAACGTGCTATCAGTTAGGCGAACGAGATTTATCAATTCGCTACCTCCCCTTTTGACCCAATTCTCACTTTATCCGGCAACTGACTTTGAATGTTCCCTTACTGAAGTGAGTGCAGTCCAAGCAGCGAATTGAAAAGATCCATGCGTCCAAGAGATACTGAGGCCGCATATGATCTATCATTTTTAGCGCAGGATCCGAGGTCCTGATAACCGGAAAGTCTCTGCCAAGCTAGCTATATATAGGTACATATATATTTCTGGCACTTTTTCACCTAGTCATCTAGGTATACACGGTGCTCTTGGGACTTTACGTTTAGACTTTTCCGAATGGAATGGCTAAAGGTTCTAATCTATTGGAGGAATTTCACGCGGCCAGGGGATATGGGAAGCTCCGTCCATTTTGTTAGTTGGACAAAGCCTCGAACGATGTTATGAAATAAATTTTTTCTGCTATCCTACTGTAGGACAGCAGTCGAGTGCAGTCCGTGCAGTTTGTCCCAATAATTTGGACTGCCTAGCTTGGCACAGTCGACTGTAATTGACTGCAGTCGGACGCGACTGTTAGCGGTATTGGGCGTCCCCACCATAAAAAGTGGCATTCTGGCTAGTTTATTTAAAACGAGCAATTGTTTAACACGGAGGCCGCCTAAACCAAGCTCAATACAAATCATTCTTCTTAAGCTCTCTTAATCACTATGGCCTCAGAACAATCCAAACTTCGTGCCAAGATTGCGAAGCGCACCGTCCAGGCTCAAGTAGAGATATCCTGCGCTAAGCTTCGCCAGCTGCACAATAATAACCCCCCAGTCGGCATTAGATTGCCTATCGATGATGCCTATATAGACCCGACAAAGTATTCTGCTCCTGGGTTTGACAAATTTAACTTTGAACATATTCACGAATCACCTCTCAGCCACTACGGTCGCCATGATGGGGAACGGCCGGTTCATTTCAATATCGGAGTTGTTGGAGGTGGGATGGCGGGCCTGTATTCCTCCTTAATACTTCAAGATCTTGGACTCGAGCACGAGGTCCTTGAGGCGTCCGAGAGAGCGGGTGGGCGGGTATGGTCACATCATTTCAGTGAAAAAGATGGCGACTATTGTGAAGTTGGCGCCATGCGATTTCCCGACATCCCAATTATGGCAAGAACAGCTAGATTACTCAAGTATCTCGATATACGAAAGGATCTCGATGAACATCCTCAACAAGGATCCCTGATTCCTTACTATTTCGAAGGACCAAATAATCCTAAGTTCTTCAACAACATCTTTGCTACGGAAAACACCCCGCCGAAGGCATTGCAGGGAGAAGTCAGGAGTAAGGATACCTTTTCCGTAAGTGTTGAAAACGGTGGAATGGTGCCTGGAAGGTTAGTGTATTTGACTACTCCTTCACCGAGGAACACAAGCACTAACCTTGCTTTAATAGCTTCGTAGAGAAGGGCTTTGAGGGTATCCTTAGTGATGTTTTTCGTTGCTGGAAGGATCGACTCTGTACTCACTTTGATGAAACTTGGGCGGAACTCATGGTGCTTGACAAGTCGGCAACGTCTCTGCGAGCATACATGATAAAAAAGTACCAAGAGGAGGGCCATGACCCGTAGGTTTCTCAAAGTGTGCGGTCCATTGTATCTTGGAGTTAACCAGATAACAGAGCGGATATATACTACGCGACCAACTGGTGCGAGACGATGACTGCGTGAGCTGATTCAAATCCTGTCGTTTGTTCTCTAACTCTAATAATAACTCTCATTTCTAGAGGAACAACCCATTACGATGCGGCCTTCATCTCATGGCTTCTACTCACCCTCGCGTTTGAGTATCCCGCAATACCTGGACAAGGCTTTGATCCCAAGCCTATCCTAGATAGTCACTCCGACAACGTCTGGTGGGTCTTGAACGGCGGCATGGATACTATCGCCAAAAAATTGCTCGACAAGCTTAGACAAAAGCCACTATACAAGCATCGAGTGACAGGAATATCCTATACTAAACTTGAAGTTAGAGAACCAATGGTTGTGACAATTTCACAGTTTAAAACTCAGGGCCCCGGCATGGCACCGAGCGTCATCGAGAAGGAATACTCGCATGTAATATCTACCACCACGACCCCTTGTCTCTATAGCATGGACCTCCGCGGCGCGGGTCTGAATTATGCGCAGCGCGAAGCAATTCGAGTCCTCCAGTATGATAACGCTATCAAAGTTGGGATTAAATTCAGCAAGCGCTGGTGGGCAGAGGAGAGGGGCATCAATCGAGGGGGCAACGGAAACACTGACCGCCCAACCCGAGGGGTTGTTTATCCTTCACACGCACTCGACACTCCCGCCGGGGAGTCTGGCGTCCTTTTCGCTTGCTACAACTATGGCCAGGACGCCGCCCGTCTTGGAGGTTTAACTCGGGACTCGAACAAAAAATATGAGGAGGCTATCTTCGACGCTGTCATGACTGATCTAGCTATTCTGCATCAGTATCCCGAAGAGAAGTTACGCGAATTGGTCATCGACTACCACGTCCACAACTGGAAAATGGACGAGCTCACAAAAGGCCATTTTGCCCTGTTGGGTCCGAGCCAGTTTTCTTCATTCTTCGGACAACTCCAGCGACCGGCTGCGCATGGCCATCTCTTCATCGCTGGCGAGATGACGAGCATCAACCATGGCTGGATCGTCGCCGCACTAAACAGCGCATACAGAGCGATACATCAGATGCTGTTGAGCGAATTTTACCAGGTGCTAGACAACAAGAAGAAGAGAGAATATATTTGGTCTCTGATCTGTCACCTTAAAAGCAATTGGGGGTCAAGCGAGTTTGAACCCGAACCTGAGTATGATACGGACCCGAAAGGGACAGCAGGATGGCAAGTGTTGTTGGGAATCCTTGGGCAAGATGTGTAGGTGTAATTTGACAGATTAGTTTTGTATGGGAGTGATAGGTGCTTCACTGTTTGTTTTGATGTATTGAGCTCTTGAAGAATGGATACAAGTAACGAAAATGAACTGTTATAGTACCAAGTATTGAAACACCCTTACTTCCCAATCTACATGTGTATACGCGATAATTCCACCTTCACGCGGGATTTTTGTTCAAGGGTGCAGGTATACATAGATCACCGTAGCCCACTCGTTAATTTTCTCAGGGTTTTGGGATAGGGACATTAGCCCATATGCCCATTTCATCCTATTCATTTGAGAGAAACTCATCGCTTGCAGAAAGCCGTCTTTTTAATTTTTTTCTTCTTTCTTTGTTACATTAACGACTACCGTAGCATTTAGCAAGTAGCCCCATAGGGGTACCATATATACTATTAAAAACGACCCAGCTCTGCCCCAGTGGCTTGACCAATAAAACGTGCAGCGTTACGTGGCTTATGCAGAGAGCGAGCCTCCGAGTGGTAGAGTTCTGGCGGCTTTTGCCCCATTTGGTGCCATATCGAGTTTAACTCGGGGCATAGCTGGGTCGTACTTCGACAGTATATACGGTAGGTATGGCAAAGGTATGGCAAAAGAACACCACCATAACTTGTAGCTGCTCGTATGGTCACGGCCCAGTAATACGGATACATATCGGTATTAGCGCATATTTCTACTATATACATGTACCGTAAAGTCTCGGTAATAACGAATTGGCCTGGACTAGGCTATACTGAAATAGTTTAATTGAAATTACTCTATCAGGCGAGTGGGTAGTTGATTGGGACAGTAATTTCTTGTGCCAAGCAGCTGTTTCCGGCACCTCTTCGAGCTTTTCCGAAGGCCGATTTAGAACTGCCTAGTCCAGGCCAATTCGTTATTACCGAGACTTTACGGTATCTATGTAGTACATTCCCCCGCCAGTAGAGCGCAAACCTACGGATTAATATCGCCCACCACTTAGCTCCCACACGCGCACGCGCACATGATCTAGCTAGACGATCATCGGCGATGGTGAAATAATATCTATATGCACAGTTGAACGCTGAAGCACTAATGCAGATGAGCGCAGAAATGATGAATCACACGCCTTTGGAAGAACAGCCTTTGGTTTTGCCATGGGGCTGTATTTTGTTCGCATAAATATTCCGGATGAACATATGCGCATGCGCAGGCTTTTTCTTCATTTTTTCAACCAATCTATGCATCGCCGCGGAGATGTAGCATCATTTCACCCCTCGACCTTGGAAGCTAGCTAGCTGGGGTTCGCTTGCAATGAACTAGAAACCATTCACCGCTAAGCTAGCTACCATTTTTGCTTTTCTCTATCCTCCCAATGATGCCTCCATGGACCCAGAACGCCCACAAAAATAGAGCAGAAGCCGGCACGATGCACGTAGTGGGTGGTTTCCCTGCACCATAGGGCGGGAGCACGAGAATGCCGTTACGTTAGAGTACCCGCACGTGCAGGCCTCGCTAATTACCCACACCAGTTCATAACCGGGTAAAGTGGCGATAGCCACCTTACTAATAATCTTGCATGAATTTCGAATTTTCAGCAACCACTAATAGTTCAATTATTATTGGAAGGAATCGAGAACACACCTGTGGCCGTAGTTATATCTAGGTTTAGCGAGATTGAGCTGGCTGTGACCAAATTTGGGACTATGGCGCACGCACCCTTAACTGTCGACCAATAAAATTGAGGGGTGGAACGCCACCAGCATGCCAAGAGGGCCGGGTAAAATGCCAAGACCCGAGTGATTTTCCTTGATTTTAACTTCCTCCACTACGCTGAAGTACATATATCACTATCTCTCCACCACCACTAGCTCTATAGATGTGGGACTTCAAATATAAGCTCTCGGGTAGCATTAGAATCAATATATAGCACCGCTTGCAAATTCTAGGGGGGTCAAATTTCCGACTTTTTCAACCATTTCGGTAATAATGTTATAGCAGTTATTTCTCCACCACCACTTGGCCTATGGACCTAGTACTTCAAATATAAGCTCTCGGGTGATATTAGAATCAATATATAGTCCCGCTTGCAAGTTCTAAAAGGGTCAAATTTCCGACTTCCTAAACACTGTGGACATAGGTATTGCAGTAGCTATAACCTGTATTTAATATACCCCTTATCCTACTAGCAACCCATTAAACTATACAGTAGTAGTAGATCTTACTGTTACTCGTCTATGGCTTTTATAGGCCCGAGTCCTAAACTCCTCTGTACCATATACATGTCCTTCCCTATAAGCATCCATAATTCTCCATGCTTTACCCCACCACTTGGGAATTAGATCAGAGGCCCAATTCAATGCTATTGTAACGGACCCACAAGGCTGTTACATGCGAAAGGTAGAATAGACCCGGGCAGACAGAGAGGTACAAGGACCAGCATGAGTGGAGTAGCTACCACATGCTAGGGAACACCAGTACCCTGCTGACCTGGTGGTTAGGAACATCTGGAGGTGCAAAGGCTGACAGGCCTGTAGCAGATCTCTGATGACATCAAACATATAGAGATGTGGTTGAGTTCCTAATCCACCTATGCATGCCCCACCAGCTATGGCTGATAGGCGGCGCAACTGGGAGAACTATTCTAGCGGACACCTGACGCAACTATGGACTGATCAGCGCCATGTAAGTAGTCCTGCAGGACTAGGCTGGCGGATCATAGAGTCCTGACTGGTAGAGCAGTGCATGAGGAGCGGTTGCACATGAGGTGCAGAACTCCAACGGAATGTGAGAGAACACTTCCGAAGAGACCCGCCCATGATCACTGACAGGATTCAGGGTTAACCGGATCCCCCAGCTGAGTAGAACAGAGTAGAGGCGGCGAGCATGCAGTACTACAAGTACTGGCGAGCCCTGCCACCAGTTGCTCTTCTCTATCTTCAATCAAAGACCTAGTGATGAGAATTACCGAGTTCTGCATTAAGATTATTGAGTAGACTGCACGAAAATACTTTAAGATCTCAGCTTGACTTTAGTATAAGCAACGGCCATTTTCCTACCTAGCCTTAGCAGTTGTGTAGAGGACCACCCCCGTTACACCAACAGTTGATCGCGAGTCAATTTTGCTAGCCCACCAAATACATCAGGAAAAATAATTAAACTACTCCCCATTCCTTCCCGTGACTCCCTGAAAAAAAAATTTAAGTAAGAGAAAAAGCTGTTATTTCTTTGTTTTAATTGTATACAAATGAATTATTTTCCAGATTCTTGTCACATTTCGTACATTTTCAAAGAGCATATTTACATAGCAAAGTTTCTAAAAACTCATACGCCATAAAAAAGGTCATTTCAAAATAGACCCCCTAGAACTTGCAAGAAAAATCTAAAAAATATTCTGAAAAGTGCAAAATTAGAGTCATCCACACATTTATGAGAAATCCCAAAGTTAGTTCAGGGAGGTCAGGGAGGTTCAGGGAGGCAACCGGGAGACACCAGGAGACATGGGGAGTAAATCAATTATTTTTGCTGATGCTACCAGAGCTACATGTACTTACATTTAATCATCACTCAGCAGTCCACTCAGCAGTCCCATAAGCAATTAGCTTCGTAAAAGGAGATAGTTAAGGTAACTATCCAATTCTTAGCTTCGGTATGAAAATCATCGGCCAAAATCATTAATGGCCAACTCAACCAAATGTAGTGTCTCATCTCATTAAGTATCTCATTAAGAAGTAGCTGCATCATAAGTTTTTAATGGCTTTAAAGGCCATGAATTCTACTAAGAGATAAGAAAACTAGCGATCCGGTTTCCTGCCTAGCGTGAGTGGCGGAGCATACTAGACTTAGGCAAAAGGTAGATATCTTTCAAAGCTATTGAAACACTCCTGCCGTGGAAGCTAAGGAAAATTCATACGTTTAGCCAAATCAAATGTATCGATTTTGACATCCTCTTTCTGTGTTTCAGTTGCTTGTTATGATCGTAGCAATCCCTCTTGCTTTGATACATTCTTTTAACCTTCTCAGAAGCATCGTTAAGCTCTTTCTGTTGGACAGGCTTTAGGTCGTTGAACAGTGGATTTATTGCGTTCTCGATTCACTTGCATAGCTCAATAGTGAGCTTAGTAGTGCCTTTACCCTAACATTGCTCAAAGAAACCAGGGAGAATCTTTATAATTAGTAGTGCCGCCATAGCCTAAGGGCTGGATGCATGTATGAAGAATCTATCTATCTATCTATTCATAATTAGTACGGGTTTTGAATTGACTGCTCTAGCTGAAAGTCATGTAAATTGCCTTTGAGATGGTTAAAGTTAACGTTTCTGAGATAATTTTAGGCACTTTGTGCAAGAGGTGTGAAGCTAATTACTCTGATTTTTTTTGTAAACTCATAGTTTCATTGTTATAAGGTACAAGAATTTCGCATGCTACCGAAGTTATGGTGTTAATAAAACCTAACCAACAACCCTCCTTAAATAAATCAAAACTAACAAAGGAAAAAAAAAGGAAATCATAAGAACATTCTTAAATTTTCCGGCCAACAAATATAACAAAAACCTAAAAACCAGCAGTGAAAAGAAATATATTAACCAAAATCAACAGTATTGAAAAATAATTGAAAATAAAATGTAAAAGCATTCAAGTAGACGAAAGAACCGAAGATAATAAATTTGAGGGTCTGGTTGTTGATATGAAATCTGCCCAGTTGTTCCAAGAGGGTGGGTAGTTTGTGTGGGATACTTTGATGTATTCGGAAAGTGAAATAATCATAGGCATGTTTGATCAGATGGGGGCGTCAGGAGACAGAGACACAATGTTGGGAATGTGGCGGAATCGTTCCTCTTGATGTTGGGGGCATGTGAGGATGGCATGGTGCATTGTTACACCTACGAACCGACTAACTAATAGTTCACCGATGCAGTTGGTTGTCAACCAGGCTGATTTGGTTACACGCATGCGCTTACAATATATTCTTCTCACTGATAAAGCATGCACCTCACCTCACTCTTATCTATGGTTGGGGAATGTCTGGAGTATATTTCTTTGGGGTGGCATAAGGTTTTCAGGGTCAAAGGGATTTCTACTTATGTTTTCTGTTTGGAATCGCATAACATAACTTCTGCATCAGCAAAAATAATTATCGCCTCCAGGAGTTTGGGCATGTCTCCCGGGGAGACAATTTCCTCCCTGACTTCCATAAGGAGTGGTCACGCTACTACTTCCTCCTGGAGGATATACCTTATTCTTTTGACTCCTTTTAATCTCCTGGAGGAAATGGCTGCTCTTCATCACTGATGTACGCTCGTGGAGCGCCTAGCAACTCCTTCATATCTCTAGGAGGATAATGCTTCTCTTCCCCGCAAAGTTTCAGGTGTTTTGCTTAGTAATTGCAGCTCAGCACGTGATATTCAGATTTGATTGGTTCTATTCTTCTATTCGTTCAATTGATAGTGTTGCCACATAGGATATCAAGCATCCTCTACCTACTCCCATACCACACCTACTAGGACTCCATCAGCAAGAACAAAAAATGACCTATTTGAAATTAGGATCATGTTCTTACCTCCATCAGCAAAAATAATTATTGCCTCCTGGAGTTTGGGCATGTCTCCCTGGGAGGCAATTTTCTCCCTGACCTTCATGTGCTCCCTGACCTCCTTGAGGAGTGGTTGCGCTACTACATCCTCATGGAGGATATACCTAATCCTTTCAACTCCAGCCATCTCCTGGAGGAAATGACTACTCTTCGTCGCTGCAGTCAACTTGTGGAGCGCCTAACAACTTCTTCATATCTCTAGGAGGATAATGCTTCTCTTTCCCGCAAAGTTTCCGGAGTTTTGCTTAGTAATCGCAGCCAAGCACGTGGTATCTAGATTTGATTGGCTCTATTCGCTTGATTGATACAGTATTGCCACGTAGGATATTAAGTATCCTACGCCTACTCCCATCCTTTGCCTACTTCCATCCTTCGCCCACTTCCATCTCTCATCTACTCTATGTTCTCCGAGTCTCTGACTATATACAAGCTCCCACGGTCCCCAATCCTTGAGGATGCCCTGTCTCCCAATCCACCCATGTTCCCACGTTCCTAGTCCTGCGAGGATACTCAGTATCCTCAATTCTCTAAAGTATAGATCTCATTAAATGTTGTAAGGTCAATTCGGTTGTTGACTAGCCATTTAGTATTATTCTCTTGGAGCTCCGGCTACTCGGGAATGAGATGCGCGATTCCCATGATATTTTTTATCCCTACAATGAATCGATCATCCGTCAACCTAGTACATCAGTAAAATTAATTATTTCCTCCCTCAGCTCCAGGAGGTTCGGAATCATCGGGAGGCATGGGAGACTCCTGGAGAATATGTGCCTACCTGGAGGAGCGGATGATGATCCTCATCCTCCTGGAGACCCTGGGAGTCCCCAGCGCCCTCTCCATGAGTCTCCATGAAGATGATAAGGCTCCTCCGGGTGCCTCTATAATGTGCAAGTAATTACTCGATCTCCTGGGGAGGGCAGTCATATTGCTGTTTTCTTCATGGAGTATACGATATCGAGCTTCCTCCCTGGGAGTGCAGAGGCACGACTACCTTCTCCATGACGTATGCGATATCAAGCATCCTCCCATGGAGAGCAGCAGCACGACTACATCCTCCCTGAAGTATGGGTCATTCAGCACCCTCCCGAGGAGCGCAGAAGCACAACCACCTCCTCCCAAGGATACGTGATATCGAGCTTCTTCTCATGGAGTCGATGTTTCTTACTTTACTACTTCATACTGTGGCATTTATCCCTCCCGGAGATATCCTGAATCGTCTTGGAGGTCCTTTGCATCCTTCCAATCCCTCCATATTCACTAAGGCATGCCATATCCTCTCCCAGGAGCCTTGCTTCGGATCGAGTCTACAGCCATTCACATGATATCACTCGGACTTGTGGAATAGGCATAGAAGAATTGAAATTACTATTATAGTGAGAATCTACCAAAATACGATATAGATAATCCTCTGCGAATTGAGATCAACCAAGGGATAAATCAAACAGAAAACCAAAGATGAGGCGTATCCTCCCAAGCTCCTAGCGCTAACCAAAAGACAGACTAAAAAAACGGACTAAAGAAACGATGCAGTGTATCCTCCACGACCTCCAAGACTAACCAAACGACAGACAAAGGGAAAGATGCAGCGTATCCTCCACGACTCCCAAAACTAATCAAACGACAGACAAAAGGAAAGATGCAGCGTATCCTCCACGACTTCCAAGACTAACCAAACAGCAGATGAAAACAAACGAAAGGAAAGATGCAGCGTATCCTCCATGGCTCCAGGCATCCCCTCAAAGATCTTCATCCTCCATTTCCCGCTCAAAGCTTGCGACAGCCGCAGAAAGGTCGACCTGCATATTATCAGTAGTAGGAGGACTGGTATCGGCTGCGGGAGTTGGAGGAGGGGTATCGGCTTCAGTTTCCATCTCACTCTGGATTTCTTGCTCCAAGAAAAGGGTAGGAATATTGACAGGCCCCGATGCCTGCTCACTATCCTCGGGATGAGGAGACTCCGAACCCTTTCGCCTGGCTTTGCTTCGAGTACCTTCATAGCCTCCTCTTTCGAGCTCCCGTTTCCGCTTACGACTCCGCAACTCATCCATATGATCGCCGTCATCGTCATCATCGCTCCAAGGAGCAGCTGACTCGTGCACAGTCCTCCTAGTCACCCTAGCAACCTTTCTCTCTACCTCGTACCGAATCGCATGCAGAACTTCCGCTTCCCATTCAGGAGCTTTGAGTGCTATGGTATCCCACGTGCTGCAGTGCCTACGCGAGACGGCTATAAAGGATGTCAGTCATCCTAGCAAAGATATAGCAATTGGAGGGGCAGCAGTACGATAACAGGTCTCCCTAGTGAAGTCTGCAGGCTCCACATACATGCCAGTCTTCCAGGCTTTCAAATTGTACTGGAGTGCCGCTGTGACGAAGCAAATGAACTCCTTATTGATCAAAGAGCCAAACGCAGAATCAGAGCGTCCCCTCATCCTCCTCCCCCTATAGTACTTGAGAAAGATGAGCTCAGCAATCGCATCATTCAGAAAGCGATTCTTAAAATCCTAGTAGGATGGTCAGCTTCCTACTCCCATTGCTCTCGAATTCAACATACCGCCATGGTAGATTCAAGGCACATAAACCTATCCTTGACTAGCAAATACTCCACCTTGTTTCGGATACTCTCAGGATTTTGCTCATCCAGCTCATAGAGCTGGATGATCTTCACACAGCTGCGTTGACGAGGTGAGAGCGCACGCGGCAATGTTGCTGGCTGATCTATATCTCATGTGAGGATATGCAGTATCCTTCAAGGAAAGGGGTAATTACCTGCCAAATATTTTCTGTCGTCAGTTCCAAGCTCTCTAAGGCAAGCAAATCTGACCAGCTGTGGGTAGTAGGCCGTGGGTTGGGAGTGAATACCTGACGAGAACAAGCTGCCTCCAGAGGAGCCTGACGCTCCATATCCTCGGAAGCCTTCGCCCAAGCAGTACGTATCCACTTGAGCAATGTCTCGGGGGATGGCAGGGGCTCACAAAATAGGGTCTTTTGCAGAATATTCTCCTGGGATGCATGGACTAAGGCACGGATAGGCTCTCCCAGCAGATATACGCTTCTGCTGCTCCTTCTATGAAGGTCACCTCCGTTACGACTCTCTGCATCCCCCGTGGGAGATACAGACCTTCCACTGCTACGATTCGGAGAATTGGCAGGAGTTGCCGGAGGGCGGCCTGGCCTAGCTCGCCGAGCTGGTGCCTGCTCAAGGGGTTCGGGAACACGCTGCATCACAGTTAGAAAAGCTCTCAATAGTTTAGGATTCTCAATATCCGAGGATTTGCCGTATCCTCAGGGCTCCTACCAAGCGAGCTTGCCCTCGATAGCTAGCATTACGAGCCATTTCAGATGCTGCAGCCTGTATCTTCGTCTGTGGTTTTCTGGTCTGGTTCTGACTTGGGGGGGGAGCTTGCTCATCCTCATAGAAGTCTTCATCCGCTGAATCTTCTTCATCTACTCCCTCCTCGGTCTCCCCCTCAGCTTCCTCCTCGTTCTCCTCCTCATCCTCCTCCTCTGCCTCCTCCTCTTGCGATGCTGGTGCTCTTTCTCTTTCTCTACCACGTCGACCATAATTGAGAGGCTCAGCTTCCGAATCTGCGATACGCTTCCTCCTTCTTGCTTCGGCGGGGCGAGGGGGTGGTGGCATTCGTTTTGCTGCTTCGAGGCCTCTCTTGTGGATGGCTGTCATCCTTTGATGGAGAATGTATGATTTGGAAAGGTGATAGGTGATATTGTATGGAGGAGATAGAAGAGCGTATGGAGGAGAGAGGGAATCCTGAGGAGGACCTCTGGGGGTGATGCTTATAAGGAGTGCGGTCTGATCTCTAAGACATATTTGAATTGACTCTAGCCCTAACATAATACTACTGACGCAGTGCTTCGACCTCCCAAAAAATAAAAAAATAAAAATACACGGATAGCAAATATCAAAGGATGCTCCACATCCTCGCGGTAATCTCCATCAAGCGCCCCCTAATCCCAATCCTAATCCTAATACCCGATAATCCTAATCCCAATATCTCTAAACCCCCCTTCCGATCTTTCGTTTTTCTGTTCAATATTATAAGCATTTGCTGATCTAGTAATAGCCATCAGAAGGGAGTATACCAATCGTTCAAGCAGGTCCTGCTGCCTCATAATCCTCATCCACTTCCTCCGTATCCTTCCCTTTCCCCTTATCCTTTGCTTTCCCCTTATCCTTCGCCTTCTTATCCTTTGCCTTCCCCTTATCCTTTGCTTTCCCCTTCTCCTCCACTCCCTTCACTGCAGCCAAGGCTTCGGCAAGCGCTTCAGCCGTAAAATAATCAGGGTCCCCTGACGCAGGTGGCGTATCTGAGCCATCATACTCCTCCGCAGGCTCCCCCTTAGGGCCCGGACCATCGTATGGGGCCCGATGAAGGACAACCAGCATCCTCGGAGCGGTTAGACCCTGTATCTGGGCCAGCCAGCCAGCAACATCCTCATCGTCGGCAAGAATAGTAGAGGTTGGGAAAGTCGTAGAAACCTCTCCAGGAACAGCATCCACAAGGGCTCCTAGCATCCTTCGAGGAGTACGGCCCGCAGGTAATCGCCTCGTGGCTACGCGAAGGCACTCGTTAAGGGTAGGAGCACTAATTACGGCAACCCAAGACTTGATTAAACCCCAATTGACCTCAGCCGGTGCTTCCCAGGGATAACGAGTCTCCTTGGTGGAAACCCTCCACCAGGCATCCGGGTCACAGAGTGTCACTCGGACTGCGACTTCTTTGAATTCTGAATCACCTGCACGATAGTAAGCATCCTTCAGTCAAACAAATAGAAGATCATAAACAAAATCTTACCTTCCACATCGTTCTCTTTCTCGATCATACCAGTATCCTCTAGCTCTAAACGAATCTTGGTATCCGTCTGCTGCACCTGATGCAGGCAATCCCGAAGGAGACATCAGCAAAACCGATTCTTGGCTCCTGGGCGCTCCCGGACCCTCATGGATGGCGCGGACCAGATGGAGGCAAGTGCCAGTCCATGGAACAGCCATATCCCAAGGACCCTTGCACACGGTTCCCGGACCACACACCACTTCTCACGGACCCTCGTGGACCTTCCTGGACCACCTACCATAGATGGCAGACCTTCCTGGAGCTCTCTCAATTCCCGTGGACTACACCATCGCTTGTAGGGCGGCTGTAGGGCGCCAATAATACTACTGGGGGCACGTAAATGCATATGAATATTGGTATCAATTCGGCTACGTATATTGAAAAGCTACACTACAGCATCTCTATGTACAAAGTCAAGCAGTTGCCACTAGAAGCAACCCCCCCGCACTAAACCCACCTGTGCCTAAATCAATTGTTTGGTCTGCTATTCAGCAGTTGTTTCAGGCGCTGGCACGCAGTCGATTCGGAGTCTATTCAGGAGTCTATTCAGCAGTCAATTTGGCAGGATTCGGAGGCTTAGAAACGGCCGATTCAGAGTCAATTCGGCAGTCAATTCAGCAGGATTCGGAGGCTTAGAAACAGCTGATTCGGAGTCTATTCGGGAGCCTATTCAGCAGTCAATTCAGCAGTCAATTCGGAGCCTATTCAGGAGCCTATTCAGCAGTCAATTCGGAGCCTATTCGGGAGTCGATTTGGAGTCTATTGAGCAGTCAATTCAGCAGTCAATTCAGCGGGATTCAGAGGCTTAGAAACAGCCGATTCGGAGTCGATTCGGAGTCTGTTCAGCAGTCGATTCGGAGCCTATTTGGGAGTCGATTCGGAGTCTATTGAGCAGTCAATTCAGCAGTGGATTCGGAGGCTCAGAAACAGCCGATTCGGAGTCAATTCGGGAGTCAATTCGGAGTCTATTCAGGAGTCTATTCAGGAGTCAATTCAGCAGTCAATTCAGCAGGATTCGGAGTCTATTCAGCAGTCAATTCGGAGTCTATTCAGCAGTCTATTTAGCAGCCAATTTGGCAGTCAATTTGGCAGGATTCGGAGGCTTAGAAACAGCCAATTCGGAGTCAATTCGGGAGTCAATTCGGGGTCAATTCAGGAGCCTATTCCACAGTCAATTCGGAGTCTATTCGGGAGTCTATTCGGCAGTGGTTCGGGCGTCGATTCGGAGTCTATTCAGGAGTCAATTCAGCAGCCAATTCAGAAGGATTTGAAGGCTTAGAAACGGCTGATTCGGAGTCTATTCAGGAGTCTATTCAGGAGTCAATTCAGCAGTCAATTCAGCAGGATTTGGAGTCTATTCGGGAGTCGATTCGGAGTCTATTCAGCAGTCAATTCAGTGGGATTTGGAGCCTATTCGGGAGCCTATTCAGCAGTCAATTCGGAGCCTATTCAGGAGCCTATTCAGCAGTCAATTCGGAGCCTATTCGCGAGTCGATTCGGAGTCTATTGAGAAGTCAATTCAGCAGTCAATTCGGAGGCTTAGAAACAGCCGATTCGGAGGCTGCTCAGGAGGCTCTCAGGCAGTCGATTCAGTAGGCTGTGGAAGCAAGCGAGGTCTGCTGCTGAAGGGGTCTGCTGCTGAAGGGGTCTGCTGCTGAGGGTCTGACCAAGCGAGGTCCGATGTAATAGGGTCCGATGTCGATATCCGAATGTATTTGAGATGTGAGAACTGAAGTCACGATGTTAGCAAAGTTCATGTAACTGCATAGTAGGAAGGGCAATAGGGGGTGTGGATGGGTGGGAGTAAGAGAAAAGGGGTAACGTGGCAACGGTATGGGTGGCAGCAAAAGACCTTCGCTAAAAATTCGCTAAGTCCCTAGGGTCAGGGTTATTGACTCGCTTGCATGCAAGATCCTGCGATCTCCTGTCAGTGGGGTGCGCAATTTGGGACCCTAATAGAGGGCAGGTACGCGCTTCAGCAGTACCCAGATCGGTACTAGGGAAAGGTACACAGCTCCAGAGAGCGCCATGGACCTAGAAAAGCGAACCCTGATCGGTACTGGGGGGAGATATGCAACTCCAGAGAGCTCCATGGACCGTGCAGTGAAGCTCCAGGAAGCTCCAGGACGGTCCATAGGCTTGTAGGTGAGGTCCACAGCATGTACTGGAGCACAGTCCTTCCGTCCTGTAGCAACCAAAATAGGCCAGAAGACGGGTGGCTGATCCAGTTGCGCTCAGGACTCTCCCACACCAACGCTCCGACCTCCTGGAGCACACGGGACCTAGAAGCGGAAGCCAGGATCAGAATCAGTTTTGCTGATGGACTCTGCATCGCCTGGTCTACCTGCTCCTTATCATCAGCATGCCTTGAACGGTAGGTCACAATAGAATGATGCTCCTCAGCCCATTCCATCAGCAAAAAAAAATATGCCTCCGGGAGTTTGGCTGGCGCTCCCCAGGAGACGTTTTCCTCCCTGACCTCCCTGACCTCCCAAGCCTCCTGGAGCAATCAGCGCCCAAAGATCTTCTCCTGGAGGATTTGGCTAATCCTCGCGTCTACTGACTACTCCTGGAGGAGATTGCTGCTCTTCGTGGCATGTGTTTTCTCCTAGAGCACCTAACTCTCCCGCATATCTCCAGGAGGATATTTCTCATCATCACAGGTAAGGTGGAGGTTATTCTGCTTACTAAGCGCAGGTTTTAGGCAGTAGAAAGATTTTTATTGGCTCTAGTATATATTTGCCACGTAGGATATCGACCATCCTACGCCTCCTCTTTGCCTCTCCGCATTTTCTATAGCATAGCCTACATTCTCTATAAATTGCCCGCTCCCAAGCTCTCACGTTCGAGGATGGCCTGTATCCTTAATCCACCAGTCCATAAATCTCTAATACGGTAGTCCTGCGTCAGATATTGACCATCCTATACCTTCTCTTTGCCTCCCCGCGTTTTCTATAGCATAGCCTACATTCTCCATAAATTGCCTGCTCCCAAGCCCTCAGGCTTCGGAGATGCCCTATATCCTTAATCCACCGGTCCATAAACCTCCGATATGGTAGTACTCAGCATTCCCATCCCTCGAGGATGCCCAGTATCCTCACTCCAAGGTATAGATTTCGTTAAAGGTTGCGAGATCAATTCGGTTGTTGACGAGCCATCTAGTGTTCTTCTCTAGGAGCTCTGGCTGCTCTGGGATGAGATGCGCAATCCCCATGATATTACCCATCCCCACAACGAACAGATCATCCGCTTGCCTGGTAGAAACTCGCACCATCCCATGGGCCTCTGTGATCCGACCACCTCCTGGATAGGCTCGCAGCATCCTCACAAGCGATAAGCCGATGCGTATAGAGGGTATGAGGATCTCGAATCTTGAATAGGCAAAGCACTTTGGCTGGAAGGCGACCTCGGAGAGCACCAAACTGACTCTCATCTCCTACCTGGACCCACACCCAATCGTTCCGTGGAGCTTGGGCCCTAAAGGCTCGCCCTCCTGTACATCTCACTCGATGAAGCTCAAACTCACTCAGGATGCTGAAACTTAGGCGCAGGGACTACAAGTTGCGAGAATAGCTCAGCTGGAGTACGTAAGAAGAGCCTCTGTATCCTCCCGGAGCCGGCATTCGTCGTTTAGATTCTGACTGCTATAGTACAGTATTCGCTCCGGCAGGTCCGGCACGTTGATTTGGCGGATGATATCACAGAGAGTCCAGATCCTTGGTTGTCGGCCACACAATCGCCGAAGAGATGCTCTCTCTCCTGTATGTTGGACCTCAGACCGCCTGGGCCTGAGAATATCCAACAGCTCGTAATTGGGAAGCTCAGCATCCCTACTCAGAGCCCGAAGGTTCAATATACGCATACCCAATGCATGTCGACGTCCATAATGGCGCAGGATTTGCTCGGTGGAGTTATTCTTATTGGATGCCCGATATCCTTCTTTGATTTGCTGTCGATGTGCCGTCTCTCCAACCTCCGTGGAGAACATGGGAATCCCCCCATACTGCTCAATGTGCTCGTGGAAGTGCGCCAAGAGGTGCATTTTAGGAAAGTTGAAGTGGCTTTCTCCCTGTCGTATTTCGACGAGCACCTCCCTCCTCTCCAGCTTATCCTCCGCTTGGAGCCGTCGCTTCTTTCCTCCTGTCATAGGAGTCCGGGCATCCTTCAAGCTCTTCTCCTGATCCTGCTTCAAACGCTTGATTGTCGCTCGCGCTTTTGCGCCTGCCTTCTTCGAGGCCCTGAATTCGAGGAAAATAGACTTCTGCCTATGGAAATCGACGAGATATTGGTCCATAAAACCCAACGTTTCGGGAGTATGGCTCCAATACTGCGCCATAAGGTGGAAATCAATAATGCTCTGGACACAGAGGATCGCTCGCCGGAAAGGATATGCCTCATCCTTCGATGGGTTGAGGAGAGCAACAGCAAACGCTCCTAGCAGGATACGGCCGAGATTGCGCATCTCCTTGCCCTGCCACTGGGAAACCTCTCGATAGGCCTTTGTTGGCCTGGTCAGGCCTGGGAAGGGGGGTATCGACATCCAAACTTCGTCAAATGCTTGCTGCCTCTTGTGCTTCTCGAGGAAGCTCTCTATCCACTCCATCAAATGCTTCAATATACCGAGATATATATTATGTAGAAGGTCTGGTTTATGAAGGTCTCCAGCGCAAGGGAGGTGTGGCATCCCCCAAAAGACGTTGAATGGCGCTTTCAGCCCTCGTTCAACGAGATACTCCAATTCCTGAGGATCTCCAGAATCGGCAAAGGATTGAGCCACTTTCTGATACTCCTTATCGTCTCGCTTTGGGCTGCTGACTAGCTCACCAAGTTGGTCTGACCTGACTTCGCACTTTGGGCAAGCGTTTTGCTGTAGGTTGTGAAGTTGGATGTGCTCAGCGTGGTCAGCTATCCAAGCACAAAGGATTGGATAGCACATCCGATACTGAGCATCCCCACATACCAACATGACTCCTGTATGCCCTGCCTTCCTCATATCCTGGAATAGGATACTCATCACCTCGTACAAGACCTCTCTATTAGCCTCCCGGCGGAGCCTATCCTCTCCACTGCGCCCAGCAAATTTGGGGGGGATAGGGAGTAGCGCCACGAGCATCATAGCCATATTCGTTGGCTTGTTTCGAATCTTAGAGGGGATATTCCCTATCGTCAGGTAGACTGGCCAAGCTTTCTTATCGCCTGAAAAATTGGTGAGATGTGTACCATCCGACGCGCAGATTACTGGGACTACTGTAGCCCCATCAGGTAAGCTCCCCTGACAGTGAGAATTAGCAGGATAATAGATATCCAGCAGCGAAGACTTGAAACTTCCTCCTTAGCCTCCTTAGCCTCCAGGGGAGCTATAGAGGCTATTGAGGAGTTTGAGACTCCGCTGATAGAAGGGGGAGTTAGCTAACCTGTACATCCCACCACCAGTCTGCTGTATGCATCTCCGAGTACATTCTCTCGCCATTATCGTTGTATTCTCGAATGGGACGATAGACCATATCCTCTGCATATGCGGGCTGTTTAAGCAAATATTGGATACAAGCAAGCACGGGCCTAAAGTAATACCGTGCCGTCCTTTTCCTAGTCCCTTCCATGACTTCACAGCTCCCCCGCTGCCATTGCGCCTGACCTAGATCCGGATCTATCCTGTCGAGGAGCTTGTGCATCGTGTAGGCAGATCCAAATCCTGGCGTAGGAGTGCCTGCCGCAGGAGTGCAGAGCTCTTCGTTGAAATACTCATTAATACGGGTCTTCGCTATCCCGCTCTCTATCATCCATCGGGCGAGCTTGAAGTCAAAGGCAGTCTCAAACGGGATATAGGGGTTCGAAAGAAGGAATTCGACGACCTCCTGACGACCCTCCACATCCCCCAAAGAGCATGCTGCACCAGTAAATTGAATGGACCTAGCACCAGACTTCTGTGGAGGCTCTGCAGCTGTGTCTGTATCCTCTGTATCGGATGGCGGAGGATGCTGGTCATCGTCCTCACTACCGCTCTCAGTGCTTCCACCGGAGGGCTCACTTCCTCCAGAGCTGACATCTTCCCAGTCGCTATCCGGATTATTTCTGCGCCATGCCAGTGAATCACCATCCTCTTCGGATTCAGAGCCTCCATGGCTAACCTTTTGGGAGGCTTGCTTGGAATGCATATCCATTATGTGCTTCTGCAACGAAACCACTGATTTGTAGGTGCGACGACACAGAGAGCAGCGTGTTCTTATAATCTCCATTTTGACTAGAAAGGATTGTGTATATCGGTTGAGGAGTAAGGTGGTAGGGCTGGAGTAGGATGCTCGAGGCAGAATGGTCTGCTTGATCTATTTCCCGCAATCGCTGGAAATCACTCTCGCAGGCTGTTAGCTACTGATACTCGCCATGAGAACGTAGGATACCCATACTCACTGTGGGAAAGCGTGATGATGATACTCGTTGGGAGGAAGTAGGATGCTGCTGCTCGCTGAGGTAGGATGCTATTGCTTGCTGGCTGCTGGTGCTCGTTCCGAGGAGGGTTTAGGGGGTAGTTTGTTGACATGAGGTTGAAATTATAGGTAGGCTAAACCTAAAGGAGCATGTGTATCCATAAGCGAGAGCAGGCTTGGCGACTCGGCACTGGGTTAGGGTTGGCCTGCGCACAGAGCCTATCGATATCTCACATATGACCTCATAGGCACTGCCAGAGGCAAGCAAATCCTGCTTCTCCTCCGCTTCAGCTTCAGCTCCCTCCTCGCTCTCCTTCAACCTCTTCAACCTTCTCTCCTTGCTTGCCTGCGCCCACGATACCATATATCCTACCAACTTGATACTACTGTTTCAAGATGCCCAATATCCTCAGAATGGCAGTCGAGTCGGAAGAGCTTCCGGCTCCGCGGTGGATGGTAAGCAAACTTGAGCCTGGAGCGGGGTATCTTGATACTTCGATACTAATATAAATAGGCGGTCAATACCTCCCTTAAATCAAATCCAGAACCAGAACCAAGTGCTATTCCAGATCCTACAAAAGATACAAAGAATCCACCGAAAGAACCAAAGCGCAGAAAGCTTGCTCCCGATTCAACAGCCCCAACTACCGATACCCCCACTCCTGTTTTACCAGAAACCCCTACTCGGAGGCTAGACTTCCATCAAACCTCAGGCAAGCGTCTTTTTCTCTCCCACGTGCTTATACCTCCGAGGGATACCCAGGCTCCTACTCCAACTACCGATATGGCGGCTCCTGATAAGGGTAAAGGTCCAGAAACTCCGAAGAAGAAACTTTATCTAAACGCGGCGCAATATAAGCAATTGCTTGGCTTTGGAGACGATAACCCACATCATTACACCGTTTTTAGGAGTGATATTGTGTCCTATATGAGGATGTATCGTATCCGAGGCACTGCTAATCCTAGCGCTGAAGCATGGGCTCGTTTGGTTAGGTGGGCTAAAAGGCATGATTCCTTTACCCTATTCCGTGCACTGCACTCGGAGGATGAAGCACAGCTAGAGCGAGCGATTAGCAGTATCCTCAGGGATTGCGTGCATCAAGTGCAGCAAGGCGAGACCAGGCTCAAAAAGGAGCTTCTAGAAATGGGAATGATCCCAAAGGCAAAAGCATTGACAGCAGCGGCAAAAAGTAAGCTTTGATTCCTGTTTCCTATTCGTTTGATTGATTGATTGAAGGATGCTTACTATCGTTTACTAGGAGCTGCGGCCACATTTGAGGAGAGAGCAGTTCGAGTGATCATATGTGATCCTGACAACTGGCATAGAGACCCCAAGATCGATCCTGCCTATGAATGGGAAGGCAATCTAAGCGTAGTAACCCATTGGGTTGGAGTCATCGGGACTCCTACTTTTGGCGAGTGCTTGCGACTGATAAGCAAGCGTTTGCCTAAGACCCGCATCCCCCGGAGGATCCTTGGAGCCCTTGAGGATGCCACGGATAAATCTAGTACAGCGGATCCGGCTAGCGTTATTTTGGCTGATGATGAGGATGTTGCTGGCTGGCTGGGTCAAACACGGAGCCTAGCTGCCTTGAGGATGCTAGTCATCCTTCGTCGGCCGCCTGGCGAGGACACGGACACGCCACCAAATGAAATGGAGGGTCCGTATCTTACCGCGGAATTGCTACTCAAAGTTCTGACTCGTCTAGTTGCCGAGCAAGGGATTCAGCAGGGCTTGGGCTTGGTGGAGGGAGAGGATGCGGAGGATGCGGGTGCGGATGCGGATGCCGACGCTGACGCTAGGGATTTGATGGATGAGGATGAGGATGAGGATGCGGAAGCTAGGGCTAGGGAATTGATGCGGCAGGAAGATAATGCTGGTGGCTCCTCGAGCAAATAAGGATTGGTATAATCCCATCTAGACACCACAATTCAGTTAACATTTACTAATATTTGGCAGGATTTTACTTTGGTAAGGGAATTGGCGTTTGGGGGCTTATGGAGGATACCGTCAGGATGCTCGGCATCCTGGAGATCTGCTATCCGTGTACTATTCGTTTATTTTTGGCGCATATGGAGGATATTGGGCTTCCTTTGAGACTTGTTGTCTGTGTATTATTTATTTATTTTTTTAGAGGTCGAAGCGTTGTGTCAGTCAAATTATGGCAGGGTTAGGGTTAATTCAATCGTATGTCTTAGTTCAGACCTCTCTTCTTATAATCGCCCCCTTCAGCCAGTCCTCTAGAGGGTCTCGCTTCTCCATAGCACTCCCCTTCTCCACAGCACCCTCCTACTCCGCAGCACTCTCCTACTCCAAACGATTCCGTGACTCCTACTTCGTTCTAATTTCCAAATATCAGTATGACGACCAAAAGAAGCGTCGAAGCAGGCAAACGGATGCCACCACCCCCTCGCCCCCCTCCTGGTCCCAATGCTGGAAGAAGGAAGCGTGCTGCTGCGAGTCAGGATGTTGAGCTTCCCAATTTAAGTGCAAGGCGTAGTAGAGAAAGGGGGGTAGGGGGACGAGAGGAAGAGGAATTGGGCGGGGAAATGGCAGAGGAGGAGGAGGAGGATGAGGAGGAGCAAGAGGAGCAACGAGATGAAGAAGATTCAGCGGATGAGGACTTTTATGAGGATGAGCTGCCTCCCCCTCCGAGCCAGAACCCAGCTAGGAGGTCCCAGTCCCAGACTAAGATACAGGCTGCTGCGACTCAAATGGCTCGTAATGCAGTCTATCGAGGGCAAGCCCGTTTAGTAAGTGCCCCCTACGGTATCGTGAATCCTTGGATATTGAGAATCGCCTCTAATGATGTGAGGCAGCGTGTCCCCGAACCTCTAGAGCGGACGCCAGCTCGGCGAAAAAAGGCAGGACGCCCTCCAGTAGCAGCAACACCTGCCAACTCTCCAAACAATACATCAGACGAAGGGTCAGATCCCCCAACAGAGGATAGCGAGCATCTCCCTGGAGATAACCTCAATAGAAGACGTGGTAGGAGCATCTATGCGCTGGAGAGCCCAATTCGGGTACTGGTCCACGCATCCCAAGAATACATCTTCTATAAGACCTTATTTTGCGAGCCTTTGCCCGCTCCTAAGACCTTGCTCTCATGGATACGTGCTGCCTGGGCCAAAGCTTCGCAGGATATAGAGCGACAGGCTCCTCTAGAGGTTTCCTGTACCCGTCAGGTAATCATTTCCCACCCAGAGAAGTCTATCCATCATTTTGCAACACTAGTTGCCCTAGAGAGCTTAGAGCTGACAGGTGAAAATCAAACTCAGGTAATTATCCCTTTCCCCTGAAGGATATTGTATATCCTCCTGATGCTGTATATCCTTACACGAGCTATAGATCAGCCAACATCACTCCCGGGTGCGCTCTCATGTTGTCTGTGCGGCGAAGGCAAATATCGTCCGGCTGTATGAGCTGGATGACCAGAATCCTCAGAACGTGAGGAATAAAGTTGACTATCTATTAGCTAAGGATAGATTTATGTGCATGGAAGCTAGCATGGAGGTACGTCACATCAAGTGGTAATACTGCGGGAGGCTAATCATCGTGATAGGATTGTGGCAATCGCTTCTTGAATGATGCCATTGCGGAGCTGATATTCCTCAAGTACTATAAGGGGAGGAGGATGAGGGGACGCGTTGATTAAGTCGGCTTTATATCCTCCATCAATAAGGAGTTTGTATGCCTTATCACGGCAGCACTCTATTACTCGTTGAAGGCTTGGACGACTGGTATATATGAGGATCCTGTTGACTTCACACGCGAGACTTGCTTTGGTATTCCCCTAGCGCTCCTTGCCTCCTTTAGCAGGAAGACTGACATCCTTAATAGCGATTTGGCTCAGGCACTGCAACACGTGGGAGAGCATAGCAATGAGAGCTCCAGGCTGGGAGGTGGAGATTTTAAAGGCGATTCGCCACGAGGTGGAGCTGAAGGTCTTCAGAGCGACTAAGAAGCCTGTGGACGAGCCCACAACTCCTTGGAGTGATAACGAGGAGGAGGATCCTATGAAGGAGTTGCGGTCTCGCAAGCGCGTGCGAGAGCTCGAAAGGGGAGGCTACCAGCATCCCTGAAGCAAGAGCAGACGAACGGGTTCAGATTCTCCTCATCCTGAGGATCTGGAGCAGCAGAAGGCACCTGTCAACATCCCGACCCTTTTCTTAGAGGTAGAAAGTGGGAGCGAGACTGAGGTTGATACCCCTCCTGCTTCCGCAGATGATGCCCACGCTCCGACTACTGCATTCAACGCCCCTCCGACCACTGATGACATGCAGGTAGACCTCGCCGGCGCTGTCGAAAGCTTTGAGCAGGAAAGAGAGGCACGGGAATAAGACTTTGAGGATATGGAGCATCTACTCGTTCGTTCGTTTTTGGTCTGTTTTGATTGGATATGGGAGCCGTGAAGGATATACCGCATCTTTAATTTCGTTTGTTTTGGTCTCTTTGTTGGTCTGATTTGGGAGCCGTGGAGGATATGCAGCATCTTTGCTTTCGTTTGTTTTGAGTCTGTTTATTGGTAGGATATGGGGCCCGTGGAGGATATACTGCATCTTTGCTCTCATTTGTTTTGGTCTCTTAGTTGGTTCGATATGGGAGTCGTGGAGGATATACAACATCTTTCCTTTTGTTAGTGTGCGTTATAGTCATAATAGTAATTTTGGTTCAATTGTACCCTATTCCGTCGGTCCGAGTGATATCATGTGAATGGCTTTAAGCCCCGAAGCGTAGAGCTCCTGGGGGATTTTGTGCATCGCCTAAGGGATTATGGAGAAGAGGGGTAAGAGGTGTTGTCTCCCTGGGAGGAAGCTACATATCCCGTACGCCACAGGAGAATAAGTCATGCATCTATCCGCCCCGGGAGGAAGCTTAATATCACGTACGCCATGGAGGAAGAAGTCGTGCTTCTATTCTCCCCAGGAGGAAGCTCGATATCGGGTACTCCACAGAGGAAGAAGTGATATTTCCTACCTCCCTGGGAGGAAGCGTGATATCACAGACTCCATGGAGGAAAAGGCTATTCGTCGGCTCTCCCCCAGGAGTATGACTAAATACAAGCCGATTATGGAGGCACCTGGAGGAGCTGTAGTATCTCCATGGAGACCCAGGGAGCAGGCGCGTACTCCTCCAGGAGACTCCTGGAGGAGGTGGCTCACAACCAGCACATCCCTGAAGGCACAACATTTCCCTGGGTCTCCCGAGGCTCCCGAGGCTCCCGAGGCTCCCGGAGCTCTGGGAGGAGATAATTGTTTTTGCTGATGCTCTGTTAATGCTTCCCAGGCATTGGCGCTAGGATTGGCGATGCCTCGGATACCATGCATCCTCAAATAGGATACAACATCACTCCGAAGGACGGTATAATGATGAGGATTATCCTCTCTGAAGCCAAGGAGTGGTTTGTAGTCGGTGGCCTTCATGAGTTTTTTCTTTGGCGTTTCCTTCTTTGGCGCCTTTCCCTTTATTACCACTTTCTTCGGCGTTTCAGGCTTCTTCGGGGGTTTTGGGTCCTTCTTCGGAGTCTCCGTATCCTCCTTTGGGGTTTCCGGATCCTCCAATGGTTCCTTAGCTTTGCCTTTACCTTTATCCAGAGCAGCCATGGGAATAGAAGGAGACTGCGTATCCTTGAATGGTATAAGTACCTGGTCCAAAAAGAGGTGCCAAGCTTGAGTTGGGGGGGGAGTCGCGATATCAGTCCTCCGAGTGCGAGGAGTAGGAGATGTGGGAGATGAAGGACCTGCGGAGAGGCGGGCAAACTTTCTGAGTTGATAGCCGTCGCTGCTAGACGGGCGTTTTCGTTCTTTCGAGGGAGTCTCTGTATTTTTTGTAGGATTCTGAATAGCACTTGGTTCTGGTTCTGGATTCGATTTACTGGGAGTATTCACCGCCTATTTATATTAGCATCAACGTATCAAGATACCCTGCGCCATGGAGTTTGCTCACCGCCCACTTCCCTGCGGAGTCTACTGCCGATTTGAGGATATTGGACATCTTGAAACAGTAATATCAAGTTGGTTTAGGAAGGATATATAGTATCGTGAGCTTAGGCAAGCTAGGAGAGAAGGTTGCAGAGGATGGAGGAGAGCGAGGAGGAAGCTGAAAAGGAGGAGAAGCAGGATTTGTTTGCCCTGGCAGCGTTTATGAGGTCATATATGAGGTATTGATAGGATCTGTGCGCAGGCCAACCCTAACCCACACCGAATCCTCTAAGCGACGCCTGCACCTCCTATTTTAGGATTAGCCTACCCCCATAGTTCAACCTCATATCAACACCCCCTGAACTCTGACGAGCAACAAACGAAAGCCTCCTACCTTTGCAAGCAGCAGAATCCTACTCTAGTGATCAATATCACTCCACTTCAGCGAGTTACAGCATCCTACTCCCTTCCAGCATCCTACTCCCTCTCAGCATCCTACTTCTCCTCGGCATTAGCATCCCCGAGGCTGATTTCCAGCGATCGCCGCAAATCCTCCACGGGGCAACATTCCATTCCCGCGCAAGCTCTAGCCTGCATCCCCCTAATAGTGAGCAAATATCCTACTTTCTACCAGCGATTATCAGCATCCTAATTTTTCATAGCAAATATTAATATCGTACTTCCAGCAAGGGCATTCTACCGTTAAGCGAGCTCCAGCATCCATCCCTTAGCATCTTGCTCCGCAGTTGATACACGGCATCCTTCAAGTTGATATGGAGGTTTCAAGATCCCGCTGCCAATTGTGCCGCCGCACCTACAGCTCAGCTCTGTCGTTGCATACTCACGTGATAGATATCCATCCTAAGCATGCCTCTATCGTATTTGGCCAAGGAGGCTCTCAATCCGAGGAGGATGAACGGGATGGTGCAGCAGGCTCATGGCGCAAACAGAATCCAGACAGCGATTGGGAAGATATCAGCTCCAACTCGGAAGGAGGCACATCATCGGATGGGAGCACTGCAGGCGGAAGTGAGAAGGATGACGAGAATCCTTCTGATACGGAGGATAATGACAGGAATACCAACACAGGGCCCATGCAGCTGCCTGGCCCAAGGATAATTCAATTTGCCGATGCAGCGTGCTCTTTGGGGGATGTGGAGGATCATCGAGAGGTTGTCGAATTCCTCCTCTCAAACCCCTACGCTCCGTTTGAGACGGCTTTTGACTTCAAGCTCGGTAGGTGGATATTAGAGAGTGGGATAGCACAAACCCGCATCAACGAGTATCTCAACGAGGAGCTCTGCACTCCTACGCCAGGATTTAGGTCTGCCCATACGATGTACAGACTCCTCGATAGGATAGATCCTGATTTAGGCCAAGCACACTGGCAGCGAGGGAGTTGTGAAGTCATGGAGGGGACGAGGAAAAGAGTGACGTGGTATTACTTCAGGCCAATACTGGCCTGTATCCAATACTTCCTCAAACAGCCAGCATATGCCAAGGATATGGTCTATTGTCCAGTTCGAGAATACAACAACAGCGGAGAGAGGATGTATTCTGAGCTGCATACAGCAGACTGGTGGTGGGAAATACAGGTTAGCTATTCCCTCCTACGTATCCATTATTCTGCTAATTCTCGTGGCTAGGAAAGCTTACCTCACGGAGCCACGGTGATTCCAGTCATCTGCGGCTCGGATGGCACACATCTCACCAATTTCTCAGGTGATAAGAAGGCTTGGCCAATCTACTTGACGATAGGGAATATCCCTTCCGAAGTTCGAAATAAGCCAACGAATATGGCTATGATTCTCGTGGCGCTCCTCCCAATCCCTCCAAAGTTTACAAAAGACAATTCAATCAATAGACTCCGCCGAGAAGCCAATAGAGATATACTGCACGAGGTCCTCAGCATCCTTTTCAAGGATATGAAAGAGGCTGGGATGACTGGAATCCGATTAGCATGTGCGGATGCTCAGTACCGAATGTGCTATCCAATCCTTTGTGCTTGGATGGCTGACCACGCAGAGCATTGCCAACTCCACAACCTGCAGCAAAACGCCTGCCCAAAGTGCGAGGTCAAACCAGACCAACTTGGTGAGCAAGCCAGCAGCCCGAAACGAAACGATAAGGAGTATCAGGAAGTGGCGCAATCCTTCGCCGATACTGGAGATCCTCAGGAGTTGGAGTATCTCGTCGAACGAGGGCTGAAAGCGCCATTCAACGTCTTTTGGGGGATGCCACACCTCCCTCGCGCTGGGGACCTCCACAAGCCAGACCTCCTACATAACATCTATCTCGGTTTATTGAAGCATCTGATGGAGTGGATAGAGAGCTTCCTTGAGAAACACAAGAGGCTGCAAGCATTTGACGAAGTCTGGATGTCGATACCCCCCTTCCCAGGCCTGGCTAGGCCAACTAAAGCCTATCGAGAGGTTTCCCAGTGGCAGGGCAAGGAGATGCGCAATCTCGGCCATATCCTTCTCGGAGCCTTTGCAGTTGCGCTGCTCCATCCGTCGAAGGATGAGCTATATCCTTTCAAGCGAGCTATCCTTTGCGTGCGGAGTTTTATCGATTTCCACCTTATGGCACAGTATCGGAGCCATACACCTGAAACCTTGCGATATATGGATCAATACCTCGCCGACTTCCACCAGCATAAGGATATCTTCCTAGAATTCAGAGCCTCGAAGAAGGCAAGCGCAAAGGCACGGGCAACAGTCAAGCGCTTGAAGCTATCGCAGGATGCCCGACCTCCTCTTGCAGGATCAAGAAAAAGACGATTGGAGGATGCAGATAGGCTTGAAAGGAGAGAGCTACTCGTTGAAACGCAGCAGGAAGAAAGCCACTTCAACTTTCCAAAGATGCACCTCCTAATGCACTTCCATGAGCATGTTGAGCGGTATGGAGGGATCCCCATGTTTTCTACCGAGGTTGGGGAGACAGCACATCGGCAGCAGATCAAAGAAGGATATAGGGCATCCAATAAAATCGATTCGACGAAGCAAATCCTGCGCTACTATGCACGTCGACAAGCATTGGGTATGCGTATATTGAACCTCCGGGCCCTTTCTAGGGATGCTGAGCCTCCCAATTACGGGGATGCTGAGCCTCCCAATTCGCAGCTGCACAATATCCTTAGGCCCAGACGATCCGAGATCCAACATATAGGAGAAAGAGCATCCCTCCGGCGATTATGTGGTCGACAAGCGAAGATTTCCCTTCTGCATGACATCATCTCCCTAATGAATATTCCGGATCTACCGGAACGAATACTATATTACAGCAGTCAGAATTTGAAGGATGAGCGTCGTCTTGAGGAGGATACAGAGGCTCTTCTTACATACTCAGCTGAGATGTTCTCTCACCTTCGAGTCCCTGTGCCTATGTTTCAGCGGCCTGAGGAGTTTGAGCTTCATTGTGTGAGATGCACAGGGGAGCGAGCGTTTAGGGGTCGAGCTCCACGAAACGATTGGGTGTGGGTCCAGGTAGGAGACGAGAGCCAGTTTGGTGCTCTTCGAGGACGCCTTCCAGCCAAGGTGCTTTGCCTCTTTAAGATTCGAGATCCTCATACCGAGTACACACATCGGCTAGTCCTTGTGAGGATGCTACGAGCCTTTCCAGGTGGAGGTAGGATTACGGACATCCATGGGATGGTGAGAGTATCTACTAGGCTGAAGGATGATCGATTCGTTGTGGGGATAAAGAATATCATGGGAATCGCGCATCTCATTCCCGAGCAGCCGGAGCTCCAGGAGAATAATACTAAATGGCTGGTCAACAACCGAATTGACCTTACAACGTTCAATGAGATATATACATTAGAGAATTGAGGATGCAGAGTATCCTCGCAAGACTAGGAACTTGGAAGCATGAGTGGATTAGGAAACTGGGCATCCTCGAGGATTAGGAGCTTGTACATAGTCAGGGACTCGGACTCGGAGAACATAGAGTAGACGAAGGATTAGAGAGAGTAGACGAAGGATGAGAGCAGGAGTGAGATGGAAGTAGGCGTAGGATGCTTAACATCCTACGTGGCAACACTGCCTCATTTGAACGAATAGAGCCAATAAAATCTAAATACTGCGTACTTGGCTGCAATTACTAAGCAAAGCACTTGAAAATTTGCGGGAAAGAGAAGCATTATCCTCCTAGAGATATGAATAAGTTGTTAGGCGCTCCACGAGCTAACTGCAGCGACGAAGAGCACCCATTTCCTCCAGGAGATAGCTGGAGTCGAAAGGATTAGGTATATCCTCCAGGAGGAAATCGTAGCGCAACCACTCCTCAAGGAGGTCAGGGAGCACACGGAGGTTGAGGAGAAAATTGCCTCCCCGAGAGACGTGCCCAAACTCCAGGAGGCGATAATTATTTTTACTGATGTAGATACTCTCACCATCCCATGGATGCCCGTAATCCTCCCTCCACCTGGAGAGGCTCGTAGCATCCTCACAAGGACTAGTCGATGTGTATACCGTGTATGAGGATCTCGAATCTTAAAAAGGCAAAGCACTTTGGCTGGAAGGCGTCCTCGAAGAGCGCCAAACTGGCCCTCGTCTCCTACCTGGACCCACACCCAATCGTTTCGTGGAGCCTGACCCCTAAACGCTCACTCCCCTGTGCATCTCACACGATGAAGCTCAAACTCCTCAAGTTGCTGGAACTTCGGCACAGGGACTCGAAGGTGAGAGAACATCTCAGCTGGGTATGTAAGAAGAGCCTCTGTATCCTCCTCAAGACGACGCTCATCCTTCAAATTCTGACTGCTGTAATATAGTATTCGTTCTGATAGATCCGGGATATTCATTTGGGAGATGATGTCATGCAGAAGGGAAACCTTCGCCTGTCAACCACACAATCGCTGGAGGGATGCCCTTTCTCCTGTATGTTGGACCTTCGATCGTCTGGGTTTAAGGATATTGTGCAGCTGCGAATTGTGAGGCTCGGCATCCCCATAATTGGGAGGCTCAGCATCCCTAGAAAGGGCCCGGAGGTTCAATATACGCATACCCAATGCTTGTCAACGTGCGTAGTAGTGCAGGATTTGCTTCGTCGAATCGTTTTTGTTGGATGCCCTATATCCTTCTTTGATCTGCTGCCGATGTGCCGTCTCCCCAACCTCGGTAGAAAACATGGGGATCCCTCCATACCGCTCAACGTGCTCATGGAAGTGCGTTAAGAGGTGCATCTTTGGAAAGTTGAAGTGGCTTTCTTCCTGCTGCGTTTCAACGAGTAGCTCCCTCCTCTCAAGCCTATCTGCATCCTTCAATCGTCTTTTTTTGGATCCTGTAGGAGGAGGCCTGGCATCCTGCAATAGCTTCAAGCGTTTGACTGTTGCGCGTGCCTTTGCGCTTGCCTTCTTGGAAGCTGTGAATTCTAGGAAGATATCTTTATGCTTGTGGAAGTCGGCCAGATACTGGTCCATATATCGCAAGGTTTCAGGTGTATGGCTCTGATACTGTGCCATAAGGTGGAAATCGATAAAACTCCGCACGCAAAGGATAGCTCGCTTGAAAGGATATAGCTCATCCTTCGAAGGATTGAGCAGCGCAACTGCAAAAGCCCCGAGAAGGATACGGCCGAGATTGCGCATCTCTTTGCCCTGCCACTGGGAAACCTCTTGATAGGCTTTAGTTGGCCTGGCCAGGCCTGGGAAGGGGGGCATCGACATCCAGACTTCGTCAAATGCTTGCAGCCTCTTGTGCTTCTCGAGGAAGCTCTCTATCCACTCCATCAAATGCTTCAATATACTGAGATATATATTATGCAGGAGGTCTGGCTTGTGGAGGTCTCCAGCGAGAGGGAGATGTGGCATCCCCCAAAAGACGTTGAATGGCGCTTTCAGCCCTCGTTCAGCAAGATACTCCAATTCCTGAGGATCCCCAGTATCGGCAAAGGATTGAGCCACTTTCTGATACTCCCTGTCGTTTCGCTTTGGGCTGCTGATGAGCTCACCAAGTTGGTCTGGCCTGACTTCGCACTTTGGGCAAGCGTTTTGCTGTAGGTTGTGGAGTTGGCAATGCTCTGCGTGGTCAGCCATCCAAGCACAAAGGATTGGATAGCACATTCGGTACTGAGCATCCGCACATGCTAATCGGATTCCAGTCATCCCAGCCTCTTTCATATCCTTGAAAAGGATGCTGAGGACCTCATATAGTATATCTCTATTGGCTTCTCGGCAGAGCCTATTGGTTGAATTGTCTTTGGTAAACTTTGGAGGGATCGGGAGGAGTGCCACGAGAATCATAGCCATATTCGTTGGCTTATTTCGAACTTCGGAAGGGATATTCCCTATCGTCAAATAGATTGGCCAAGCCTTCTTATCACCTGAGAAATTGGTGAGATGTGTGCCATCCGAGCCGCAGATGACTGGAATCACCGTGGCTCCGTGAGGTAAGCTTTCCTAGCCACCAGAATTAGCAGAATAATAGATATTTGGGAGCAAATAGCTAACCTGTACTTCCCACCACCAGTCTGCTGTATGCAGCTCAGAATACATCCTCTCTCCGCTGTTGTTGTATTCTCGAACTGGACAATAGACCATATCCTCGGCATATGCTGGCTGTTTGAGCAAATATTGGATACAGGCCAGTATTGGCCTGAAGTAATACCACGTCACTCTCTTCCTCATCCCTTCCATGACTTCACAACTCCCTCGCTGCCAGTGCGCTTGGCCTAAATCCGGATCTATCCTATCAAGGAGTCTGTACATCATATGGGCAGACCTAAATCCTGGCGTAGGAGTGCAGAGCTCCTCGTTGAAATACTTGTTGATACGGGTTTTTGCTATTCCACTCTCCATCATCCACCTAGCGAGCTTGAAGTCAAAAGCCGTCTCAAATGGAGTGTATGGGTTTGAAAAGAGGAATTCGACAACCTCCTGATGATCCTCCACATCCCCCAAAGAGCCTGCTGCATCGGCAAATTGAATTACCCCTGGGCCAGACAGCTGCATGGGCCCTATACTAGTATTCACGTCATTATCTTCCATATCAGAAGGATTCTTGTCATCCTTCTCACTTCTGCCGGCAGTGCTCACTTCTGCCGGCAGTGCTCACTTCTGCCGGCAGTGCTCACTTCTGCCGGCAGTGCTCCCATTTGACGATGTGCCTCCTTCTGAGTCAGAGCAGATATCTTCCCAGTTACTGTCTGGATTCTTTTTGCGCCATGAACCAACTGTTGCACCATCCTGTTTATCCTCTTCGGATTGGGAGCCTCCTTGACCAAATACGATGGAGGTATGCTTAGGGTGGATATCCGCCATGTGGGTATGTAATGATATAGCTGAGCTGTAGGTGCGGTGGCACAGTGGGCAACAGGATCTTGAAACCTCCATATCAACTTGAAGGATGCTGGAACTCGCTTGGCAGTAGAATGCCCTTGCCGGGAGAAAGTATGATATCAATACTCGCTAAGAGAAATTAAGATGCTGACACTCACTGATAGGAAGTAGGATATTTACTCGCTATTGGGAGGATCCAGGCTAGAGCTTGCGTGGGAACGGAATGTTGCCCCATGGAGGATTTGTGGCGATCGCTGGAAATCAGCCTCAGGGATGCTAATGCTGAGGAGAAGTAGAACGCTGAGAGGGAGTAGGATGCTGGAAAGAAGTAGGATGCTGTAACTCGCTGAAGTGGAGTGATATTGGTCGCTAGAGTAGGAGTCTACTACTCGTAAAGGTAGGAAGCTCTTGCTGCTGCTCGTTGGAGTTCAAGGGGTGTTGATATGAAGTTGAAATATGGGAGCAGGCTAATCCCAAAATAGGAGGTGTAGGCGTTGCTTAAGGGTTGGCCTGCGCACAGATCCTATCAATACCTCACATATGACCTCATAAACACTGCCAGGGCAAACAAATCTTGCTTCTCCTCCTCTTCAGCTTCCCCTTCAGCTTCCTCCTCGCTCTCCTCCATCCTCTGCAACCTTCTTTCCTAGCTTGCCTAAGTTCGCGATACTATATATCCTTCCTAAATCAACTTGATATTACTGTTTCAAGATGCCCAATATCCTCAAATCCGCAGTAGACTCTGCGGAGGAAATTCAGCGCTCAAGTTGGGCGGTAAGCAAACTCCCTGGTGGGGAGTATCTTGATACGTTGATACTGATATAAATAGGCGGTGAATACTCCCAGTAAATCAAATCAAGACCCAAAACCAAGTGCTATTCAGAATCCTGCGAAAAATACAGAGACTCCCTCAAACGAACGAAAACACCCGTCCAGCAGCGATGACTATACACAAAGAAAATTTGCCCGCCGCGCCGCAGCTCCTTCAACTCCAACTTCTTCAACTCCTACTCCTTGTGCTCGGAGGACTGATATCCCAACCACTCCCTCCAACAATATAGGTTGGCGCCTCTTTTTGGATCAGCTACTTATAACATCCAAGAAGGAGACACAGACTCCATCCCCCTCCATGGCTGCTTTAGATAAAGATAAAGGCAAAGCTAAGGAACCATCGGAGGATCCGGAAACCCCGAAGGAGGATACGGAGACTCCGAAGAAGGACCCAAAACCTCCAAAGAAGCCTGAAACGCTGAAGAAAGTGGTAATAAAGGAAAAGGCGCCAAAGAAGGAAATGCCAAAGAAAAAACTCATGAAAGCCACTGACTATAAGCCACTCCTTGGGTTAGAGAGGATAGTCCTCATCATTATACCGTCCTTCGGAGTGATGTTGTATCCTATTTGAGGATGCATGGTATCCGAGGCATTGCTAATCCTACCGTAGATGTATGGGAGTTATTAACGGCATGGGCGACAGAGCACCATTCTATTGTAACCTACCGCTCAAGGCATGTGGAGGATCAGGAGCAGGTAGATCAAGCGATGCAGAGTCTCCTCCGCGATTGCTTGCATCAGGTGCAGCAGACGGATACCAAGATCCGTGTGGAGCTAGTGGCTACTGGTATGATCAAGGCAACGGAAAAAGATGTGGAAGGTAAGATTCTGTTTATAGTTCTCAATTTGTTTGACTGAAGGATGCTTACTATCGTGTGGGTGATTCAGGTTTCAAGGAAGTCACAGTCCGAGTGATACTCTGTGACCCGGATGCCTGGTGGAAGGTTTCCACCAAGGTGACTCGTTATCCCTGGGAAGCACCGGCTGAGGCCAATTGGGGTTTAACCAAGTCTTGGGTTGCCGTAATTAGTGCTCCTACCCTTAACGAGTGCCTTCGCATAACCATAAAACGATTACCTGTGGGATGTACTCCTTGAAGGATGCTAGGAGCCCTTATGGATGCTGTTCTTGGAAAGCTTTCTACAACTTACCCAATCTCTACTATTCTTGCCGACGATGAGGATGTCACTGGCTGGCTATACTAAAAGTGAAAAATTGCACCTGGTACTTCTGAAGGAATGTGGCCTTCCAGAAGATCAGGATGCACCTGAAGGCCAAAACACACTGGGTGACAATTAATTTTTTTGCTGATGAAGCATAGTTCGCTGACTTCACCAATTAACTCAATCTCATTGGCCGTCTAATATATAGTCTACTAATATACAGAATAATAGGTATCCAAATCCATATGATTGTTTATGAGCCACACCTTCGGTTGGCTAGCAGTTTCATCACCTTCTCTTTCTGGTACCAAGTGTACAGCTCCCTCTATGCTCGACACAGGCGTGACGTATCGATCTCTAGGGTCCTCCTCTACCGCAATGCATCTGTGATATCGATCTGGCAGTCCGCTCGTTTTGTAGTATTTTGTTCCAATTATCATTGCGAGTTCTACTACAGAGGGTGAAGGACTATATATGCTTTGTCCGCTTTTGGTAGTTTTCAGAACGTGGGTCTTAATTCGGTTAATCGCATTTGGTACTAGTAGAGTGGGTGCTGGGGGTGTGTAGCTGAAGTAGAGTAATGGGATTGCTGTCTTACGTCCTTGGAGAGTACCTTGCGTATGGTCCTCGGAGTGCCGTGTCCAGATGGTGTGTCAAAGCCCACCACCGTTTCGCCAATTGGGGGTGTACCTCAGAAGTTGCTTCTCCACATCCAAAGGCCTTCGAAATGGCTGATAGAAGTATGCGATAGAGTTGTAAACCTTGATATGTGTTCGTTGTGGATAGTCTGCGTCCTCCCCACATATTGACCTAAAGAGATCTACGTCCCATTCTTCGATCATTCTATCCTTAAAGCATGAGGCTAAGTCGCTAATGCCAAAAATCATTTGAGCTTGAGCTAGCGAAACTAGTTTCATTCCTTTGATTGCTCCAGCTAATTTAGGTGGAGATAGCACAAGTGGGGCAGGCGTGAACGGCACATCTTTGGTCGGTATGCAGACGGACTGCTCCGGATTTTGAGCTGTGTGGCGCTTAAGACGTTTGGTCCGCATATTCTTCTTTCGAACTAGATTTTATCAATAATGAGGCTCATGAATTCTATTGTAGCAGTGTACTTACAGTGCGCGGCGAAACTTCTGCAAATTAGTGCTTAGCAATGAAATTAATGACGCATTTCTCCCAAAGCTCATACCACAACAACATTGAGGTATTAAAGGTTGGTGAAGAATATTAAGGTCAAATAAGTATCCCTGAATACATAGCTGAATTTAGAGAAATTTATCCCCCTGATTTTGTGGAGATTTTGGGCCACTGTGATTGTGAGAATTTATCTTGGCATTTCTTGGCAGAAGTTTTGCCAGCTGCTGCTGCTCCTTAGCAACTGGTGAAACAGATGTAAAAACGCAAGTTCCTCTACTCCTCAACAAAAAAGTATTCTTCCACCTAGATAAGTCTCAAAAAATATTGCCCTGTATTAGAACTTGTATTCTTAAAATATCCAGACAGTTACTGGTAATTTTGGTGGTGGTGGTGCATATTTTCCGGTTTGAAAAAATAGTGTTCCATTTCGGTTGCTAAGCTCTAATTTGCAGAAGTTTCGCCGTGCACTGTACTATTGGGGTGGGAAAGTTTTAATACACGCGCACTCTCAGGCTTGTGGTAGCCCCTTGAAGCAAGAAACTTGAGTGTCCAATCCATATATGCCAGGTTCAGTTTCCTGTCGTTCCAACGAAGCATTTGTTTTTCGTAATTCACTTTGTTTGACGCTCGGTAGGCATCCTTAATGCTTTCTACGTGTAGAAGCTCTGAAATGTCTGTATTGAAGTTGTCCGGTGAGCCCATATATCGGACACAGTCAGCAATATGTATAGGCAAGTGCATTTTAATGAAGGAAAAATTGTTGACTTTCAACTCAAGCGCATGGCGTGCTCGTTGGATTTGGGCCTCAGTCATTGGTCGTCCAGCCTCGGACCGTCTGCAGATCAGCTGATCCAACATTCTGGTAACTCGCTTCTTTCGGGCGGGTGTTTGGTGGAATCAGCGGAATATTGATTTTGTCTGGTGGAAGGTTACTAGTCTCTTATGTAGCTACCGTAGGGTTGCCTCTGATAGGCTTCTTTGGGAAGCAAGAATCATAAACTCGCACATCGCACGTGTGGATGTCATAACCTTCGTACGGCTAATCAAGAGTGGTGCCAAGCAAACCAACAGAAATCTTAGCATCGTCCTCATTTCCTTACCTTTCCACTGACTGACATCCTCATATTCCCTCTTGAAGGGTGAAAATCCGAGATAATTGGGCATTTTTTTGAATCACTGGTTGAAGCGGATTAATAGCCCCTCCTTCCTAAGAAAGGCTATGATCCAACTTATTAGATGCTTAAAGAGCCCTAGCATAAACTGATGTAACCAGTCAGGTTGCCATCGCTTATAAGGATTACATAGTGGGTAGTCCCAAAAGCTATTTTCTACAGGTTCTGCGAACCGTCTGTGCAATTCCTCCTGACCGTCCGGAGACCGTGCGAGTTCTCTGTACTTATCGGGATTTCGTGCATCTCCGGATACGATACGAGACTCTGCATCCTTTAGTTCGTGTCCCAGCTTGTCGCGGGCTATCTCACACATCAGACAGCTTCCATGTTTGATGCACATGAGGATAACATGTTCTTGATAATCGGCAATCCAAGCAGCTAAAATACATCAGCAAAAAAATTAATTGTCACCCCGTGTGTTTTGGTCTTCAGGTGTATCCTGATCTTCTGGAAAGCCACATTCCTTCAGAAGTACCAGGTGCAATTTTTCACTTTTAGTATGTTATCATTCAGCCTAATCCGGTAACAATATTTTTGGCACCCAGTATTATTTTGGCACCCAGTGCATCCTGATCTTCTGGAAGGCCACATTCCTTCAGAGGCACTGGGTGCCACTTTTTTTTTTTGCTGATGCTAGGATAGCAATCTCTATGTGGGCCATCTGAGCAATCCATCAAGATGCCGCATTCAGATAAATCCAAATTACGTAGAGGTTTGAGTACTCGTTGGACAGCACAATGCCATGTGTTGTGGATTTCGCCGTTTTCTGAATTTTTAGGTGGTACTGGAAGAAGAGCCATCAGAATCCAAGCTCTTTTGGATGCTTCTTGGCGGATATCTTTGCGAATGTTTCTGATGCTCATGTAAAGAGGCCATGCCGCTTTGTCTCCGGAGAAATTTGTGAGATGGGTTTTATCAGATGCACATAGCACTGGTATAATTGTTCCACCTTCCGGTATTTGTTCCTGCTAGGTAGCTCACAGTTAGCACAAACCACCCCACAGTAATCCCAGACCGTACGCACCTGTGTCTCCCACCACCAATCCCCGGTGTTGATTTCATTATAGATTCTTTTACCTTGTGAGTCATGCAATTTCATGGGCGTGTAATCAATGTCCTCACAGAATGGCAGATGTGATAGTAATAATTGAATGCATTCCAGGACATCCCGTTTGTAGAGCCTCCCCCCTTCTATATCTTCCACAGTCCAACTCTTTGGTCCTAATCCAAAATCGATTCGTTCCAGTAGAGCCTATAGATCGTCCGCGGATTGAAAACTTCGATTCGTATCACCATCAAACCCGTGTTCCATGTAGTCATGTATAGCCGTCTTCGTCGTATTTGAATCCATAAACCACTTCGCCAGTTCATAGTCTTTTGCGTTCTGAAAGGGTTTCCAGGGATTCCAGTCTGCACGTTGATGCTCCGAGTAGATTGACGCTGCACCATACGTTTTCCCTGCAGAATTTGGGCCATAAACATCAGCAAAAAAAAAAAGTCGCCCCGACACATTCCTGTCTTCTGGAAGGCCATATTCCGCCCGCTGAGTTTGTGGCCTTCCCGACCGCCTAGGCGAGCTGCTCCAAGCGCTGGTCTGTGTGGGCGCAACCTGCACACTGCACTGACCTCCTGGCGCTTGACTGCGGCCACCTGCGCCCAGATGTGGTACTTAGCGAAATCCAGTGGGCTGCACCCATCGAATTTTTCTAAGTCCCTGAAAACTCGGGACTTAGCAAAATTCACGTCACCTCCTCCCAGGCACTTAGCGATTTTCAAAAATCTCCAGGTCGCTTAGTCGTCGCTTAGTCGTCGCCAAAGCAATGCCTAATAAGACACCAATCTCCACCTCTCCCGTCCTTCCTACTATTGCTTCCCCCTATTTCCTCCCACCCATCCCCTATTCACTCCCACCGATCCCCTACCTCGCTGTACCATAGTACTTTGCTAACATCGTGACTTTTAGGCTTGAAGTACTAAGCTCTGCTTGCAAAGAACCTCCTAGGTAACGTCCTGATTCCGTTTATTTGACTCACGCTGATATGCCTCCTAGACTCGCTTCGATCCGCTGCTTCAGCTTCCTCTGCCTCTGCTGGCTACCTGCTTCACTGCTTCCGCCTAAGCGAGCTCAGGAGGCGGCTCAATTGGCTGGTCGATTTGCTGCCTGAGCTTCCTGAGCTTCCTGAGCTTCCGCCGCCTCCTGGAGGTCGTCGATCCGCTGCCTGAGCTTCCTCCGCCTCCGCCATATGGTCAATTCGCTGCTTGAGCTTTCGCTGTCTCAGTCAATTAATTGATTCACTGCAGCAGCCTCCGCTGCCTCCGCCACATGGTCGATCCGCTGCCTAAGCTTCCGCTGCCTCCGCCATATGGCCGATCCGCTGCCTGCGCCATATGGTCAATTCGCTGCCTGAGCTTCCGCTGCCTCCGCCATATGGCCAATCCGCTGCTGCAGCCTCCGCTGCCTGCGCCATATGGTCGATTCGCTGCAGCAGCCTCCGCTGCCTGCGCCATATGGTCGATTTGCTGCCTGAGCTTCCGCCGCCTCCGCCAATTGGTCGATTCGATGCCTGAGCTTCCGCCGCCTCCGCCAATTGGTCAATTCGCTTCCTGCGCCATATGGTCAATTCGCTGCTCAACCCCCCCCCCTACCCGTAGAGTACGAAGAACAGACACATGTACATATAGAACTATATAGATCCATAGAAATAATAGAACAATTGTAAACAAGCATATGGGCTAAAGCCTCCAAACTAGACTACAGGGCGACCTGCTGAAAATGTGATTCTGTGGGCGCACTGCTCTCCCCCCGCTGTCCTCCAGACACTCGTCAACCCTCCGTGGTCGCCCAGAGAATAGCTTCCTGATCCTAGGGCGCCCCCATGCCGACCTCTAGTAAGCTGTTGCCCAGACGTGAAGGGCAAAATTTACAACCTGAGGGAGGGCTATATTCCGCCCCGACCGCCCCGGTCGCCTGATGCATTGGGCAGACCAGGCGACAATCCGTTTTTTTGCTGATGTTTATTAGGTCCTTAGGGAGGTGAACATTCTAGATCTGGAGTGTGGGGGATCGCGGGCACAGGTAATCCACATCGCCAAGGCCTAGCCCTGGCTTCTGAAGAAACATCAGAGCTTCTTAATCGTCTAAAAAATTATTACATCTCTTTTTCCCTCTGGAAGCACTGAATTTATTTTATGGTGCTCAAGATTTGTGGGCGTTCCTGTGGGCGCTCCCGGGGGTGTTGCTTAGTAAGGCGAGGTGTTGGTGTTGCCATTTCCTTAGGCTATGGCGTTATTACCACCTTGCCTCTAACGAGACTGGCGTGGCGCATACTTGAGGTGGTGGTTTCTAGCAAGCGAGCCTTGGCATAGGCCGGCGCTGATCACGCAAAATCACTCGGCTCAATATGGGATCGGGGTGTTGTGAGGCTGAATGCCTAGACTGGAAAACGAGGACTTTAGTGGGATTAGGGTTAGATGGCCTTAGTCAGCATCTTGACTATATATACATGTAATGTCGGAGATCATCTCCTAAGGAGGACATGACAAGTTGAGGAATAGAAAGCCCTCAATTTCTTCTCTTTTCGTGGAACAAAACTCGGGGGGCAGAAAAGACTTAATTAATTGACTCGACACCATGAGGCCCGAGTTTATAGACAGAGCCGCACATACTAGTACAATAAAATTCCTCAACCCCTAGGACTCCCAATGCTCTCCCCGGCCCCACTAGACTCTACTACAGTAAAGTCTAGTATCGATACTAGTAATGTCGACGAGACAAGACATCTCGGGATCAGAACTCGAGACCTGATCTCGAGGCTGGACAAGACAGACTCTCTACAAGACAAGGTATCTCTGTGGGAATTTGTTAAACCTTGAGATAAGTCTCAAGATTCCGAGTGATATTAAATGATCGGGTTCAGCGATAGGTCCAAGCGACAGGTATCTCATCTCCCCCTAAATCATGCAAGTTGGCAGCTAATCTCTAAGCCTCAACTATTCTATGATTCTATCATTTGCATCCATTCAGACTCTTACGATCACCAATTCCCGACGCTAGTGTCACAAAACTCCCAACCCACCCCCAACAGTATACTTCCTCCTACTGAAAATGATGAGACAGCAGCCCTTCGGGTCTCGATGAGAAACCTCGAGCTAGAGCTCAAGACCAGTTCGATATCTCGAGGCCCACAAGACCGAAAACCCACGAGACGATAAAAATCAAGACATGCCCGATATGGGTCGACATCACTAAATCGATACCCGATCAGGAAGCCCATAAAGTAGCTACCGAATACTCTGAATTTTTGGATAGCTGTCCGAATAGTTCATGGCCCACGAAACACCTGGGGCAGTAGTGATACGCTAGGAGAAGCATAAGCAACGGGGAAGAACAAGGTTAAATAATTGAATAGGGTGTAAATATCTCTAACACAGTCCATTGTAAAATAGTGGGTACATGAGGTAGGAACGGATCGATTACTGATTCTCTGAAGACTGGTAGGGTGTCTCTATTTATACTTATGCAAGCCCAAGAGGCTTTTGTGTTCGGGTGCCTGTGTCCCTCTCATTCCCAGCTAGAAAGTACTCAAGCGGCCGGAATCCTTTCAGGTCATGTTACGCTAAGTCTAGCAGAAATTGAGGGAAATCGTTGGGTGTGGCAACCACGTGACCTGAAGAGATTCTGGCCTTGGGTATGGGAGGGGACGAGAATAACTCTCACATCCCTTATACCAGGCATCGACGATGCCACCGTATTCATTTCTAGTCATTATGCCGATCCGGTCCCTACACTTCACCAACAGTCCCCCCTCACGCTATCAAAGCTCATTATACGCCACCAACTCCTCGAAAAACTCCTGTTCCGTCCGAGTAGGACTCCCCGCACCGCTACTATATCCCTTCACAACCTTAACGCAACTCCAAATAATTACTTATCTCCACCAGCCCTATATCCCTCCAAACCTCCCTCCTCCTCCCACCCTAGCTTAAAAACAACAACACTTTTCATGGGCGCAAAAAAAACCCTAAGACCCTCCACCGAATTTGGCATACTCCTAATCTTCCCATGCTGCAGCCAAGACACGTTTGCGCCTAGCGCGCCCATGCGTACAGTTTGCATATTCACATCCACGTTCAAGAGGCCGACAACTTGGAGGGGTTTCACCCCAGTGCTGTCGTAGTCGACGAGGGCGTGTAACCGTAGAAGCATGGCACAGAGAGCGTGTACCAGTTTTGCAGAGTCGAGGAGCCACTTTTTGGCGCGCGTGCTCTCGAAGGTTAAGTGAAATCGGTCTTGCTTTTCTTAACTTCAGGTTCGGCGGCTATTCCATTTTCTTATTCGCTTTCTGTTGTCGAATAAACTGGATGTGATAATATTTGAATATACCTTTCTGGCTCGGAGTTGTGGCTACCTCGTTCCAGTAATTGGGCAACCTCCCCTTTTCCCGCACTTCATTGGAAGCTGACTTCTTGCGTGACCCTTGGGCAACAGGGGATTCATCAACGGATTCGGATTCGGAGACTTGCTATAGTGAATAAGCTACAAAATAGCTTAGAAAAACATGATTGATGCGACTTACACCCGAGTACGAATCCAGCTCGCTGTCAACCACATCATCGTCTCCCGTGGCAGCTGAAGAATCCCCCCTACTTGCACGTTGATGGGTTGTTGTGTTACTGATTCGTCTTTCAAGAACCACGCTGTCCTTGTAGATTTTTAATCACGGCCCACTCTTGGCTTTCTTACTCTTCGTGGTCTTCTGGCTGAGCCATTCTCGGGCGCGGCTGCGATCAGAGCTGTGACCCTATCCAAAACATTAGCGAATATTCAAAACCCCACTCACTGAGCTAAAGAACAGAGGAGTTTGCAGGTCCTCTGGGAGCCCGGTGAAGCCCACGGGGGCAGAGAACAGACGGGCTAGCGGGCCGTCTGTGGCTCCCGTGGAAACCACCGCTGGGTTCGCAAACTTACCGGTTGAACGACAGATAAGCATACAGGTCATCAGCATCCCAGCGGTAGTTGAATGATGTGGTGGAGGGGATGGAGCGATCGGATTGTTCGCTGCCTACGCAACAGGGGACTACCGTATCCTTGTACTTGAGCAGGAAAGCTCGAGCCTTATCACGTTGTTCTTCGTAGTGGTCGTCGTTCGCAATGGCAGTTAAGACTTTCGTCCATTTGATGATCGCAGTTCGATGGTCGTAGGAGGGGTCGTTGGGTCATGTTGGTTCAGGTAGGCGATGATGTCACAGTGGCTGAGAGGTTGGTTTAGCGGCGATAATGATGAGTCATCAATGAGTCATCAGATCAAACCTTACATGATGAACTCGCAACAGTAGAACTTTTGAGAAGCAAGAAGACGGAGGAGAAGACGGAGGAGGAAGAACCTGGTTGCCTTGCTATGTAGTAAGGATTAAAGGTACGTTGTGAAAGACGATAATTGTAGTAGTAGAATTGTAGAAGGTAAGGGACGGACCGACCACCATAGGTAGTATGGTGGAATGACTCTATAACCGACACCTGGAAAGCAGCTTACCCCGAGCTCGTATAACTAAACTCAACAATAGAAATTAACGCGAAAAAAACCCGCAAGATGTACGCCTTCCCAAGTGCTATCTCACCTAGGTTTTATTTCCCTCAAAAGTGATGTTGATGGCAAGAAATAGAAGCAATGAAATGCGTTTTTTTGGTGAGAGTGAAACTAGTGCTCAGGTGTACATAGGGTCATGATGAAAAAAACACGCTGTTTGCCTCACCAAAACCACAATTGATTACAGCTTCCCCAATTCCCCAATTCTCCAATGCTATATTTCACCAAATCAATACGCGGGATTATCTCTCTAAGATAATAGTAATAACTTTAAAGTTGAGTGACTATCCAAATTGTACTTCTCTTTGGGTTGTTGGCGTGCCGGTTGAGTTACTGGTTTCATGCCGGTGTCGGTTATAGAGTCAATCCACCATAGTCTCGGTACCCCTCCCCTTGCCGTGTCTTGGCGCGCTCCATAGAATTGGTTGCGCTAGACCCGACGACCTCCGAATCTAAGATCTGATAAGATAAAGAGGGTTGCCAAGCAAGTCTGGGCACGAGACTACCACCATAGGTCTAGGTATTTCGGAAATGTCTCCAGCATAAGTCTTTATATAAAAGTCATTGATATGCTAGGATCTTCTCTACGGTACTTAATTGGGAAGCTTGTTCATGCTGTGAGAATAAGCAATGGACCTTGTTACCAGCAATTTCTAGAATTCGATAAATTTATTGATAAAGCCTTTGTTTCCTGAGTAGAAAGAACTAACTGAGCTCGCACTGGTTCCGGGTTTCTTTGTTGCTTTGTCCACACACTCCCGGATTAGGAAGCTATACTCTATAGTAACACAAAATATCACTTGCTCTTCGAGTGACAAGCCGCGCTTGAAGTAGAGATAAAGATTTGATTGATTTACTCCCGACTGTAACACAGGCGCGAGTTTACCCCTTAGTCTGGTAAAAAATGCTGACCCCTGTCGCTGTGGCTCAGCTGAAAAACTGCGTATACTAACTGGATATAGCAAGTATGATCGGCTGAACGCCGATAATGTAGGTTCAGGTCTTGGTTGGGCATGAAGAATTATACTCAAGTTCTCTAGTTACTGTATCATGCCTACTATATCTAGTTAGTAGTCTCAGCTTTGCTTACTACGTCGCGGAATGACCAATAAAAAGTCTCCGCCCGGACAAGGGGATCAGCTTTACTAGACAAATGTACAGTCGTGCCCTACAAACTATTGAAAGCAAACCAAACTGTTGTAGATCGAGCTAGGGAAAAGTAAATTAAAAGAGAAGAAAACTATGGAAATACTGAGATCTGAATAACATCTAACAACTTCATATCACTACCTCCTTCAGAAATTATAGTCTCAATCTGCTAGCAGTCGTGCTCAACAAAGAGGAAGAGTGCCAAGACTTTTCGAACGGGATTGCACAGCGTAAAGGTGTTTAAGTTTATAAAGCCGACACTACAATGTAGGCTGCACCAACGGTTTCCCCCTGCTATCCCTTTCAGCTCAATATGCATCAGCAGCTTACTTGACCTTGCATTCTGTAATGCGATACAAATCAACCCACTTAATCAATCCCATAGACTTAAAAAGCCGTTTAAGAATAATAAATCGGAAAGAACCAGCTATTAAATATAAGATGCGTATTTTAGGAAGTACTTTTCACTACGATATACTAATCTTGAGCTCGATGCACCTAGCAGCTAGGCTCTAGGCTCTAGTTTTTCAGGTAGATATCTATGAGTCTTTTTTCACCCCTAGAACGGATTTTTATAAACCTCTATACTTCTAACCAAACGTAGGGTATCTAGCTTTGATGGGTAATCGACTGTGAGATCTTGCTAAGAATAATATAAACGAAAACGAACGAAAAAACGAGCGTACAAAAAAACCCCCCTGAAACGAACATAATTTAGGGTGTCCTGCAAGATACAATAGATAACCTATGATTCATGCGAAGATAACACACTCCCAAAGCTCGCCATACAGCCTTATGATCGGTTCCTGATACGTGTTACTTTGAGTTCACTAGTCACCTTCTAGTCTGCGTTAGTGAGTAGCGTATAAAGTAGGCTGGAAAGACTCATGCAGCTACCCACTGGGAAAACTCTCACTAGTTGGCTTATCACTATTTGGGTCGTCCCCAAGCACATCATATCCCGAGTGTGATCTGCCCCATAGTCGCCTATCTCTCACGCCATTTTTCTCGGACATTCCGGTGAACTCGGGGCCGTGGCTGTCATTAGAGTGTAGGATTTTTAGCGAATTGGTGGATGTAGGAACTGAAACACTGGCTGCAGGAGCTTCAAGCATTGAAGTTTTCTCACTTGCTGTTTCTATTGCGTCTGAGGCTTTACTTGGCATGGCACTGGATGTTTCAATCCACTGTACCTTATTAACATACGGCATTTCCCTCTCTTTCTTCAACCAATTCGAACAACCGGGCAGCTGTTCGCTCAGCAGCACATACATCTGCATGGGTGAGAGATCGACTGCTTCTAGGGTAAACTTGGAAGCTCCGTTGGCTGCTTTATTGTTGAATCTCTGGCGTGCGAAGAAGGCTCGGACTACCCAAAGGAGTAACCAGAGTAGAGGAACGACGATTAAAGTGTTAAGTGATAGTGACACGACCTCCCCACTGGTGATTACAAAGCTGCCAACACCAGGCTTGGGCTTACCAGAGTCATGGGCGCTATTGTTGAGTCCGTACGTGTTGGTTATCATGACGCTATCTCGGAGGATGTTCCGCGTCGCAACATATGATATGAGAACCAAGCGCTGGAGGTCGGCAGTAGAGTTGGCTATACTCGCGTCGAAAATTTTGCCTTTAGAAGGAGAGGAAGCAAGGATCGAACTGCCTAGCGTAGTCCAAATCAGGCTCATCATTGGAGCGGTCAGCTGTTTTCGGATGAGGTCCCGAATGACAACGGGAAGGTTTAGGCCAGGAAGCCCAGATCGTCTGTTGTTTTGGCGGCGTGTTCTTTATAGGTCCAAGTATCTTGCTGCCAGCAAGAAAGCACCGGCCGCCGATTCTCCACCTCAAAAAAACCATATTTATCGCGAAGAGCAGTAGTGGTGTACCATGGATCAGTCCCTTGGATGTAACTAATACGACCGACTGTCTCAGGGATGATGACATAAGACTTGTTTGATATTGGCTGATCTACAAAGCTAGTGTTTAGGAGGACTATTCCACTTGGGGCTCTCCTTAGTCCTATCCTGCTGACGCCCACTGGGATGCTGAAGGCGTCATAAGAATCTGTCACATTGGTGGACCTAGTCGTGTTAAACCACCCATATTCGAGGGTACAAGCACCTTTGACTTTAACACTAAAATGGACAGCATCTTTGTGCTGCAGTCCAAAGTCTAAGCCTGTTACGGTGTAGTCGTACGCGATCCGCTCCACTCTCTCGCCGTCAGGCCCGGTCCAGTCCATCACCTCCTTGGGGTAAACATTGACGATTTTCTGAAGTTCATGTCTTGCAAATTCAACGATTCCTGTAGCTCTCTGAATCGCTGCTCCTCTCGTTTGCTCACTCCTCATGTACGGGATCATGTCCTTTTTGGTCACCGAGCTAAAGAAAACACTTGCGGGATTGGCCGGAGCGACAGCGCCCTGCTCGAGAAAGCGGGATGGAACTATTATACCGGCCGCGATAGTGATCGCCCCTAGTAAGAGTGCAATAGCTATGATGGCAATGTCATAGAAGCTTGTTGATAAGTCTTTGGATTTGAAACACATGTTTGAGGCATGAATGACCAGCTGAGCTATGGCAGTCCACGGATCGGGGGCATTCCAAATCGCAACCAGAGCAACATATCTATTGAGATTTTGCTTCTGGGCTATAGAAAGGTCTCCTCCTTCAACGTAGGAACTGCCATTCTTTTCACGGTCCTTCGTTTCGAGCCGCTCTTCGGTCGGACAGTATCTGAGAGCGAAGTAAATGACTATCTGCCAGGCAAACCCGCAAACCCCAGCAATGAGGAGGGCATAGGCTGCGTTGAGGTACTCATATTGCGTTCTAGTCACGGCTAGACCTTGAATTCCGCCTGTTTCGAGGGGAATTATGAAGCGGGTCCATGTGAGGTAGGCGCTGGGGAGCGGGTTGCTAAAGGTGTCCATTGCTGGAGCGCGGCGAGCTCGAGTGTAACCGTTTCTATCCTTGCTTCCAAGTCAAATTACTGCAAACAGAAAACGAAAGTTTAGGCATCCCCGCTCTGGCTTACCGTAGGGCTTTCTAGGAATACTTAGGCTTGCGGATATAGGATCTATTGATCTATTGATTAAACGGGGGGTGAACTGAAGCCTTGAACAGAAAATATCAACGAAACGCGGTGGTAAACTGATATATCGATCTTGGCTAACCCGGGAGCTGTTTAGTGTTCATGTCTATACTGTAGGGATATTATATCTATATATTTTATCCCTAAGAAACGAGGTATTTTACGTTACAGGCATCGAGAGTAGGCTCGTTCCCGTCTCCACTGCTTACGATTGCTGCGCAGTATGGGGCTGAGGATAGCGTATGAGACTACATCGAGGGCACACGCCTGAGACTCTATTCGATGTTAACTTAGCTGCATCTACTTATCTGAGATTTCGAACCGTCCACCCGCCCACAAACCGAGTTTTTTGGGAGAGTCTGCTGGCAAAAGAGGGGTTGAGGAAAAACAAAAACATCAATTCAATGGTTGGCGGGCCTACCCCTTCCCCAGGGGTTTCTATCGATACCCCTCAAGCCTCAGGCAGCGAATAGAATACATAAGACTTTGAAACCTTATGCGTTTGAAAACTGGTTTGCTGCGCATGCATGTACAGTCCCGTTCGAAAAGTCTTGGCACTCCTCCTCTTCGTTGAGCACAACTGCCAGCAGATTGAGACTATAATTTCTGTAGGAAGTAGTGATATGAAGTTGTTAGATGTTATTCAGATCTCAGTATTTCCATAGTTTTCTTCTCTTTTAATTTACTTTTCCCTAGCTCGATCTACAATAGTTTGGTTTGCTGTCAATAGTTTGTAGGGTGCTAGGACTTTGCGAACGCGACTGTAGTCCTCTAGCGCAACCGGGGGTGATGAAGATGAAGATGAAGATGATGATGGGGATTGGGATAGCAAGCGTGAGTTGCTTTGTCATTTATTCGCTTAGAGAAAAATTACTTCTATGGCATGCACCCTTTCTAAAGTTAGTTCGTGCTGCTTACATCAGAACCTCAAACACTCTCCTACGTATACGCCTCCCTAGGTTTTATTAATTTTCTCCAAAAGAATTCTGTAAAGGGAGTGCTAAAGTGACTCCCAGCCGCATGACGAATCTGGCCGGATGGCGAATTCGGACAAAAACCCTTTTTTAACTTACATACAAAAAACCAGTACCCATCTCTTATCCATACCCATTTGTTCCGGGTCGCTTTGTTCCACACGCTCCCGAATTAGGAAGCTCTACTCCAACACAAAGTATCACTCGTTCTTACGCTTACTGACAAAGCCCTTGTTCTCTGAGCACAAAGAACTGACGACAATCTGTGAAACTAGCTACATAGGGTGAGTGTTTGCGAACCATCTTTTCACGCCCGGAGCTTACTTCGAGAGATTTATATGCATTTAACTCGAGTTGGAAGATTTAATCTTATTAAATGTGGGTTTTGATCCATCGCACTTAAGACCCGCCAAAACTAATATAGATCGAGAACAAAAGAGAGAAGAGCAAATAGAAAAAATTCCAAAAGAAAATAATCAAAGGCATCGCATCTTTCAAGATAGCTTATATATAACTCATGCAGGGATAAAACTTAATCCAAAACCTTGGGTCTTAATAGCTTTTATGCGCTCTACGCCGACATACACGCCTCGAGTTCTCTGCTACGTCCTGTTGAGGATAAGCTTCCGTGCACGTGATGGGTTAGCCAGCAGGACCATATTGGACGCTAGTTGTACCTTTATAAATGTTGCTCGCTTTGCTCTACCTTGTTTTTTCTATACTCAATACATTCCATCAAATTCATCAAGTCAAACTGCCGTTTAACACGTCCTCATAAACTGTTTACGCTATCTCGTCTCAGTCTCCTGCAGCACGTTAGCAGCTAAACCACAAAGTAGGATGACAAAACTCACGGGGCTGCTCGCCGGAAGTGGCCTCACTAACAACATCATATCCCAAGTGTGATCTGTTCAGTGGCCATGTATTTTTCAAACTCTTTCTTTTAACGAGTCTAGTGGCCCCGGGGTTGTGGCTATTGGCAGGGGGTGCAGGAATTGAAGCGGTTCCTAGGGGGGTTCCGAGCATCGCGGTTTCCTCGCTTTCAACTTCTGCCATATCTGGAGCTTGGCTTGGCTCGACATGATGTGCTTGGGTATGCTTCTCTCTCTTAACATACGGCATCTCTTTCTCTTTGCCCAACCACTTCGTCTGAAAGCTGGACCATTGCTCAATTAGGAGTGCATACATCTGCATAGGCGAGAGATCGACTGATTCCTCGGTAAACTCGACAACATCCTTAGCTGCCCTGATGTTATATCTGTGACGTGCGAACATGGCTCGGATCACCCAAAGGAGTAGCCAGATTAACGGAACAACAATCACAGTGTTGAGTGATACCGATACGACCTCACCACTGGTGATCACAAAGCTACCAATACCAGGTTTGGGCTTGCCAGAGTCTCCATGAGCGCTATTGTTGAGTCCATTCATGTAAATGTTGGTTATCATGGTGGTATCTCGTAGGATGTTTCGTGTCGCAACATATGATGCAAGAACCAGGCGTTCGAGGTCAGCAGCGTAATTAGCTATACTTGCATCAAATACCCGACCCCTGGCACCTGTGGAAGAAAGAAGGATCGAGTTTCCCAGCGCAGTTCCAACTTCGAATATCATCGGAAGACCCATCCGGTCCGGAATGAAGTCGTCTAGAACGGCGGAAGGAATATCTAGGCCAGGAAGTGTGCTTAGGTCATTGACTGTTTCAGCGATATGTCCTCCGTAGGTCCAGGTATCTTTTTGCCAACAGGAAAGTACCGGCCGCCGATTGTCCACCACGAACAATCCTCCGGGAGCGGCAATCGTGGCGTACCATGGATCAGTTCCTTCGAAAAAACTGGAGCGGCCAACTGTATCAGGGATGATGGCATAAGACCTGTTTGATGCTATCAAGCCAGCTGTTAACACCAAAACCGTTCCGCCTGTGGGCCTCACTATCCCCACCCTGCTGACGTTTACTCGAGTATTAAAGACGGTATAGAGGTCGGTTTCATCGCTGGACATAGCTGTGTTAAACCACGCATACTCAAGCGTACAAGCCCCTTTAACTTTGACAACAAAGTTGGCTGCGTTTTTGTGCTGCAGTCCGAAGTCTAAGCCTGTTACGTTGTAGTCGTACGTAGCCCTCTCAATCCTCTCGCCGCCAGGTCCGGTCCAGTTCATTACCTCCCCAGGGTAAAAGTTGACCTTTTGCTGAAGCTCGTGTCTTGCGAACTCAATAATTCCCATAGCTCTCTGAGCCGATGGCGCTTTTGTTTGCTGGATTTTGACATATAGCCCAGGGTCCAGTGAGTTTGCATAGAAGATGCTCACAGGATTGACTGGAGCGACTGCACCGTGTGCGAGATACTGTGACGGAACTAGTATGCCAGCCGCGACGGTAGCCGCCCCCACCAGAAACGCGATAGTTATCATCACGACATCGTAGCAGCTTGTCGGTGAGTCTTTGGCTTTGGAGTACGTTGTAAAAGCATGAATGCAGAGTTGTGCTATGGCGGCCCACGGATTGGGGGCATTCCAAATCGCGACGAGAGTAATATACCTATTAAAATTTCGCCTTTGGGCCCCGAGTAGGTGCTCATTCTCAGATTCGGGGATCCTTTCTTGGCCTTTTATTTGAGGTCGCTCATTAGTTGGGTAGAATAGAAGAGCGAGGTAGACAACGAGCTGCCAGGCAAACCCGAAAATTCCAGTGATAAGAAGAGCGTAGGTTGAGTTGAGATACTCAAATTGAGTTTTGGGCATCGCCAGGCCTAGAATTCCGCCTGTTTCTAAAGGGATTGTGAAGAGAGACCATGTGAGGTAAGTGCTAGGGAGTGGGTTGCTGAAGGCGTCCATGTCTGGAGTGTGGAGGAGGTAAGTACTACCCCAGATTCAAAATCGAGTTGTTAGAAACAGAAAACATAGATTCGAGCCTGTTCATTCTTGTTTACCTGAAAGCCTATCTGATAGTTGGAAACATAAGGCGTATCAATTTGTTGATAAAGTGGATTGCGGGTTGATCAAAAATTTGTCGAAGTAGTATAAATCGTGTGCGGCAGGATTCTATACCGTGCGCTAGCGCCAAAAGAAACTGATGATAAACGAGCCCGTAATAGATCTTGGCTAAATTATGGGCCATCTAGGAGGTATTTAGCATATCCCTATATAATTACTAGATATAAAGATACTATATACTATACTATCTATGGAAATAAAACTACGGAGACCACTCGTGTTACGATCACAGCTATTCTCATGTCCAGCCCCATGCTGCGTAGCTTGCTGCGGCAGATTACAGCCATCTAGAGCAAATTCTTGATGAGATAAATAAAGACTATCTGATGTGTTGACTAAACTGACTTCAGATTGGCCAAGGCTTACTTGAAGCCTGGCGAAATTCCACAAGATTAGCAACGATAATCGAACGGTCCATTATTTTGCCAGTTATTTTTGGGCATGGACTGCTGGTAGAAGTGGGGTTTGAGAAAAACAAAACATCAACTAAGTATTTGGCTTCTCCTTCTCCGATGCGGTACCAGGCATGTGATTTCTCAAGGGCCCAACACCTTGCGGACTAATATGTTGCGCACAATGCCCCGAATCCCTTTGCCCACATTCCAATTTTACAAAAATAAGCTGGAAGTTTGCAATTGGTTAATCAGGAAAAGTGTGCATGAATCGTACAGCCGGCCAGCTCGCACCATCGGGAGATGCTGTGCACAGTTCGTGGGTGAATGAAGTTTGTAAACTAGGCCACCTTTGCATCTCATATAAAGTCACATATTCAGCACGGTTTTGTATGGCATACGAACTTAGCGTATCGGTATATATACCCCACAGACGTCATTCACCAACGAGTAAGCAATTGCTTCTCTGCAGATCTGGCAAGCACCAAGTAGGCACAGCCTCCCACAAACTAGTTGCCGCTGTCCTTTTGTTGTTGTGGAGGTAAGGTATAACATAGGTCTTTAGCTATATATACTATTACTTAGTGCGCGACCACTTTACTCTCTTCGTGCGATGGTTTGTATCCCAGCCCACATAGAATATAATATATATTTCACTATAGTTATGCAAATATATTACCACACAACGACAATAAAAAGGCAGCTGCAGCTAGCCTGGATAGGTAGGTTTCTGGTGGCTTGATATAAGATGACTATTTTTTGGATAAGGCGCATGCGTAGGCTAGCCATAAAAAAGGAGCTGGTCGTGAGATCTTTCCTAGGGAACATCAAAGCTGGCTGTGCGACCAATATTTGCAGTATTCCTAGCTCAAGCTTGCGTTTGGAGCCGTGGGGGTTTCGGACTCGCCCACACCTTTCATATTGTTTCTTTTGGTGTCTTAAGTAGAAAAACAACTTTCTACTTTTACTAACTGTCATAGAATATAAGACGTGGGAAGCCAGATTACCTTTCGGGTTCTATAGCTTAATTAATGAGCAACGAATATATGTGCACAAATTTCTCCCTAGAGAATTTATCTCGGGGAATCAATATATTCTTGGAGAGTATACACATATTTTTGGGGCATGCCTTAAACAAGTCAGTACAACTTTCATTAAAGAAAGTTGTAGAGTTCGAGATGGATACGGCGTAACACTCCCTGGCCGCTCATCCGGTTAGCAGAGCCGGATTTTAAGGGAATAATTCTCTACTCTTAAGTGGTTGATGTTTGTGCACCAGGCTGAGCCCATGCCTCATATATCTAGGATTTTGTATGATTGGGGGTGTTTCACAGAAACATGCCTCGAAAGCTTCGCTAGCGTTGGCGTTGCTTTGGCACCAGTGGCGTGGTGATCCTCTGCTCTTGGTTGGCGAATCGAGCGCGAATCGAGCTCCATCATGAAGGATCAATAAGCCACCCTTGCCGGACTGCCGAGTCGACACCAACGCTAGCGAATTTTTCGGGTTTTCACGGTGCTGGTATTGAGTCCTGGCATGATAAAATAATGTACCGGAAAGGGAAAAAAAACATGACATCATCATAAAGGTGATTTTTTATGATTGTGTTTTTCTCGAGTGGAAAACAAGCCAATAGAGGAGATGATTGACCTAAAAGCACTATAGACCTGTAGCTATTTTCACGTGGGCTCAAAGTTATCTCACAAACCGACCCCCAAAGCGGTGGCGACTCAACGCAGTGTTGACTGAAACCTGATTAATGAGACAAGCTCTCAACAGGGGGGGTCCAGCTTTGCCAGTCTACCTATGGGGTAACGACCCTAGACCTCCTAACGTTTCACTTATTTTCCTCGCCGGGTTTTCGCGGTATCACTAACCTCAAGATTCAATCACACTACGAGAAAAACGCCGATTTAGAGGCTTCTGTCATATTGCATCCGCCATTCGTTACATTCGTTAAGCCTTTACCAATGACCCGCCTCGTCTGCTGAAATTTGCAAACAAAATTGAAAAGCACACCTTATGCAAGGCTTCAGGCTACAGCCTAGGTGCAAGACACTAAAAACCGCGAAGCACAAAGGTAGTGTAAAAAGGTAGATTTATGCAATAATAAATGTTGGAGCCGCTAGAGTACGGGTTCAGATCAGTTGATAAGCGGACCCTAACCCCGGAAACTAGCGGATGAAAATTAAGACTAGGCATTGAGATACCGTATTATCTCGGGAATAGGGGATTAGCCTGGACTAGGCTTCTAAACCGGCCCTCCAAAAGGCTAGGGAAAATGTTAAAAGTGACTGCTAAGCATCAGAAATCGCTGCCCAGCCGACAATTTACTTTCCTACTGAAGTAATTTTGATTAAATTATGGGATATTTTGGCCTAGCCTAGTCCAGGCCGGTTTCGGTAGCTATTTCAAAAACCCATGCAAAGATGGCTTCTAAACTTAAAGAGCATTTGTGCACTATCTTCAGCTGGAGCACCCACTTTGACGCGCTTTATGCTATCCCTGCCCACGGATCGGGCAAAGCAAAATATTCGAGCACAAGCTTCAAATGTGATTTTACGAGGGCCAATCCGGAATCTGCCCGCTCCTTCTCCCCCGCATCCCCGATTCCCGTTCTCTAGAGGAATATCTACGATCTTTCGTGGTAACGGGGAGGTGAATTCACATCCTATTGGGACCTGCAAGCACAATTGGCGGAAGAACGAACCCTCGGGCGTTTGGTTTCTGCCAGCCAAGGCTGAAGCCTCGGTAAGCTGAAAGCTTGTACAGCTCCTCACTAAAGCGGGTGAAGAAATTTGAGGCTCAGAAGCGAGAGTCTTATTGGACTCTCGGGTTTCTGATAGAGATTCTAGCAGTCGGAGTTGGTCATATAATTCCGTCTACTACCGCTTGTTTCTAAAGTAATCTTGATCTTCAGCGGACACAGTCGCTCCTGGGGTCACAGCTGCAAAGCTGCATTTTGAATGTAGGGTAATGAGGAATGAGACTTGGAACTAGAAATCTCTATGGTTGTGACCTTCGTTCGTCAAAGCACTAGTTTCGTCATGACCTTAGGAGCGACTGTAGTTTGGAACATATGCATAAGGCATCAACATGTCTTATGAATATATTGGAATAAACTGTAGGAGATGATCCTATACATACCCTACTTTCATGATGGGCAGGAGCTCAAGACGTGTTGGGCTTCAGTTGGTTCGCTATTACTTACGGAGATCGATGTCCGATCGAAATACAGGGGAGAATGGCAGTGGACAACACCATAACGCACCTATAAGATCCAGTGTGCATGCAACACCTATTAGTATTGAAGATTCCTCAATCAAAACACGATACCAAATGTTACCCTAATCCCCTAACTCGGTTCACTCGAGTGCAATGCCCATAAAGTACTACTCATCGAGCGGGAGACGTAACATAGATGCACAAATGGGGCACTCGACTTGAAGCTCGGAGAATCGCCGAACAGGAATTCCTACCTGGAAATTTGGCACCCCATATAGCTCTTAGTGCCAGAGCCTTGTAGTGAAGTTCAGTAAACTTGATCTTAGGGAGCTAGCTCCATACTTCGTTCCCCACATCCCCGCTCGCTAGGCCTGAAAAACGGAGGCCATATGCACCTTTCCGTCTTTCCGTTCCGTATGCTAGCTAGGCACGGTGGCCAATGGAATTGTTTGAATAGAACAACCTTGGCTTCACATGCGATCGGCTCCCCACAATTTAATCAGGCAGTGGTGGACAGTATATGGTAGGCTCGCTCCCATTCCCACTTACCATAGGTTGTCCTACGATGCACAGTATGGGCTAGGCACGAGGCTAAGTGTATGGTAAGTACCGAGTTTCCGAAATCCATTTGTGGAAGCGACCCTGCCAAAACCTGAGATTTTCCCAAAAACATGCAGGTTAGAACGGTAGGTTTTTTCAAACGAAAGCTTCATTGAGCTTCATAGAAGTTTCCGGCTATGGCCCGGTAGAGACAAAAAGAGTTCTAGGCACCTTCCCATAACTTGCTGCAAATTCAGCCAGGCTCGATGCACATAGCTTATTCCTGTAGTTAATCCATGCCCCGCTAAAATGAAAATCGGATACCAATGGCGGTGATAAAACAAGCCACTTTAAGGAGTTAGGGAGATGAGTATTAGCTAGTAATTGGTGAGATATTCCAAAGACATAGCCGGTTTTTCTCTAACAATCGAGCTGGTACCATGGCTATGGTACCGGACCGAATCCTAGGAAACAGCACAAAAGTAGCCATGATCATATGAACCGAGTTGTGGCATAGATAGATAGGTTGTAGTGTCTCGCCCACTCTCGTGCCTAGCCTCATACTACGGTCGCTCCTAGGGTCACGACGAAACTGGGGCTTTGACGAAAGTAACCTGCAAAGCTGCATTTTGAATGTAGGGTAACGAGGAATGGGGGGTTGGAACTAGAAATCTCTATGGTTGTAACCTTCGTTCGCCAAAGCACCAGTTTCGTCTTGACCCCAGGAGCGACTGTACTGTATGGCATGCAGCAAGCTGCGGAGTATGGGGCTGGGCACGATACTATGTCTCACCTCCAACTGCTTAGGTAAGGTTTATAACCCAATTTTATCAGGCAAGGATTGACACAAACAGGTATATTTCCTAAGGCTGAAGTTTAGCCGAGGACTTATATCACTTTCAGGCATCTGATCCGTATGGAGGAAAGCCCCAATAATTTAGTCCTAGCCCGAGCAACTATTGAGAATCAAGGATTGCTTATCGCTGGCGATTTTTCTTCCTAGGGATTGCAGCCGCTGAAAGGGTGGTTCTAGGACAGAATTGCTCTGGCATCTCAACAAGAGCAGTGGAGGGGTATTGATCTCCTTTCTATAACGAAATATTCGATTTGTTACCCAAGTCTCGTTATATATACCCTCTGCCTTGTTGTCCCCTCCGCCGCCCTGTTTGAATCGTAGTTTCAACTACTTATCATTGTATCTCAAAATAATTAGTACTTGTAACCCGACTTGATACTAATGGATTCCTCCGCCATTGGTACGATTCACCACTTGAGACATGTTGCCTAAACACTTCCGCAGTCGTAATACATCCGCAGAATTATTTGTTAAAGCACTGCGGCGGATCGACGAATAGGACTTAAGTGAAGTTACACTTACGGCTGAGTATGTTATACTTTCCTTAGCTATAGGCAAGCTGAGTTGCTCTGCTGCAGGTTTTCAGCTGGCCGGCACGCCACCTGCAAGAAGCTGCAATTGAAACTTTTGGGTTGTACTTGTTTTAGAACTTGCTGGCGGTGGTTTGGGCTGGGGATAACTATCCCCGATAGCGAGATTCCGCGCAGTTCCTTATTTTCAACTATATATAGGACGTTTTCTTTATATAACTACAAGTGAAAACCCTCTGTGATCCTAGCTATAGTCCATTATCTCCAGCACCCTTCTCTAGCCTATTCCATCTCATATTCAAAATGTCGAAATTTCTTGTGCCTTTTATCATCTCGATTTTTCTGACTTCCCCCGTTCTTAGCCAAGTCCGTGATATTCAAGATGTCTGCGACCAAACACCAGATATGCAGTTGTTCGGTCAACTTATGAGGCAATATCCAGAGATCTATAACCTTTATGCCGGAAATACGAACAGCACTATCTATGTTCCTTCCGACGATGCAATGAGAGCCCATTTTCAGACTACCGGCCGTATTTTCCGCCGGAAAGACCCTTCTACTGCTCAGGGCAACATGCAAACAGAACATTCGCTCAACTGGGCGTACTCAAGAAAGGTAAAGAGAGCAACAGATACATTGAGATCGGTAAGGATCACAGCCGACAGAGAGACTTCCCCGACTGGAAGAAACACTGTCATTGTAAAAGTCAGTCCTGGTTCCGGGCCCGGCAATAGCAAGCGTCAGCTCCAAACCCCTGCAACACGACCATCAACAAATGTCACTTTGTATACTGGCGCTGGCGAGAAATCTAATATCCTCTTTGGCGATATCGCGTGCCGTCAGGGGGTTGCCCATGTAGTCGACGCGTGAGTTTATTCCCTGAGCCTAGGCTCATATATACAGTTAGCCCTAGCTCTCTAGCTAACCCAGCCAAAGTGTCTTCAAACTCCCGATTTCAGTGACAGACACTCTCGCATACACCAACCGCACGGCGTTCCTACGCTCTATAAATACGGCGAGTCTTGCAAACAGCTATAATACCGCTGACCAAATTACCATCTTTGCACCCACCGATGCGGCGTTTGCGAACCAAGCAATTCTCGTCAGTGAAGGCATCCAATACCATGTTGTTAACAATACTGCCCTCTACACCCCGTATCTCAAAGATGGCGACGTACTCGGGACTACCCAGGGGAACCTCTATGTTACTGTTGTTAATGACACATATTACATCAATTGCGTCCGCGTGGTGCAAACTGACGCAATCACATATAACGGCGTGATCCATGCTGTTGAGAAGGTTTAAATTTCAAACTCATTTTTTTGGATTTGCTCTGACTTAGTGCCTCTAGATCTTGACCCCTCTGTCTACTCCACCATACTGCGGAGGTGGAATAACCCCTCAATCAAATTCAACTGGAGTCTTGCAATACACAGGTGTTGGACCGGTGAATAAAGTAATAAGTTTAATGGCTATCATTGGTATTGTATCTTCTGTGGTAGCTTTGTCTCTTTAGATGCTCTCTCTATTCTCTGGGGGTTTTGGGTGTGGGTTTTTCCCCCTGTTGGAGAGTAATTCGGCACAACACCATCTCTCATTTAAATAATGTACTTACTCGGTGGTTTTTGAAATTCTTAGCCTGGAATTTATATCATCTGAAGTAGCTTTATGGTTCCGTGGCAAGCGGTGAGTTGTTGTGGTCTACGTCTCAGGTGTTTGCTCGGTGGTTCGTGTGGCAGTTATGTATATTAAACACTTACAACCATTGAGATTAAAATAAGAATTTTGATCTAGGCTAGGCTTGGCCATCATTGTGACACCCCTTATGTTACTGTACCAGTAAACTCGTCAAAAACATTGTTCTCGTAGCTCCATCAAACATGGTCACTCAGCAGTAACGCCATACCCGGACGCCCCTAAATCTGATCCCACCGGTATAGTGGCTCACAGTATATGTACCAATACCTATATGGAATTACTCGGCTCTTATCTGCTACGGCTTAGTACTGCTTTCGGGATGTTGCCCTAAGGACTGAAGAGTCGAGTGTCAGAACATATACATAAATACAATACCAAGGGGACGGCAAATTATAGTTACAAACCAAGATTTGGGAGACGGCACAGACATAGTGTTTTGGAAAGAGTTCTAATTCCATATAGGTAGCGATCGGGATATGATAGTTTTTGAAGCTAGACGCTGAGTTGTACAGTATTTTATGTTATATCAGCGTATATTGTAGTCTATCGGAACCCTGTCAGTGATCTTGGGAACGATATAATACAAACAAGAATCAATGGTAGTCACCATATTTTATCGAAAGAAATGGCATTTCGGTAGTGATCCTTGGGAGGCTCAATAATTGCCGTTTTGGTTTGCCAGAACCAGAGATATAAGGCCCCAGGACTACCCGCCAATATGTTTCTTGTCTGTATTACGAGGAGGTAATGACAAAGTGTCCTATGAATCCCCTAGGGGCGTCAATGGGGGAGAATCAAAAATAAATGAGCTCCTGTGGCATTGGCAAATGATTTCATCTGGTACATCATGATCTCTAGTGAGGTGAGTAATAAGGCCGGCTAAGAATCGGGGACCGAGACACCAACTACAGAATGAACGTGCGCGGGGACGAATGGATCTCCGGAATTAAGGATGGTAGGGATTATTAGTTAAGGATTAAACCTAGAGCGACAGCATGTGAGAGGGTCGGTGGCGCGAATATCTTAGGCTAGTGTCAGTCTTAGGGTTATTGCGCTAATTCTCTTCGCGCAAAACACTATGGTGGTAAACGTGATGATTGCGGAAAAGTTATACTATGAGTGACTGTAAATCTTAGGGTAGATGGCCCGCAGCATAAGGATATAGAGATGCCAGAGGAAGAACAGCGGAGACAAGGAGAAAAAAGATAGATAAAAATGCAGATTAAGCATATCTCTGTGTATACAGCTTAACCAAACGACAGGCGATAAATCTCAAAGATATTCCTTTAACTTCGACCCTGCACCCATAACGCCGTTTTCGATATCCTCAAATTTACTCCTTTCATTCCACAATAGCCACTCCAAAACCGCCATCACTAGCTGCTCCTTGAACACTGGCACCTCGCTTATCCTGAATGTCGCTAATCTTAGTAAATCGCGGACGTAGATAAACACCCCCACTGCGTCTTTATCGCTCATCTTTGCCACCAGTCGCGCCGGTCGAGGGTTAGGGTAAGTATAAGTTCTACTACCAAGTTTATCAAGAAATTCGATCAAACTCCTAATCGCCAGCATTTCGAAGATCCTGTAATGGTTATATCTTTTATTGTTCTGCTGTTGGAGTAGTTGGTAGATCTCGAAATGGGTTTCGTAGAATTTGCCCGGAGCAATATTTTGCGCGGCTTGGTACTGTTCAAAAATATATTCTGGCGGATCCCTTATTCTAGTCTCGCCTAATGGGAGCCCTAATTGGTCGTTTCCAAGGCTAGATTCGCTTGCTGCCGGCTATTATCTCATCACCCAAGTTACTACCAAAAACCACTTCCTAAAGGGGAATAAAAATCAATACCCCGGTATACTCCTTCAATGGGCGATGATCTTCCAACGCCTCAAAAAACGGGCGATTATTTTCTAAAAGCCACTCCAAAAAAGCGATGAAAAGCTGCTCCCCGAAGACCTCCGTTAGGGTCCCCGTACCACTTCCAAACATCGATGCCCGTCCCCCTGTAAGCCCTAACATCCTCGCCATCATGAAAAAAATCTCATTCGCAAGATCGTCGTCCATTTTTGACACCAGCTTTGCAGGCCGAGGTAGATGGGGTCCTTGTGCGTATAAGGGCTGGGGTGTGCGCGTGTGCGTGAACCGAACACGCGAAAAGCCGGTGACCGCTTCTTGGAGGATGGCACTCTCGAGCTGATCTCGATAGATTTTACATCGATGGTTATTTGCAATTGAGGCTTCGGTGCTATGGAGCATACGATAGATCTCCAGATGTTTTGCCCAGAGCTGACCGGCAGGCGCAGGTTTTTGGTATCGTGCGATAATTTGTAGGAAATAATTTTCCCGCGGAGGGTTGGACGAAGGCTTAGGGCCGCCGCCGCCGTTACGTTTTTTCTTCCGATTTCCCATTGCGTGTGGTGATGGCTTAAGCGTTAAGGTTGGGGACGAGAGCCAGGCCCGCAAGCTTCGGCGGCCTGATTCAATTCAGGCAACCAACGGATTAGATAATTGGCGACCCCGCATTTCAGCACGTTTTACAGCTAAAGTGCAATATCTTTCTCGGGCAAGCCCATTAGTAAGAAATTGCAAAATATGGCCCCCTTCATGAGTCAAGCCCGGCATGCGAGATTAGTGGTTGTAAATATTATATGGTTTTAATTAACTACGGCAGGACTATCGGAAACTTCCAATTTGACAGCAATTTAATACTAAGCATTCATCAGTGCCTATACAGTGCTGTTCCTGCAACAAATATAAAAATATCCAATGATATATCTCATAAGAATGTACTTCGGTTAGCGTTCTGGTAAGTTTTGTTAAATATTAGAAATATTAGCGAAGCTTGATTAGTACTAGCGCCATAGCCCTAGCCAACGAACCAGAATCTTAAAGCACCAGATACCAATAGAAACACACAAGGTGTGGAGGTTTGTAGGAAAGACACAAAAAATTGAATATTCCTCTGAAGATTCTGGATTAGCCCTATGAACTACTTGACGATTATTTGATTATTCAGATGCCAGAAACCCTAACCCCACGCTCGAGCCGTATTCTCTGGCTCACCAACACTCATTTGACCCTTAATACAAGACTAAGTCAGGCCAGGTGCGGGTTAGGGTTTTTAGGCCATCTAGATACTTTAATTTTCGTCGAGTAGTTATATTTTATAGCGGACTACTGACCGAATACCTCAATCCCAGCTCCCAGCTCTTCAGATCAAGAATCCGCAGCATTTGCGATATAATGTACCATTTCACATTTTACCTGAAGATTTAAGGAGAATTGTACTATCTTGGGATTATAATGCTACGCGAAGCAAGGAGTTTTGGAAAAAAATTCGTGGGTGACAGCCGGCGAATTTTATATCATGAACGCGTTTGATGTAGACTGGTACCAGACATTCGTGGCATGATAAGATATTCGACGGTTTGAGGATGTGTATGATCATGAGTAAATTACGTCACTGAATCTCGATTTTGAGTAGTTATTCCGACACTGCGCCCTAACAAACCCTAAGAATACTATGAATACTTCAAATTCTATCAGATGCGCTAATTGATCTTTTCTATGTCAGGAAAAAACTTCATTTATGATTGTAAAGTGTCTAAAGTAGAACATTCTGTGATGTACCCTGTATGTGACAATACATACACAAAGATTATATACTTGAGGGTATATCGAATAATTTTAGGCAGCAGAAAGCACAAGATGATGGATTCCGTTCATGCCATAGATTGCAGTACATGGTACTCTAGTATATAGTGGAGATGAAACTGCGTGTACAAAAAGGACGATGAAACGGGCCCGGGGAGCACAGATTAGATTTAAATTTAAAGATAGGATTATCATGGTGGGAAAATTAAGTTAGCCTATGTTTAAGCTAGCACGCGCAGTAGATTGCTCTACTGTTGCCACTTGACTACATGTAGTAAGAATGGCGCTAGCACTTTTAGTACGCAGTACACTAAAGCTCTACCACTCTAATTTCCCCACCCTCACCCTAAGGGAGTGTGACAGACTAACCAATAGCCAAAAAGAACTCTCTGGCGGGGAATTGAACCCCGGTCACTCGCGTTCAACAAGTGTTATCAAACACTGTTTTTGACAGGCGAGTATACTAACCACTATACTACCAGAGAATTTGTTGAAACTCTATCAGATCTGCATACCAGATATTGAATGGCTATACTTCAGCCACTACCTAGACCCCTGATACAAATATTGTACAAGTGAAGCTCCCACTCGGTGCGTCCTTTTTCTTTAAAGTTGCATGTTTTTTCCTGTTACGTTGCCATTCTGTTAGGCCTGGTTTTGGACATTAGAAAATAAACTAGTAAGATCATATTGTAAAGGGGCCCTCCTATAGACAAGGAGTATGGAGCCTGACCATGCAAATGTGTAGAGAAAGAAATAAAACAGTCAAGTAGTAAAGTAGCTCGCAGAAACTAAATATAAATAAGATTCGTCTTCGCAAGAAAACAAGCTTGTTCGCAATACTCAATGAGAGGATAAGGATTCAATAATGGCAGTTGGTGTATATGGGGTTTGGAAAGAGGAGAAGGGTGCGCGTACTTATTGGGAAAAAGCGCGCTAGTCTTTAGCAAGGGCTTGGAGCTCATTCGAGTTGTTTTCGGATTTTTTTCCACGCTAGTTACTCACTAAGGTCAGGCATATGGAGATGGTCTCACAGTTTTTGTATGGTGACCTCGCAGAACGGAAAATTCCGGTGTTCTGTCTCCACTATCTTGACTCGAGTAATACTTAGTCTCGTAGTCGACTTGCTACGTAACAATCCTCTCCCATATTGGGTGTTGACGCATTGTGAAAGAGCTCCACCAAAAACCTTGGTTTTAGCGAATGAGCGTCCGATTGCGAAACTACTGAGACTACTTGATACTCCTATAATAATGATAATACAGTAGGCTCTCGATATAAGTATACGCTCGGGACCAAAAAATGTATGCTTATATCGAGGCTATGCTTGGCTCGAGGTAGACTTTATATGTGCAAGTGAAAACGGGACCGCCGAACCGTATGCCTACGGCACGAATATGCTTCTAAAGAGTATGCTTATGCGAGAGTCTACTGCAATATAGAACATCGTCGGCGATTGGTGGTGACGTGAGGAGGTTAGCCCTCAAGCAGCCGAAACCCTCCTCTAGATCCTACTCGGTTAGACTAGTTGAGAGGCGGTATCCCTTACTATGTCCGCGTTTCAATCACTTTTAGACAGGAAACTACTTGAAGGAGGGTGTCGGATTTGGAGGTAGTCAGTCCATAAAAGGTGGAATAGGGCCTTTTTCTAGTGACTTCACCGCCATCACGGTGTGATACTAACTGTTTGCTACCCTTTCGGGTTTGGATAGCGTGCCTGAGAACGAACGAAGGGATCCTCTTGGCGTAGGAGACTATCTTTCTACCGGGTCTGGCTATTTTCAACATTTAGTCTCGTGCCTAGCCCTAACCTAGTAGCTTGCTGACGGCAACAGCACGTTGCTGGGTTGGGAGTAGGGATGCCCTCGGAAACTTACAAAGTGTATCATACGCGTATGATACGTTCGTTACCTATACGTACAGTAAAAATACGGCTGAATAATGCAAACTCCTGTCAGTTTTTATTATTCGCTGGGAATACAGCTCATCACAGGCTAGTTTTGTAAAGTTAGTCCTGGCTTATGTGGCAATGAGTCCCATTTCATGTGGTAATGAGTTTGGGTTTTTCTTTCCATACGTACGATACAGAAAGATACGTATGATTCGGGTAAGGAACGTAACGTGCTGAAATTAAGGCTGCCCTAGTTGGGAGACTGCCGTTGTATTTGGCGAAGCCCATGGCATAAAGCAAAATGGAGAGAAAGATGGCGTGGAATAGGCCAATTGGATTGCCAGAGCCCCAGGGTTGGGGTTATGTACCACGAACAGCACTTTTCTGTTTTAACGTAGCCTAGATATCTGATTGGCCCCTTTTGCCCATACGGGCTTTGTTTGATAATCAGGATAAGAGATATAATCCGTCGTTTGTTTCTCAAGTTGAGCGCTCGAAGGATCTGGGCCAATTCCCAATAACTCTGGCTCAACCGCTCAAACAGTGCACTTTCAAGTGTTCTGGCAATTTTCAGCGATGATGAGTTACAAGTATTATTATAAGCCCGCCTCTATCAAACTAGGTTGTTTAAACGATAAGAGAACAATGGGGAGGTGATCACGTGAGGGGAGAGGGGGAGCTAACCAATGACCTAACTGTGAGGTTTAGAGATAGAGATCTTCCTCCCCACTAACAACGCAACTTCATCAACATCAAACCTTGCTGACGATAGCTTGACCTCTTGTCCTCCACCAACAGAAATCAGCATACTATTCTCTCGTACGATCTATCAACGTCTGCTCAACCATCTCAGACAGGATGTCTGACTCTGTGCCTCGCAACCATCCAATCGATGAAGAACATGATGGAAATTATCCAATCGACGAGGCGAATGATGTAAACACCGCTCAGCAAGAACTTGTGTTAGATCAACATCCAAGCTTGGTTCTAGGCAACGATAATAGTATCATAGAGGTTGTGCAGAGAACACCCACCTTGTCACTATCCACAGAAGTATGTCCTCCACGATTAAGCGCGTGGCGATGTTAAAGCTAACGTTTTTATCCAGCGGAGTTTCCAGCACAGAAATACCACCAGTACTACCCAGGCGACCACTAAAGTAGGTAAAGAAAACGCTAGCCGGTCTAAACCTAACGCCCGACCGCCACCTAGCAGCATAATGCCAAACACTGGGAGAGATTCTGTCTACCAGGATACTACAAGTAGCACTCCTAAAAATGTCCCCGTCCCTCGTGAAGCATCGGTACACAACGGAAGGTTCAGCCAGCAGAAGGTGTTCGTCCAGGGTCGTGGGGGGTCTATCCCTCGGGCCGCTCGCTTCCAAGCTGACGCTACACAAAAAGGTATCCGTACCAGTACACGAGCAACATCAAAACTAGCCGTTAAAGGAGACGTTGGCCCGCCGCCAGGCTCGAGTAGGCCTGCCAGCCGTGGCGGCAGTGCCCTTGTGGGTCGGGTTACTCCCCATAGGTACTCAGAGCGCATCATACGGAGTACGGCGCCAGTTGTCCAAAATTCTGAAGAGGGATGCAGCTCTGCCGCTACCCCAGATATCGTCGACGACAGCGGCAATAACACCACGGGTCCCAGTAAAAAGCAACAGGGCAGAGATCGCGATAAGTCTGCCTTAGCTCTAGCTATAAGTGCACCAATCACCGTCACAGTTCCACACAAGAGGAGACCGTTGCTGATACATACTGTATTTCTCTCCTTGAACAAAATCTGGCATGACACTTGGGTCAAGCTGGGGCCTAGCCGAGGTCGGCACCTCTTGTCTATGCGCTTCTCACGCTGGGGTAGGGTGTACTTCTCTAGCGTCGTCCGCGAGGTGAGAGCGGATGAAAAAGAAGAGGTTATGATTCTCCTCAACAATGTATTCTGCGTCATCGCTCAACAGCTGGGTAGGTGTCTTGGTATATATTCAAGATCTTTGACTGTCTAGCTAATGCATTTAGGGCAGCGGAATGTATGGAACTAGTTGGGATGGAAAAAGGAGACGCAGATTGGAGTGTAATTGATGCTTTCTTGGAGGAAGCAGAGGAGGATGAAATAGAAGTGGGCAACGACAAAGAAATTTCCCAGGAGATCGAGGACCAGGGGAATATGGAGAATGGGGAAGGGAATGAGCAGGCCAGGGGTGGTGGTGCAAAGAAAGATCGAGCGGACGAGAAGGATGAGGAGAATGAGGAGTTGGGAGAGGTTGAGAAACGACTGAACCCCCTTTTTGAGAGCCTAAAAAGTCAAGTTGAGGTGCTAGAGTTACGGCGGCCTATAGCGACCATCCCGCCATAATTCAGAAAGTCAAATTTACCCGAAACCACCCCAAAAAAAATATTTCCCAAAACCACCAGTATGATAAATATAATACACTAGAATACCCCAGGAGTATACTAGGACACATCAGCAAGTGAAATCACACCAAAACTGCCGCCGAGACGGCCGAGTGATATCCCATGATTCTTGTGTTTGTGATTTTTTTAATTTATGAAGACTGCATCAAAAAATCTGAATAAATCAGGATAAATACTTTAAGATATAACAAGTAGATTCCCGCTTTCGTTCATGGGTTTTGAAGGCTTGGCGAAAACGCGATTTGATTTTGAGTGGAGATTGTAAGCTATTATGAAAAAAATACACCTGCTAGACCTATACCCCTCTTCTCCTAACTACTCCTCATCCTCTAAAACATATTCCTCACTTTTAATCTCGCCCTGAGCCCCTCCCTTTGCCTTTGCTTTCCCCTTTCCCAATTTTTTCCCCTCTACTGTGTCTTGAATCAAGTCCAAGTCTAAAACAATGGGTTCAGTAGGAGCATTCTCACAATCACAGGGTTGGTACTTTCTCCCCTCCTCAATCCAATCCTCGGTAGCAAAGTTCATAGCCTCTGCTAAATTCCAACCACTATTAATACCTGAGTGGTAGGCCCCTGGAAATAGTACCATCATATCTCCTTTTTCCTGAGTAAATTGATGACATGGATAGCCACATTTCACCCAATCCTCAGGTGTTAAAGGAGGAGCAGAAAGCACAAAACCCTCATGACGAAGAGCTTGGGGGCAGGTGGTTAAGGTGAGTTCTGGTATAGTAGCTACAAAATTATATTAGCAAAAATTAAAAATTAAAATAGGAGATATACCTTTAGCTTGAGCTACAAATCTATGCATGGAATGACCAGGAATAACATGCCAGATTTTCGGAGCCCCATCCAATAAAGTATTTGCAGAATGACAGTGATAATCTTCCACATGCCAGGAAAAGGCTGTACCTGGTTGTCCAAAATAGACATAGGGGGTGGTAATACCAGGTATAAAAGTCAGGCCAGGTGTCAGAAGCAGGTTAAACTCGTCATCAAATAGAGAGGTCCTGCTTTGCTCCATAGAAACCAAATGGGCTAAAAAATGTTAGTAAAATTAAATATTAAGAAAATTGGTATATCAAGTACTTACTTTCAGTGTCAACCCCATAAAAGCGATTTTGTGAACTCCCTTTCTCCTCCACCTCTTTTGCAACCTGTGCCCAAAACTCCTGCATTGTACCAATGTATTCAAAATCCTCCTTTTTAACCATATGAGAATGCCAAAGGGACATGGGCTTTTTTTTGGGTAAAAAGGCAACCCTGTAAGCCTTGCTACCATTAGGGGCGTTACATTCCAGCTCTTCAAACACCTGTTGCCTAACATCCAACCTGATAGTGCTAAGTGGCTTGGAACTGGGTACATGGTACCAGGGATTGCCAGACTCAAGAGAAGGAAGATGCAACTTTAAAGCTCCATAATGACGTCCAAGTTGTGAAAGGATTTGCAGTAGCTTGGGGAAGTTCTCAAGACCATAGGGGGTGACAGTAATAGAGGGTGGGTGAAGGGTATTGGGATGGTGAATGGTAGCATATTGAGCAGGAATAAGGTGAAATCTGAATGGCCTGGGAGTGTAGGGATCTGGCAACAAAGTAGAACTCTGTGCGTCAGGTAGATTGATAGGCAATTTACCTAAGAAATAGTTATTATATGATAAAATTTAATGAAGGTAGAGGGGTGAAATACCAGTAAGAAGGGCTCTGGAAACCTGATTATATTTCCGCTTTTTTTGGAGTTTGAGGAGATCAGTCCCCTCTTTGACAGGTCTTTCTTTATTTTTGATAGACTGAGGAGTATAGTTGATAAAACTCATGATGGCAGATGGTGGATGATAATATAAAATTGTGGTTGTGGTTGAGGTTGAACAGAGTGGGAAAAGATAAGGTGGAAAATGACAACACATACTCCTCTTTTACTAGATATGGTATGGAGTGGCGCATTTTTTTTAGTTACCCTACCTACTTTAACCTTATGTCCTCACTTACCTAAAAAGGTAAATGAGGACTTTCACATAGTGGCGGGTTTTTTTTAGTTACCCTACCTTATCTTATTATGCTCATACTACATATTATTTAGCTGGCGGGTTTTTTTTGCATTTATTATTAAAGGGCCTATTAGGTGTCCTCATTTACCTAAATAGGTAACTGAGGACTTTTATATAGTGACGGGTTTTTTTTAGTTACCCTACCTTACTTTAATATGCCCCTGGTATTAATTATTTAGCTGGCGGGTTTTTTTTGTATTTATTATTAAAGGGTCTACCAGGTGTCCTCAGTTACCCAAATAGGTAACTGGGGACTTACACATAGTGGCGGGTTTTTTTCAGTTACCCTACCTTACTCTGTCATGCTCCTAGTACCTATTATTTAGCTGGCGGGTTTTTTTTGATTTAATGTATAAGGTGTCCTCAGTTACCCAAATAGGTAACTGAGGACTCTAATATAGTGACGGGTTTTTTTTAGTTACCCTACTTTATCCTACAATGCCACTAGTACCTGTAATTTAGCTGGCGGGTTTTTTTTGTATTTATTATTAAAGGGTCTACTAGGTGTCCTCAGTTACCCAAATAGGTAACTGGGGACATGTCCATAGTGACAGGTTTTTTTTAGTTACCCTACCTTATCTTATCCTGTTTCTAGTACCTATTATTTAGCTGGCGGGTTTTTTTTGTATTTATTATTAAAGGATTTATCAGGTGTCCTCAGTTACCCAAATAGGTAACTGGGGAATTACACATAGTGGCGGGTTTTTTTTTAGTTACCCTACTTTATCCCACTATGCCACTAGTACCTGTAATTTATCTGGCGGGTTTTTTTTCATTTATTATTAAAGGGTCTACCAGGTCCTCAGTTACCCAAATAGGTAACTGAGGACTTCTACCTGCTGGCGGGTTTTTTTAGTTACCCTACCTTACCTTGTCATGCTCTTACTAGATGTAATTAAGCTGGCGGGGGTTTTTCTCATTTTTGTATAAAATGTCCTCATTTACTTAAATAGGTAACTGGGGACTTGTTAGATTGTAACGAGGTTTTTTTATAGTTACCCTACCTTTCCGCACATGTCCTCAGTTACTTGAATAGGTAAATGAGGACTTATTACATAGTACCGAGTTTTTTCTCAGTTACCCTACCTTTTTCTACCTGCCCTCAGTTACTAAATTAGGTAACTGATATCAAATAAAATAAAATAAATAAACAAAAATTCTACATTAATCCTCTAATCTATTCCCAATATCTTCTGCCAGCATATTCTCTTCCTCGTGATCTCCTTCAAGCATATCTTCTTCATCAATTTCTAGCATCAAATCCTCCCCAATATTTGATGGTGTCCAATCATAAGCTTGAGAAGGAACCTCAGAGAGGCCTAAATATCCTCCTTTGTCAAAAAATTCCAGTATAGCTACCCGTAAATGACAATAGGCTTTTAATTGTGGGGATACATTAACAGTGCTTGGGCCATAATTATCTTGAGAAGATATCGCTAGCAATGTAGGAAGTTGAATTTTTGTTGCTTCTAATTCTTCTTTGCACCATCTTATTGTTTCAGTTGGTAGGTATTCGTCTGGGTCTATGATTAATTAGTTAATTATTTAAAATAACTATAAGCATATAACATGATATTTACCATATCCTTCAAGCTCTTTTCGTAACTCTGATATCAACTCAACTGGTGGAATCTGGCCATAATCTTTAATTCCCTCTGGTGGTGTATGATACATAACCAGTGGTTTACCAGTTGGTAAATAAGTGCGACTGTGTTGGGCTCGAATTCTATGTGCATTCCACAATTTTGCAAACTCATAAATCTCCTGACGAATAATAGGAAGATATACATATAATAATGCAATTTTACATGGTGCATTATCAGTAAATAGACCTGAATCCCGAAGATGGTCCAAATGAGTCTATTGTTTTCTTAGTTATTGTTTTGCTTATCTTTTTACTATGCACTTACCTTCCATGTAATTGTCTGGCTTTTACTCATCTGACGCCACCAACTTTCAATTCGAACATTAAGAGTTGAAGTACCAAACCAATAAACTTCATTGAATTTGACGTCCAGATCTAGAGCTTGATGTAGCTTCCAATGTGCATTGGCCATCATTGGAGTTTCAGTACCTCTATCAGACCTGATTGCACGGGGTAAAATGCCTGTATCTTCAATTGCATCAAGATATTGACATAATACGGCGACTGCAGTTCTAGTGGAAATCCCAACATGTATCCAAGTAATAAACCTGGTTCATGGCCATGTCATTAGTCAAGATTAAAATCTTGGTAAGACAGTGAGTTGGTTACCGTGAATACCCATCAATAGCCGCATAGATCTCGATCCCATACATACTCATCTTATGATGACCATCAACTGACCACAGAAAATTTGGGCCAGGTACTGTGTATGTACTACGTGGCGTCTTCTGTAAACCGAAAGGGCGCTGTTGAACCCCAGCTGGATCCAACTCGCGTAGGATGGTATACATTCGATCACGGGCTACTGGAAGCCCACTTTGTCTTAAAAACTGATATGAAAGACTTCGGCCATAAAGCACGCTTTGACCCGATTCAAGTTGCATTTTTAGTGCATGTCTCATAGCTGTATTGTGAGCTGTAAAATTTTGTCTCTCACTACGCCTAAACATGCCACATGCAAGTCTAAATCGGATCATTCTATGTGCCATCAGTAATTAAAAAAGTAATGAAAATTGTGGCTTCTTACGTTCTTTTGGTAATTGCTGTGTTATCCTTGTTGATGAATCCCATGATCTCATCATCATTGAGACCATAGGTGTAAAACAGGACCCACAGACGTTGCATCAATTGATTTTTTTGTACTTCATTAAGTGGCATATTTCGTTTTTGGAAATCAGAACCCCATGACTGGATTGCTCGCTCTAGTGTGCGCAAAGATGGGTAGTCAGGCCGAGTAGTATTAACGATTTCTGGATGATGCTCATGCAAAAGATCCCGTGTTATCTGAAGGGAGTGGTTATCTGCGATATACCAAGACCAAATGACAGTCTTGTAAGGTTCTAAGGAAAATGCTGGTCGTCCTGCAGGCATGTTGGGTGTAGATTGAAGTTAGAAAGATGGGTATTATAGAAGGGGCATGGAAAAATATCTTGTTATGATTAAGGGGCCAGCTTGTCTTTAAATACTTAAATTTCATGACCATCTCCTACTAATCTTCTTCATTAGCAAACACGATCCCCGAGTCCTCCCAGTCTTCTCACTCAAATTTCACAATTCCATCAAACTGTCTTTCTTCTTATACTATATCATGTCACAACAAGAATATTGTCCAGCTTGTACTCATGCTTTATCCCGAAAACCTAGTTCAATTTTTCCCTTTTGTGGTAGCTGCAGAGTTCAACTTTATTGTTATACCTATGGCTATAGGCGTGCAGTGGTCTCCCTGTTACCCTACCTACGTAGGGAGTTACCCTACCTTCCATTTGGTCACCTTCCCGTCTTCGTTGGACCCCTCAGTGGCTGCCTATTGACTTCCCAGCCTATTCTCAGGCAGTTACCCTGCCTTCCCCGGTTACCCGGCCGTTACCCTGCCTTCGGTTGCGCTGCTGGCAGCGCTGGATCGAGAAGGGGGGACACCCGCAAAATATCCGCGTCCCGGAGACTAAAAGTAACCCTTTGGTCGTCAACGGCGCCCTTCCCGCGGAACGTGACCCGGAGGGTATGTATGAGAGGTCTTCATAGGGCAACTTGGGGCGCCGAGTCACGTGGGCTATTCGGATTAGTCATCAGAGGTCTCCTGCCTGCGCTACGGGGCTCCAAACACCAGCTGTCGCAACAAAACGATATCGTGTAACCACCTACTCGATCGGGCGAACGCAACCGTCGCAACCGTATCATTGCCACGTCGAACCGAGGCGATCTGAGGATTACTGAACGAGGGGTAAGCGTCGGAAGTTGGAGATATCGAACTGAGATAGGATGTCGGATACATGGATAAGCGAGCTAGCACAATTTGTGGTAGTAGATAGTTCACTCGGTCGACCCAAGCTACAAAGAACACACACAGTAGTAAAGAGGACGGGATATAAATACTCTTGCATTGGACGTCAATTCTAGTCGATCATCATCGAGGAAGAACGAGCGCTATCAATATTATTTTGTTACCAACATACTTTGTTCCGTGATAAATTCTCCATCGTATCGAGTTGTTTAGCGTAGATAGCCGCTTCAACACTCGTGTCCTTCCTATTGAGAAAGTTCTTTCAACGGAACAGCCCGACCCTTATCTCGCTTAAACTATTATTATTCTTTGTGCGGTTCATAAGAAGTTGTCAGGACGTGCGCTCGGGTATTGTGCTACGGATAGTAGCCGGTCGAGTTACAGAGTCTAGAGAGCTATCTAAAGCTTCGCTTAGAATTCAGTAGTGGTGCGAAGTACCGGTCTTACATTTATAATGATAAAGATGAAAGTCCTGCCATGGTAACTATAGGTACTTCCAGTAGTACATTATCTAACGTAGCTACAACTGCAACTTCTGCACCACCTACTCCTTATTTTCAGCGCCGTGAATCTTTTGCTCTACTTAAAGCTGGAGGAGCAGTTGAGATAGTTAATGCTGCACGGAAATCTGGTAAAAGGAATACTGGTTTAGAAATCCGTAACTCTTCACCATCTTTAAGGCAAAATCCTGCCATATCAACTCGATTTATACGTCGCATTCAACTAGTTCATGGCCCTGCGGGCCAACTGAATATCAACTACCGAAAATTCAAAATAATACCTGGTACTGATTTATGGTATCCTAGTGATACTCTCTTAGATCAAGAGATCTATCCTGACGAATTTTCTTGGACTCAAGTGCTGTGGAGTATGCTTATTGAAAGCAATCTTACAATATGGAAGGAGTTTACTCGTTATCAATGGAAGATGTTTGGACAAGGTATGTATTTGCATCTGTATTTATTTTTTTAATTATTACTATAGTATTCTGACGCCTTTAAACATAGCTGGACCTGTTCCAGATAGATGTCAAATTATTTCCAATTGGAATGCACATGCTGGACCCGACTATCTTGGAGATGCCATAGCTCAACCTATAACCCTTCGAAAATTGCTTACAGAGAATTTTCCATACGACTCAACCAACCCTAAAGACAAAAAATTAGGTCCTCCAATTGTCCCAATCTTATTTGAGTACCGTTTAGATGATGACTCTGAGTCACAACGTGAGAAAGCTAAGATTGTTCTCTCTAAAGGACATCTTAAGTCCACCAAAAACTCACATAAGTCAGCATCTGTTGTGAAGTTTTCAACCAATACCAATGACGATAGTGGGCAAGTGGAAACTTTTTCTTTAGATAGTACAGATAACGAATCAACAATTCCGGATCCCAGTCCTAATTACACTTCTGGAAATGGGCCACAATTGATAGAGGATGATCAAAAGACAGATGATACTCAGGTTTTGGAGTCGGAAACTGAAGATAGAGGGAACTTCCAAGGGAAAGATACTGTATTGTCATCGTCTACCCATAATAGAAAGGTAATATATCTTCTAGTTAATCAAATCTAAACTGCATACTAATTTACTTTATCTTTAGCGTTCTTATTCTATTATTAAGTCACCATCTCCAGTTGAATCAAGGGTGCAATCCTCAGAACACCCTGTCCCTCCTCCTGTGGGTCAGATAGTTAAAAAAACTAGATCTGGAAGATTATTTTATGTTTCTGGTTGATGGTTTCGGGAAAGTGGTGGGTAGCTTTAGGATATATGGAAAGAGCTTGGAGGGTTTTGGGGGTTTTTTTCTAACTATTAGCGTCTCGCTTCATGAATTATCACTCGGGGGTTTTTTCATTGTTATTTTATTTGTATGGGATTTTGTATCATGTGTCATGGTTTTCTAAAGGGCAGTTATTTTTTTTCTTATTTTGGAAGTGGTTCTGTGATTTTTTTTTCGGGGGGTGAATTCAAATTTTGACTTTCTGAATTATGGCGGGATGGTCGCTATAGGCCGCCGTACTAGAGTGCTTGAACTCGACCATAGTTATGGGAAGTTCTCCAAGGCGCTGAGTGGGTGTAGTTAGAAGCGATCATTGATTTTTGCCTGATATGTGCTCCTTCTAACGGGTCTGAAATGAGCTTTCATATCAAATTCCTGAGGTTTTCGGTATCTTGTCTCATAGCCGCTTCATCGTGCTAGACCTAGTTAGTCATGTGTTCCATCTACACTGTGTGCTTAGTCATCACTGCAACCTCGTTCTTTTAAGTCAGAAGTCCATTTGGAAAAATAGTTAGTTACACCATCATCGAAAATAATTACTACTCTATTCCTCCCCCACACCGAATACCTCCTTGATCTGCCTTCTAAAATATTTATATTGCGAAGCTGCATAACTAGAGGGATTTGGGTCTTATATTTGGGTTGGAATATCTAAGTGATAATTCCCTTTTTCAGATATTCATTCACGAGCCATAGTTCATGATCCTACAGCATCCAACGAAGCATCACGATGGCACATTGAAATTTCGACCCTCATTCTTCATTGCCGAATTCCCTAAAGCAATTGCATGTTCGACAGCAGTAAAATGAAAACAACCCCATCCGGGGGCATGTTCGCTCCGTCTACAACATTGCCCTTAGCGAACCCTGAAGTTCTATTTCGGTAGCTTATGCTGCTCCACCCCGTCGCCATCTCTGATGGTCCCATCAAACGTTCCTTTCCCTGGCATCAGATCCCCAAAATTCACCTTACACGGACACGGTATCTCCGGAATCGCAACACCAGTCACACTCATCTGGATATAATCCGCTAGCTGCACACCGTACTCAATTGGCTGATCCTTCGCCGTGTCCCAAATGTCGCCGACCGTCAGCTGGCTTCCGTCATCCCTGAGCACGCCCTGCGGAATCTCCATGTGGATGCGCATCGCCTGTGGCATCGGGCCACGCAGGCACTTGAAGATGTCCTTGGGGAGTGGAACAAGTTTGTTTGGGGCTAAGCAGAGCATCAGGTTGCTCGTGTCGTAGGATTTGATGTACAGCGCTACAGGTGTTTTGATTGAAACACTGGTGCCCAGGCAGCAAAGCGCATTGATTTCGGATCCAATCTGAATTGTTCAGGGACGTGTACTAACAGGGGTTGAAGAGAAGGGAGAAGGGATGGGGAAGTACCTTTGGGTCGGAGTTCCTCTCAGCATTGCCGTACTTACTGCAGCCGATGAGCTCAAGAGGGTTGGTGATTGGTTGGTTTTAGTCATTAACCCTCATAACGGTCGCCTGAGCAGCGATATCAATTTCCGCAGAGAGGGTATTGTTCGGCTAGCTAGAACATGGTATCTGGTTGATAATCGCCGAGGAATCGCCAGTACTTGGAGAAGTATTAGTTCTGGAGGGAAGACAAAACCCCTGGGCCCTCACAGGTGAATCTCACGGACGCGATCTTCTGGTCTTGGTTTCGCGCGACGGACCACTCGAGGTACTCGTCCTGCGAGAGTCGGGTCGCGTCGGCCATTTGCCAACGTAGGGGCTGGCGGCCGTGGTACCTGGTATTGATCTTCTCCAGTTAGCATTGACTCCCTGCTCCCCACTACAAGCGGGAGCCGCGGAACAACGCAATCTCACGATATTTGGAAATGCATTCCACTCAATCACCGAGCCCTGCTGGTCCGTCTCAAAGGGCGTCTTGGTACCGTTAAAAAACTGGCGAAGCGCTGTTCTTGGCTTATCACAGGGGCCTGGAAGACCGCCTGCAATCTCATCGTTCATCCATTTGGAGACGTACTTCTCTGACTAAATCGCCTTGTTCTCGGGTGAGATCATCGAGGTTGCCAGGTGGGCTGGAGGCAGTGATGGTACTGGCACGAAGAGACATAGTGGCTGAGAGGAGAACGTTGCTTGCTAGTGATGGCACGGAGGCGGAATTGCGGTGCTTCGGGAGTTGGGATTTATAGGAAATTCATCGGACGATGGAGGGCAGGAACGGTAGAGTCCGTAGATGCGTAGAAAAATCCGCGATACGAGGGCGTAATGGGCAAGGCTAGCTGAATGCACATTTCCCCCCGACTGAAGGCGTGTATGGCTGGGTATATCAAGGCCGCTCGTCCTATGCTTTCGACCAAAACACAACCTACCTCGGCCCGTTCAACGGACACGTAAGTTACATGGTAGGCAAAGATCGACTTCGGACCGATGCCAACTTGCCAACTGAGTCTGTTATTTCTGTCTGATGTGGTGCGGCAGCATCCAAGTAGAGTGCTAGCGAAGATTCAAGCTCTTTAAATAGGGATACAACCACCACGTTCAATAGATCGATATATATAGCGAGAGTTAAGTCTGGGAACATTTCCCTTCACCAATAGGTAGATAAATACGACATAAGTCATCTGCTAACTCTTTTATGGTCGGTATAGTTGTGTGGTTTGGCCCTGTTGTAAGCTTGCCCTGAAGTTTACCTCAGGGTTGAGCGCAGATGAGAGGGTCGATCATTTTTCTACACTGCTTAGTCATTTCTTTTTTTACAGCTGCTTGCTTAAGCTAATTGCTACATGTACATAGCTATTCTAGATTTCTTCAGTTACATGCCGTGAGCAGCCTTGTCTGCAAATAAGATGTGGAACCATCATATATTTCCCGAAGTGCGAGCTCGAGCAGGGAGGGACTGGGCGCCGCGCAGCGGCACAAGAGCCCGAATGAGCGAGTAATTTGGTAAAAAAAAAAGCTACATCTATGTTCCCTCAGCCTAGGTACTTCATAGCGTTGAACACGGCGAAGCTCCAATCTTCTAAACAGCTTTACCGATTTGTTATCGAAACGGAACTAGTGCAGGGATTAGTCATTGCTTAGTTCGCATTTTGAGAGTAGGAGTATAAAAGCTTCCCCTGAAGAGCTTCACTTGAAGGAGCAGCAAACACCCCAACCCTCCACCTTCTCCATCAACTCCCCTCTCACGATGACTGACCATGCCGTGACGCCCACCTACAACTGGATATCCGACGTCGAGGATATTGAGCGATACCAGAAGGGTGGTTTTCATCCTGTTAAACTTAACGATAAGATTCACGACCGCTATCGTATTGTGCACAAACTCGGTTACGGCTCATATTCCACGGTCTGGCTCGCGCTGGACGAGCAGCAGAATCAATACGTTTCACTGAAGTTCGTCGCCGCTGATTCCTCTATAGGCAGGGTAGAGATTGAGGTTATGCACCACCTTAGGCGAGGGGAAGGCTTGTTCTCTGATACTCCAGAACTCTGGCGTCCAGGTAATGAGTCAGGGAGCGAGTTTGTTATAAAAACATTTGATGAATTCGAAATTCAGGGCCCGAATGGCAATCATTTATGCATTGTTACTGAACCTCTAGGACCGAGCCTAAATAGCATGCTGGAACATTTGGACAGTTGGCGGCTACCCCCTAATGTTGGCCGGAGAGTAGCTACGCAGCTAGCTAGGGGTCTATCTTACCTTCATGCGTGTGGCATTGTACATGGAGGTATATATCAGTGTTCGTTGGGTGAAATACATAAGTGAACCGAATTCTAACTCACATCCCAATTACAGACCTCCACACTCATAATATCCTCTTCCATATACCCGGCCTGAGCCTCTGGACCGCTGAAGAAGTCCAGGAGTATTTCGGCGAACCCTACAAAGTTAAAATCAAGCGACTAGACGGGCAACCACTCACACATATCGCACCAGAGTATGTGGTCCGTCCTCCATCCTCGCACAAGATGCTCCCTCTCTGTCTGACCGATACCTGCGCTATCCGAATCGCCGATTTCGGAGAAGCGTTCATCTCAGCGGGTCAGTGTAATCCAAATAAGCGCCTCAATACCCCAGTATGGTACGCTGCACCAGAAGTATTGTTTCAAGATCCCGTAGGCCCACCAGCCGACATCTGGGTCCTAGCCTGCTTGCTATACCACGTTCTTGGCGATCATGAGTTATTTGAATCATACGATGGACTTCGAGACGAGATTCTAACCCAAATGGTGCGCACGTTTGGTATTCTTCCTGAGCGCTGGTGGTGTCGATGGGAAAAGCGATCGCATTACTTTAGTGAAGATGGGAGATTTCAACCGGTTTCGGGGTTTACTGGACCTAGGACAAAGAAAATATTGGATTTGAACGCACGGCTGAAAGAGCTGGTCCGCGGATCGCAGGAGGAACCTTTGGTACGGCGGCTCGTATCTACCAAATGATAAAATCGAATTTCGTGGGTAGCGACCTCGAGCAACCTCGCTTAGCAAAACCACCCGGCGCCCATGCAAGAACCTACACACACACGCTGCCAGTGCTCACGGGTGGTAGTGCTGTCGCAGGTAGGAAGTACTATTGCAGGTAGTAGTGCTCAGGCTGTCGCAGAAAGGTGGTGCTATTGCGGGTGGTAGTGCTATTGCGGGTGGTAGTGCTATCGCAGGTGGTAGTGTTGTCGCAGGTAGTGGGTTAGGGGAGCGGAAGGACTGATGTGCGTAGTTGATGCGAAAGGATTGCTGATGCGGGAGGATTGTTGACGCGGGTATAAAGAAAGGGCTTCTTTCCCCAGTTCACAACACTTGTGGACTTTCACAAGCTGCTGGACTTCTTCGTCTGGGCCGGAAAGACGAGGGGGGGACGGCCTTGAGCTATAGTACTTAGTTACAATAGAAATATATAAAGTAATTCTGTGTTCTGTATTTTGTCTTCACGATCCTACCTACCTATCAGCAATATGGCCTGTACTCGTGACGTGAAGAGATATATTTGCCGTATGAAATCTGTAAAGTGCCAGCGACGTATTTTTGAATTACAAGGGCCCGGGTTCTCCTCTATGCGCCGTACTATTGCTCGTGCTACAGCATATACCCACAAGGGTTGGAGTCAAAGTTTCTGGATTGCGTTATCTGATGAAGCAGTAAGAATTTACTACACTTGTATTAATACTAGTGACTATCTCAAGACATTTACTAAGTACTGGCAGCTTAATTGGGACACTACCACACTTTTTGACCCTGCCGATAATGAAGGTGATGGTAATTTTGGGCACCTTATCCGCAACCTTCAGTCTCAAATTGAGTGGGCAACAATTACACCCAGAATTAGAGACCCTGATGCACGAAAAATTTTGTTTTCAAAAGTCTTGATGGAAGTGAGGGAAAGAACTGGATTGTGGTAGAACAGGACTAGTACTATATATAGTAAACCGGACCATTTTTGTAATAATTTCTGCTTTACACATATTTTAGTGATATATTTATTTCGCTAGATAATAACAAACATACCTTATATGCATTATAAATTTCGCATACATTCTACAATTCTAAATCAACGATCCATCACTTATACTTTTTTTCACCCTCCCCTCCCTTTGCCTCTACCCCTTCTGCCTCTACCAGCTCCATGTTTTTTATCCCGTTTACTTTCAGTCTCTATTGTATTTAAATCTCCTACCACATCATCTTGCCAGTCTTCTTCCACCTCCTCATCACCGCTCCGTAACTGACGCATTACTGGAGGTGACAAGGTAATAGGAGGTCGTAAAGGTAAAGAAAAAACTAGATTTTCTGGTTCCATACCATCTGGAGCACAAGGTAGTGATAGTGGAGGAAGTTCAGGGAGATCTATAGAAGATGTATCTGACAATTGTTGATGACCATGCTTAGTAATAGGTGACGAAGATGATGAAGTTTCCCATTGTTGACACATAGAAATTGTTCGTTTACTAGGACCGGCTAGTGAACTAAGAGTAGATACCGAACCAGGTTTCTACCATAATCAGTAAATATTTAGCCAAACTAGGATAGAAATACATACCGAATTTCCAACTGCAAGAATTGATAGCTCTCGTTTCACTTTATACCCCTCAAGACTTGCCAAAAACTTCTCCGACTCTTCTTTTTCTCTTTTAACTTCCTGTTTTTTCTCCTCGGGATCATGGTATCTAACAACAAGAAAGATCTTGGTGGTAGATCCACCAGGAAAATCTTGCAAAAAGTCATGAATAATAATAAGACCTGTCCGAACCTCAAGCCTATGTGGTCCATCTTTTGCATTGAATTGAGTCGCTAAAATAACTTGTTTCACGTCCATGTAGTCAACATTAGAAGCTTCTGCCTCTATCCAGTTAGGAGACGTTTCAAGCAAGACAGATTGAATATAGTTCGGTAAATCATCAATTTGCTCGTTTAAATCACTGAAGGTTTTGGAGGATATTCCTATATATACTTTTTAACTTAATCCAATCTCTCACATGATACAACATGACATCTTATACCTAAGCATTTAAACGCAGACCATTTATCCACAGTAGAGCCAACATAGATAACCAACTTTCAACTATTCGTGGAGCTGTTTTTTTAAAACCTGTTGTTGCTATACGAGTACTGGCAGGAACAAGTAAAGCAGGTGGATCTCCCAGCCCGTATCTTGATATTTCATTTTTTACTTTTGTATCTGCTTGACTGCATTTAATGGAAGTCTGACGTGCCAGCTCTACAATTTTTCTTCAGGAAAATTGTAAGACCAGTACTTTGCACCACTACTGAATTCTAAGCGAAGCTTTAGATAGCTCTCTAGACTCTGTAACTCGACCGGCTACTATCCGTAGCACAATACCCGAGCGCACGTCCTGACAACTTCTTATGAACCGCACAAAGGCAACAATAGTTTAAGCGAGATAAGGGTCGGGGCTGTTCCGTTGAAAGAACTTTCTCAATAGGAAGGACACGAGTGTTGAAGCGCGGCTATCTTTAAACAACTCGATACGATGGAGAATTTATCACGGAACAAAGTATGTTGGTAACAAAATAATATTGATAAGGCTCGTTCTTCCTCAATGATGATCGACTCAGAATTGACGTCCAATGCAAGAGTATTTATATCCCATCCTCTTTACTACTGTGTGTTCTTTGTAGCTTGAGTCGACGGACTAAACTATCTACTATTACAAATTGAACTAACTCGCTTATCCATTTATCCGACATCCTATCGGCGAAGCCGATATCTCCAACTTCCGACGCTTACCCCTCGTTCAGTAATCCTCAGATTGCCTCGGTTTGACGTGGCAATGATACAGTTGCGACAGTTGCGTTCGCCCGATCGAGTAGGTGGTTACATCAGCAAAAATAATTAACGCCTCCAGGAGCATGGGCACGCCTCCCGGGGAGGCAATCTCCTCCACATGCTCCGTGCGCTCCCAGGGCGCTTGGAGGCACGAGCGCCCCGACCTGCAGCTCCCGGAGGATATGGCTTCTCCCGCGATATGCTGTATCCTCCATGAGCCAAAGGCACGATCCTAAGCCTCCACCCCACTCCTGGACCTCAACACCACTGTCAAAGACTCCCTGAATCGCAGACTATTGGATCTCGCTTAGGGACTTAGAAGAATTTCTTTCAACTCCCCGTTGCTGCCCCAACCAACCCATGCCGCCCACCCTATTCACCCACCCCCTTTTAACCCCCTGAGCTAAGCCCATACCTCCTCCTCCTCTCCTACATCTCCACCATAGACGAGTCATTTTGTACAGTAGCTAACTCTGAATAGGCCCTGTCACTCCCCTTGCTGAATCCACGGCTGGATCGACTGCTTGCCTGCCTCCAAATCCTGTGCTTTCCTGCCTCTGAATCGACTGCTGAACTGACTCCAAATCGACTCCTGAATAGACTCTGAATCCTGCTGAATTGACTGCTGAATAGACTCCGAATCCCGTGCTTTCCTGCCTCCGAATCGGCTGTTTCTAAGCCTCCAAATTGACTCCTGAATAGACTCCGAATTGACTCCGAAGCAGCTGCTTGCTTGCCTCCGAATTGGCTCTTTCTAAGCCTCCAAATCTACTGCTAAATAGACTCCTGAATTGACTCCGAATCGGCTGTTTCTAAGCCTCCGGATCCTGCTGAATTGACTGCTGAATTGACTCCGAATCAGCTGTTTCCAAGCCTCCAAATCCCGTGCTTTCCTGCCTCCGAATAGGCTGTTTCCGAGCCTCCAAATAGACTCCGAATCGGCTGTTTCTGAACCTCCGAATCCAGTGCTGAATTGACTCCTGAATAGACTCCGGATCGGCTGTTTCTAAGCCTCTGAATCCACTGCTGAATTGACTCCGAATAGGCTGTTTCCGAGCCTCCGAATCCTGCTGAATTGACAACTGAATTGACAACTGAATAGACTCCGAATCCCATGCTTTCCTGCCTCCGAATAGGCTGTTTCCGAGCCTCCAAGTCCACTGCTGAATTGACTGCTGAATTGACTCCTGAATAGACTCCAAATCGGCAGTTTCTGAGCCTCCGAATCCACTGCTGAATTGACTGCTGAATTGACTCCTGAATAGACTCCGAATTGGCTGCTGAATAGACTCCCGAATAGACTCCGAATTGACTGCTGAATAGACTCCGAATCCCGCGCTTTCCTGCCTCCGAATCAACTGCCGAATCGACCGCCTCCCTGCCCCCGAATCCATGGCTGAATTGACTGTTTGCTAGCCTCCAAATCGACTCCACAGCAAGCTCAGCAGCAGGCTCAGAATAGGTGGGTAGGATGCAGCAAGGCAGGAGGATGCGGCAGGGCAGGAGGATGCGGGGACTCGTTCGATGTATATAGATCCATTTGATAGTCAATAATAATAGCCAAAATAATTTTCTAGACCTGGGTGACAGCGTGACATAAGTGAATTGAGTACCGTGACAGGCGTAACTTGTGCTCCTCCACAGCTCTCCATGGCACGTTCGGAGTGCCTATATCGATCTCCTAGAGTCTCCCGGAGCGCTTGCTGCCTGCTTCTTCGTGCCTCCCTGAGCAAGTCAGTCGTGGATTGCTCCTCCAGGTAGGCACATAAACTCCTGGAGTCTCCCGAGTCTCCCGATGATCCCGAGCCTCCTGGAGCTGAGGGAGGAAATAATTATTTTTGCTGATGTACACAATATCGTTTGGTTGCGACAGCTGGTGTTTGGAGCCCCGTAGCGCGGGCAGGAGACCTCTGATGACTAATCCGAATAGCCCACGTGACTCGGCGCCCCAAGTTGCCCTATGAAGACCTCTCATACATACCCTCCTGGTCACGTTCCGCGGGAAGGGCGCCGTTGACGACCAAAGGGTTACTTTTAGTCTCCGGGACGCGGATATTTTGCGGGTGTCCCCCCTTCTCGATCCAGCGCTGCCAGCAGCGCAAGCAAAGGCAGGGTAACGGCCGGGTAACCGGGGAAGGCAGGGTAACTGCCTGGGAATAGGCTGGGAAGGCCAATATCACAACAGGCAGCCACAGAGGGGTCCAACAAGGACGGGAAGGTGACCAAATGGAAGGTAGGGTAACTCCCTATGTAGGTAGGGTAACAGGGAGACCACTGCACGCCTATAGCCATAGGTATAACAAAAATAACTGACCTATCTTTCTGTTATTCAAAGACACAGGAGGAGAACTAGAAAGAAGCAAAACAATCTCAAGGCCAGCTTCTACCAATTTACCCTGTTCTCGTAAACTCCTTTTTTGTTTCTTTGATTTGCCTGCACGATTGGAGGTGCTAGAAACTATTTCAGAAGTGACAGTTTGCTAAAGATGCGATGGAACTTTCTCTCCACAACATCGAAAAACTTTGTCTGTTGTAGGATAATGAAGGGTCTTTTCTTTGGTGCCACAATATTCCGTAGACAAAGTGTGAGATGATGAAAAATAAATAAAAAGAAACAATGATTGTTAGTGATTGTTGGTGATGCTAGTATTGAAGAAATTGAATATTAGGAAAAATACAAGTAGGTATGTATTCCTGGTAGAATATAAGGACATGGAGAGAGGAAAAGACTCGTGGAATTAAGGAAAATAATTGTTGTTATGTTAAAGCTCAAAGCTTAAATAATACTATGTTGTAACAAGTAGTTGCACCCGAAGTACATTTCATCTAGCCAATATTAGCGAGGAAAAACTGGAAATAGAAGTTAAAGCCGTCAGCAAGCTGTATTAAGTTAAATAAAAATGTGTTCTTATCGGCAACTATGAGAGTTGTTGTATTAGCTAGTATAAAATTACGAAGAAGCTAATGCAGGACTTGGTTATCTAGTACAATGTGACACATTAAAGGTTATTCTCGCTTACTGTCGTATTTATGGTTATATACGGCATATATGGTCTGACAATACCCTTCAATAACACACAATACATTCCATACCATATACATTTATTTCTTATCTCTACCTTCTTAGTATACACTCATTCCACATTACTACTCACACAGCATCATCAGATTTCAACTCATATTGCCTATACTTCACCAGCTATCACTCGTTTTCATCTACATTACTATGGCTCCTTTAGAGCCACACAAGTATTTCATTTATAATCTCTACGTTGAGAACAAAACACTACAAGAAACACTCCATGCATTAGGTCAGTTGGGCGTTAAATGCTCACGTCCAACCTTAGTAACTCGATTAAAAATGTGGGGCTTTACAAAAAATTCTAAATCTGAAGATACACCATCTTTGCGGGTTTAATTGGCTTATCTTTTTTTGGATTAAATGTTTAAATGATAAACAAATATTGCGAGTGAGTTATTCAAGTTTCCTTTATTTTATAAAGTATTTGTACATGATTGAAGTGCTGATAGCTAACGATAATTACAGGCACTTAAAATTGATGGGTATCAGATTGAGAATAGAAGATTAGTCTTAATTTGAAAGTCTATGGGAATGCTATGACAGCTCCCGAAAGAACTATCAATACAAGCTGATCTCAAGTTACAACAAGTTATCGAACAAGAATTGGAAAAAGGTACTATTGCGTTAAGTGGTCAACGTACTGTTTGGATCCATTTGCGAAATATGGGAATACTCGCTTCCAAGTAAGTCATAACTTTTATCAAAAACTAGTATACTAGTACTATGTGTAAATTATTCTAACAAACTTGAATTGTATCAAGTGCTCGAATCAGCTAAGCATTAAAGGTGGTAGACCCAATAGGAGTTAAGAATCGATGAAACGATGTCAATTGCCACCATGTCAACTTTGTATGTCCTGGACCCAACTGGTGCTGGTCAATTGATGGCCATTTGAAGCTACAAACATTTGGAATAGAGATATATGCAGTGATTGATGCATACTCTCGATATATTATTTGGTTTTATTGTGGAGTTTTAGTGAAAACAGGTGTTAGTGTTATGAGTTAGTTTTTAGAGGTGGTAGAGACGCAAAACTGTTTCTCCTATCATTTACGAACTGATCGAGAAACTGAAACTATGATGACTGCTGAGAGTTTTTGGGAATTACATCAAGTAAATAATCCAGCTATCACATTCCCAGAGGTTTTTTGGTATGGTACATCAGTAAAAAATGTATGAATTGAAAGCTGGTGGAGTCAACTAACAAAAAGTGCGGAAATTGAGTTTAAAGTAATAATTTACCTGCACCCTGAACTAGTTACTAGTAACTAACACATATTTAGAAGCATTTTATTTGGCTGCAGCATCAGAATTTATTTGATGGTAGTAATGAGGATCAAATTGCTTTACTTTTTATTTACCTTCCACTTGTACGAATAAGACTACAGCACTTTGTGAGAATCTGGAATGATCACAAAATTCATCATCAACCCAATAGGCCAAATTTACCTACTGGTCAACCAGATTACAACTATCATTATCCTCCTGATGGTGTTGTGAATTATTTTCATGGATAGGTCGGGCAGGTGTGCGGCGCTAAAGATTAGTTATTGTGTTATTTCGTTGTGTTTCTTTGTGATTCGGTTGGGTTGTTTCGAATGGTTGAGTCATGAATGAGTCATAGAAAGGGGAAGATTGGGTATATAAGCGATGGATTTCTGCGGTTGTGATTGTTCTTTTCCTTCTTTCTTTAAGCAACGTCTCTTACTTTACTTCTACCGTACTGTTCTAGAAATACCATCTCTGTTTCTACCTCAGAAACATCGTTGTCGCTGCCGCTGTCGCACTCCAGAATCACTTCGATTCTTACCTCACGTGAGGCCTGTGGAAAACATTGTATTATCATTGTAGCGAAGTCTCTTTCAAGTAGCACTGCTCACCTTTGGGGATACCAAAGGGCTTGACGAAACCTTGCTCCCTGAGAATTATGGAGTAAAGCCTTGCAAACAAAAACTAGATGAGTTAAAACAAAGACTGGACGGTTATGGTAACAGTCTCATTTTTTTGTTACAATCTAACATTAACATTTATATGCTAAAAGGATGAGTTGAAACAGATCATGATATATATCTTCCGGAAACCACAATGATGTGGTGTACTCGATTACTTTTGCGAAACGGGTTTTACTATCCTATAAGATATGAGGATAAAGATAAAGATGAAAGAAAGTTACACACAGTTATGTATTGCAATCTTAGACTGCATATTAAACATCATGTAGGGAATGGAAACATCAATCCCATATTGTCATTGTTGTCACCACCTAAAGAAAGAAAAAGGCTTCATATTCTGGGAATTTGTAAGACCGGTACTTCGCACCACTACTGAATTCTAAGCAAAGCTTTAGATAGTTCTCTAGACTCTGTAACTCGACCGGCTACTATCCGTAGCACAATACCCGAGCGCATGTCCTGACAACTTCTTATGAACCGCACAAAGGCAACGATAGTTAAAGCGAGATAAGGGTCAGGGCTGTTCTGTTGACAGAACTTTCTCAATAGGAAGGATATGAGTGTTGAAGCGCGAAGCTATGCTAAACAACTCGATACGCAGGAGAATTTATCACAGAACAAAGTATGTTGGTAACAAAATAATATTGATAAGGCTCGTTCTTCCTCAATGATGATCGACTCAGAATTGACATCCAATGCAAGAGTATTTATATCCCGTCCTCTTTACTACTGTGTGTTTTTTGTAGCTTGGGTCGATGGACTAAACTATCTACTATTACAAATTGAACTAACTCGCTTATCCATTTATCCGACATCCTATCGGCGAAGCCGATATCTCCAACTTCCGACACTTACCCCTCATTCAGTAATCCTCAGATTGCCTCGGTTTGATGTGGCAATGATACGGTTGCGACAGTTGCGTTTGCCCGATTGAGTAGGTGGTTACACAATATCGTTTTGTTGTGACAGCTGGTGTTTGGAGCCCCGTAGCGCGGGCAGGAGACCTCTGATGACTAATCCGAATAGCCCACGTGACTCGGCGCCCCAAGTTGCCCTATGAAGACCTCTCATACATACCCTCCGGGTCACGTTCCGCGGGAAGGGCGCCGTTGACGACCAAAGGGTTACTTTTAGTCTCCGGGACGCGGATATTTTGCAGGTGTCCCCCTTCTCGATCCAGCGCTGCAGGCAGCGCAAGCGAAGGCAGGGTAACGGCCGGGTAACCGGGGAAGGCAGGGTAACTGCCTGGGAATAGGCTGAGACCAATATCACAACAGGAAGCCACAGAGGGGTCCAACGAAGACGGGAAGGTGACCAAATGGAAGGTAGGGTAACAGGGAGACCACTGCACGCCTATAGCCATAGGTATAACAGAATTGATGCTACTCAAGCAGTGGAGCTTGGAGGAGAGGATATTGTGTCATCAGATAGTTCTGAGTATGAAATAGATACAGAATAAATAAATATACCTATTTGCTATTTTTATTTGGTGGGGTTGTTGTGGGGTGCTGCTACCCACGAAATTTGATTTTATCATTTGGTAGATACGAGCCGCCGTACTTTGGAGCCGCGGGAGATGGTGATGTTTGAAAAGATACTACAAGGAATGCTAAATTTTGAACCGGAGAAAAGGATTTCAGCGGATGAAGTTGTACGGTTACTGCCGAGTACTTGGGAATAAGAGGTTGGACAAATATCGAATGAGTACTCCCGGTATTCAATGTCTAGATGTTTGCTAAGATCGGTGGGTCCATTGCGTGAATAGGGGTGAAATATTTTGCTGTGTGATCTATCGTCACCTAGTAACTGGTCGGACAGTTACTAGTATTGTGTGGTTATATTTAGCTGGTGAAGAATTGTGGAGATTTATGCTGTGGGCTAAACTAACGTAGGCGCAGTCGTTCTAGGACTGGAAACACTAATGGTAGTACAAGACTCAGGAAATCCTTATTGAGGTTACGAGACTTATTTCCATTACACACTTGCTTGGAGAAGAGGTTACTTGTCTCTGAGAGGTGGTGTGGAAATAGGCGTGTACGGAGGGTACGTTCCGAGTGATAAAGGGTGAAGTTTGAATTCTTAACAACCGTCCCATGATCTGACCACTACTATTCTAAGCTTGTACTTCTTACCTAGGCTAGAATTGTGAGTATCCCTAAGAAAAGAGGTGTGGTGGACTTGTGAATACTAACTTTTTGCCCGTTAACGAGATGGTTGTAGTACGATATCTCAGCACTAAGCTTGGAATATATACCTGAAATTTATAAGAACCTAATTTCAAATAATTTTTAGCACTGCGGCAGGGAAGCTTTTCCTATGCTAGCGACGGATGGGCATATTTTCTAGGTAGCATGATCTAGAAAACATAGTGGAGGGTTTGGGTAAGATACCCACAATCCAAGGAATACATGCAGTTGTCCCACGATTAGCGCCCGGATTTCACTGTACTTTAGAGAGATCATTTAACCTAGATTACCACGCAGCCTAGCTAGACAAAGGAGGGTAATGGCCTTTTTCCACCGATTATAGTGGTGTCACGCAAGAAATCCGAGAGGATCGGATCTGGATAGGTATCGCGCTGTATACAAACGAAGGAATACCCTTTAGTAAAAGTGCACTAAATCAATACCTAAGAGCACGTGGGAGGAATGCCAAGAGGTCGGGTAGGCTCGCTAATACTTAGTTCCCTGATAAAAATTTGGAGCTCGTGTGTAGTGGTGATAAGTGGAGTCGAGAGTTGGATTTTTTATCAAGCTGGGCACATGCAGACCTTACACATCGTCGCTGTCTCTAGTAGCATCTTTCTGGACCATGGCATCCAGCTGAAGGGTATGGACCTTGGGCACTCATGGATCGCCTTGGTCTGTCTGTGTTTCAGCCAAAGATTCCACTTTTCGGCAGCTTTTTAGCAGGGTGTTAGCACAGAAAATGCTTACTCATATGTTAGCATTCACCTAACCATGAGCGATTCACAGTCATTAGTAAGGAAAGGCCGTGCAGTGCTCTGTCACTCACGCTCGTAGCAAGGAAAAACTGAGATTATGGATAGGATAGGCTGGATGGCACTGGATCTAGCAGTATTTACAGGAAATCGTTTTGCGACAAGGCTACCGCTTAAAAATGAAGCTGGCATTAAGTCGAGAAGTCTCAACTTCTCGAGGAAGACGGCATTGCACTATGCGGCATTTCTTGGATATACAGGAGTGAAGTTGTTGATGGAGAAAAGGGTGTCGATGTTGAGTTAAAAGATAAAAGTAGAATGATTGCGGCTCAGGTGCAGTGGTAGTCGGTCGTAGGCGACCGTACCTTGGAAACTGTGTTAATTTAGCTTCGGGTTTAGGCTTTCGTCGCTTGTGTTGTGTGTTGTCGTCCTACAAGGTCTGTGAGTATCAGGTGATAAATGTGCTATTGCTACCCCACTTCTGCGTGGATGCCACACAGAAATCATCATTTGTCATAGCCGCGATGGGATAAGAACCTAGTTCAATAACTAGGTTAAGATTAGAAAAACGCAATCGTACGAAATATAATCATAAGGGAGCCAATTACAACGTCAACAAGATTTAGAAACAAAGATTTCAATAAGTGCGAAAAAGCACTAGAGTAAAAAAGTGTTTTCCAGACTATTACCCCTATTCCTTACTTATCTGCTACCCGAACTATGTACCATAGTGGTTACGATAACGAGTACTAGTGTGAATAGTTTGAATTGATACTGCAACTTTTTCCCGAGTTCTGTAAATAACTGGTCGGGATCTTCTAATGTGGGTTGATGCTTACAGCACTGGCAAAGACCAGCAACTAGCCCTAACACCGAACTGCTGAGAGCTGTGACGCCCTCAGTGGTTTTCCCCACTGCAGTTGTATTTTCCTTCAGCCCTTTCATTAAGTTGGTAGCGAACGAAGAAAAAGACTCCTGCATCGTTGATACAATCTCCTTTTGGGTAGCTAATTCTCTTTCTAGAGCCACAACCCGAGCCTTCAGTCTTTGAATTTCTCGATTGGTATCTGCCAATGTGGAAAAATTGCCGGATTGACTCAACTCCAAGGTCTGGCCGGCTGCGCTCGAAGAATTGCCTGCGGTATGGTCACTCAGGCTCACGATTTAACCAGCTGGGCTCGAAGGTTCGACTATCGTGGGGTGGCTGGGTTTCTGGCCAGCTGAAGCATGCTCATCTATCAAACCATTAGCTTCACTTCTGAACCAATTGTGTTCAACGCACCTAAAGAGTGGTCCTGTCGGGATGTCATTGGGGACTGTTGATGATAGGTGTATGCAGTTCGGGCTTTGGGTGTTGCTGATGATAGTGTATGTAGTTGGGTTTCTTTGTTCTGTTTTTGTTTTGCCCACGTGACTCAGAGCAGATGACAACAAAGAACAAGGATGGTAGGGCGTCGCAGAAAATTTACAGCACCATAGAAGTTACCAGAACACCAGTAACAGAGAAAAGAGCCCACAGTTTCCATTCTAGTCTTCACCCGAGTTGACAGTGGCTAATTCAGCTTCGTGGTTGCCTCCAATCTTGCTCTCAAGAGATCGGACCCTATTTTCGTGGCGGTCCCCGAACGATTACAATTTTCCCTCGATCGTTTCCTCAAAAGAACGAAATCTCTGATTAAACTCCCTAAGTCCATCGCCGAAACGTTCGAATCTTTCATCAAGCTTCTACAGTTTTTCACCGAACGTTTGAAACGTCCCATCCCACTTGCACCCTACCGTCACCATACCATCGCGTATGAAAACATAGCAAAGCACTTTAGTCAGTTCAAATTTTCAGCCATAGCCCCCAAGAAGGCACTCAATATTAACGCCAAGAGCGTTTCATCCCTCGTTAGTTTTTTCTACATTTTAGACTTCCGGAACCGTACGTCGCAAAGTTATTTTTTTTCATCTTTCACACCAAAAAATCGAGCCATTATGAGGTAGTTCCTCAATCTTCGTGTTAAATTTTCCAATACCCAAAGCCGCCTATGTCTCAATCGGGGCTACTCCCATTCAATTTCAAATACACTCGAGCGGTTAAACAAAGTATACGGGATCCCTACGCCTGGACGGGCATCTGACAGTGGCGCCTAGTAGACATGCTCTTGTAAACACACGTATGTGGGAATTCGGTACAAAGGTCAACTTACATTCCCTGATGTTACAGCCACCTGCACACTTATGTGACTTGACTCAAAAACAAGTATGGGGTATACCCATAGCAGCATTTTTCAGAATGAGGGTGAAAGTGCCCGAAGCTGAGCCTAGTGGGTGCGCGGTAAGAGGCGGGGAGGGCGATTGCTGACTGAGGAGCATCTATGCAGGCATGCTTCTTTACATACGGTGCTGTCCCTAGAGATCGCCAGCTATCGCCTGTACAATTTTTGCTATCTTTCTACATATATTATCCCTTCAGAGGGATGATTTCTTACCTATCCTCTAAAATATGGTCTATCCGTTATGCATATACCTCAATATACACCGCTGTATGTGTCTCGGTATCATACATGGAGAACAGCGAGTGATTTCTTGTGACTAAATTCAAAAAATAGCTTCCCCGTGCTAGAACAGCGATAGCTCTGAAAAAGATGCAAGGAATCACTCGAATCCTTTCGGTCAGATAGGCTTAGCTCACTAGCAATCGCTCAGAGGCGAAAAAAATACTCTTTGGCGGGGAATTGAACCCCGGTCACTCGCGAACACTTAGCAATGACAGGCGAGTATACTAACCACTATACTACCAAAGACGATGTATATCTAATTTTAGGTATGTCTCAAATCGAAAAATTCTATTGGTCCACTGCCAGCTATGCACTATTCGGCGCTCTAACCACCTCATCCCCTATCATCCAACTCACCCCCACAAATAACACTCGCATCAACGCAACCTTGCTGCATGCTGTATGTCCGTTCCGTCCATCTTTTAGGAAATCCAGTGCGGCAGCCCACGGGCAAATGGCCTGCAGAGACGGCAATGATGTAACGGGTACGCCGTTACTGCCTCTAGCATGTGTAGTAGAATAGGGCCGGACTGATGGGACAGTAGGACATCAGCAAGAACAAAAAATGACCTATTTGAAATTAGGATCAAGTTCTTACCTCTGTGACCTATTTGGCTCCTATTTGGACCTCTGTGGCCTCTGTGGCCTCTACAGAGGAAAATATTGAAATTTCCTCGGAAACCTCCACAGAGGAATGTTGACCTCTGCAGAGGCCACAGAGGCCAAATAGGAGCCAAATAGGCCACAGAGGTCAAATAGGCCACAGAGGAATGTCGTTTGTTTTTGCTGATGGAGCCTGCATCGGTGGGGTTGCTCCCACATGCAGAGAGCTACCGCGTCCCACTGATCTGGTTGATACAGAGGAACCGCATGTGCGTCAGTTGACGAGCTGACGGCACATAGACGGCTGCATCTACCACTCCGAGGAAGTGGTAGAGTTCTGAATCAACTGTCTTTGTATCATCGGCGGAAGCTGATAAGCAACGCATTTGGCAGCGCTATCTACAGGTAATACACATGCGGATTAGACTGAACTGCGCCGTGCATGTAGGACTGCAGTGTGCAGGACTATGCCAGTGGTTCATAGAGTCTAGAGTGGTCAGATTGCTAATGGAGGTGCGGCAGCTCTTGGAGCATAGCCCCCGGAAGTACGGAAGGTCTTCCGGAGTAGAACACCAGTCCATTTGGCAATGGGACTCCGGGTCAAACCCAGTCCCCTACTAGAGCACGGCAGAGCGAGGACTGCGGAACGCAGGTGTTAAATACATCGCGAATGCTCCACCCTGCTGCTCTATTCTTCAAGCCATAATTGAGCCCTTAAGATTCTTGAGTAGTTTGCATGAAAGAATCGGATTCTGAACCTGATCTATATCCATTTCGTAACGGCCGTACACCTAGCCTATCTATCTAGGCCTACCCCCGTTACAAATGAATGTTAGGGGTGTGCGATAAGTTCAAGTGATATGGTTGATGCTACGCATCACCCTGTGGTACATGCAACCGCATACACGTAGTTTATGTAAAACTATTCTGTGGTTTATGTTAAGCCATAGGGTGTGTGAAACAAACAACAATGTCCCAATTAAACCACAGAAGTGTTTGCTTCACACACCAGTATTTCACTGTGGTTTATTCACACAATCTCAGCCGAGAATAATTGTTTAACTACACTCCTGTAATGTTTACTTAAACACCAGTATTTTCCTGTAGTTTATCTATGCAACCCTCCCAACAAGAATTGTTTAACCATAAACCCTGTGGTGTTTGATTTACACACTTGTATTTCCTGTAGTTTATTTACGCAACACCTCCCTCAGGGAACGTGGTTTAACTACACCCCGTAATGTTTGCTTAAACACCAGTATTTCTTTGTGGTTTATTCACACACCTTGTGATGTTTGGTTTACACACCCCCTGTGGTACACGAGCTGCACACACATGCCAGTGGTTTAATTTAAACTACATTGTTGTTTAAAATACTTAAAAAAAAAACTTTTCACAAGTCAATTTCTGATGATTTCAGACATCATAAAGCCCTATAAAAGATTCTAGGGGAAACTTTTTTTTTGACTTGATAAAAACTTAGAATTCTCAGATTCTGCTCACCATTAGAGAACAAGTACTCAAACACATGTTTATCATGTTTTATATAACATAATTTAATATACATTGTTAGTTCAGTGGTTATTATCTCTCTTCAATTTCACAAGGTCTTGCGTTCAAGTCATTGTGAAACCAGTTTTTTTCCAGTCGGTGACGTCATAAAATTGTTGTTTAAACGTTGTTTGATTAGTCTCTAGTTGTTGTTTACTTATCGTTTATCTATTGTTTACTTGTTGTTTACTTGTTGTTTACTTGTTGTTTATCTATTGTTTATTTGTTGTTTACTTGTTGTTTGCTTGTTGTTTGCTTGTTGTTTACTTGTTGTTTGAATGTTGTTTATCACTAGTGAATAAATAATCTATGTTAAACCACCATGCTTCGGGGTGTAATTTAAACACCGGCCGCATGTACCACAGGGTCAGCTACTCGCCCATGAAACAGGTTTATTGAATACCGAGACGAGCTATTGTGCCTCATCCTATGGCGACCAACCCATCTAGCACACATGAGTAACCTTATCCTCCCTTGCAAAAACTTCCATGCTGCGTTCGACGCACACTCAACCCCATAGGTGCTAGCCCTTAAAGATTTAGAACCCTTTATCACTTATGAGACTGATGATTCCGAAAAAAAGGGTGAACGTTGCAAATGAAGGAACTAAACCCAGGAGAACTGTGCCAGCTAAAACTGACGTAAGTACCGTATTTACTGGGTTATAGGCAACTCGGATTGTAAAGTCCAAATAAGGTTTTTGTTTTAGCCATCTTTCCTTGGGGGTCGGGAGCACGTTTAAATGGATATTAGAGCCGAAATCAGAGGCTCGCAGACTCTCGGGCTCGAGGGGCTCATTTTGGGACTTTGACCTCCTCAAGAGACCCCTTTGGGCAAGAATTAGCGGGAAAGCCTGTGCTTTTAGATCTGCTGAGCACGGACTTTGTCTCAAACTCTATTTTGACCCTAAAAATGGGAGTTGCTTATAACCTAGTAAATACGGTCTATATTTCTCTCCTTGAGTGAATTTCGTTGATCTTGTTAGTACCACGAAAACACTTATATTATATATACCATCCGCGCAGGTGCACTTGCATATGTACTTGATACTCGTTCCCCCAGATTTTGGGGTGGAGCTCCACAGCAACGCTGCTCAAGTCTCTTGTGGGAAGTTTACAACCATCGTCTGCAATGCTAAGCGAAACCCGGGCTAAATACAAGAGGTCAAAGAAACACTTAACTGTCTCAAAAACAAATCACAAATTTTTTGGGGTGTGAATGGCCTACGTACTCAGCGTGGGTTAGGGTTTGAGCTCGCTCGATACTTTTCGAATTCGCTAGTAGAGTGGGAGAAGGTGTGCGCAAAACTTGGGAGTGAAGAACCTAGAATTGAGGCAGGCGAGGCATCGAGATTTTGGCGATGGAGGCGAAAATGGTGGTTCGCTGGTAAGAATGAAGGAGTTGCCAGTTATGTGTGATGGTGCTATTCCTACTCTGGTTATGATTAGGGCTGAGCGCCCATCTCGAATGGCCAGCAAAAAGAAGAGTTATGAGGATCGGAAAGCCTTTGGTTGGCATTGGCGACTTTCTGCTAGATATTGGGTCGTTTAAAAGGGATACTTATGAAGAGAGTGCAGACCCCCTCGCTCCCAAAGGCTGGCAAAGTAGATCCTGGAAGGTACTTTGTTAGACTCAAACTATGAGCTGATATAGTCTGATGCCCAGCCCCACTGCGCAGCCTGCCTACTGTACGCAGCAAGCTGCGTGTATGGGGCTGGGCACGAGACTAGAGCTGATAGTAAATCAAGGGCATTCGGGGCCCAGCTAGTCTGCTAGTCTCCAGTACTCAAGAGCAGAGTAGTGACTGAAACAAAGGAATAGTAAAAAACTAACCCTTTTCGGTTAGCCGGTCAGTGAGAGTGACGATTTTGGGAGGTTACCCTACTTCTCATTTTCATACCTTGTCTTCCATTTAATCGACCACTCTATCCAACACATTTTAAACCTCATTTACGGGGAGCCAGCATAGATTCTCACCTCTCCCTCGCATTGAGCAAGAATATCGTCAAACTATCTACCACCCAGTTAGCAGGATGAACAGCAGAAGAGGGCTGTGCCTAGAGCGGAGGGATGGCTCAAGGGCATAGAAAATCCATCAAGGCGTTCAATACTTTAAGGTGTCAATGCGAGGATCTAGTGGAGACTCTAGATAGTAGGGGCGAGATCGGGAGTTCCAGAAGTTGAAGAACCTATAGCCTAATCACCTCTCCTAAATGGGCTGTAGGTTATATACAGGCAGTGTTGGATGCCAGCACCATAAGCACGAGTATAAGGGCAAGTGTGTAAGGCGGCCTCAGCCAGCCAGAAAGGTGAGGGGGGATTTCGAGAGGCGACGAACTAAAGATCCCGAAGCCATGGAGGAAGTAGAAGCCGAAGAGTGGGGTGCATGCGTGAGTTTATACCCCCTAGACACAGATTTTGGAATTTTTACGTTGAGAATATTTGAAAATTCTAACATTTCTAGAAAAGCAATTCGACCGTGCGAACGATCTGAAACCACAGACTACCCAGAAAACAACATCCGCTTACGCTACCGACTACCTTAGTATTCCAGTTATCCCACCCATCATTAATAGGTGGCTAGACTATACTTGGGTAGAACCATAAGAACTGGAAAACAAGGGGCGTGGCTTTGTATGCTACGGGATAACGCACAGATATCGTCACATGGAGAGCCGCAAACCCCATGTTTTCCGGTTCTTATGGTTCTGCTCAAGTACTCGACTCGTCGTTATCCGTTACCAAGATGTCCCAACAAGCGAAAGACTCCGCGTCGCACTAGAAGCCGCCGTTAATTATCATTCGTTGCGTTCACCAACACCGGGGCTATCGTCATCCTCAGAGCTAAGTTTTCCTATACCACCATGCGTATGCTATCTCTAAATTCGGGTCTGTACAGAGGTCGATTCCCCAATCAAGTTTTATCTACCTCCTAACCCCATATAAAACAAGACCTTCAGCTAGATAATAGAGTGATATTTCATGAAGCGACTCGGGCTGATGAAGGGTGAGGTTCTGGCGCTAAAGCCCAGGGAATATACAATACTCCTGCTTCCATGTATCAGTCACATTGGCGGACTCAGCGTGACGCTTAAATCGAATCAAAACCCAATAAACCTTAAATTCTCCAAATGCTGACTAGAGATCGATTTTAGATACAGTGCCTTAAGGCTTTCTCCAACTGCTACCCTCACGATGCTAGATTTTCTATCCAGAAGTTCCCCAGTACCGCAAACTCTTTCAACCAGGCTACAAAATATATCGGAGCATATTTATAACTACCCCGTCCTCCAATCTGCACCTCTTCGTATCAGTGTCTCGATGGCTGGTCCATGGCCATGCTGGTATGCTAGTTGCAAAGCCGTACTGCCCCTTGCTCCTCCAGCTGTGCTATTTGTCATCGCAGAGATATGCGTTCCGCTATCCAGAAGAGCTTGTACGATCTGCGCGTGTTCAACTCGAGCTGCCCAATGGAGAGCTGTGTTTCCTTCACTTTCAACTGCACTAATGGGGGAGCGGCAGCTGAGAAGCACTTTCACTGCCTTTAGGTGACCTCTCCGGGCGGCAAAGTGTAGCGGCGTACAACGTTTGTTATTAACAGCACTAACACTCGCCCCGTTCGCCAGAAGCCTTCCGATGATCCCGGCCTCTTGTGAGTTATCATTAGCCGCCGGGAACAGTGGTACGCCCAAATTTCTTCCTAATCCGAAGTCAGTGGCCCGGCCCGCTAGTGACCCCATCGGACTTGTATGCACCCATGCCTGGTACCCTCGAGACCCCTCGTCTGCTTCGGCCCAGAGACCTCGTGAATGACCCAAGCCGCCGAGTGCAGTGGAGTATCTCCATTATTCCCTACCGCTGAGATAGAGGCTCCGTTTCTCAGCAAAAACTCCACTAGACCCGTATGCCAATTCATAGAGGCTAGATGCAGCGCTGTGAGCCCGTTTCCGTCCGTGGTCGTCATGGGAATGTCGGCTCCGCCCCTTAGTAACGTCTCCACTACTTTTTGGTCGCCGCTTATGGTTGCTAAGTGTAAGGCGGTCTTGCCGTCCCTATCAACAGCCTGTGTATCTGCACCATGTTTCAGGAGTATAGAAATGGTGGTACAGTCTTGATAAATGACGGCTACGTGTAGAAGCGTTTTTCCGTTGAGCATCCTCTCACCGATGAGCTCGGGCGAACGCCATAGTATACGCTCAAGATCACGGGACACTTATTTACCATCGCGCTATACGGCGTTGAACAGCAGGGCGGTGGTTCCCCAGAGTCTTGCACGTTATTTAGCCTCATATCCTCTAAACAAGATGGTGCCACTTACTAAAATCTAGTGTGAGGTTCTTTAGGTGCCGGATAACAGTTGTGTAGGATGAATGCCCTTTGTCCTTAAATTTGACCATGGTAGAATGATCACCTTCAACAGCTAACGATTCTTCGATTGTATCCGGTAGCTGAAGTACTGAAGATTCAGCTTCTACGGGGAGAAAAGGATCGCCGGTCCTTGACCATGTTCTATCAAGACCCTATTTAAGAGTTAGTCTAGCCACTAGACTTCGGAAGCGAATGATGTCAACCTATTTTAGTTTCCGGGTTAGTTCAGTCTCTTTGAAGCTCACTATTTTAAGATTCGTGGTGCAGTTGATAAATCTTTTCAGTTCAGTCTTAAGCTGCAATGAACGGTTTGTGAGCGATCTAACAAGATCTTGCCTTAGTGAAGCTTCACCAAGCATGGCAAGTATATCGTCCACCACAAGGCCACGATGCGGGGTTCCGAAAAAGATCGTGGCCTTGGTGCTTGAGAAGAAGGATCTATATAACCTCTCACTCTCCTTAGCTTTGGCAATAGCCTGACAATTATATGTTACAAACATCAGTATCAACTTGAGCTCCAGGCGAGCGAACTTACTTAGGCAATCATGACACCCCAAAAACTATGACCGATGAAAACTATCGCTCTACGTTTTTCCTTCGGAATTCAGTCATATTTCCTGACAGCGCCAACATAAGCACTCACCTCCTCAGATCCTCTTGCCTTCCTCAACTCCTCCAAGAAACCGTCGGTGAAGTCCAGGATCTCGTGAACTGAATCGCTTGAAAGCTTTGAATTGTATCCGTATATCACCGTCCTCATTGTGGGAGATCTTCAGAAAGGAAGTGTCGAAGCCGCATCTTTCGGGGGTTTAGCTGTGGGCCCCCTGACCCCGACCAGGATCCATATGCATGTCCGTTGAGTCCGCAAATAGCGATAACATTGCAAAATAGGACTTGTAAGCGTGGCACAAACCCTCTTTGAACTAATAGGAAAAGGCTTACTCTGCTTTTATCACCCCCGTAGTATTTTACAGCTGGGTGATGCCATAAAAATCTCGGTCAATGCTAATCTCAGGGCCACCATCACCGAACAGCATTTGGTAGGTATCGTTGTGAGGTGCTCTATCCAAATCCGGGGGAGGGTATGGCGTGAATTAAATAAGCGCAGTTTGTGTCTTTTTATCATAGCAGGACGGACATAAGGTCATCTGACTTATATCAATGCTGATAGGTTCTTCATCATCATCGTTGTTCGAAAAATAGGACGACAGAGCTGTATGCAATTCGGATATCGTTGTCTTCAGCGGGATTTCCCGAACTCAGAAGACAATTTCATCGACCTTTCGCAAAGGCTTGGCTGTTGTCTTCGGGTTTGTCGGTGGCTGCTTGCTGGTACCAAGTACCTAAGAGAGGAAGCCGCCTAGAAAGCTTCCCATGATAAGGTACCTATAGTTTTGGACAAGATAAAGAAGAACGATTCCACTAAAGTTGGTAGGAGGAATATAGTAAATCTATCATGTGAATGAAGTATGCGGAGTTAGTGCCTCAGAGACCTCATTGATACGCGGGGCTGAGAAACTATAATACGATTATCGCTATCACATGTTCATGCTGATGTCTTGTTTTTATGAATATTGTGCTTTTAGGCATTGACCTAGGCTCGTTCCCATCCCCACCTACCATAGGTTGCTGCGCACCGGAGGAGCTACGTAGTGAGGCTAGGCACGAGATTAGCATTGACCCCCGTGCATAAAATCTTGCGCGCAGGCTTTCTGCGATTGGCCGATATTAACGCACCAGGCTGAGCAAAAAAAGAAAAATATGAGTTCAGTACCTGGGATTTGTTAATCCCTTCGTTTGTATTCAGAGATATCGCACTAACCCAGCGATACTTGTTAAGTAGAGCAATCCTCAATTTCTTGCCCAATTGGTGGAAAAGAACCCTTACCCCCAAACCACCCAGGAATGAGCGAACAGGCTCAATCGAGGTGAGGCTACTAAATTTAGAGGTAGTGACATCTAGCAGTGAGAGGGGTTCCTTCAGCAGGCGTGATGTAGTCACGGTAGTCACGTTAGTTGTTGTGTAGCAACGGATCATGAGTAAGCACTCGGTCTCACCACCTAATACCTGTTGTAAAGAGGCTCCTAATCGGGTATCGATAGTAGGCTCTACTAGTAGACCCCAGCGGGGAAGGCATTAGACGCCACAAAGGTTGAAGAATTTCCATGTACTAGTACGCGTACTCTGTCCATGAATTCGGCGACTCTTTAATCAATCAAGTCACGATCTCTTTATTCCGATAATACCAACTCTTACTAGCAGTATCATCCGTTGAGGTCATATTTAATTCGCTCGAATCAGTAGGTTAATTAGCAAGGGCCATCGCAGCTTATCACGAAGTTTGAAACATTAGATCGGTGATAGAGGGAGTTGTTTCGTGGGCATGCCCTTGTAGGAATTGACTAAAAATAACTCCTAGTTGAGTGGACGGATGTTTTCCAATCGCGCATTTCGCTAGCCTCGTGCCCAGGCTCAGGCTGTTAGGAAGCGTGTGGCGATGAAGGCAACGGCGCTAATCCACATTAGGCAAATTCAGCGTTCACTTCCTAACAGCCTGGTGGATTTGCTCGCCAAAACCTCCACCTAAAATGAAAACTCAATCAACCAATTGCGGCTTCAGCCTGTAGGGCTTTTTTGGGCCTCAGGAATACAGCGCACAGGTTGGTTTTTTGGGCCGCAGTGTGGTTGGGTGGCAATATCGTACTTTTACAATATTAGTATATCAGAGCATGCAGCTCTAATGGAGCAAGCTGCACACACCCAACCACAATAGTTCATGAGTGCGGTCAATATGTACAAGAGGGTTTTTGCCCATAGAAATCGATTCCTACAGTCAAATTTGAGGTGCAATAGACCTCTACAAACGCCAAGGCGCGCCAAGCAATATCAACAAAAGTTACCAATACTCAATTTCACACCTAACCAAGCAGTGTAGGGCCTGTGGTCCTACAGGAATCGATTTCTCTGGGTCAAGATACCCTTATTCAATAGGGGCAATAAGTATGTTCATTGTACCGCAGTGTGAGGTGTGCCTTTTATAGAGTAAGCAGTTTTAGTGTTCATCCATGACTAGAAATATCACAGCTACAAATAGGGCAACAGACCCTGCAGTATATTACGTGCACTTGATACTCCTATTGAATAGGGGTATTTTGACCCATAAAAATTGATTCCTGTAAGACTGCAAGCCCTACACTGCTTGGTTGGGTGTGCAATTGAGTATTTATAACTTTTGTTGATATTGCTTGGCATGCCTTGGCATACTTTGACATTCATAGAGGTCTGTTGCACCTCAAATTTGACTGTAGGAATCGATTTCTATGGGCAAAAACCCTCTTGTACATATTGACCACACTCATGAATTATTGTGGTTGGGTGTGCGCAGCTTGCTCTATTAAAGCCGTACTGCTAGCCACCAGATTCTCAATTTTCTATCAATCTAGGCTGCGGCCCGAAAAACCAACCTGCACGCTATGATCCTGAGGCCCAAAAGAGCCCTACAGGCTGAAGCCGCAATCAGTTGATCGAGTTTCAATTTCAGGTGGAGGTTTTAGCGAGCAAATCCACCAGGCTATAGGAGCGAGAATCTATTTGTGGCTATCTGTGGCGCATAATGTGGCGCACCCGCCAACGAACATACAGCCTGGCGAGCGAGGCTACTATCTCATAGCTTCAGCACAATCAACCACAACTTTTATCAAAGACGACTGTATCAACGACAGCTGTATCACCACTCACAAGGACTTGATCTAGAATAACTGAAGGCAACTCATGGCGGCTCTTATTCCAAAGCTAGAACACTATAAGTTAGAAACGGAGTTTGGCGACGGTTATGTGGTGCATACCACATATGAATGGGAGTTTTCGTCGAGGCAAGGAAAACGGTCGACATGGAAGGCTCAGAAACAGATCGGCTCTGGCGGGTTTGGGAGTGTATGGCTTGAGGAGGAGGACGAGAAGAAGGGCCAACTTAGAGCGGTAAAGACGCTCGATCGGGGGTCATTGGCGGGGGTGGGTTTCTCGCAGGAGCTGCTAGCTTTGGTTAAATTGAAAGAGGCAAGTGCTCCTAGGTATTACACGCCATTACTTGCGGGCTAATGGAAGAGGTCTATATAGTACGAAGATCTGTTCGTAAAATTCCTGGGTTGGTATGAAAACCAGCATACTATATTTCTCGCGATGGAATATATTGAGCACGGAGACCTGAGCGAGTATATCAAAGACCCCCAAAAAGGACGAGTGGAGGCCCAAGAGATTACCAGGCAGATATTGGAAGGGCTAGAGGTTCTACATGAAAAGGGGATCTGCCATAGAGATCTCAAGCCACAGGTTCGGTGCCTAAACTCCTACTGATTACTTTCAGACTCGTTTGCGTTTCAGAAGGAAAGGTGTTCATTTCTTGTGGGACTCCCGTAGGGAGAAGAGGAAGTTCTTCCATGGGATCTTGGGTTCGTCTTTGCATCTAGTACACCCTGAACCTTGTATCGTTCTTAGGACAAATTGACGTCGTCAAATGTCTCTACGAGGAAACTAAGGAATTTGGTGTACTCGCTCATGGCAAGTGCTCCCACGCTGTGTTCAAGATACCATGGGGGAAATTCTATTTTTTTCACGATGCCATGATGCGCCACCGCTCCCATGCATAGTGGAGTTCCCCTCTCTTAATATCCTTTTAGAGCAGGTCATGTGTGCCAACCACATATTAGATGCTTACTCACATAATTGCTCACAGAATGTTCTCATCGCGTCTCCCGACCCTATCTGGGTGAAAATTGCCGATTTCGGGGTTTCCAAACGGGCAAAGGGCACCGTTTTACGGACCCAGTGTGGGACTCAAGGCTACATTGCTCCAGAGCTACAGGGGGCACTCTCTCGACATGTTAGGGGAAGGGAGCTCACCAATGCGTTGGATATGTGGTCATTAGGCTGTCTAGTGCACGAGCTCTTGGCATCCCAAGTGCCGTTCCTCGAAAGCGATGAACCTGAAGGGACCTCAGAGTTTTTTGACTCAAGCTTCGGTTGCACATGGGAGCCTGAATTTGATATGGGTGCCTTTTTTGCATATTGTGAGGGTAGGACTGAGTTTCCGGTTGAGGCATTACACAACTCCGGGGCAAGCGGGGAAGCAATAGATTTTGTCAAGAGATCGTTGACCGTGATACCTGCGGCCCGACCGACAGCAACCGATGCCCTTCAGGATCAATGGCTCGCAAAGGATAGATACAAAAGCGAGTGGTATGACGACCTGACACGCGAGTTTTCGGTCTTGGGGGTGGATTTAAACCTGGGAATCGGAGATAAGGAGAAGCGCGTATTGATAAAAAAAAGACATCAAGAAGATATCGTTCAATTTCTTCCCCCTTCGGCGCGGCACAGATTTGCAGATCTTCTCGAGCAAGCTATTGTGAAGGGGCTTAACACCGTGATGTTAATGCTTATGAAGTCACCTAGCAGCGAATCGATTGACAATTCAAAATGGGCACAGCTATTACATCTGGCAGTCCAGAATAGGCTGGTTGAGACCACGAAACTGCTGTTTGCCAATAAGATAGATGTTGACTTGGATATTCTTGTCGATGGCCAAGTGCTATTTCAAGTAGCAATTGAGAGTGGGGATATCGCGATGGTAAAGCTACTCTTAGAGAATAGAGCCAATATAAGCCTCGGAGCTCTAAACCCACTAAAACGCGCAGCTGGAAACATGCAGATGGATGTAGTGAGGTTGCTTTTGGACTCTGGAGTCGAAATCGATGGCGAAGCAGTTACTCGGAAAGCCCGACGAGCATTGCAAGTAGCGGCTAAAGAGGGCAATATCACCATGGTAAAGCTCCTGTTGGATAATCATGTCAATGTTAATTCCAACGGAATGGAAGGTCGGAAAATATTAGAATCCGCGGTTAGCAGTGGGAAGGTCGACATGTTTAAGGTTTTATTCGAAGTGAAGGCAAACGACGATGCGGTAGAATATGGCTGGAGCGCATTGCAGACCGCAGCTAGGGAGGGACATATCGATGTAGTGAGAAAGCTCTTGGGTTATGGAGCTGAAGTCAACGCTGGAGCAGCTGTTCAAAGTGGCGGTCGTACAGCATTGCAAGCGGCAGCCGAGGGTGGGCATATCGACATGGCAAAGTTGCTCTTAGCCAATAGGGCAAATGTCAATGCTGGACCAAGCTCACAAAATGGCCGGACAGCATTGCAAGCGGCAGCCGAGGGTGGGCATATCGACATGGCAAAGTTGCTCTTAGCTAATAGGGCAGACGTCAATGCTGAACCAAGCCGTGAATATGGCTGGACAGCACTGCAAGCGGCAGCCAAGGGTGGGCATATCGACATAGCAAAGTTGCTCTTAGCTAATAGGGCACACGTCAATGCTGAACCAAGCCGTGAATATGGCCGGACAGCACTGCAAGCGGCAGCCGAGGGCGGGCATATCGACATGGCAAAGTTTCTCTTAGCCAATAGGGCACACGTCAATGCTGAACCAAGTCGTGGATATGGCCGGACAGCACTGCAAGCGGCAGCCGAGGGTGGGCATATCGACATGGCAGAATTGCTCTTAGCCAATAGGGCACACATCTATGCTGGACCAAGCTGGGGAAATGGCCGGACAGCACTGCAAGCGGCAGCCGAGGGTGGGCATATCGACATGGCAAGGTTTCTCTTAACCAATAGGGCAGACGTCAATGCTGAACCAGGCCGTGAATATGGCCGGACAGCACTGCAAGCGGCAGCCAAGGGTGGGCATATCGACATGGCAAAATTGCTCTTAGCCACTGGGGCACACATCAATGCTGAACCAAGCTGGGAAAATGGTCGGACAGCACTGCAAGCGGCAGCCGAGGGTGGGCATATCGACATGGCAATGTTGCTCTTGGCCAAAGGGGCACACGCCAATGCTAAACCAAGCCGTGAATATGGCCGGACAGCACTGCAAGCGGCAGCCGAGGGTGGGCATATCGACATGACAAATTTGCTCTTAGCTAATAGGGCAGACGTCAATGCTGAACCAAGCTCACAAGATGGCCGGACAGCACTGCAAGCGACAGCCGAGGGTGGGCATATCGACATGGCAAAGTTGCTCTTAGCCACTGGGGCACACATCAATGCTGAACCAAGCTGGGGAAATGGCCGGACAGCACTGCAAACGGCAGCCGAGGGTGGGCATATCGACATGGCGAAGTTTCTCTTAGCCAATAGGGCAGAGGTCAATGCTGAACCAAGCCCGCGAAATGGCCGGACAGCATTGCAAGCGGCAGCCGAGGGTGGGCATATCGACATGGCAAAATTGCTCTTAGCCACTGGGGCACACGTCAATGCTGAACAGAGCTCGCGAAATGGCCGGACAGCACTGCAAGCGGCAGCCGGGGGTGGGCATATCGACATGGCAAAGTTGCTCTTAGCCAATAGGGCAGACCTCAATGCTGCGCCAAACTTCCAAAATGGCCGGACAGCACTGCAAGCGGCAGCCGAGGGTGGGCATATCGACATGGCAAAGTTGCTCTTGGCCGGTGGGGCAGACGTCAATGCTGAACCAAGCTCACAAAATGGCCGGACAGCACTGCAAGCGGCAGCCGAGGGTGGGCATATCGACATGGCAAAGTTGCTCTTGGCCAATAGGGCAAATGTCAATGCTGAACCAAGCTCGCAAGATGGCCGGACAGCATTGCAAGCGGCGGCCGAGGGTGGGCATATCGACATGGCAATGTTGCTGTTAGATCACAAGGCGGATGTCAACGCGAAAGCGAGCGGGCGCTTCGGTCCCACAGCATTGCAAGCAGCATCCGAACATAGGCATACCGATATAGTACGGTTGCTTAATGAAGCGGGTGCCCTTAAATGATGGTGAGTGGCGAGTTAATTCGTTCACAATATTCCACCCGCTTTCTTACACATATAGCAGCACAAGCAAACGTCGTAGGAACCCGCGCTGTCATTTGAAGGCCGCGCAAGTTACGTAGCCAACGACTCATCCACAGGAGGCTGGGTTTTCAGCTCAAAAGTTGCAGGGGAATAATGTACTGTTAGTGGGAGATGGAAAAGTAATCTTGGGTGAGTGTCTGTGGTTTTGAAGGCTATCAGAGGCATTCTGTTTTCTTTACATTTTCTTGTGGTAAAAGAGTCATCTACTATCTTTTGTTATTCAAAAAAATGAAATATTGAGTTTTTCACCCATGTACTACAGATATTAGCTAGTATATTCCGTACATAGACCCAGAGTCCTTGAGGGAATAGACCTCAAAGCTGGCTCAAAGAATGTCACTCGACCACGAAAAGCCAGCACAGCCCCCAAACCCCTCCTCTCGAGGCTTCAATCGGTACTGCCAAAGGTCCCGCACTTCGCGCCTCTGCACCCTCCCAGGCTCTTACACCAGGCGCACAACCGCTGGCCACTTTCTTTACTACCCCAAAATGCAACTCTTTATCCCGTATCGAGTATACTAGATTCCTTGCTGTCCCATTTAAGATCCTCTAGCCAAGACATTTTTTCTACTGCAGGAGTAAATTTGCTGTCCGAATGTCTTATTGTCCATGATCAAAAGTCTGCGTGTTCCCAGCGTAGCAACCGTAACCATCGCCTTTTTTTGCAAAAAAATAAAACCTTGTCAAAACTCAACCAATACCGTATTTACTAGTCTCGTGCCCAGCCTCGTTGGCGCTAACCACTATCTGCGATCTTATCAGATCGGCGATTTAGGAGTGGTTGCCCACGACGTATTTACTGGGTTATAAGCAACTCATTTGAGGGTCAAAATAGAGTTTGAGACAAAGTCCGTGCCCGGTGGATGTAAAAGCACAGGCTTTTCCGCTAGTTCTTGCCCAAAGGGGTCTTTTGAGGAGACCAAAGTCCCAAAATGAACTCCTTGAGCCCGAGGGAGGGTCTGTGAACTTCTGATTTCGGTTCTGATATCCATTTGAACATGCTCCCGGACCCCCGAGGAAAGGTGGCTGAAACAAAAACCTTATTTGGACTCTAAAATCCGAGTTGTTTATAACCCAGTAAATACGGTATTTTCACAGGAAAAAACCTGAAATGATGGGTAATCGAACACAGAAAGAGATCACGATGTTTTTTTAGCGGAGTCCAATAGAGCCTACTGCCATCATTACGCCGAGGAAGTAACTACGCATTAGGTAGTCATAGAGCTGGTGCTGTCTCATGCCCAGACTTGTACTTGGCGTTAAGGTTAAACAAGACTCCATAATCTATATATATAAAATAAGGAAAAGAGCAGATTGCGGGCATCACCCTGCTAAACCATACTCATAGTAGCACCCAATCAAGAAAATTATGTAAGGGAAACTCAAGGCGCCAACAGTGACCTACATGTACATGTAATTAATTCTAAGTAATATATCATGGAAACTAGGGAGAGAAGCCAAGATATGGCGAGCTTTGCATGAATGTAACGAGTGAAGAATACATGAGAAGTCTCTGGCGAGTATTTTAAAACCCCCAGCATTAGCTAAGCCCCACCCACTATCAGTCTTACTACTTAGCAAAAAAATGCGTTCAGTACCTAGGATTCCCACATAGTCACCCACTGCAGTACTAACCAGGCGATAAGATGCTTGTATATCAGCGTGTCAGGATCGATCCCAGCTTAAAACGACTATAGGGAGCCCATTCTCCGATCCCTCTTATTTATACGTAGTTCCCACCTGAACGCTGTCTTCTCCACGCTGCAGTCCCGACAAGCTGCATGCCGCGACAAAAAGCCAGTCCCAGCCTGCGCACCTCTGGGGCTCTGCTAGCTATTCTAGGAACATGAAATACTTAAAGCATCCTCTCATATGGTTCCGGTAATCTAAAATGTGGACCAAACTAAGGCCATAGGCAACGCTCTTGGCGTTGGGTTAGGTTTCGTGGTTCCCTGGCGGCTTCTCCTGAACATGAACCGAAATTAGTTCTTAATGTTTCTGCTGCTCTATTTTTGTTGCTGAGCCTGTTTTCTTGGGATCGCGAGATATAACTCAAATAGTCATGGTTGTTCTGGTTCCTCAACGCAATCTTCCTCGCAAAAATAACCTAACCTCGACGCCAAGAGCGTGACCTATGGCCTTAGCTCCGTCCACCTTCTAGATTACCAGAACCATAACTATAATTTACATGTGCTTCTTAGCGCGGTTACACTGCCCATAGTGTGATTACCCTCCCTTCCTTTCTTCCGTATATCTCCCTCACCCACCACCCCACCCCCCTACCTCCTACCTCCAAAGCAAACATCTCCTGCCTTGCAAATGGCACAGCCAAATTTACAGAACCTTTGCGATGCATTAGCAGCCGTCTCTAATGAGATATCTCTCATACCTAACCTGTCTATTGTGGACCTTGCAGAGCAGATAAGACAAATTCACCATATGCTACAGATAGTGCAGCAGGGGCAGCAACAAATTCGCCAGGATTTCCTACGCTCGTATGTTGAAGTACCCATTTTTTTTTGATAACTAAGTAACTAATAACGGGTTCAGTGATCAGAATGACTTCACAATAGGGATGCGACTTGTAAAAATACGGTCTTGTATTGTAATGTATTGTATCGTATTTTACAGTATTAAAGGGAAAAATACCGAAGATAAATTACAGACCAAATATAGAACAGGGTTAGGGCTAAAATAGCGATCAGAAAACGAAAATACCGGAGTTGAAGCGAGCAGTATTAGACACTATAGTGAACGACAGGTACATGCATGCGCCCAGGAGAAACTACTCGAGCTCCCAAGACTCTATTTGCGGTATCTCTTCTACTTCATAACCTCCCAAAACGCGTCCTTGAATGACACTTTGTTCGTGATCCAATAGTATTTCTTCGTGACACGGTCGCTTAGATGGGCGTTCAGTGCTCGGCGCAGGATAATTGTGAGCAAGGAGATGTTGTACTTGTAAAGTACTAGTAGTTGCCAGTGTTGTAGAATCAGAGTGCGGGGTTGAGGGTGAAGGTGGCGGTTGTTGATAATTTTCTTGATCAACTTCACGCTCAAAAAACCGATCTTCCAGCTGAAGTTCATCTTCATCGGTTAGGTCCTCCCATCGTTTAGGCTGGTCAACTTTGCGATCAAGAACTCGGCGATTCATGTAGAGAAATGTAAGTTTGTCAACACGCTTTGGATCCAAGCGATTCCTGGTTTTGTTGTGGATGAGATTTTGAGTTGAAAAAGACCTTTCGCTAGGAACTGAATTAGCTGGAGTACGAAAAAGTCGAAGAGCTATCATGCTTAATGTTGGAGCGAAGGGCTGCATAGCATGCCAGAAGGATATGGTGTTTTCAGACAGCCGCCAGGCATGGTTTGACGAAGAAAACCCAGCATATCGACCCCTGAAGTTGTAGAACTCATCTTCAGCTTTAAGAGCAAGATTTCGAGATGTTGAAACAGATTGGAAGAATTCAATGACAAGATTTTGCCGAGTGATTGTGGTAGGTGCTGCAACATTTTGAGGATTGAGGAAATAAGCTGCCCAGTGTAATGACCGTACTTGACGACTCATACGGGTGTGAAATAAAGGTATAAGCTGAGCAACTTGAGGTTGACGATGGTCAGAAAGAGATCTGAGGTGTGCTTCAATAGTTAACCACCGTGCTGCCACATGTCCGAGATGAGATTTTTCGGATTCCGACATTTTTTGAGCTTCATGAATAGTGAGAATAACATCGCGTAAATCCTCCAAATCACACCAAAAGTTTCGGTCAAGGATGGTATCTTGTATTTTTTTGTTAAGATCGGCACGAGGATCAATACTGTATTGTTTCAAAGCATCTTTATTGCGATAAACTGATTCAATCGCTCGTGCTTGTGTTCCCCACCTAGTGATAACTGATGCAATAAGTGCAGACTTTTTACCGTAAACCTCAAGTTGCTTTTCACGTAAAATGGAAAGCTGTTTCGGGGCTGAACGAAATGCTGTGATTATTGAGGTTACTCGGTTGTGGATTTGTTGATAATGTTGCACGTTCAGGATATCGCTGATAAGTAGTTGAAGACCATGAGAATCGCAAGGTACGAATAACGAGCGTGCCTGTAAAAGCCGTTGATCTTGGTCTAAAATTCTCCAAACAGCAAGCATTGTAGCACAGGTATCAGTTGCAAAACTATTAATTCGTTCCCAATTTCCTTGCAATAGTTCGTGCAACTTGGCCATTAACCATTTTGCAATATTTTCCGCCGTAAAAGACATACTGCCAACATCTTCAGAACAATAATGGAATGTTCCACGGTCAGTGTTGATTGATAGATTAATTATCCGGTCTTTTGAGATATTCTCACTTTCGTCACAAATAATGTTAAGAAAAAAGTTAGTGCAAATTATCTGATCCACCTCAGCTTTTACTGACAAATAAACCTCATCCAGCAAAGTTGTTGCTAAGGTTTTTCGACATGGTAGCTTATACGCTGGTGCAATAAATCGTGTATAGTCGAGAAAATGCTCAGAATGGACAATATCTAAAGCAATATTATTCATAAAGATAAACAACGACAACTTTTTGTCTGCTGCATGCTTTTCTGCTGAGGTGAGCTTCTGAACTGCGCCGAGGATAGATTGCTTTTTATCCGAAATTCCAGCTGATTCTGTGATAGAATTTGTATGTGCAAGTTTTTCCATTTGGTCCAGGTATATTTTGCAGCCTGCTAAATGCTCCCGCTGCCGAGTGGTACTTTTTGCAAATACTTGACTGCAAGCCTTGCATTTTGCAAGTAAACACTAGTTAAAAAGTTAAGACCTGACCCACCATTAACAAAATATTAATTTTACTTACTTTCCGTCCATCTTGTGGTGGTATTAACTCAAAAGCATCATGCACCTCTTGGTCTTTATTTCTCCCCATCTTTTTCCACAGGTTGTTCCAGGCGAGAGTGCCAAAAAAAACCCAAAGGTTAGTGTTGATAGTGCTCCCAACTTAACTTTCAACCTTGCTATCACGATGATAATGAGGATTTTTTTCTGAGAGAAACGATGATGTTTTGTTGATTGAACGAACAGTCTATTTATATGTGCTGCCAAGACATATTTTGCCGACTGTGTGCCTTGGCCTGTTCATGTATGTAATGTATTATTGATACGGTACCATACCTGTAAAATACGGTATTTTATTTAAAATACGTATTTTTCCCATCCCTACTTCACAAGACTGACAAATTCATCCGTCACACATGCAGACACGTTACTAGAGCCCCTATATGGTTTCGGTGATCAGCCCATTCCGAACTTTCCACAAACGAGTGAAGCTATAAATGCACTAGATGGTAGGTAGGTACACCAAATTGTTGAACACGATCTAATCTAACGGGTAACCACGGTAGGGGCAGCGATCAATGCTATCCTTAATTCATTGGCTTCGCCGATCAACGGAGCAGTAGAGGTCCGTACGAAAAGGCTGATGAAGCATATTAGCCTTATTCTGGTTTGAGCGGTACTATCCTCGATCAGCCAAATACCAGAACACATATTCTAGCGGAAAAACTTGCTTCGATCCGGTAGGGTAACCAATTTCGGCAATTAGGAACAGGATCGGACATTCCTGGTATTTGAGCCGTCTTAGTATCTGGCTGGTCGAAGATAGTAGAGGAGCATATTTCTGATGTGTGCAGGTGTACAGCCGCTGTTTCTTATTGAGTATCCCTCAGATTCATGATACTGCTGTTGTTTCTTTCTCCTCTGCATGTGTTTGCGTTGAAGGTTCTTAGCAAGTTTTTTACACCTTGTCTAAGCTTCCGGCTATACACGGGTTTACTGTTAAATTTGTTTCTTCCAATCCACAGAATTTGAAAAGAGCTTGCATTCTGAAGACCTCGCTAGAAAATAGGTAGGTGATGCGAGCGTAGATGCCAAGTCCGCCAAAACCCCAGGAGGTACGGAAATCCATCAACTAACGCACCAAGTAAAACATCATTGTTTGGTGTAGGAAAGTTGGCTCCAAATGTATTTGTACATGTATTTGTAAATGTATAAATTATTCTATTGGGGAATTTATTAAAAATATGGCTGGGGGAATGCATCATAGAGTGCATCAATTTACGCATTTCCAATAACGACCTTCTCGTGTTTTAGCCCTAAGAGAGGAAAAATTACGTAATAAAAGGCTGCGACTGGGAGCTGAGCCTGATCTATTCAAGGCCACTACCAGACCTCGCATCACTTAAGCTACCAAATTATATGGCCTATTCTCTAAAAATGAAATTCTTAGCACCAATGTTTACAGAAGAGTTAAAATAAACATTTATTGCCGACTTTGCCGACGACTTTCTCAAGTAGGATTTTCCCTACACCCTTCCTTAGAGCAGAGGAAAGCCATCAGTAAAAGTATAACCCCAGACAAAATACCCGGACATTCTAGAGCGGACGAGATGGCTTATTCTCATCATTCTATGACCGAACGCGCCATTCACAAGTAGTTTGGGTCTATATTATAGAGAGGCAATCAGAAAAAACTACCAGCCCCTCTTGCACAGCTCAGTAGGGGGGGTGGGAACGAACCTGGGGGCAGATCAATCTTCTCATCTAGGCATCGAATATTGGAATGTGAGGCCTAAAGTAAAGCAAGGAGATCTAAAATGAAGCTATGGGCCTAGGAAAGGCAGCAAAAAAAAGAAATTGCGTTCAGTACCTGGGATTCCCACATGGTCACCCACTGCAGTACTAGCCAGGCGATAAGATGCTTGGATATGCCAGAGCGAACGGGATGGCTCAATTTCATCATTCTATGACCGAACACATCAACTGCTGGCGAGAAAGTATCATAGCTTTCTTCCTAGAAGCTGATCAAAACACCCGCTTCCAGAAAACAAAGAAATGTTAGAGGGCCTTGTTGTGAATAAATATAGTAATTATGGAAAGATAGGCTGGGAACGAAACAGGCGCTGGTGGTGGATATATATCGCGAGTAGGAAAAGTCCATATAACGAGAATAAATATCGCGGTCATCAAAAATCACTCGGATTTTCTTATAACGATATGCCCTATAAGGATATGCACCCGCGACATTTTAGAAAAAACAAGATTATGCAGCCACCGGGCAGAGTCAAATCTAATCTCGCAGCCTGACTTGTCACGTCACCAGTCAGTTTATCCACCATTGATTGACTGCATGTAGTCCCTACAACTAACCAGCCCCCTATTTTAGAGCGAACGAACGACGATTACGAGATTACACCCAATAATTCCGCCCCAAACCTACGTTACGGTGCTCGGGGTGGTTTCAAGCTATTGGATGGATATGCTTTGAAGTGTTTATTGGTGCATTTGTTTCGTTTTGCCTTATCCCTAACAATGCAAAATGATAGGGTCGGGGTGTGAAATGGCATACCCGCTCTGTTTCATCTAATGCGCCCACGTGTTTTTCGTTTCCTGTTTTCTTCTATCTTGTCCCCGCCTCCCTCTCCCCTCTTCCATCCTGCACCCTAGTCTCTCCATTATGCTACGTTTTGTAGTAGATAAGATGCGATTGTTCCTCGCTGATGATGGGTTTCTTACCCTCTTCTATCTGTACTTCTTTTTGTAGTAGCTGCAGTGGGTTTCCCCGCATGTCTCGCTTCCGATTTAATGGTGTAGTTACTTATTTCTTCCAGGCCAACTTACCCTCCCCCTCATCTATCCGAACCTAAAATTTCACCCCATTTCGCTACACCTTTCAGAGATTAGTTCCTACATGACTTTAGGAAATACTGGACAGAGCCCCACAAGCCGCACGAAACGACAGTTAGTCTACCTAACCAACTCTGTCATAGTCGGTGGAACTATGGGCTTTGGACGATACGTAACTGCGTGAAATCCCGAAGGCAATGAAGGTATGTCCTATTTGTCACGGTCTCAAATGATTTCGTGACCATTTTCAACCTGCACTTTGGCCCTGCCACCCATAAGATACTTGTGATCATCAGATATCCTTGTTTGTTATCTGTTTGCTCGAGATCCCACCATCGGTCTTCAGATATCCTTGTTTGTTATCTGTTTGTTTGGGATCCCACTACCGGTCATCAGATATCCTTGTTTGTTATCTGTTTGTCTGGGATCGCACCGCTAGTTATCAGATATCCTTGATTGTTATCTGCTTGCTGGGGGATTTCACCGCCGGCCATCAGGTATCCTTGATTGTTACCTGTTTGCTGGGGGATTTCACCGCCGGTCATCTGATATCCTTGACTGTTATCTGTTTGTCCGGGGGATCGCACGGTTCTAGTGTTTCTTATGGGAGGCAAGGGAATTACGCTGATTTCTCAATCTCAACTTCATACCAGCATAACGGGCCAAAAAATTCGTAAGGGCCTAAAACCCCAAAAAACCGGACGAGCCTTAAAAATCGGGTGAGCCTTCGACAATCATTCCACTCTCGATACATATTGGCGCCAGTTATAACGGGAACGTCAAGAATACCCCTTTGCCCATGGATCTTTTATATTCTACAATGTTAGTCAAATGAATTCTGTTGGGCAAGTTTGGTCACTTTTCTGGCGTTTTCATCTCTCTTCTAATGTGTCTCAGGCTGTATCGCTGCCTCATTACAGATGTTACAACCCCACGGGCCCAACCTAATAAGCCGATGGGTGATCGTTCTCCAACTCCAAGTATTCGCAGCGACGATAGTGATGGGAGCGATGGGATGATAGCGAGAGTGTGGCTGGTGGGACCTGGAAGAGAAGAAGGATAGTATGGATATGTGGAAGTGAGGACGGAACGTTTGAAGACAGGAAAGTGTGGGTATGAGAAAGGGTGTAGATGGAGAAAGGGGTAACAAAGCGGTTGGTTATTGTTAGAGAAGAAATGATGTTGACAGATAGGGATGGAGGTGAGGAGTTGGAGGATAAGGAGATGGAGGTGGAAGCGTCATGAAGTGTGTATGGGGATGACAGTTATTAGGGGTGTTAGTGTTTTATTGCTTGCTAGTGCTTGACCGCCATAGTCCAAAGGGCTGGATGCGTGTAAGAATTATCAATCAATCAATTCATAGCGGCAAAGTAGAGGGGGTCCTAAGCCCTAAACCCTTCCATCTTCACACCCATTCCCAACCGATATTTTAGCCTCATCTTTTAACACGCGGTGGAAGAACTGCTTTTAAGAATAATATTATAACGAATATAGTTGGAAGTTTTAGCATGGCTTTAGCTAGTGATTATGCCGCGTCGGCGACGATTAGCTAGTTAACTGAGCGTCAGAACGAGAATATCAAAGGGGTCGTGATAATTTTCGGTTTCTGACTTGAAGCGAAGAATACTTTTGAACTATTTTTTGACGAATGGCAGAGTGTGGGAAGACAATATCTACATGTGGTCGAAGGTTTTTTTGGTGGGTGAAACACTAGCACTGGGGTGTTTCGTAGCTAACCCTTATGGCAACATTTACACCACCAGGATAAACCTACCCGTGCTAAATTTGCTACCTAGCCGGTCGAAAAAAAGATTCAATATAAACGAAATTAAATTTCACCATTTGCTAACATGGCTCAAGCCAACTTTAACTGTAGTCTCGTGCCCAGCCTCGTTGGCGCTAACCACTATCTGCGATCTTATCATCTAGCGCAATTGACTAATAGCGCCAAGAAGCGGCACAGGAGGTATGGGCACGAGACTATTCTACTTTAACTGAATCCTAGTCTATTTATTGTTTTGTTCATACTCTTTTCTCATGTTTTCGTGCATGGTAGAAACTAAACAGAACCCGATTCCATCCCATTTCAGAGTGTACATGTAGTGTTCAAATCGACTCCCTTTAATCAAGCCGATGCTACCTGGCTTGTAAACAAACCCCATTTCGATCTCTGGAATGCAAGCCTCACCACCCACCCACCCAATCTATATATGATTGATTAGTCAAGGCTCGAGCCCAAAGCTCGAGCCTCTAAAATTGAGGCTCGAACAGGCTCGGCTCTTAGGTTCTTTGGCTCGTGCTGTTCGAGCCCGGGGCTCGGCTCGTGGACATCACCAGCCCAATGACTCAATTCCAGAAAGGGACCCATGTGAGGTAGATAGTTTCTTGTCGCGCCATATCTTCTGCAGTGCTGCTATGTTATACTAGAACCCAAACCCTGAGATGGGTTGACACACGGCTAGGCAGAAGCGTCAGGATAACGTCGAGTGAGATCTTATGACTATACTATCACTACCAATGGTACAGAATTGTCTATTTGTTCTATCTGTCGCAGCCCGCGAGCTGGTTCGTCTTCCTTTAGCTATTATACTCTCTTTCAGCTATCCCTGGGTTTGCTTTGCTTTTTTGTTACGGGTATATAAATTTGCAAGCTTAGCTATCGCTGCCATCCAATCACATCACGGTTCATGGCCTATCACTCGTTTTTTACCCCGGTGGGGTAGTTGGTCTTTATCGATCATCCACCCTCCTAGAGCCTACTACTCGTTCACCTGCTGTGCCCCACTGTTCATCAAGATTTATCTTAGAAACCTCCACTTCAGGATTCTAGAGGGTTTTATCTCGTCGGTTGAGCCTAGGAGAGTACTACTCTTAAGCGTACTGAAGTTTCAACCAAGGCCTAATAGGCCATACCCGCAATATTTCCCACACGAGGGCTACCGCATGTGCATGTATTCTTATTAGCCTCTTAGGTTATCCATCTCTGGTGACTATAGTTTAAATCTACATTTCCTATTTTAACATTTCTTACGGCAGCCCCGTGAATCTATTTTATGCTAGGAATTTGCTCTTTGGCGCTTTTCAGAGTGATCGTCCCATCCGCCTCTATGAGACCCGTGAGTCTCACAAGAATAGTCATCCCATCATGAACCAGCCCCTCATAAAAGTGACTCCGACAGATGCGACTTCTACTCCAAATGGTTACTAGCTATCAACGCCACATATCCCACGAGATAAAACAAAACAATACCCCGACGATACCGCACGAAATTCACTTCCTGTTGCTACCAGCACTAAGGACTGCAGCCATACAACCGCGTATCGTTTGCTAAAATAATTCATGTAAGCTCTATAAGCCCGTTCCATCATGCTATAAGAATAAAAACACTCACTTTCACCTGCCACAGGCAGCACAGTAGCGGAGAGAGATCCTTTAGGCTTTGGGGGTGGCTGGGGACTGTATATAGTTTATCTCGAATTAAGATACTAACGTAGCCCTTTCTACGAAGTCGAAAAGATTGGCAAGTCAATCCTACATTCAAGAGTGGTTAATATTAAGATTACATAGTGAGTAGATCTAACTTACCCGAGAGCATCAAGCCAACCACCTGTATGACTTGTCCGTTCGAGCGGGTCACATTCACATCTTGGTGAAGGCGGCGTAGCATGTGGCTGAGGTTTATTACCAGCTTTCTGAAATCATCTATCCATTTCGTAGCTATTGTACCATCAAACTTCTTCCCCACCTCGTACGCACCGTACTCTAAGGGAGGCCCAGTGCCTCTGAAGATTCCGTCCAAGCGCTCACAAGGTATTAAATAATTTCCTTTCCCTGTCTGGGTTCTGTTCCTGTTTGTGTGCCGCTGAGTTGCTACAGAGGGCATTTCCTTACTATAAAAATGTCAGAATATAAAGAATATTGGGAATGTCGAAAGGAGATCATACCATAGTACTACAAGCCCCTCCAAAGGCATGAGGAGACGCCCAATGAAACTACACCAGATGAAGTTCTCCATCCAGACCTCGTAATGGGGTTGTATGAGGGGCTTGTCAGAGTGTTCGAGTAGAGGAAGCCTGTAATTGATGAAGTTTAGCCTCATCCGCTAGCTGGGGTAAATAATTATCGGTTAAATTAAAGGTAAGTAAACTCAAGACCTACATCAAACGATACACAGCATCGACCCACTCTTCAGCTTCGCCTTGCTTTGGTTTAGAGTTGTAAAGAATCTCACGAAGTTGATGGGTTGATACCACCTATGTTTTTTAGGAGTGAGAATTTGTATTAGAAAAATCACAAGATAAGCTTACCTCATCCGATAACAAGCAAGTAGGATCCAATGGAGTTCGAGTTATATGATTGTGTACTCGCAGCCACATTATCTCCTGCCACTCCGAGGTTGTGAACAATTTTTTGGTGTCAGGATCCTCAGGGTCAAGGATCCATTGGTGTAATAACGAGTCTGGGCGCAAGTGCATAATATTCACATGAAGTACATCTTCCACGGTTCTTCCAGAACTCTGGAATTTCCATTTCCTTCTAGGGAGCATCTCTTTATATTCAGCCTTCATATAGTGGCGTAAGTCCTCAATACTATATTTCATTCGGGGTAAGCAGATCGGCATGCAAGTTCGAAGAGAAGGATAAGTACTTTAACTTCTTTTTTTTACTTTTCCTTCCATCTCCCTCCTCAATGCCATCCTCACCCCCCTGCGTACCATTTGGGCTTGGATTACCCTCACTACTGGGTGAGTAAGTATATACAGAAAAACGAAAGTATCAACTCTAAAACTAAAGGAAAGAAAGACTAAAAGCAGCGTGGAATCACCTAGAGGATGGGTATGCGTCTTCGACATCACTACCCACGATGCGACATGTAAGTTAGAATGCGAGTTGTCCTGGGGGGAAGATGTAAGGTGGGGGGTACCTTGAACGATTCTCCTCCCCCCTGCCCCTCTTCCGTCCAGTACCTTCTCCCCCGGTAATTTCGATGTGCCCGCTACCGATGACTACGTTCTGAGAATTTGCAACATAAACATCCGGCCTCCCCGGTCTTTCCGGTGGTTCCTTAAAGAACTCTTTGACGATTTCGCGATCAGTCTAGTATAAAATTATCAAACCATATCAGCAGGACCCCACTGGGTGGGCCAACTACCTTCGGCCTTGGATAAAGTACCCTCAGCTTCAAGTAGCGAGCCTTCAGCATCAGACAACGGTGTATCTGAAGCCCCCAGTGGGACTAGTGGGGGTCGATCAGCACAGGGCTGGTCTTGAGCCCCGGACAACGGTGCAAGTTTATCAGAATAACCACTGGTTACCTGAGCAAGAAAACAAGCAGCGGCCATCCAGGTTCCCAGCACTAGTTTTATGGACGGGCATAGACCCTCAATGACCAGCGAACTGGTCATGCCATCTATTAAAGTGCGCTTCTTGGGGAACAGCATATACCTTAAATTTCTCACGAAGATACGCTGCCTTCTGGCGCCTTCTAAGGGTGTCCGGTTCACCTCGACCGGCGATGATCAGATCCAGTGACTGAGTCCAATCGGTCTTTACGCGAGTCACCTTTTGCTGTTTCGGAATGCGGCTGGTTGGGTAAGCTGAAACGAAATCCTCTATATTCCATTTTCGCGATTCGCGGCTGAAGAAGTGATGGATAGCCGGTGCAGGCATGGCAGGAAGTCGTGATGTTTGCGGTGGAGATGAGGAAGCGAGGAAGGTGGGAGATGGGAAGCGAGGTTATTAGTATGCTGGGGTGGCTGGGCACCTACCTTTGCCAAGAGAAACAGCTAAGCTCTTTATGGTGGTGGATGACTCATCTAGCCCCGTGTCTGCTGCATAAGCACTAATCTCATTTTGGACAAGCTCGGCAATAGCTGCTATCGATCCCTGCCAAGAACTCGGTTATCAATAACGATTTACTTAAAATCCGGCTTGGCACTAATGGATGAAACGTATAGATACCTACATGTATCCTATGTTTCTTACGCCAACGGCCGGAGCGGCATCGAGGATATGGGGATGAAATTAGCCATCATTAGTAGCTTGTGCATAGAAAAAACTCGACCTAGCCCAATGGCGTATTTTGTGGCTGTACGTATTCCCATTCACGGGAATGAACAACTAAATATCGCGATAAGATCAGAGGATGGTGATAGTCTCTGGAACGGGATCACTCAGAGGTATATATACCTCCGCATGGTCAGAGCTGATGAGTCAACCATACAGTGTGGAATCTTCTACGCGCAGCCACTAACACCAGGTCAAATCTCATGAGGTTCTACAGTGATCCAAACTGGGAGTTATCATGCCACCTTTAGTAAGGATAAGACTCCGATTCCTCGAGAATATTCCTTCTAGATCTCTAAACTATGTTTGATTACTTCAAAGCATTTTCACTACAGGATGGCTCTTTTCGCTTCACCCCACTCACTAATCTCAACTCACAGCAGCACACGCACCATTGCATATTTCCAAACAGGAGATAATTATTCAATAACTGTATAAATTGACATAAACCACGAACACGATCCGGCCAGCCAGATCATACCCCATCTATCCCAACCAAAAATCTAAAAAAAACCCAACTCCAACCCCATCAAACCCTCAAAATCTGAACCTCAACCGCAACCCACCCAGTACCCTCAAAAAACCGATCAAGTTCCCCCCAATGCTCCTCATTCCCCTCCCTCTGAATAACGATGCGCGCGTTCTCAGCCGCCGAATACCCCTCAAATAGCTCCACCAGACCGTCATAATGGTGTTGGTTCAGTTCGCGGCAGGCTTTGCAGGGTCTATCGCAATCGAGCTCTAAGATTACCGGGTCTGTTTCGGGGATTGGGATTTTTTGGGAGGTCTGGTGGTCGCAGGTGAAGGTGGTGAAGATGTAGACGTACATTTTGTTGATGTGATGTGATGGTTGTGATGATGATGATTTTGATTTGGAGGGAGGGAGGATGGCGGGTATTTATATTCTTCGAATCCTGGCTTGGTCAAGATGGGCGCCGGTAACTCGTTAGGGGATTGGGGTTTGGCATACTTGAAGGTTTCAAGTCGGAGGTCTTATGCTGATGGTTCTAGATCTTCGATTGGCATAATGGAAGGTTTAAGGGTTTCAAGATAGATTCGAGCGGATGGGTAGAATGACTACCAAGCGAATCACACCTACTTGGAAGCAGGATGGACTTCTTGAAAAACATCAACTCCGAGGAAATGGAAGGACAAAGGAGTGGAAATGATGCTAAGACATCTACCATCACGGTATATCACTCGGCATTACAGCCCTAACCCAATAAAGAAACCCGTTCAAGTCAAAGCCAGAATTCACCCCCTATACCCTATGAAGACCCAACACAAGAATATCAAAACCACGAACAATTCACAACAGACCATCAAACACGCAGACAAACCCAGCCAACTAGCAAGAAAATCTATCCTTTTTTATTCCCAACCAAATCAACGCTATATACCTCCACAACCTAACCTCCCTACTACAAACTACAACGCCCCCTCCCCCAACTCCTCCTTCAAAACCTCCCTCTCAATCTTCGCCTCAACCCTCGCCTCCTCCGTATTCCCCATAACCTCCTCCCTCAAAGCCCCCACCTCCCTCTTCTCCGCCTTCGCCTTCACAATCGCCACAATCTCCTTCTCCTCCGGAATCTTAGTGCTCGGCTCCTCAAACGCACTCATACCAACAGGTGCATCAGCACCCGGTTCTTCACCAACATACTCATCCCCCCTCACTTCAGGTTCGTCCACATCCGGAAGCACCTCGCTGTCCGGGAGCTCGCTCTGATCGGTCTTGAGGGTAGTTCTCGGACGGGCTCGATTCTTATTCGTCGAGTCAACCACCTCTTCTTCGTCGTTAAACAGGCGCATAAGCATTGCTCTATAGAACTAGTTAGCACAGTAACCACCAAAACCATGTGGGTAACATACTTCCTCTCATCCTTCGGCAGCATCAAATTACAGCTAAACCTACTCTTCCACAAGGGCAATACCATCTTCTCTTTAAACTCCTCCTCCCCCTCCCCTTGTCCAACCTTGAGTACACAACACCCCATACTCAACCCTCTAACCCTCTGTTCAATCTCACCAATCACATCACCTTCCTCCCCCTCTGCATTAACCTTAGGAAACAGTTCCTTCAACAACCCCCGAATCGTACTCCTCTTCTTCGCCCGAACGATCCTATCTTCCCCAATCCACCCTTCAATGATCGGTAATCCCTCGTTCTGGATCCGCCACGGACAAACGTCGGGCTCTTGAACATCCTGCTTGAAGAACGCCTTGACACCGCAGTGTACAAACTTGATATTCTTCCCCTCGTTATACGACAAGATCTGGCGTGCCAGTTCACACGTGAAATAGATCGCGCGAGACGGGATCCCCTCCGCGTTACGCACAAGGAAAGAATTCCGCGGGAACCGCGGGGAAAGGGAGTAGAACTCGAAAATCTGGTTCAAGACCGAATGATCAGAAGCAAGGAACTTGAACGGTTCTTCGATCGGCTGACCGCCATTTTTCCGTCCCGTTTTGCCTTCGGCGGGGGTGTTAGATTTGGAGTTTTCTTTCTTTGAGGCCCAGGGCTCGGATGGCTCCGGGAGGGCCTCTTCCGGGATTTCGGCTTCGGGCTCGAGACGGGTCTTTTTGACGACGGGTGGGGTTGGAGGGGCGCTGTCGGTTTCGAGTTTCCGTTTTGTTGGTGATTCTGGGACTGCTGGGGTGGACTCGGGTTGTAGGTCGGTTGGTGTTGAAGGGGCTTCGAGGATCTCGGTGTCGGCGGTGTCGGCTTCAGATGGGGCAATTCCTTCTTTCTCTTTCTTTGCGACTTCAGCTTTGGCGATCGCTGCTAGCTTCTTCCTGCCACCTTTCTCGGGCTTGATTGTCTTAATCTCAGACCTCTTCTCCAAAACGGCGATGAAGAAACCACCGGTGTCCTGAAGATGTGGATAAACACGGATAGCCCTCTCCAGCGGAATCCTAGTAGGATCATCAAGTTCCTTCTGATCCTCAGTCGGGAACATCTCCCTTGTAATCCTACTCAAACGCTCGATACTCTTCTCGTCCTTCTCAACATCCTCAAAGGTATTAAACCAAGTACCATCTCTATCGCATATCCTCCAACTGCTCACTCCCGGCCGTCTCTTAAGCTCCGGCAGTCTATGTCCAACATCCACAATACCGACCTTCTCCAGCCCACCACACCTATCAATAGCCGAAGCAAGAACAGCCTCATTCTCAACCGGATTCATAGAGCAAGTCGAATAGACGATCCTCCCGCCCACCTTCAACATCTGCAACCCCCTAACCAAAATCCTCACCTGCGTCAAATGCAGATTAAAAGCACCACCCGGATTCCAATCCCTCCAAACACCATAATTCTTCCTCGCAGTGCCATCACCAGTACACGGCACATCCGCCAGGATACGATCAAACTTAAGATACTCCTTATTCTCCTCGTCACCACTGACCAGCAAGCTCGGGAACCAAGTCGCATCGTGATTCGTCACGATCAAGTTCGGCGAGTTGAGACGCTTCGTTTGGTGGATTAGCATGTGGCTGCGTTTATAGTCCGCGTCGTTGGCGATGACTAGACCGGTTGGTCTCCCGCCGTTGTCGTCTGCTTCCGGGGCATTCTGGACGGCTTCTTCGGTTCGGGTTTCTTCGCCGGCGTGGATGGCTTCGATTAGTTGTGCGGTTTTGGAGCCGGGGGCGGCACACATGTCGAGGACTGCGTGGTGGGGTTCGATGTCCATGAGGAGGGGTGGGATCATGGATACTGCTTCTTGGCGGGAGATGTTGCCGACGGTGGTTTCTGCTACTAGGAAGTTTTGGAATTTCTTGAAGGGGGGGCAGCGGCGGATTATGGCTTTCCCGGCAGTCATGGTCCAGGCTGTGGATGTTAGAATTTGAGATCAGGTGGGAGGTGAGGGAGAGTACCAAGATTGTCAGGGAACCATGGGAGTGGAGTTGGTGGTGAAACTGGTTGGTCGTCCCATGTCAGTCCAGACAGATGAGGGATATGAACTTCCTGGAGGGTTTTCAAAACACCCAACGCATGTCTATGTTCCATCCCTGCAATCAGCTCAATTCTTCATTATTCACCAAAAAGCAACCTGGAGAGGAAGAAACACCCTTTACTCCCAGTAAACCTAAAAGTAGTCGGCAACGTCCTCTTCAACGTCGCCCAAAACTCATCCCACTCCTCTTCAGGGATTAACCCAGACTCCTTATAGTATTTCTCATACTTTTCATTCTCAGTCGGGATAGAAACGTAGTCATAGCGCTCGCCCTTCCCAGAGCCTTGTCCACCCTTTTTGCCCCGTCCCCCACCCTTCTTCTCGTTCTATGTTGCGTTAGCAGAAACAATTGAGAAGCGCGATACGGGAAGATACATACGCGCCAGGCTGACTTATTTCTACCCATCGTTGCGGTGGAGTGTGGTAGAGCGATTGGGGATGGTGGGGGGAGGGAGATGAGGCGTCGAGTGTTGGTGGGATGTAGTTGATTTTGCGCCAAGACGCGTGTTAGCGCCATGCAGGTTTTCTTGGCGATGGATAGAGCAGGGGAATGGGGTTTTCCGCCGAGACAGTAGGGCATTTAGTAGTAGGGAGTTTGCAGTCTTCTACCAGCTGCATGCCGTATACCGTAGGAGGTACCTTGGAAGTATTGGAATTCTCTGATATTGAGCAGGGCTTAGATGGAGGACTCTGTTGGGGTGTAACGTTAGTATTCGAACATCAGTAAACGAGACTTCGCCGACCTGTAGTGAACCAAGTCACAGTATCATCGTAGCCGAAAAATAACCATGGTTTGATAAACAAGCACCCCAAAAACCCAAACCTCGCCACAAAGCACCCAGCCTCTATCACACCTTCTCGCCTCTATCGATATCGCAATGTTTTATTTCCTCATAGACAAGCCGGAAAGCTCTTACCCACTTATTCAGCTAAAATAAGAAAAACAACCAACCCTAACCCTAACCCTAAGACCCCAGCCAACCAAGTCTGCGAGGCCCTATCTACTACCTTTGCAAAGAGAACTAGACGCTATCATTAACCTACTTCACCCCATGAACCTATAACCCGTAGACTCGATAACACCCCGATCATAGCAAATCACTCGATACCAACCTCGCAAGACTACAGATCTAGCTCTAAGCGCCAACATCCAGACCTGTCGGATCTAACAAGCTTACAAGACTCAATATCCGTTACTGCTTTTAAGACTATCTCTTTCCTTCCTCGACCCTAAAATGTAGTTAGTATCTGCGCAGATGAGTTCTGCAAGAACTCAGGTACGTTATCAACTCGTGACGGGTTGTGTATGCTGCATACTCGACCTGAAGAGACGCTTAAACAACACCCCCCAGACGTCCCACAATTGGATAACCGGCACACCAGGTAGAGAGCTTAGGAACGCCCACCGCGTCCTTGTGGGACCCCGTAGTAGCTATCTAACTAAGACAAGCCCAGGGGGTTATCCGAAACATACTCTATTCCAGTAGAGATTGAAGGCCTAGCGATAGTGGAGGAGCGGGTGGGTGGGTGTTCCAAGATAGAATGAGTCTGGTAGTTGATTTGAAACATAATTGGTGGTCTATTTGGAAGAGGTTTACTGGGTAATAGAGGTTTGAGAGGGGAGATCAAGGGGTGGTGTGGAAAGTGTAATCACTGTTGCGTGAGGTTAGGTCAGGGAGTCGAGTGATTCATTATGAGTCACTCATGGGTGTCGTTCCACGCGGTAGTGGTTTCCCATGCAACTGTCATTATAAAAGGGGTTGCGAAATGCATGACTTAGGGGTGTCAAGATCAGTGGGTCAAGGATCATGCAGCCTACATTGGTGAAGGGCAATGATCCAATAAGTAAGACCACACCCCTGCATCAGCAAACATCTAAAACGATCTACAAACATACTCATTACGCTAGTTTCAATTCCACCCAAAAAGATAAAAAAAATATTAAATAATGCACCCCCAGGGTAGCAAACTCCAAACCCCAAACCCACCCCCTTCAACAACCCATTACCCACTATTGCAAACACCCAAAATCATACAACTACCTAATCCTATCCTACAGTAACGCTTGCAACGCCTCCGCAATCGGCTGAAACGCACTCCTCTTAGACCCCGGCACAGGCAACGAGATATCCTCCTTCCTGATCTGCCTGTACACCGCACCCTTCCCCAAATCCTTCGCCTTAAGCTTCAACTTACTCCCAATCCGTCTCAGCCTGCGTCTATGTCCCCCCTCCTCCTCAACCACCTCGATATCAGTCGGGAAAGGCCGCCACTCGTTCAGCATCGGGTGGAAATACATATTAGGATGCTCGCAATCGGAGCTCTGAGAAACCGGGGTTGGGTCATTCGCAGACTTGATCAGCTCCACCCGAATGGGTCTCGTCGGACCCACCAAATGTCTAGAAACCACACTCGATATCGTCGGTGCCGAGGGTTCCCCCGTTGATCGCCGTGTCGACGGTCTCGAGGTACTTCCGGGGAACCGTGTAATCCGGGTGACGCCACCCCCGGTTATTGGGTCTGGGTCGTAATAGACTGTTGTTGCGCCGGCGGAGGATACACCTGGTACTGAATAGGATTCATCCGGTGTGGTGGTTGACATTTTTGGTGTGGGCTTGCGGGGGGGAGTGGGTTGTCATGAGGAAGTGCTTGGGATGGAGAGTGGTTTGGCAATTCGTTGTCGTAATACTACAGGATGGATGGACGAATCGTGGATGTGCGGCCTGTTGTGGGCTCTTGTTTGAGATGGATGGCTTGGCTTGGCTTGGCTATTACTTTCTATCGTCTGGGATGCGCTGCTTACTAAGGGGGCCTCGCTAGGTCGGATTAAGGTGCTGCATGTAATAGATTGCTGTCTATAAGGTGGGTTAATCTTGGGCCATGGCTTCCTGTCGATTGAGGCGTTGGTAGTAGGTGAATGTGGTGAGCTGCCAAGGGAGTATATCGAGATATGGAAGATACTCAGATAAAGCAATTACAACCTTACTCACTCGGTAAATATTCTTGTAAACCAGGAATCTTATTACAAGGAACGCTAGATGACCAACACCCCGAGACCTAAAAGATCATCTCTAAACATAAAATAATAAACATTGATTTCCCCTTCCAGAGTCTCATCCATCCATTTGTATAACCCACCAAAGCCTGAAAATCCCGAGTGATGTTTCATGTGGAAAGAGCAAAGTGTTACCCAATGACTACTATCCAGTTGCGGTTAGGGCGTATCACCATAGAAGTACTCTGAGACACCACCCCAACCACCTGAATCTTCTGAGGTCCATACCACTTCTCCACCAAAACGCACTACCAACCCCATCAAACATACTTCTACAGCACGAAAGAGCTCAGAAGACATCATCCTATCCCGCCTCCATGTCCTCGGGAACTATACCCGAAATTTAAGCATATAGAACGGGTCCTAGAGGTGAAGAAAATCATCGGACATTTTCCTTAGGGACATCTTTGAGGATGACACTCCCCCTTCAGTCCGTTACTGCCTTAGTATACAAGGTTTTTCCTCACCCGGCAAAGCCCTCTCGGCTAGATCCTGGTCTAGCTAAGCTGTTCTAGCTCAACGTACAACGACTCGGACCACCTATCCTAGGCCGGCTAGTCACGATAGAGGTTCTGGGGGTCTACTGAAGCAAGTGGATACATATAGATACACGTTCTTAGTCACATCCCACACCGCCGAAAAATCAGATGGCACGGGCTACCAGATGACCAAGCCCCTTGGCATGAATTCGGCGATTCTCACAAATCGCCAATACGCCTCAAGGCCAAATCCTTATTGAGGCTAGGTAGTGCTAGAGACCGACCGGAGCCTTCACTTCAAGGGTTTTTGAATAGGTCAAATATGATCACGTGATTGTTTGAAGTGGGTTAGGGTTCTTGTCGCTGCCCTCTATATAACAGCTTTTTCCTATTATTTCCTATCATTATCTAGCTCTCTCCATTTACTTTTCTATATCTGTGCTATTTAGTAGCCTCTCGAAACGCCTTGGAGCAATCAAGCTAGTTTACCTCTAGTAGGTGATATGTGGGCTAGGGTTATGTGTATGTGCCTAATCTTTAGTATCACTCGATTTTTTCATCGAGTGGTGACATACGCGAACTTCTGCCATATGCTTCCGTCGGAGAATCTATCTCGTGCCTAGCTCGTTTTCTTGTAACGGGAACGCCCTAACAACCAAAGAGTAAGCTTTGTGAGTGAATCGAAAAAAATAAGGTATCAGAAATCAATTGCTTTTCTATATCCCCCTTCCACCCTATCCCTTTTTTCACAGCCTTTTTCACACTATACTTTTCCCACCTTCTCGTACCACTCTTTTTAACCACCACTTTTCCGGTTCCTTTTTCCATTCGCTTTTGTCATCCCCTCATCGACAACAAAAGAAAACCTCGGTCATAATCAGTCATCAAATATCAAACACTGTAAAAATTACATAACAGGAAGGAAAAAAGAGGAGAAAGGGAATAAACAAAGAGAATATTTTCCCACCCAAACAAGAGACCTTAAAGTTAACCCAAGAAAGAAACACCAAACCAATTACAAAATCCAAATGCCCAACTCCAACAGGAATATTTTTTCCGCACTAACTTCCCCCATTTGCTCCGCCAAAGAAGAATCCATCAAACAAATCCATCCCTCCCTGGTGCCCACCGCCACCGCCGCTCATTCCCCCTGCTGCACTTCCACTGTCACTCCAAGTATCGCCTTCCCAATCTAAACCTCCCAACCCAAACGCACTCATATCAAGATTACCCCATGGTGTGCCTTCCGAGGGATATTGTAATTGTGGATCTATCATCATTTCTTCTCCTTCGCCTCCTTGCTGCAACTCAGCACATGGTAGACCAGGGCCGGCAAGAATGGGTGGCGAGGAACCGGTTGACGAGTGTGACATGTGGCTTTGTTGGTGATGGAATGGCCCTTGGTGATGTGGAGAGTGCCCTTGGTGGTGTGGAGAGTTACCGAGCGGGGAATGTGGGTGTGGGGAGTACTGCAAGTGCGGGGATATTTGTTCAGCACTGGTATAAGCTAGTGGAGGATGAAACGCTGGATATCCTATTGAGTCAGGCTGCTGGGGCGTCGGCGACAATGTATATCGTTGCTGCTCGGGTGAGTGTTGTTGATGTTGAACGTGATGGTGGCCGCTGTTATTGCCATTGCCACTATTATGACTCTGGTATCTTGCTCCCTGCATCTGTGCTGCAGTAAACAATTCCCTGAAACCTTCGTCAAAGCGAACTGGCTCTCTCCGTCGTTGGGTGATATTCTGCTGTTGTTGTGTCGGCGGGTATCCGTTGCCGTTTAAACCTCCACTACTATGTTGTTGGTGCTGCTGATTTTGGGGTCTATGCATCTGCGTGAAGTCTGGAGCATATTCCGATTTAAATACCCTCGACTCTTGCTCCAGCTCTGGAAATTTTATTTCTGGTTCCTGTTCGTCATCATCCTCTCCCTCGCCGTCTTGATCATGCTGGAATGAAGTTACTGCTGATACTTTATTCTGTATCACAGCTGTTCCTGTTGCCCCGGAGATGCCAGTATGATGCGTCATTGTGCCCGAAGGCACGATCTTACTCATCGGCCCTCGTTTGCCTGCAAGACACATCTGCACCGTAGCTCTTGACATGCGCTCGAATGCGTCGCGGCAGGCTTCAGCCGGTGGGCACTTATCCACTAGGTCGCCTAGGACAGACGTAGCAGCAAGAATAGTGAAATCTACTTCGTCCATTGACAGTCGAGACCTGACAAGTGGTGAGTGCCAGATGGCATATAAGAACGAAATACCTGCGACCATGATCAGCTTTAAAAAAGTGAAAAATTCACGTGATAAGCTTACCAGCCATGAATAAATGGTGCGTTGCCAAGAATGTATAATTGACTTGGTGCACCCTATGCAACTGCCTATATAATCTCAAGACTTTACTCCCAGCCTCAGCGACGACCAAATAAACTCTCTCTTCTTCTTCAGCCCTTCCTGCTCGCTCCTTTCCGCCGCCCAGACCACGCTCTGCCGCCCGTCCCCGGGCGGAGCTTCCGCTTCCGCCCAGCTCCCCCGCGAGCAACACTGGAACTGAAAGGCAAGGCCGGTAGAGCATTATCTTTGCCTGCCAGTAATTCAGATCCAAGAATTCGAGCGAAAACGATACACCAGTTTTGTCTTTCGACTTAGGCGCTGAATCAATCCATTCTTTCAAACGGCGGTCCATGTCCTTGTGCCAACACTGGACAGTCTTGAAATTATGCAAGAATGGTGTTTGGAGATGATATGGATGATGTGCAGGGTAGCTATCGTTTCGTTTAATTGGGGGTGTTTGTATCGGTGGATTTAGGCATGGATTTGCCGTCTCCGTTGCTGAAGATGTAAATGAGAATGAATGGGACTGTTGCTGCAGAACCTGCAGTATTTCAGATTGTAAGAGGCGCAGATGGAAATAGTGATGAGCGATCAGCTTATAAGATGGCTGGTTTTCACTGGGGTTGGGTGGGGTTATCCCCGTGGATGGGTCTATATATCGGTCGTCTAGTATCGAAGGAAACTACGGTCCAGTTTGTTAGTAAAATCAGATCCTGCATCCGAATAAATGGGACGCGCACCTTCGTGCTGATAACCTCATCTGCGATCCCAAACGGGCGTCCGACACAGGTGCTAACCAGCCTATCAAGACTGTAAACACACCACCACAGTCTTCTCCGCAATTCCCTTGACCACTGCCGCTTCCCCTCTTTGCCGTCCTTTTTCACTTCTTTCGCTTCGGAATCTTCATAGTGTAACCCAAGGTCTACCGCTAACCGCACCGCGACCCCCACTATATACCATAGCCCTGGTGAAACTGGTCTTAGTAAAGCATAGCCCGCCAATAGCAAAACCGCTTGAAGTTCTTCAAGACCCCCTTTGCTCTGGCTCAGAAAGTTCTCAAGATGCAGCACAGCTGATGCATGATAGGATTCCGGTTCGTAATGCTTCTGTGGCCGTTTCCGCTTTTTTCCCGCCTCCGTCTTAACTTTAGGAGATCCAGAATCGCTCTCGTCTTTCATCTCCTCTTCTGATTCTGAATCATCCTCTGCATCGGATGTTTCATCCGGCCCTTTCAGGAATATGCCTGCTCCAATAGCGCAGACTATATTGAGCATATATTTCTCCCTGTGGCCTCCTCCGTAGCCTCCCCCACCCAACCCGTCCCCATTGGCACCTTCACATAACTTCTCATCCCCTGTACCATAAATCTTATCAAGAACTTTATTAAATTCTCCCCTGTGCAGCACCGGTATTTGGGGATTGGCGTATTCGAAATACCGGCTGATCAACCTTTCGGCCAATATCCTAGCGGGGAACGGTGCGGGTGTGATTGTAGGTTTAGTATGTAATCCAAAAAATGAATCCCTCATCTGTGTATCATCATCCTCATCTGCATCTACTTCCTCATCCTTTGCAGAGCCTCCAGATGCACCGATCCCTAGTCCTCTTGCACCTTGGATTCGTGTACTCGATCCGATCCGAGGTCTAAACCTCCTGGGTCCAGAAGACCCGCCTGCCACCGTTGCTCCATTTTGATCCACGCCACCACCACTCGTCGCGCTGCTTTTTACAGCAGCGAACACTACTCTCGCAAATGAGATTCCAGAGACGGAACCTAGATATCTCGGGTCGCTTGCGCCGGCAAATGACACTAATCCTATATCCGAGACTAGATTGTCCAGCTTCTTATCCTCCAGAGAATCCAGGTTTTGCGGTGACCTTTCGCGTTTGAGCTTCGGTTCTGGCGGCGCGACGCGAGCAACATCACTACTAGTCAACGCAGGATCGATAGGCGTTTGCGATTGTTGCTGAGAAGACGGCGGAGCCGGGAACTCTGGCACTGTAGTTGATGACACCGTTGTGGGGGTCGTCGCTATTTGTGTAGTTGGAGGTGGGGGCGGGGCAAGATCTGGGAATGATTCCGCTGGTGAAAACGGGATGTTGTTCTCAGCCAACAGCGACTCGAGGTATGCTGATCGTGTTTCAAGATAGTGAACATAGCTACTCGGATCATCTCCGGGGTTGTTTTAGAATAGAGTTTTCGGCAAGATCCGTAATCGAGGGAAAAGAAACTCTAGAAGAGCCTCAACACCAGGGGAACAAAAAAAACGGCCCACCTTCGAGGTATCTCTCTCTTAGTAATCGGATCGTACCCCACACACTTCACGCCAGCTTTTTCGCAGGACAGGCACGCTGGTAGTCTCTGGTCGCAACGATTCTTACGTAGTCGGCAGCGATTGCAAGCGCTCACGTTGCGGAACGAAGAAGACCCTCCACCAGCGCCTGACGCCGTTGGCGGTGACGGTTTCTGGGTGGGGATTGGGGGTGGCGAATCGTTGACAGCGCTCGGCGGTACGTGGGCGTGAGCGCCATCATCGTTTGCAGTACGGCGACGGCGCTTGTGGACACCAGAAGTGGTGGAACTTGACGAGATTGATTTCGTGGTCATTATGAATTTCTGGTGGGAACAGCGAGTAGACGAATCTTGTTTTATTATTCCATAGGCGGTGGAATCGATCTCAAGTGGAGACGGGAAGATGCAGCGGCAGTAGATCAGTAGCTACCCGTATTGAGCGAGATTAGATGAAATAACGATGATAGAGGCGGAGAGAAGAAGCCTAGAGAGAAGAGGAGAAGAGTGAAAATGGGTTTCCGAGAGGAGAAGCAGAAAAAGAAGCAATTCCAAGTCGGCGCGGATTAGATATCAGCAGGGACTTGTCATACTCCAGACTGCGTTCGGCCGTTGTCTTCTTGGGGTTTTGATGCCTGATGCCTCTCGTGCCTGCCACCAATTACTCCCGATGGAATCGTGAAGTTTCTTTTTCCGTCTCGTGAGATCGATCTCTATTTGTCCGTTTGTAATGCGCTTCTGGATTTGTGAAGTAGCGTGTCTTTCTCCAAGACATCCCCTTCCCCCAGAATCTCGTCTATGTTAACCTCTCTTCTTTTCTCAACCCCATTCTCGCCTTCTGCGTCTTTCCCTTTGATTTCACGCTCGCCTCCCAGTGATAAGGACCCTTATCGCCCAGAATGGCAGGTGCCGTAGTTGACCAGTTACGTAAGGGTTCACTCGAACTCTCACCTGTGTGTAGCCTGATTGACTCCCAGACGCTCCCCCCACATACACATCCCTTCCCTCTTCCCGATGAAGAGCCTCACTTGCCCATTCACACCCCCGCCCAACATGCACGTTTATTTATTCCGCGTCGGTTCCTGAGACCGATTCGTTTCATGCAAATCCCATCGTGATAAAAACCACATTGACAGGCGGAGGCGCGTCCGGCTTTAATTTCTCCACAAGCATGAGGGGGCAAAATCCCATACCCCATTTTTCTAGACCAAATAAGCAAACAGCTCTACAATCCTGTGGCTGGGCTTTCTCAACAAAAGCCGCCCGGTTTTCAAGGCCTTGGTTGAAGTCTACTGCCCTTTCTGGATTACACGAGCATCTGCAGCTTGGTGTAGTAATCGTTAGTATCACCTCTTCTAACAGCCGTCTGCATTGGTGTCCCTGTACCAAGGCTTTCAGAACCTAGTCGAAAGCAAACCGTTTTCCGAGCTCACCGAGATTTTGAGAGATTCTAGGGTTTGAATATTTCACAAAAGTTTCAAAATTTAGCCACACGCACTTCTTTGCGATCAATATAAGTAAACTTAGCAGAGGATGGTTTATCTGTATCCGGTTAGGTATTCCCGGCGATTCGGTATTCCCGGCTACTGAACAGGGGAACAACTACCTTAATTCTCAGATTCGTCAGATTGCAGAATTCCGATATGTTGTGCTGTAGAAGAATTCGAGATGTTCACTCACAGAAAATCCCCTTCGATCAAGATAAGCTTCTTCGAAGGATCGTGCATAGGGAAGGTGCTCATCTGTGGCCGAGGAAAAGTTTTTTCCCGTAGAAGCTTCTCAGGCGTGGGGGTTCAGTACTCCCAACCCCCACAGCCAGTTCACCCCATGAACTTTGTCACTTCAAACCATCGGATGAACGACATGCCAGCGTCAGTGACACAAAACCAAAGTCTCACTTTGGACCTTGCAAAAAAAAATCAAGACCCCCTCCGTCATCGCTCGGGGAAGCCGCATCACACAGTTTATCTCGCCTTTCACAAACGTCGTAATTCCCGAATAGATTCCCTGAAAAGCCCTAGGCGTTCCTTTTCCCGTTTAATGTGGCTCATAGAACTTCCCTCCACTTGCCCAAGCTTCTTTCTTACTTTGTCAAACGTCCCTATCTTATTTTGCCCCAAACCTACCAAACCCAATCGCCCCAAACCAAGACCAATGAGCGCTGCCTGTTTCCTATTTCGTTTTTCTTCTCCGTCCCCACTGATATTGCTTTTGTTGAGTATGCAGCTTTTATCCGAAATTCCGGGACTCATGGGATCCGGAAATATCCGTTTGTGTCGATTTCTAACTCGCGGGAAGATGCCGAGTTTAGTGGTGTAAGTGTTGTCTTGGCAAGGCATGTGAAAATCTTGACCCAGGAAAAGCAATAAAATGTCGATAACGAGATGAGGCATCATCATTTTATTTCGAACCTCTAGATAACTACAACGCTCGATTGATTGGCGGTGATCAGCAATAAGGGGGCCAATCATTATGCGTACCCTGGTGATGTTAATACCATGGAAATTAAAGCCTAAAAGAGTGCTACTCTCCACCACAAAAGAAATATTATTATCATTATCATTATGCTTCTATGCACACACACCCGATTTCTGAGAAGATTATCGTGAAAAGGAATTGCTTTAAAGTACCTATCAAAACTTGCTGAATATATGTATTGTTGGGCCCAGAGGCACCTACGATTGGGTGATATCGCTACAACGGGATATTTAGATATATTTGTCAGCCCTCATACTCTAGGTGGTCTACTAGATGCCAAACTAAAAACAGAAGATTTATGATTACCTTCTTTCCGATAGTTCTTCCATCTCTTGCATCCATACGAGACAGAGCTAGGGCTCGGATAAATCCAACATATCCTAAGCTAACCCTAGAGACATATAGTTTGCATCACCACTTGTTAGAAGCGAGACGGGCACCAAAACAATTAGAATATCTCGCGAATAAAATTTATTTTTATACTGAGCCTCGTTTAGATGCCCCTGTGAGTTCATGTAGCCTAGCGGAATGATCCGGTTTATGCAGTCCAATTGATCATTGACTCAGGGATGATTACTACTTCCTTCTTGTAGTCGCCAGATGATCCTAGCCTTCGGACTAGGTCCACAGAGGAAGATTTGGCTCATTCAGCTACCCAAAGTATGTAGATCCAGGGTTTCCCCTCGAGTTTACGTTGTGCTAGGGTACGAAGTACCCGTAAGTTGGCAGGGTGTCAGTAGTTACATAGCAGAGATTGATCCTAAAAGAGTTGAGGCTTGATCCCGCTACCCATTGAGGTGAAAACTCGGAATCTTGACCCCATAAGGTATTACCGCTTTGTGCCAAGTACCAGCTAGCCATGGTCATACCTGAGGTTTCGATGTGTGCCTGCTGTCACCGGTAAACTTCGTATTCTATCCAGACTACCTAGGCACACATGCATCAATGAGCTGATCGTCTTTCTCTGACTGCAAGTTCCACAACATCTTCAGGAACCAGAACCATGGCTTCCCCACATTTCAAGGCACGAAATCGAAAATAAAATCCTTGTATCGTACCGTATTCACTCACATATAATCTAGACTATTCTTCGCCAGGGGGCAGAGGGGTAGCACCCTTGTGAAAAGCTTAGCCATTGCCTTTCGGGAGCGGGGAAGTTAAGTGGGGGTGTGGTGTGTGTGTGTGACTATCCAATTATAATCATTGCCGTAGATATGCGTGTCATTACAGATTTGGAATAGGAAGTTGGGCGGAGGGATTTCTGGCCCAAGTTGTATGGAGCCATGAATAGGGGTGAGGTCGGAGGAAGATGAGGGGGAGGTCAATATTGCCGAATTAAAAATACGGCTGAGTTTACGCATGTGACCAACCAATACCATCAAAGTATCGTATGCAGTTAGATAAGGCGTGGCCCGGGAACTAAACACCACTAGGCTTCATGAACAAGCTTTCATGAAGGCTTGCAATTAAGCCCGAGGCTGCAGGTGACCCCGCTGAGAAATCCGTGATTAATTCTAGAATTGAATACAAGGCCGAGGGTATCCGTATGGCTGTGTCCTACATACATAAAAATCAGTTTTGCCACCCCCGTTAATGATATTCCTGCGTAGAGATGTGTGATGGATTGGGATATTTAAGGTGTTTCATAGACTTTAGCGATAAATAGTAAGGATATCGCGTCTTCCAAGCTCTAGCCATGGCTTTGCATTGCCTTACTCTCTCAGCTGATGCGATCAATGCTTTGGAAAGTCTCAAATAAATTTGCCTCCTTTCAAAAAGATGTTTGGCACCGGGAATTGGCTCGTGCTATTGTGTCTTTTCAGTATGACCTACATACTCGCGGTCTACCACAAGTACCTGAAATGCCTTTTGAGACAATAACTTTTGATTCGCCCCACTGCAACGCTTCGCAGTCTGGTTGGCCAAACCCGCACCCCTGTTTTCAGGTACTTATGGTAGAGTACGAGTAGATGGTCTGTTGGGCACTGAATTGTGCTAAAGAACATCATAGGTATGTGGACAATCGGTGGATCGACGGTTAATACCTCGCCCTAGTGGCAATTTCACCTTCCAAGAAGCCTTAGTATTTTGAGGCTTCGTCATTGTAATATCAAGGGGTACACTATGGCGTGAAACCCCAGATCTCCCTGCAGTAAGCAGGCCACAACGTTACACTTATTCGAGGGAATTATAGGTTCAGAACGCCATCGATCTTGTGAGCCTTGTACTGCGCCTAGGGTATCAATTCGCAGTTTTTTTCAATATCTTCCCACTTGATAGTTATAGTTGTACTCGATTCAATTTCTAATGAAGCAGAGTAAAGGCCAATTCTTGGCGCGCAGATCGACATCGCCGACAAATAAGAAGGTTAAAGCCGGCCCAGCGGATGGCAAGGCGTGCCTGGGCAATATTTGGGGTTGCATGACGCCGTAGTGTGAGCCGCTGATGAATCTTTCTTTGATAAAATTATGAAAAATCCGCCGACAGAGGGTCCGAGAACATTCGTGGCTGCGGTTGCGTGTGGGGTGCTAGGGTTGGGGTTACCGTGGATTCAACGTCGACCGTCTGACCAGCCTATGCAACTGGACCTCGCTATGCACTATACTAGGATTCGCCATTTTCCTCACCCCAACAACTGTAACCAGGAAATGCTGCTTTTTCTGCTTTTTCTGTCTTAAATTCAATGCGCCCCTTTTGCTATTTGCCCCTGGTTTCAAGCCTTCTTTTAACTAGCGGGATGGCAAAGTCGCGGCTGCATGGTTGTTCAAGGCTACCATTGAAGTATTTTTCTGGAGTTACTTCGCTGTGATCTGTCTGACGGGACATGCAACGGCCTAGATTTGAGGTCTTATATTTATAATTGTAACACTAGAGGTCGAGCGTATAGGGAACCATTCGCAACCAATACCCCAACCTGGATACTATAACCCCGCGAGTGATGTAATATGATCTCAACGAAGGTAGTATGGCAGGATGGCCGAGTTGGTTATGGCGCCAGGTTAAGGTCTTACTCTTAACATCAATTCCTGGTTCGGAAACGAGCGTGGGTTCAAGTCCCACTTCTGTCACTTAACATTTCTTTTTAGTATCATACGTGTCTAGATGCCGAAAATAGGTGGGAACCATAAATCACCAGGGTCTAATGACTCAAAGTATGGTCATTTTGACCTATGCCAATATTGAATCTTGTCACTCAATGGGGTAAATATCATGGGGGTTTCGCTTGAAGCTTGTGAAGCAAAACAATAGGCATTCAGGTACAAGTGCCTTGGCCTGACCGCCCCCAATAAGTGGCACTAGTCAAAATATACTCAATAAGCGAGAATAACTCATGCTCATGAGGAAGTTCGTTGCTGAAGTAACGAAGCGCAACTTTATTTTTGCGCGTAACTATAATAGCAATAATGGCAGAATTTAGTACCTGGTGTTCTCACATCAATTGAACTACTAACCAGGTGATACGTTAGCCGTGGAACGGTTATGTAAGGCCTCTTCTCCGATTCTTCTATTTTTTAAAGTATCGAGAGAGGAGGTTCTCACCTGGGCCAATTTCTTACCGCGTCTTCCTATAAGCTCTCTCCACTACTGATAGCATCTTCCCCCTGGACTGGCATGTTCTCTGTATTCTATCAATAAGCCAACGCTGAGAAAACTGGTATCTATGCTGAGAAGTATGCTGAGGTAAATTAAAGAGGTAAGGGTAAGAGTAAACGATAGCCGTTGGGGGTGGGGTGTATCGTGTGAATTATTTTGAAGCCCGGCGCGAAATTATTGGCCTTAAAGTCTCCTGAACACGTACCGCCCCCCTATCATCCCTGTTATTACCAACCTCCCTCAATCTGTTCAAGTGCAATAGCTGCCTCTTTGAAGATATCCCCGGAGATGGAGAATTGGGCGGAACTGCCCCTGAGAGCAGAACCCCTTTGATAGACCAGTATTATGAAATTTCCCCTCTAGATAGCTTTAGGGGCTTAAGATTGCTGCTTTGTCTTATATCCTCTTGCTATTCCTCTCATTTTCACCTAGATAGGACCAAGCACCATAAAAAGCCCACAAAAATTTTAAGTTGGGCAAACAGAGGGGATCCTATAGGCTCGTTCCCATCCCCTACTGCCTATAGCTACTGCGCACCGTTACGAAACAAAGGCCACTGGCCAAGTTCCGGTCGGTAGAAACCGTGTAAAATGTGGCTACGCTATTCTCGATCCAACTACGTGACAAAAAATGAGTTCAGTACCTGGGATTCCCACATGGTCACCCACTGCAGTACTAACCAGGCGATACGATGCTTGGATATGCCAGAGCGGACGGGATGGCTCATTCTCATCGTTCTATGACCGAACACATCAGATAGTGATGAGAAAGTATCATAACATACTCTAACTAATACATTGGATGCTTACCTAAAAACTTCATTGTTGGTGAGGAATGATGAAGGAAAGTCGCCCTTGCCAACACTATTCTCAACCCTTTAATCTATCCGAGAAGAGCGACTTCAATATCTAGCAAGCTGCGCGTATGGAGATGGGCACAGGACTGGAGTACATATCTGGCGAAAGTCGCTTTCGTACGCGTGCTAGTGCGTGGGATCTGCACAAAACCCGCTAGTGCCCTACACTACTAGGAAATTTTGATGAAATATAAAGATGTTCATGTAATTTTTACCTACTAGCGTACAGAACAAATTTCACCGGATACTGCTTGCCAGGCGAGGTCGCTTGGCTCGTTTATGGTGTCGCATCCATAAACTTGACCCATGTACGGAGCCTATAGCACAGAGTGCCGAACAGTTCTGGTCCTAACGATTTTGATATTCCGTCCAGCCCTAGGCTGTGATTTCCAGAGCACCCTTGCCCATGGCATGCAGTCCCCCGGTATAGGTTGTTAGGTTGCTAGGTAGCTGGGGGAGGGTTGTCTGGTGTTTGTGGATAAGATTTTTACGAGAGGAATCAAGACAATGTTTTCCTACTACGAAACAGATCAAACCTACCTTCATATCTGGCTATGATGTTCAGGGACAAGTTGAAGGGGGTAATTACTGAAATAGGTGTGCTTCGATAACGATCAAGGATGTATTTACTTCCTTCATCCTTGCTGAGTCTAAAGCGGTCTTCGGGAGGTGAGATGAAACTTAGCTGGAGAAGCAACTGCATTTGAGGTCGCATGGGCGAAGGATTCAGTACGCATCTGAGTATGGTCGCTAAATCACCATGCAGATTGGAGAAACTTGAAATGGTACGAGCTGAGTTTTTACATTGTCTGACCCCTCCCTGCAACTACATGTATGTAGTTCGATTCCCCAAATCTACATGTAGTAATAAATTCCCCTCGGCTATCCGGATCCCTAACAGCTTCATAAAGTTTTGCGTTTTATGTTCTACTCAAATTCCTCTTATTTCATTTATATCGTTCTTGTAGATCATAGCTGATAAAATTTCTTTAGTGGATTGTATAGTTCGTAGGCTAGAAACTCAAGCCTTTTTTGGGTTGGGTGTACTTTATAAGTCAAATTAAGATATGCTAGTAGTAAGTTGTATTCATAGTAAATCACGAAGACCCTTTTTGTTTCTTTTTCCCCTCTTCGTTTTTTAGGGCTAGGGTTACTAACCTGCATAGTAACTTAATCATTACCTATATGTAGGCCTCAACGTCACCCCACCTCACCTCCGTTTCAACCCTCTTCGTTTAAACAACATGACCCCATCCGCTATCGCCGAAAAGTGACAACCCTCATCTTAATCTATCTTATATTTACTGGTATTTATGATGTTTACTTCTCGCTCTTTCACAGTCCCTAAGTATTAGCCTACCTGGTTGCTCGGACTAGTTGCTTGCATTCTTTCGATTCTGATCATGGCGAACACTTCGAATTCACGCTCGAGTCAGGTGGTGAGTTTTTAGAGATCATAGTACCCTCATCCAGTATACATATCGACAATACAACCCACAAAGCCTCTTATTACTCCTTAATCTGGCCACCCATTTTCCCCTTCGCCAAAATCGCACCGGATAACCTCATTTTATCCTGTCGTAAAACGCCTACCGCCGGTTTTCTCCCTTCTCTTGATTCTAGCCATTTCTCAGTTTCCCGCTTCGTTACCTCTTTCTTCCCATCAACGGCCCGATAAATTTCCTACTAGCTGGGGTTTGCTAATATTCCTATCGATTCTCAACCTCTAAGATGCCCTATGGCGCGTGTAGGCTTAAACCTCGACCAATCATTTTTGTGTGTGGAACGCCTCTGTCTTACAATAGCCTCGCCAAAATCAGCCTCTCACTCCTACCAAAAATTTTTACATTTGATATCTTCATCACTAATTGTTTTTGAGGGTTTTCTTATTCAAATAATGCTCTCAATTTGGCCTTTTGCATTAATTTGCCCCTAAGAGAGAAATAAGATATGGACTCTCCCTGCGTACATCTTATCATGCCCACAGCACCTTTTAGAACGTTCCATTTTGTACTTTTTACACCCAAAATTGAAGTTTTATTCCGCCACAACCACTGCTTGTCCTGCCCTATAAAAAGCTAATGAGTTTTGACACTATGAATCTAGACTATTTAGCTTTTCTTGAGAGATTTCGCTCGTTGTGGGTGTTGGAATATCGGCCTACGGAAGGTGGTCTAGGTCTAAGGTTGCACGCGCTATACATATATTTTTTTTTCTTGTGTTAAGTAACTCCGTTGATTCTTCGTTGACATACATAACCCCAACCCCAATTTAACTCTATTCCCCGTTTCTATCTATTCCCAATTCTCTATGCATCTATCCCAGCCTTAACAGCACAAAAAGAACACCCACCACAGTATTTACAGTCTTGCTTTCTCTCCTTTGCCCCCGGCGTTAGCTCTCATTCCATCTTCATCATTATTCGTGCTAATTCCCCGTTCACCAAACTGAGCTTCCGGTTCCACGACCAAGTCCTGATCTCTCATACCAACCAGTACTCTCCTCAAGATCTTCCCACTTGGATTTCTCGGCAGCTCGTCAAGAAACACAACTCCACCCCTTAGCCACTTTGGTCTATACTTCTTTTCTTTCACGCTCTGCACTAGCTCTCTACCCACTTCGCTCATCCACCGTCTTTCTCCTCTGTTCACCTGCCCACGAATCTTCGCAGCATCGGCTTTGAGCACTACAAACGCCCGAGGCGTCTCCCCAGATGAAGTGTCTGGGATACCAACAACTGCGCATTCTTCCACGCATGGATGTTCTAACAACAAGTCCTCGATTTCGCCGGGTGAGATTGAGATACCCTTAACTTTGATAAGGTCCTTGCTCCTCCCGGTGATGGTAAGGACCCCTGAGGCAGACATAAATCCCAGATCTCCAGTGTGAAGGTATCCGTCATCCGTAAATGTTGCACGCGTAGCGGTTGGGTTATCAAGGTACCCCATTGTGACTTGTGGGCCTTTTGTAAGTATCTCCCCCTCTTCGCCTGCACTGATCTCCTTTCCCGTTTCATCTACAATCTTTACAGTTGTACTTCTAAGCAGTATTCCGACTGTATGTGCATTCTCGTATCCATAGCTACCCACAGGAGTGACAGTAACGCCACCACAGTTCTCTGTCAGTCCGTATCCATGCTTCACTCCAGCATGTGGAAAGCGACGAGAAAGCTCTTGAATGAGCGATTGGGAGAGTGGGGCTGCGCCAGTGTGCCAGCGAGCTACATGGGATAGGTCGTATGTACGGACAATTGGATCACGAGTAAGTCGGATTAGGATTGCTGAGGCGTGTTAATTGAGCGCAGAAACCGGGGTTAGGGGAAGACATACGAGGGGCAAGAGTAACTTCTTTGATTTTGAATTTCTCGATCGTGTATAGGAAGGCAGTGAAGTCGAAAGTCCGCATTAACACCAGGTCACAATTCTGGACGATCGGAAGATGAAGTGAGAAGGCAAGGCCAACGACTGTGTTATGGAGTGTTAGTTTCTTTGGCCAAAATGCTGTATAAAGACCACGGTTCGGATAGACACAACGCTTATTCTTCGAGATTTGACTGAAAAGAAAGACACCTACTATGAAAGAATGGTAACGCGGCAATTAGTCGATCGACATCTGGGGCCTTCTCGGAGGCAACTTGGATTAATTGGGCAATCATGTTTTTGTGCGAAATCATGACCTAAATTTTACACGAAACTAGTGTCAGCAGCTTAATACAAAACTAACTAAGAAATAATTTTTAATAGGGGGCAGAGCTCACAGCTTTTGGCAAGCCCGTCGTCCCGCTACTGAAGCTCAAATATGCACAAACATCGCCGTTCAACCTTCCGCACAGATCGAATTTCTCGACCTGACCGGCAGAATCCCTCCTTCCCTCATGAATAAGCTGTTGGAGTGTTTTAGACCCTTCTCTCTCTCCCTCAAGCAAGAATATTCTCTCACTTAGAATACCAGCACGGCCAGCCGCTGCAGTAGCGATCTCGATGGAGCTAGGGACAGTGAAAATGAATTTTGCATTGACAGTCTTCAGCGCAAACGTCATTTCATCTTCTGTGTATGATGGTGAGGCACCAGATATCACTCCGCCTACACGAAGTGCAGCGAACATGGCAACTGGGTACCAGATTGTGTTTGGACCGAAGAAACAGACCGTGTCTCCAGCAGTTAGTCCATAGCGTCGGACAAGCGATGTTGAGGCATAAGTAGACAGAGATTTAGTATCGCCGTAAGAGATGCGTTCATTGGTTGTGGCGTCAACGAAGCCCTTAGATAAATCGAAGTCAGAGGAATCAAACAACCATGTCCAGATGGGAATGTTTGTGGGTACTAATGAGTAGGTTAGAAATTGCTGCAGCGATACTAAAAAGGGAGGAGGCACACAATCAATCGGGGGCTTCCCAGATTCGTACAGCATCATATAGGGATTTTGCTGATTAAGTTGTTAGCTAAGGTGAGTAACGTTGCCACAACTGATCGGTGTGGCGACTATGAAAAAATGAAGGCGACGGTGGAAGGAGAGAATAGAATATATAGTCTAATTCCCTAAGATTTTGGTTTTGTTCAATTCAATTGAAGTTTAAGCTAAGGATAACTACAGCTGAGGGACAGGCTTGAAGATATACTGCACGACACCAGCCGGTTCCTTCACGCCCTCCGATAGGAAAATTAGAAATCGGGAATATACCTCTAACGAGCTAACATTAGTTCTTAATCAACATCGATATATTGTTATTACATTGGGCAGTAACAAGGTGCATCAAGTTGCATCAAGTTGCATCAAAATATGCAAGCCCTCGGGCCGTCCGTTAGACTGGAATTTCGCTTCCTTGCTCGATTGACTCGTTTGAATAAGAATTTCAGGAAGTTTCCACCGCCAAGTCACGGCAAAACATCCGGTTGATTGTCTGCCAGCTATGTTGTATCTCTATAAACACTAACCATTCGTGCGGCCGCCTAGCTCTCCGAGACCATCCTCCATGGTCAAAGCTTGTTTCATTAATATTCATCAGGGGTAAGGTAGACAACATGCAACTGTGATAACCCATCCGACCCCGAGCTGGATCTTCTACTCGATACTATTGACGGCCGGTAATCGTTTGCAGCGGTCCGCATTATCGCTGCTGTTGTGGTGAAAGTATGTGTGAAATATTTATGGTAAAGATCCGCAGGAAACCTTACAAGTCATCGACAGTGAGCGCACGGAAGTTGAAAACCAAACTCTTGCTATTCGCTACGTTTTTTTGATTATGTCTTGGATTGCGAACTGACGCCCGGCTACTGTGAAGCCTGGTGTGCGAACTTATCGCCGGGAGACCCCGAGACACGTTTTTGTCTCCGAGCCATATCGAAACGGAGGATGCATATCACAGGAGTGATAAACGTTGCCGGCTTCAAGACGAAACGGGTAAATGGCTTAATTTCGGTTAAGAAATATAATTAACTCCAAGCATAAGCCACACTTTCGCAAAGCTTGCAGCTTTAATAGTGGACAGTGGATAGATGGAATTTCCACCTTCACCGATCTTTCCATCTGCATGTGTGGCGCCAGCTAGATAGGCCCAAGTCTAGACCCGGACCAGAATCGAAACAAGCAATCATCTCGCGTCATTGACAGCCCAAATTCCAAGCAGTTTTGGTTTAACGGGTTTCTGTTCGAGATTAGATTACGTGCCAAATCAAGATGCGGGCAATGCAACAGAACATCTGAGGCCAGGGGATATAGAATCCTCATATCACGTCGCCAGGCCGTCGTTATTCCCGGTTTTGCAATTATTTTTTTTCTTATTCCGCAGCCACAAGTTTGCATGCGGGTTGTAGCTGCTAAAGTAGTGTTAAGCCCCGCCTCGCATGGACGCGACTTCTACGAGCTACTTGTTAATATAAAGTACATTCTTGACAACACCACAAACGAAAACCATTTTTGTCTAGTCTTGCGATTGAGGTCTACAGACATGGATGGCCTGTCTATCTGCGGATTAATATCCCGGAACTTGCAGAAATTTATTCGCCGCTCCAATTGCACCATTCCGAAACCCTATGAACCTGATTCTCTGCCATGGCCAATGGGCCAGGGACATGGTAGGGTTACCGAATGCCACCGCGCGCCACGCTTGCATCAACTAAGAGCTCAACAACTAGGACTAGCTTCACGGAAACTCGGAGTTTAGGCTTGAAGAAATATCTAGGTCAATTCGATATCCGGCCGCGCGGACGACAGGAGTGGATTGATTCATGGGTACGGGGTAAGGTCGCGGTTAAGTGATTTATGCGAGTCGCCCCGTACCCAACTCCATATCAACAAGTTATAACACGCCGAATTTCACACATGGTTTGAAAAATTAAATCACAACTCATTTACGATTGCGATCCATCTCTTTATTCCTAGGAGCAGAATTAATCATAGTAGATGGTTAGTTCACGAAGCGAAAGGAAAAAAAAGGAAAAAAAAGAGCGCCCTGGATCCTAACCATATGCCATACGCAGTTGATGTCAGATAGTACAGCAACCGCATATAGTAGCATATAGTACTGCAACCCATTCTGGAATGAAGACTTGCATTAAATTCATTCCACTTTACCGAGGTTTGCCGTGTGCCGAAAAAACCGAAAAAAATTATTCTGATACAAGAAGCCTCGGGCTACTCAAAACTCGGTATTCTCTAGGGGCTAGTCCCAAATTATTCAAAAACATTTTATTCAGGAGTCAGGAAAGAACTTAGTACCGAGGGACTCGGATTATATTCCCTCGACGCACAAAAGGCGCTCGCATTCAACCTAACCGTGAACGGCTTAGGGTTAGGGCTATTGCTGCCTAACCAAGGACGTCATACCCAGCAGGTATAGAAAGCGAATTATATAAAGCGAATCCGGGCGTCCGGATTTTTTTCGTTCCCATAACGGTTAAATTCCCCCTCGCAACTCGGTTTTATCGCGCAAATCGTTGGACAGTCCGCTCATCTGAATTAAATGTAGCCCAATCAAAGTAGCTCCTTAATCCCTACCAACTAAGTAAGGGTTTAATAGATCTCCGCCATGGGCCGTGGGACAGGTTTTCAATCGGACTCTTGGGCCGCCTAAATTGAATGGGATACGGGGTTGGTTTCAAGCTTCATGTATTGAACGCCGTCGGAAACTGAGGAGACACTTCATCTCGAAAGAATACGAAACGTACAATTACGCACACCGGATAGCAATTTTATTTGGCAATGCTCCCTACAAGAAAACGTCAAGTTCAAGTGCCGAATACTTATATAATTGGAGTTGACGAATCGTTATAAAGTATTAACCACCATTAGGACCAGAGATCAAGCAAAGTTTCTTTCAACCTGTATCAAAAATTGACCACATCATAGTAAATTACCATCCTTCAACGCAAGCTTGAACCAGAGATTGGTCTATATCTATGATCTATCACTCGTCAATTGATTTAGTCAAGCGGTAAGACTATATACCAAATTCTCGATGCTTCTCCTTCTCATCATCCACTCGATGATCTTGGTAGATTAAGATTCTACGGGACAGAGATGTGGCGAAGCCGATTGGGCTAATACCCAGCTCTCAGACCACAGTCTATCGGCGCCTAAGCACAATGGTTGCTAGTCTATATATCATTCTACAACCACGAAAAGGGACACTCGATCGATGAAAGCATATTAAAATGGTCGGCAAAGTTAACTACCAACGCCACTCATTCTTAGCCCGCTAGAGATGAGAATGAGCACTATCGTCGGCTTGCTTCCGGACGATCTCGGTTACTTGTGAGGTGGTCGTGCTTATTATTGGGAATTATCATCGGAAGATCATGTCACTTTTGCTGTGTTAGTGGCAAAAGGTACATAAAAATACTTACCGCGCTATCGATAGCCAATAGAACTGTATATGGATTTCATGGTTGCAACAGCATCCGGCATCAGCAGCGCCGCCGTTAGGAATGCATAAATTACGTATTTTATGCTTGTTTGCGCGCGGCACATTACGGTTATGTGGTACAAATTAATCACAGTACATACTAACCGGGTAACGGCGAGGATCACATTCGAAATTTTTCTACCCTTGGAGTATAGAACCTTCTACAGTCAAGCTTCTCCGGTATTAATAGGTATTTGACTCTGTACAGTTACTTTATAATTACCATACACGGCAGTATAGTAAGTCCCGTAACTTTGCCAAGTATATCCTCGAGAAATTGGCGTATGCTTAAAGGATGAATGTACCTAATGCGGTAAGTAGATAAAAAACGAGCAATGTCCCTAGTTCGGTAAGTAAATAAAAAAAGACGTATCCTAAGTGTCGTTACCATCGATATCTCTGTTCAACATCGTTGCTCAATCGAAGCTTTGTCTATGCCCGTCCGCTCTAGAACAACAAACAGTGGTCTCATCACCTGGCCGAACAGCCGGCCTACTAAGGACACCAAGCGACACATTATTGTACACATATCGGCAAATGTATCGCTCTAAAGCACTGAACCTTTTGGCAGCCACTGTTAATCAACAACCCGAAGGGCTGAACCCATAGCCGTGAATGTCTAATTCTCCAATTGGAGAACTAATTTTGAGCAGCAATTCATTAGGGAAGAATTGTTGGTGGCGATTCTCGAAGGACGCGCATATGGCCTGGCTCTAGTATATAACCTTACACTAATATCTACGCATATCATCACGATGTCGGTTATCAACAACTATAGTTTCCTTATCGGCCTTAAACCCGAAACTTTATCTCTTACTAGCATTCTAGGTACGTCTACCATAGCAAGAAAGGAGACACGAAAACTAAGTAAAGGCTGAACAGATATAACTGCCACCTACGGCTTCCGTTGCCAGCTGTAAAATTCAACTACCTGCCGACAATGCAATTCCATCCAATAGTTCACCTGCCGAGCTTACAACTCTATTGGAGTGACTACTGTAACGTTACACAAAAACTTTTTCAACGTCCAGAAAAGGTTAAGAATTTTGACAGCCAAATACCACGGTTATCGGCCGAATCAAACATACATTACATCAAAAAATTCATGTCGTTTCTCCCACCAGTCCCAACTACATATATGCCCTATGCTGCAGCTCTCCTTCGATCTCGATCAAGCCGGCAGGATGCCGCGACATATCTGTCAACCTGGTTGTTGCAAGAATTGCCTTTTACCCGGTGTAGTTCCAGATGAGATGGGACTTACGGGTGCCTGGTAAGTTTCGTAGGCCGACCGAAGAGGGAATATCCCCCGCTATCCACGGGCTCTTATCGCGTGCATCCATACCTATTGAATTCTAAACGTATGAGGTCTATCCATTAAAACTTAGCCGCTTAACATACCCATAATAATACCATTATCAACTTATCACAGACTAAGTAACCGGTACCTGCAACATAAAAATTTTCTTTCTTTTTTCCCACTACGGTCCCACCTCAAGTTGAGTGCTGATGTAGTACCAGCCCCTCATGCGGCGACTCTGCTGGACCCTGGCGACCAGGCTTGGCAGGGGCACGCGTGTTGCACCATTAACTACCTATATCAACAACGTTAACAACGATCCTTAAAACAAGAGAATATAGCTGTACCTCGCTAAGGAACTTTGATATAACGAAAATCTTGCTATAACAGATGGTTTTAGACATCCCTTGTTTTCCTCGCCAAAATTTAGCAAAACTCACTGTATCCGTGCACTGCATGAGTACCTGTAGGTATGCGGTAATCATGCTGAGACTGCAATTATACATAGTAAGGCTGGTAGACCTAAACCTAGCAATAAATTCTAAGAGCACCATATCTAGTTTCTATTGCAAGGACCTGGGAGAAAAATCTTTTGAGGTACGTGTTATCGAGTGATACGCTATGACGGTCATGATATTACAATGCTACCACTAGATCAGTTCACAAACCTACCTGAAAGGCCGACACAACTCCGCTTGGTATGCAGCTGGCTAAGATCGTGATTATACGTATTATTGGGTTCTTATAAGTACACTAATGAAAACGTTTCTGACGGTGTAGTTAGTAGCATGTGGGTGAACATGTATATTTTGGGATTAACCCACCCTGCAAGATTAGTGAAATGGGCATACCCGTTTGCGCCCACACCCGCGAACCCCCTCCCCCCAAAAATCGGGAGAGGAAATGAATTATTTTCGGTTATGTAATTAGGTTAGAATACACTATAGAGGAATGGGGTAAAGTTGTTACCACATTCTTAGATAAACATAGAAATAACCAGAAGCGCAACAGCATTTCCTAAAGGGTCGGGCCACACAAAAGCTCTAATCTTATAGTAACCGGGAATTTACCAGCATACTGTATAAATACCTTACTTATACTTTAGGCTGTCCGAACTCCCAACCACAAACCAAAACAATGAAGGTATTACAATACTAGATGAAAGTAAGCTTAGCCACCCACCTTTAAGAGGGCAAAAATAACAAGGTAACATGGAACGCCAGCCAAAGCAGCTGTACTTAAGGTTTAAAGTGCGGTATCTTGCTACAACCATGACGATTTTCCGTGGCGCAATTAGCTAGCGCGTTCAACTGTTATATGTCATGCTCGCTCATGGCTCTGATATCGAGAGGTTGACAGTTCAAGCCTGTCCGGGGAAGGAGTTAACCATCTTTTTGCTTCCATTCCCCAGCGTTGATATACATTTCTGTGATCCGTTGGTGCATTATGGTTAATTATTGATGTTCCTGGGTGTTCTGATGTTGGATCTAGTTCAAGCAACCTATAGGTTGTCTATAAGTTTGAGCTATCACTTGGATATTGTTGTATCTGGTGAACTAGGCCCTATTTATCGCCGCCTACCGAGGCCGGTTCAACAAAAAATTAATGAATGTTGACAGAAGTGGGACTTGAACCCACGCTCGTTTCCGAACCAGGAATTGATGTTAAGAGTAAGACCTTAACCTGGCGCCATAACCAACTCGGCCATCCTGCCATGTTCTCTGTCTATTTTTGTCTTCTTTTGACAGTCAGGAAGTTGTGTTTGAGGTGTTTATATGTCGAGTGATATACTATGCATATGATATGGTAGAAGATACACCTCAAGAATACACTATCGTAGTGAATGTCCAGGTCTATGGCTAATGCTATAAACTCGACATTTTAAAGAATAAGCATACATATTTACACTAAAGCAAATCGTGACCACCCCTCGCGAACAAAAAGCACAAACATAAAAAAACGCCATCCCTTGCCCGCACATTACAATGCAAGACACCTTTAAAACATAGGCGTCGGCATTCTCCTATGTCCCATCCCAGCTGCAGCTGCCTGCTCTGTTTCCCGTTCCCTGAATGCCGGATGTTGCCCTAGATCAACATCTACTTGTATAGCCATGATCTCGCTCAAACTTGATTTAGAATCCGAGCTGAACCTTTGTGTCGATTGTGTAGCAAACGGTGGGGCTGGACGTGCAGGTGGTGGGTAAGTAAGGTTGGGGTCGACGATATTTCGTTGACTTTCAGAGCGCTCAAGGGTTTGTTGGCGTACTGTGGTCATCGCGAGGAGGGTGGATGGGGTAGGGGTGGTGGGGGGCTGGGAGTAGGTGGTGGAGGTTCGGGTAGGTAGACGTTGGGGACGGAGAAATCTATGGAAAAGAGGAGAAAGGGCGGGGAGGTTGATTGCTATTAGGCCAACGCTGATCTCAACTATAGCCCATATCGCGAGGTTGCTGTTATCAACTGTGGTTAATCTGGTCAGTACGGAATATTAAGGTTGGGTTTGGGGGCTTTTTCCGTACAAAGAACTTCGCCAGTTGCGCCATAACCAAATTCGTACAATGTATGTACGGCGGCAGCGCTCACAGAGCTAGAGATGGCAGGTCAGTTAATGACTATACCGGTTAATAATCGCAGGTTTTTGTTGCTCACAAGAACGCCAACACAAATACCCCGCCTAAGGCAACCTTCTCTCTGATAGATCTCCTCACACCATAGACGACCATAAAGATTGGTAACAAAACAAAGAATAAATCCGTTGCGGTATTCATTGCCGCATGTGCATTGGCCATCCCCTTAATCAGGTTCGGTGGCAAACATTGCCCTTGGTTTCCCTCCCTGTCAAATATGACACTCACGGGTCTGCACTCGATCACAGCACCAACCCAAAAAACAATTGTATAACTCGTCATGAAGATCATTGCGACATATAACATAGCACCGAGATATTTCCGACCTTGTTGAGGAGGAGCGCTGGCGACGGCGAGGAGAGTCGAGAAAACTGCCATTTTTACCATCCAGGTTGCAAGTATGTAAAGGATTTTCGAAATCCAATAATATTTAAGACCATTGATAGTTTCGGGTCCTGTGTTATCAAACTTATGGCCACCAATACCATAACGGACGCCTATTACCAGGGCCACTGATACAGCGATAGAAAAGATCTGTAAAGCAACTATAATCAGTAACCTATGCGGCTACTACCCTTTTAATCGGTGATGGGTACATACGCAAGCAAGTACATTCATCCAATCCACTAGCCGTAGGGACCCTATACCACCACCTAGTCGAATAAATATTCGCATGACAATGACGGCTATCATGGCCACTGTTAATATGGTTGTGACGCTTAGTATTGCTGGTACATCGCCTGCACCTGATGTGCTGGCGGAGCCATGTGGATTCCCGTTCATTGTTCCATTTATGGTTCCAGTTGGCGCATCCATGAGCACCGCCATTATTATTGTCTACTCTGGCGATCGAATATCCTGGTAGGGATTTTGCGGTAGAATGGACGATAAAAGGTCTAATCCGTAATTGCTGTAAAAGCTCGAGAATAGAAAAGGCCCAAAGGAGGGAAGTTGCTAAAACCAGGCCACGGTCGAAGAAATAAAGGACAGTATATGGTGGGAGGGCAACAAAAAAGTAAAAGAGTGAATAAGGGAGAAGAAGAGTGTCCAGCACCCAAATCAATGAATTGAGTATACCTACCTGAAGATAGGAAACCCAACCGAAAAAAACACACAATGAGAAAGGTAAATGCCTGATTTCTGGGAAGGGCTAAGATCCAGGCAGGAGAGGTATATACTGTACTCCCCTCCCTACACGGTACCCCCCCTACTATCCGGCAGCATCGGTAGGATATAGTGCTTGAAGATCACCGTCTCAGGCTAACAGGGTTTACCCTGTATAGCGGTCTGCTAGAACTAGTTGGATTTTCTTGAATCCACACCTGTTAGGCTTAGTCGGTTCCATCCTCGGGAGACGTCCCGGATCGCTTGTCGCAGTTCCTGCAGCTTATGGCGAGTTAGGTTACCCGAAACAGCTCTGCAAAAGAGTACGGAACGTCAAGCGAGATGTAAGAATACGGATTGGGTCTTCTGGTACAACGTCCAAATAAAACCAGAGGGAACGCGTACGCCATCAGGAGTAGTGATATTGCCCAGCTTTCTCCTAATTCCTCTAGGGCTAGAGTTCCGTGGATTGTGCTAGGATTTTGCGGCACCGAGGAAAAGTATCCCGGTGAATGGCAGCTCCTGCGATTATGTGCCGTTTTATAAAGTTGCATTATCTAAGCTAGTTTCTCAGTCGCTGCTTACTCCGAATAACGAGAACTACATGTGAGAAGCTGATGACTAGGGAATCCTAACGCCGAACGAAAAGGCGTCGTCAATTCCGGTTCTTTGCTTCCACGCTGACGCTTGCAGACTGCGAGTCACTTCCGTATGCTTTTTTCTGGATCCGAGGATCTCTAAGCGACTCTCGGCCATTGTAATTGTCATCAGCCTAAGGCTGCATACTTCCTGCGGATTGAAGGCTTAATATCGAAATAAACGAACCATCGGACGAAAAAGGGGAGGATCGAAAGGACTTCGAAACGTGGCTGTCGCCAAGATCCGTTGAGCATGGGAAGCGGAGTATGTACCCCAGGCTACCCAAGCAGGGGTAAAGCAAGGATATTCCCATCAAGTGTAGTGGGGTTTGGTCCTTGGGTTGGAACTCACTGGCTTTGGCACAACATTGTGGTTCTGTTCTGGTAGCGAAATATTCTGCTCTTAGATTCACAGATAAAGCCTAGAAGGTTTTCTACAATAGTTGATATTGACTATAAGCAAATAAGGGTAGAACGAAGTTGACATCTAATCCATTAAGCTTTGGGGTTTATGATTCACAAGGTATAATAGCGAGGAACATAGTGGGATCTTCTTATGTCAGACATAGCTCCTAACGGATCTCCACAATCCACACCCTACCTTCTATAAATCGCACCGCTAGGTAAATATAGTTAATAAAATAATCTTTCACTATTCCACGGATATTCGCTCTGATTTTGTGGGAATCTGTGGTTGGGAACCAGGTTCAGCATGCCTTGGCGCTGTGAGTTACGTATACCCTGCAGCTATACCCTGGCCGGCCGTGGAATTCATTTATACTCGAGAGATTTGACCATATCTTCTCTATGTGCTTTTGAACCCTTCGCACACTCAAGCTTCAGATTCCGTGAGGGGAGAGACTAATTATTAACGCATAAATTGCAATATAGAGTGATGATCAATGGTTGTAGATAGTCAAAAGTCTGTTATTTACATCAGAGGTATCACATATAATTCGCTTCTAACTTCCAAGCCCCGTACAAGATGGTGGTATTCTCGAACGAATAATCTGCTCCACCTAAATCTAGCGATCACATAAGAAGTTGTACCGTGGATCGCAGTTAACTATTACCGACCTTACCGTGATACTATCCCTTTCACCGTTAAAGCTGGCCCGGGCGGGGCTGTGTAATTTGGTCTGGATCAGTGGCGGCACTGGCCACAGGTTTGCAGGGTTACGTCTGGGGGGTTTAAGATGTATGCAAGTGTTCTAAATATCTAGATTACATAGTCTGGCGAAGAAATGTTTTACAGTAGCTCTGATGTCAAAAAAGCTACTCGCTCTAGCCTAAAAGCCTCGGAAAAAATTTCGGCAGCATTTGACGGTTATAGGGATGCGACTTGTAAAAATACGGTCTTGTATTGTAATGTATTGTATCGTATTTTACAGTATTAAAGGGAAAAATACCGAAGATAAATTACAGACCAAATATAGAACAGGGTTAGGGCTAAAATAGCGATCAGAAAACGAAAATACCGGAGTTGAAGCGAGCAGTATTAGACACTATAGTGAACGACAGGTACATGCATGCGCCCAGGAGAAACTACTCGAGCTCCCAAGACTCTATTTGCGGTATCTCTTCTACTTCATAACCTCCCAAAACGTGTCCTTGAATGACACTTTGTTCGTGATCCAGTAGTATTTCTTCGTGACACAGTCGCTTAGATGGGCGTTCAGTGCTCGGCGCAGGATAATTGTGAGCAAGGAGATGTTGTACTTGTAAAGTACTAGTAGTTGCCAGTGTTGTAGAATCAGAGTGCGGGGTTGAGGGTGAAGGTGGCGGTTGTTGATAATTTTCTTGACCAACTTCACGCTCAAAAAACCGATCTTCCAGCTGAAGTTCATCTTCATCGGTTAGGTCCTCCCATCGTTTAGGCTGGTCAACTTTGCGATCAAGAACTCGGCGATTCATGTAGAGAAATGTAAGTTTGTCAACACGCTTTGGATCCAAGCGATTCCTGGTTTTGTTGTGGATGAGATTTTGAGTTGAAAAAGACCTTTCGCTAGGAACTGAATTAGCTGGAGTACGAAAAAGTCGAAGAGCTATCATGCTTAATGTTGGAGCGAAGGGCTGCATAGCATGCCAGAAGGATATGGTGTTTTCAGACAGCCGCCAGGCATGGTTTGACGAAGAAAACCCAAAGATATCGACCCCTGAAGTTGTAGAACTCATCTTCAGCTTTAAGAGCAAGATTTCGAGATGCTGAAACAGATTGGAAGAATTCAATGACAAGATTTTGCCGAGTGATTGTGGTAGGTGCTGCAACATTTTGAGGATTGAGGAAATAAGCTGCCCAGTGTAATGACCGTACTTGACGACTCATACGGGTGTGAAATAAAGGTATAAGCTGAGCAACTTGAGGTTGACAATGGTCAGAAAGAGATCTGAGGTGTGCTTCAATAGTTAACCACCGTGCTGCCACATGTCCGAGATGAGATTTTTCGGATTCCGACATTTTTTGAGCTTCATGAATAGTGAGAATAACATCGCGTAAATCCTCCAAATCACACCAAAAGTTTCGGTCAAGGATGGTATCTTGTATTTTTTTGTTAAGATCGGCACGAGGATCAATACTGTATTGTTTCAAAGCATCTTTATTGCGATAAACTGATTCAATCGCTCGTGCTTGTGTTCCCCACCTAGTGATAACTGATGCAATAAGTGCAGACTTTTTACCGTAAACCTCAAGTTGCTTTTCACGTAAAATGGAAAGCTGTTTCGGGGCTGAACGAAATGCTGTGATTATTGAGGTTACTCGGTTGTGGATTTGTTGATAATGTTGCACGTTCAGGATATCGCTGATAAGTAGTTGAAGACCATGAGAATCGCAAGGTACAAATAATGAGTGTGCCTGTAAAAGCCGTTGATCTTGGTCTAAAATTCTCCAAACGGCAAGCATTGTAGCACAGGTATCAGTTGCAAAACTGTTAATTCGTTCCCAATTTCCTTGCAATAGTTCGTGCAACTTGGCCATTAACCATTTTGCAATATTTTCCGCCGTAAAAGACATACTGCCAACATCTTCAGAACAATAATGGAATGTTCCACGGTCAGTGTTGATTGATAGATTAATTATCCGGTCTTTTGAGATATTCTCACTTTTGTCACAAATAATGTTAAGAAAAAAGTTAGTGCAAATTATCTGATCCACCTCAGCTTTTACTGACAAATAAACCTCATCCAGCAAAGTTGTTGCTAAGGTTTTTCGACATGGTAGCTTATATGCTGGTGCAATAAATCGTGTATAGTCGAGAAAATGCTCAGAATGGACAATATCTAAAGCAATATTATTCATAAAGATAAACAACGACAACTTTTTGTCTGCTGCATGCTTTTCTGCTGAGGTGAGCTTACGAGCTATGTAGGATAGATTGCTTTTTATCCGAAATTCCAGCTGATTCTGTGATAGAATTTGTATGTGCAAGTTTTTCCATTTGGTCCAGGTATATTTTGCAGCCTGCTAAATGCTCCCGCTGCCGAGTGGTACTTTTTGCAAATACTTGACTGCAAGCCTTGCATTTTGCAAGTAAACACTAGTTAAAAAGTTAAGACCTGACCCACCATTAACAAAATATTAATTTTACTTACTTTCCGTCCATCTTGTGGTGGTATTAACTCAAAAGCATCATGCACCTCTTGGTCTTTATTTCTCCCCATCTTTTTCCACAGGTTGTTCCAGGCGAGAGTGCCAAAAAAAACCCAAAGGTTAGTGTTGATAGTGCTCCCAACTTAACTTTCAACCTTGCTATCACGATGATAATGAGGATTTTTTTTCTGAGAGAAACGATGATGTTTTGTTGATTGAACGAACAGTCTATTTATATGTGCTGCCAAGACATATTTTGCCGACTGTGTGCCTTGGCCTGTTCATGTATGTAATGTATTATTGATACGGTACCATACCTGTAAAATACGTATTTTTCCCATCCCTAGACGGTTAGGATAAACACATATCGCTAAACCGAACGCGTAGAGGGTCACGTGAATACGGAGATCTGGTGATGACTCGCTAGCTACCAACGTTAACCATATCTAGAACCCCATATTATTCATACAAGGCTATAAATTCTTTTTTATTTTAGGAATAAACCGGCTTAACTATATGGTTGGGTAGTGTTCCTGTACTTCGCTAGGGCATTCCTCGGCAGCTGCAAACTCGAGCGCTTATATATTGTGCTCTGGTTCTGCTTAGGCTCATGAAGATAGGAGCAAAACCCTTTAGCAAACAACCCTAACCCACTTCAAAAATCGAGCGAAAATCTATTACGGAGGTTCGAGCGCATCGCATTCTAGGTATACTTCCATAATAATGATAATGATATGACTAAGGTCAATGATTCTTGGGTTCAGCGATGCCGAACGGGGCTGAGTGGCGGTTTGTCTACTTCGCCCATGCCAAGTCGATCGTGGGGTACGGGTCAACCTTAAGGTTCAGTTCCTCCAGCGCTGCAGCACTGCAGCACCTAAGTAAAGGCTAATTTTCAAGTCTTGGCTACCAGCACCCCTAAGTTAGCGAGGTCTTGTATATTTCCTATCTGGTACTGTGTAATGTGGGAACTACATGTAGTATTAGTCCACAGGATTCGTGTGATATATAAAGACTTAATGACAATTAAACGTAGTAGATACCTCAACAAGGTGAAGATGATGAATAACCTGGGGGTGTACTGCTTTGAAACATTAGGCAGCGCAGCTATCAAATACCAGCCCAGAAAATTTCGTTTAGTTTACAGTCAGATCACCATATCAATTTTCTAATACGAATAAACAGTCTATAAGTGGGGAGAAACAGGGTGACTCGTACATGCGGCTCAATAGCTCTATATAAGAATATGAAATTAGAACAAACCCACACTTCTATACTTTAAGGTAGATATTATATGAAAGTGCTTACTTTTATACCCTGAATTCACGCACGGTGATTATACCGTAAAAGTATGAATAGCACCGTTTAAGTTCTCCAACGAACCCGTGTGAGGTAGCTTGTACTGCTACCATTTGCGGAGACTTTCCCGGGGAGGTAGCGCTACGAATGTCATGGCAGGATGGCCGAGTTGGTTATGGCGCCAGGTTAGGGCTTACTCTTAACATCAAATCCTGGTTCGGAAACGAGCGTGGGCTCAAGTCCCACTCCTGTCGTCATTCTATCTTTTTTGCTGTGTAAGGGGGATTTATTAGCTGATGTCCAAGGAGAGTTCGCGACAGCATTTGTGAATAGAGTTTAGGTAAAGGGATGCCCAAGGCGATAGAAACGTGTTCTTAAATGTGGTTCTATTGAGAAAATATGTTTACAGAATATTGCGTGTAGCTGGGGCTGAGGCGTAGGCTAGGCTCGACTCGATCTCCACTTTTCTTTACATTAGAGAGTTAAAGTAGTATCAGCAAAATTTAAGTATCGTATATGTAGTCACTTACCGTATAAACTCAGCCATAACGAAGTGGCTTGGACTAAGATAATATAATAGAATAAACGTCTCAGTTGGTACAATCGACTTCAGGCTCAGTTTTAACTACATGTAGTAAATAAGCAACCAAATCCTTTTCTCACAGGTGGGTATACCCTGCAGCCTCGGCCCAGACAACTTCGTTATAACCAAGTTTATACGGTAGTTACCCTGTAACACAGTATAAAGAAAGAAGAAATTTTGATTGTTAGTATGCAACAAGATTTATTCCGTGCTGGTCTAGCTCTAATCCTCACCTCCCTATATATATCCCTCCCTCTTAGTCCCTAGAACTACACACTAAACAGCACTTCTGGTAATACAAGGTAAAATCATCATGTGATCCGCATATAAGTTTCTCCACGTGATTTCCCTTGCTGCTTCCTGATCACTCATCAACAGTTGGCATCTCAACTTCTAAGAGCCGCATCAAGCCTTGCACCCCGCACTAGATCATCGAGCCATCTCTCACCAAGATTGCAGCATCTCCAGGGCCGAACTAGTCAACTTATTAGTCTATTATCTAAAATTTATTGGCAAAGCTTTCATAAATACTCTGCGTGTCACAGGACGATATCCAGAGGGTCACACACAGTCCTCTTCTCCTCATCACCTTCATACTTAATATATAACTTGCCTTTGTGCCTCTCGGCCTTCAGTGTCTTGCACCTGGGCTGTGGCCCGAGGCCTTACGCCGTGACAATAGTTGCAGCTTTTACAGACCATTATATCTCTCCAAGGAGTACGGCCGCGGGATTGAACGGCCTCACCAAGAGCTGCAAACTTGGATAAGATAGTAAGCGCTATAATCGCTCGACAGGGATCTTGACTGATTTGGATCAAGCTTCTGCGAATCCTCCAGCCTACTATTAAAGGCAGCTCTCTCAAAAATATCTTTTATTGTAAAGCGAATTCCTTTTTGACCTACTATTATCTCTACTTTTAGATACTAGGCTCGTTCCTATCCCTGCGGTGTGAAGCGACTTCCGGGTTGGGACTAGGTGCGTGTGAGAGGCTATTTGTATACCTGTGAAGAGCGAAGAGAAGGACTGGTGGTTTGGTGCGAAGCTATTCCACACCTCCGAGAAACGGTCGCTTGCAATAACTATTTTTCAAGTACGAAAACGACAAAGAAACACACTCATAGACCAGTAGCACCCGAAACGGCATCGAAAGGGCATAGTGTTTACCATGGAGGTAATAAACGACCTTGACGCAACGATCGAACACGTCCAAACAGTCCTCGCAACAACACTAGAAGATGACCTTGGCCGTGCAGCTATACTAGCTGGGCTGGGCTATGACTTCTATACCCGGTATGAACGGTTCGGGGCCTCAAATGACCTTGAGGCAGCCATCGAGCACTCCGAGGCAGCATTGGCAGTAATGCCAAGTAATCACCTAAAGCGTATAACTACATTGAATTGTTTGAGCAGTTCCCTCAACTACCGATTCCAGAGGCTCGGGGCCCTGAGTGACCTTGAAGTGGCAATTAAACACGCCGAGGCAGCTTTGGCGCTGATAGTAGAAATGGAGGATCAACGGCACCCGAATCGAGCAGTTATATTGAACAACTTGGGCAACAACTTTCATGCTAGATATAGGCGGCTAAGGGAACTAGATGACCTTGAGAAGTCGATTGAGTACGCCAAAGGAGCTCTAGCGGCGATTTCAGGAGACGATCCCTTTCGTGGAGCAATATTAAACAGTCTGGGCAGCTCCATTAGTAGTCGGTATAACCATCTTCGGTCCCTGGAGGATCTTGAGACCGCCGTTCAGCATGCCAAAGCAGCTCTAGCGGCAACACCAAGAGACCACCCCGATTATACGAGTAGACTAAATAATCTAAGCTTGCGCTTCAAAGCCCGCTATGACAGGCTTGGAACCTTGAACGACCTTGACGCTGCAATTGAGTACATCAAAGAAGCTGTGGCAATGATCCCAGAAGACCACGCAAACCGCGCAGCTATGTTAATTAATTCGGGTAGTTACGTCAGCGCCCGGTACTCACGACTCGGAGAATTAGCAGATCTTGAAGCAGCCATCGGGTATGCCGAAGCAGCCCTCACAGCAGTAACTCCAGGAAATGATCAAATCCGCGCGACAATATTGAGTAACCTGAGCAATTACCTGAATGTACGATACAAGCGGCTTGGAGCCCTGAGCGATCTTGAGTTGGCCATCAAACATGCTGAAGGAGCCCTAGCATCAACTCCGGGTAGCTGGCATCCTCTTCATGCAGCCATACTGAGTAATCTGCGTCTATCTATCTATAATAGATACCAGCGGTTTGGATCCTTGGATGACCTTGAGGTCGCAATGAAGTATGCAGAAGAAGCTTTGGCAGCAACACCCGAAGGCCACCCAAGCCGCCCCAGTATGTTCGTTAACTTGAGCAACTGCTTCGGAGCCCGGCACCAACGACTCGGAGCCATGAGTGACCTAGAGTTGGCAATTAAGAACATCGAAGCAGCTCTAGCAGCAACTGCAGATGATGACCCCGATCGTGCAGCTATATTGAACAACCTAAGCAATCACTTCAGCACCCGTTACGAAGAGCTTGGGGCTCTGAGCGACCTTGAGGTGGCCATTATATACGCCGAATCAGCCCTGGCAGCAACTCCAGAAGATAACCCTGATCGTGGAGGTCGACTGCATAATTTGAGTACTCATTTTGGCCTTCTGTATGGGCGAACTGGAGACCAAGATGACATTGAGGCAGCCATTAAGCATGGCGAGTTGGCAGTGGCAGTGACACCAGAAGACCACCCTGACCGTGCGGCCATACTTTCTGGTGTAAGTATTCGTTTCAATGCTCAGTATCAGCAGCTTGGGGCTTTGTGCGACCTTGAAGTGGCCATACAACACGCTGAAGCAGCCCTAGCAGTAGCTCCTAGAGATCATCCCGACTATGCACAATATCTACATCGTCTAAGAATTGTTCTCAGTACCCGGTATGAAAGACTAGGTGACTTGAATGACCTCAAGCTAGCTATCGAACATGCCGAAGCAGCTGTAGTGGTAACGCCAGCAGATCACCCTCATCGTTCAAGGACCTTGAGTAGCCTGGGTAATTACTTCCTCGCCTCGTATCGGCGACTTGGAGCTCTGGAAGATCTCGAGGCGGCTACCACACACACCGAGGCAGCCCTAGCAGCGGCTCTAGAAGACTGCAGTCACGCCGATCGTGCAAGTTGGCTGATCAATCTGGGAACTTGTTTGGACGCACGGTATCAGCGACTTGGTTCCCTGGAAGACCTTGAGGCAGCTGTCAGGCATGCTAAATCAGCACTAGCTATGGTCTCGGAAGATCAACTCGGTCAAGATCTACCTATTCGAATAGCTATACTAAATAATCTCGGCGGCTTTCTCAACGCTCGGTATTGGCGGCTCGGAGCAATAAGTGACATTGAGGGAGCAATCGGGTACGCCGAAGAAGCCCTAGCAGAAACTGACGAAGACAACCCCGATTATGCGAGCATGTTGAGTAATTTAAGTGGTTTTCTCGCTGTGAGGTACGAACGGCTTGGAGCCCTGAGTGATCTTGAGATGGCCATCGAACATGCCGAAGAAGCCCTGGAAATAACTCCGAAAGACGACCACTATCTTCCAGAAAGACTGGGTACTCTAGGTTATCATTTCAACACCTTGTATATGCGGCTTGGAGAGTTAGACGATATCGAGAACGCTCTTGTGAACACTGAGGCGGCTCTGGCGGCAACTCCAGAAGATCATCCATATCGTGTAAAAATATTGAAAAATTTGAGTGAAATCCTCAAAAACCGATATCACCATGCCGGCAATATGAGCGATCTTGAGACGGCCATTGAGCGTGTTAAAACGGCTCTCGCGGCAATCCCAGAAAACCATCCCAATCGTGCAGGTCTACTGAGCCATCTCTCAAATTTCCACTATATCCACTATCATCCTCCTGGACTCGAGGACCTGAGTGACCTCGAGGCGGCCATCAAGTATGCCGAAGCAGGCCTAGCAGTAACGCCGAAAGACCACCCTGATCGTGCAGGTAGTCTGAGCGATCTAGCCGACCCTCTACTTCTTAGACACGAAAAGCTTGGTTCTAATGAGGACCGTGAAAGAGCGTTTCACAGCCTCCTCGAAGCTTGGGGTTGTCTTGCGTCACCCCCATTGACACGAGTTTTAGCAGCCTTCCAGGCTGCTAAGCTTTTCCCACCCCAGTCGTGTGGAGAAGCAAGCTTGCTTCTTGAGGACGCTGTTAAATTGATGCCAAAAATAAGCTTACGGTCTTTGGAGCGAAGGGATCAGCAGGAGTTGCTGTTAAATTTATATGGGCTTTCATCTGATGCGGCGTCTTTTGCACTTCAGGCAGACCGGGGGGCGTATCATGCCCTAAAATTGCTTGAACTTAGTCGAGGAATCATCATAGGTTTTGCTATTGATTCCAGAAGTGAACTCTCGGAGCTCAAATCAACAAATCCAGATTTATTCGATTCGCTCACTCAACTCCAAATGGAGGTCAACTCCCCGCTATCTAGATCTGAAAGTCTTGCCATACATAGACGGAAGAAGGCGATGGAAGAAATAGAACTCGTGTTATCAAGTATTCGTCAAATACCTACCTATGAACGATTTCTATTGCCACCTTCCCCGGAAGAGCTCATGAAATTGGCCAAATATGGCACGATTGTTCTGTTCAATACCACACCCCTTCGAAGCGACGCCATAATTGTCACAACTTCCTCTATAAAGTCACTCAACCTTCCAAAATTGCACTGTGCTGAAGCCGACGACTACACAGAGAAAATAACCCAGAAACTGATCAAAGGAACCCTTCGAACACTCGCTTCAAGGAATAACGAAATGAAGAAAATTCTTCTCTGGTTGTGGGACGTGGCGGTGGAGCCAGTTCTGGAGGACCTGCAACTCCATGGTGCCACCGAAGATACCACTGGCAGCTTACCTCAAATATGGTGGATTGGCGTAGGGGTACTAAGCATGGCGCCTTTCCATGCAGCTGGCGACCATTCTGCACCAGCTGGCTCATCTCGCAATACCCTCAGTCGAGTTATCTCATCCTACATCCCAACCCTCAAAGCACTTTCATACGCTCGCCAAAAAGACCTGTCCCTAGTCACCGAATCAAACGCCCAACTTCTCTTTGTCACCATGTCGACAACACCAGGTCAAGCGCCCCTTCCTCGTGTTGACGAAGAGGTGAAAGCTATCGTCAAAATCGTTGAAAAAGGAACCACTCAAACAAAGGTGTTAGTACAGCCTAGCGCTGCTGAGGTGCTTGAACAACTTCACCTGTATAACGCTGTGCACTTTGCCTGTCATGGAGAGTCTAATATCGGGGATTCTTTGAAAGGCAGCTTGCTTCTTCTCAAAAAAAGCTCTGAGCCTGAGCCCCAATCAGACGACGAGGTTGTCGATATGTTAACGGTCCAGGATATATCAGATATGAATCTCAAAAAGGCACAAATAGCATACCTCTCTGCTTGTTCTACTGCAGACAATTCTGCGATTGGCTTGGGCGACGAAACAATCAATCTTGCAAGTGCGTTTCAGCTTGCAGGTTTCAACCATGTACTTGCAACTATGTGGAAATGTAAAGATGATGCTTGTATGGAGGTTGCAGGGGAGTTTTATAGTTTCTTGTTCAGTGGCCAGCATGCGGGAAGTAGCGAAGGGCATAGACGAGTTGGTATGGCGCTCCATAAGGCTGCGAAGAAATTACGGGACAAAAAACCGGGTGCAGTCCTCACCTGGGCTCCATTTATTCACATAGGACCTTGAAACTTTAAGGTGCGGTTGAGTAGCTATAAAAGGTACGGTTTATTCTTACATGGGTCAACTATACTAGGATTAATGCTGACGGGATACAAAAGTTTCCTTTCACTATGACTTGCAGCTTCGCCATTTTGATCTTTTAACTTGTGCTAGACTTTTTCCGACAATAAAGAACTATTGGGAACAGTTTCTTATCGCTGGCAAAATTGATGCATTTCTGTATGCGTAGATTGGGAAAGCAAGCTTGAGGGTCACATGGTTTCTTATCTGTATAACTTATTAGGGCCCGTTCGGGGAACGGATGTTAGCTAGGAAAACACCGTTTTAGCTAAAACGTGACGCTGCTCTCAAAAAATCTTCAGGTGTTCGCGCTCATTGAAGACAAAAGAAAACACCATTGCAACGAAGGCTCCGAGGATGCCTTTACAATGCATCAGGTCTTGCTTGAAAGTGTGCGCCAAACGATACAGAAAATTTCCGCTACCCGCAAAAACCAAACACTACCTCGTATCTGGAGGAACTTACTCACCAAAGCAAAAATAGCTGCAAATATGTTTTTCTCTTCATTGAAACAGATCTGTGTAGTGCGGTTTACTATAGTCTCTGGCTTCTAGTTACGCCGCAAAGAGCTCTCCTAATCAATCTAGCTAATCGACTATAATCATCATGTACAATCCAGCTAAGCAATTTCTATGCATGCTTCGATACCAGCAATTCTTACATACATGTAGTCCGTCCAGTGCTATAATCCGGATGGCCGGGTGCACCTAACCAAGCTCCACATGTATCTGTTCCGACCCGTATGTCATTAAACGCCGTTTACAGATGGGCCAGCCAGCACACAAATAGGCCAGCCAGTTTACAAACGAAGCAGCTTCGTAGATGGGCTAGCCCATCTTCAAAATGCCACTAGTGGGTGGCCTGTATACAAAGAATTTTTGCGTGTGGGCTCACTTAGGAGTGACTGCCAGGGGCTGCCATAAGGCTTCAAGACCTTAAAGCCCATCATTCCAACCAGAAATTTTTATTATTGAGGTCAGTTAAATTAAATCTAGAAACTTTGTACTAAAGCAATTCTACCCAAAGACTGTCATGTACCTTAAGCTACAATTTTGCTAATGTAAAGTGATGGTGTTAAAACAAAGGAGACCCATAGCTATATACAGTTGAGTTTATTACGATTGGGTGGTGATGGTGTAAAAAACTCTAAGAAGGCCTAGGTCATGATGATTTTTGGGTTTAGTCTTTGGATATGGGCCAGCCCATCTACAAAGTTGCTCTATTTGTAAATGGGCTAATCCATTTGTAAAGCATGCCGGCCACTTTGTAAACGGACATCCATGGTAAACGGGCCAGAACATATCTTTGAAGACGATCCCAGATCGCTAGCAATCACCCGACTTTTGAGGCTCGGATGCAGATTAAGCTTGGCAAACCTTAAACCAACCCCGTTCTCATCTCACCTAACTCTATTCGAACATCTTCAACTCGACGACTTTCCAACTACTATTCTTCATAACTATCGGGGTGTTAGAATGAGGTAAAGCATAGATTGCTTAACGGATTACTATAACAGACTAGCTACTCAGCTCGATACAAAGTCTTGTTCTTCCGGTGCGAAGACTTGAGTTCCACTGCTTTGTCCGCACACGCATCTGTTGTGTAAAAGCACCCTATGGATGAGTATATCACTTACGCTGCCATAGTGCTCGAGAATCTTAAGTATCAGACTCTTTAATTATCCCCACCTCTGTACCATACAACCGACCCCAGTCATAGTCCTCTCAAGCCCGGCTCCCTAGAATTCAAGATGTATCTTCATCGGGAATAAAAAACCGAGAAACATGAGTTGCTTAATTCTTTCCTATAAGCAGGGAGAAGCCCCAGTATTCATAGCGAAAGCTCCGTCCTAAGTCCAGTTGCCTTTCCTACAACTCAAGGTGCGGTAACACTCTTGTCCTCATTTACCTAAATAGGTAACTGGGGACACCGGAGGTGTGGTTGCAGTCTTAGCGTCCTCAGTTACCCGATTAAGTGAGGAACGTTCAACAGAGGAGATTTACAGCAGAACCTTCTCTGCTACCTGAAACGGACCTAGTTAGATTCGGAGATACTATAGGAGATGGTTGACTCGTTCCGAGCGCTCAACTAAAGACTATTCCCTCGGTAAGCTTTAACTCAGTCCATTTTGAGCTATGAATTCCATAAGATAGCCAATCCTCCAGAACCCATAACAATCTTATCCCGACACAAAATACCGAAAAGAGTAACAAGCCCAAACACCATCCATCCATGAGTCAGAACATCAAACCCAGCAAACCCCAACCCCCACCAACACCAACACCACCAAAAAACCAAAAGAGTTCAGTACCTGGGATTCCCACATGGTCACCCACTGCAGTACTAACCAGGCGATACGATGCTTGGATATGCCAGAGCGGACGGGATGGCTCATTCTCATCGTTCTATGACCGAACACGTTGATGTGTGTTAGTATGGGTTGATATTAGTCGGTGGTTGAGGCCTACTACCTTCTCCCGAGAATACCGGGTGATTTTCCATGACCACCCACACTCTACCAACTCACCCGACACCTCACCCCATCACAGCAACAACTACACGTAACCACCCGAGCTACCACAACTCCAACCCAAACATCCAAAACCGTAGTCTGCCCTCCGCTTCCTACCTAGATCGTTAACAAACGCTCATATATCCGTGGTCATAACCACAGCCATCACTAATTACGCTACCGAACTCAACTGCACCACAGATAGACTAAGGGCTGGATGCGTGTATGAAAAATCTATCTATCTATCTAACTACACCACAGGAAGGGTGACCCAAGTATTACTTTCTGCTTAACGCGAGATTTCCCATGGGCCTAGCCCGCGGGGTTTCGAATCCCCCTCCCATTTTAAGCTTTTGTGTTACTATACTGGTATAGTTTGGACTGATTCAATATTCAAGTCTAACCATCGCTTCACTTCACTTCACTCAAAAACATAAACTAAGTAAGAACGCAACTAAGTAAAAAATTCAACTAAGTAATTCTAACGAAGGTATCTTCTACTCCTACTCCCCTCCTTCCCATCATATACCCACCCATAATACATACCCACCTCTACCCCGGCACAGCCCTATCACAACCCTCCTTAACCCAAACCGCCTCCCCCCACTCCCCACCCAACCTCTTCCTCGCCTCCACCGCATCTCTAACGCTCGTAAACTCCACTACCACCTCCCTCCCACCATCCTTCGGCTCTCCCTCCCTCAACCAAAACCCGTACCTCTTCCCGCCCACGTCCGTTACGATCCTCTGCAGGGAAACCTCATACGGTACACAACCCACCGCAAACGTCCTGCTCGCACCGTAGCGTACTACGTGCGATGCGATGTCCCTCTCTAGCGGTCTGACGGGTTTTTCGTTCCACACGAATTCGAGGGTGATTGGGGATTCGCTGCGTGGGTGGGGGAGGGTGGTTTTGCCGCCGTTGATGTGCGTGCGGGCGTAGGTCATGAAGGTGGCTGCGTCGGCGGGACGGAGGAACCATAGGAATGCGACGTCTTTTTCGAGTGCCATGCGGACGGACTCGAGGGGGCCGCCGGAGATGAGGGAGAGGAGTTCGGCGATGCCGGGCTGGGTGTTGAAGCGGCAGAAAACGCCGCGTTTGGAGGTGGAGGAGGTGGAGATTAGGGAGTCGATTTCGCGGTCGAGTTGGGGACGGGAGGGGGGGGAGGGGATGGCGATGCGGTCGAAGAGGGAGCGAGGGGGGGTGTGGGAGTCTGCGGGGCGTTTGGTCCCGCGTGGCGAGGTGGGGGGGTTGTCGAGGGAGTGGCGACGGTGGTTGCGTTGTTGTCGGATTAGGTCGTCGAGGTGGTTGTCGAGGCGGGTTTTGTCGTCGCGGAGGGTGTGGATTTCGAGCATCATGCGGTTTGAGCGTTCTTGGAGGGTGGTGGTTTCGTTTTCGAGGGTTTGGATTCGGGTGGATTGGTGTGTGGTTTTACGGTTGAGGTAGGAGTTGTCTGTTGTGAGTTTTTTGTTGGTGGATTCGAGGTCGGTGATTATTTTGTTTAGTTTTTCGATCTTGCGGAGGTCGAGTTCTAGGCGGGTTTTGTCTTCGTGGAGTTGTTGGGTTTTGGCTTCCGCGGCCTGTTTCGCGTCGTGGAGTTTGAGGTTTTGGTCCGCCAGGTGTTTGTTGTTATCGAGGAGATATTTGATTTTCGCCTCGAGAGACTTCCGGATATCTACTAACTCGTTTATCTTCTGCTCAAGGAGCAGATTGCTGTTCGTCAGCTCGGAGAGATCAGCCTCGAGGGCCAACCCCCTATCGCCCACACCCATACTCAGTCTCGATTCCAGCACGCTCTTCTCGTCCTCCAGCCGGTTGTATTTCGATTCGAGGAGGATACTCTTCTTATGAGTACTCTCGTACTGCGACTCGAGGGTATTAATCTCCGCCACGAGATCTAGATTCTTCTTCTGCAATTCAACGTTACTCTGTTCATTAGTCTTCACCACAGTCTTAAGGACACTAATCGTTTTATTCAACGACGCATTCCCAGTCTCATAAGATTTCAATCGAGCCAGCAGTTTCTCATTCTCCCGCAGTAATTCCTCCCCTCGATTATTATCTGGTTTTGCTTCCAGCTCCGCGATCGCACGATGGTATTTTACTTCCAGCTCTTTGTAGCGTTTCTCGCTCTCCTCTTTCGCGGCGACTACAGTGGGTTGCAGTCGGTCTCTCATGTTCTTTACTTCGGCCATTAACGCACGACCTTTCGCCTCGGCGGTTTCGACCGCCAGGGCGAATTTGCGGTTCTGCTCGGCGAGGTCTTCATTCTTGCGTTCGAGGGATTCGAGGTGGGCTGAGTGGACGTTGAGGGAGATGGCGTCGGGGAAGGAGAGGGGGGGTTGTTCGGAGAGTTGGGCGCGGAGGGTGGTTAGTTCGGATTGGGTCTGTTCGTGGGATGCGCGGGAGAGGAGGAGGAGGGAGGGGAGAGGGGTGTCGAGGAGGTCGGGGGGGGTGGAGTCGAAGAAGGAGCGGAGGGAGCGGGGGGTTGCCTAAGGTGTTAGTGAGTGGGGTGGGAGTAGGGGGGGTGGAGATACCATCGTAGTGCTGGGTTATGAGGGGGCGGGCATTGGGAGATGGAGGAGGTGGAGGTGGAGGAGAGAGGTCGTGTTTGTGGTGATAGTTGGGAAGAGGTGAAGAGTGAGACATGTCGGTTGTCAATGTTACACGGCAGGCCCCTCTGCCAAGACATGCAGGTTCATTACGGAGATCGATTTAATTGGTTCTTTTATTCTTTTATTCGATTTGGATATTCAGACTGTAGATGAACTGGTGATATTGTAGATAGAGATGAATTAACCACTTTCACCTTCAAGAATTTACACACGACTGAGAATCTATAACTGCCATCCCCGAAATCATTTCCCAGCTCTTAGCGAGTAACATCGTAAACCACCAGAATAACGCATTACACCCCGTAACCGATCACAGGAATATTAAAAATAAAAAAGCCGTTTACGAGACCCCAGAACCCTCCCTACCTCTACCCGTTTCTCTCACTGCATACATGTAGTACTGCTAGGCCTTTCTAGATAATATATCTAGATAGCCACTAGAGTCCTCAGAATAAATTCTCTCCTCGTTCTAGATCCAGGTCAACACCAGAAACAAAGCTGCTACCCCATCAACAACTTGAAGTGTGGCTTTTTAGGAGCCTGCTACATCCAGCTAGTTTTGTACTCGGGTCAGGGAAAAAGTACCTGAAAACCGGGGGTCTATAAACTGGGGGTTCTATTGGACAGAATACCCCCAAAGATCCGCCACCCTGTGATTTGGCTAATCAGTCACCCTACTATGCCCCCCCCCCTCCCCCGGTTTTCAGATACCTTTTCCCTGACCCGAGTACCTCTCCTAAGGCCTGCATGGTAGTTTGCTACTAATGGCTAAAGTATCAAAAACTACCGTCTGCAGCTAAGCGCTTGGACTTGATCGGGTACGATGACGATCGAGTACACGGCGTAATATGTTAATACAGCACACTCTAGGTTCTCGATCCGAACCATGTTATTATAGAGCGTACTATAGAAAGATTTAGGGTTCATCTATCTCATCTTACTCCTGCAGTTGTGCCGATCAGCCGAACAACTAGCTATGCAAGCAAAATGATTTTCCGAAGGATATACTGTAAGCATCTGACGTACTTAATGATTCATCATCACCAACTGTGAGCGTCTTTCCTACTTTATGTTACACCCGTGGAAGTATTAGACCAATAAAGTAAAGTTTTGATCGTTTTTTCCCGCGGTCTGTACGATTATCCCATAATCCGGTAAAGCTGACCCCCCTGGTGGGGGCCAATGTTTACTTACTCTTCATTAGCCATTTTTCAACTAACTACGTTGAGCCACCGCCACTTGGGGGGGGGGGGCCAGCATCTCCTACCGGATTATGGGGTAGAGATGGTAGTTAAATTGGGTCATCAATCAGAACATCCCCTCATCCGATAACCTCAAACACCCACCCGCCACAATCCTACGCCAAAAACGATACTTTACATGTCCTACACATTAGGACCTTTCACTCAGCTCAACACCAAGTACCCGGATGACCTCCCCATAGCAGAATAATCACCACACCACACTCTGCCCGCAGCTTGTACGAATCCTTAACTCAAGTATACTTAAAGCTCCCAGATCCGTCTTCAGATTCGTCTCGCCAAGCAGCCACTCACCCACAATCACGAAATCACTTACAGATATGCTGACTCTACAGCCCAGCCCAAGCTTGGGGTTGAACGTCTCATACCCAACGTCACAATCCGAGTATGTTTGAGCTTTACTCTTAATGCTGGATTGGCTTATTCTTGACTAGAGAACTAAATTATATGGTGCAGGATACCCCGGGGATGTTCATCATACATTAAATGTTAGAGGAAAGGACTTGGCCATACCCTCCAACCCGGGCCCCACAAGTGAGTTTAAATAGATATGGGTTAGAGCTTGGCTCTCAGAGGGATGTCTTTGGGTGCTAGGAAAGGTATGAATTTGAGGCGGGTAAGATTTAGTTGAGCATGAATGGGGCAATGCACATGCACACCTTTGCTCAATTATCTAATAAACCTTCCAAACAAAACCCCGTCAACAAGCTAAGGCTCGCACCAGCCCCATCCTATACTTTCGTTCAGTCCTCCTACATCATAACCGGTTCGCTTTTCTCTACGAAGCGTGGCGTTTCGGAATTCGAGCATGTTCACATTTCTTATCAGCATATGGTGGGTGTCGCCCTTAACCCGGACCAGCTTTTTGAGCCGTTATTCCACCACCCACAGCCAATTTAATTGTTAGCAAAAAGATATATGACTTCATATGATGCTATTGAAGCTTCATATCTTTTTTCAAGGTATGGTAGCGGGTGGTTGTGGTGGAATAAAAACTCACTTTTGGTGGTGAAATGCATGAAATGGAACGTTCTAAGGAATATCAAGGGTGTGACTAAATATACGCATGGGCATTACCCCCCATATTTGGCTTCTTGGGGGAAGCTCAAGCATCTATAGAGCTATAGAGTGCATTTCTAGGAGGGTTTCTATTTAGGGAGATTTTTGATAAAAATTCTCAAATTGAAGAGTTATATGCGGAATTTAGTGGGTGTTTGGTGAGACATGGCGTTCCATACCCGATTTTAATTGGTCCGGGTTTAAGCTGACACCCACCATACTCCTGAGATTTCTGGCCGTGGTCTAGTTTTGAGTGAAGTCAGCTCTCCTTTCGGCTCAGACCCCTAATAAATCTTCATCTGAGAACTCCGGTTTAACGCAACAACCCCCATCCTGAGATTGATACCAACTACGAGTCTTGTTAGTAGCGAAACTTAACTCTTTTGTGTATACGCTCAACCTAGAAGCACTGTTCCTAGATAACGGGGTCGTACAACACCAATCACAATTATAACGACTCACAAAATCATACTACATCACTATCAGACATCGTATCTAACGCAAGAGAATGAAAGAAATTCGTCGTTATTCCCACGGAGAGATGATATCGATAGTTGGTTGGATACACTACATGTCCTCTACTAACGATATATAGACACTCAAAACGAACTGCGGAAACGTGAAATACACCATATAGAAACTGAAATCCACAAATTTAACCATAGGAAAAAATAAAAATAAATAACCATTAAAGACGAAGTTCCTTCCTAATCTCGCTAATCATAAGATATTGCCCCCGTTGGCTTTGAGGAGTTCTATTATATCCTTGTGTCCCTGCATAATTGCACACCTCAAAGCGCCTCCACTATCAGCGTTGACATCGGCACCAGCCTCGAGCAGCAGCTCCACGATTTCCTTGTGACTCCTGGAAGCTGCTATCATCAAAGCCCACCCATTTTGTGCATTGGCATCGGCACCAGCCTCGAGCAGCAGCTTCACAGTTTCCTTGTGACCGTTGGAAGCTGCTTCCCCCAAAACCAACCCATCATGGGCATTGACATCGGCACCAGCCTCGAGCAGCAGCTTCACGATTTCCTTGTGACCCTTGGAAGCTGCTCCCCTCAAAGCCAACCAATCATGAGCATTGACATCGGCACCAGCCTCGAGCAGCAGCTTCACGATTTCCTTGTGACCGTTGGAAGCTGCTTCCCACAAAACGCCTCCACTATCAGCATTGACATCGGCACCAGCCTCGAGCAGCAGCTCCACGATTTCTTTGTGACCGTTGGAAGCTGCTCCCCTCAAAGCCAACCAATCATGAGCATTGACATCGGCACCAGCCTCGAGCAGCAGCTCCACGATTTCCTTGTGACCCTTGGAAGCTGCTTCCCCCAAAGCCCACCCATTAGAAGCATTGACATCGGCACCAGCCTCGAGCAGAAGCTCCACGATTTCTTTGTGACCCTTGGAAGCTGCTTCCCCCAAAGCGCCTCCACTATCAGCATTGACATCGGCACCAGCCTCGAGCAGAAGCTCCACGATTTCTTTGTGACCGTTGGAAGCTGCTTCCCCCAAAACCAACCCATCATGGGCATTGACATCGGCACCAGCCTCGAGCAGCAGCTCCACGATTTCCTTGTGACCCTTGGAAGCTGCTCCCATCAAAGCCGACCAATCATGAGCATTGACATCGGCACCAGCCTCGAGCAGCAGCTTCACGATTTCCTTGTGACCGTTGGAAGCTGCTCCCCTCAAAGCCAACCCATCATGAGCATTGACATCGGCACCAGCCTCGAGCAGCAGCTTCACGATTTCATTGTGACCCTTGGAAGCTGCATTTCCCAAAGCCCACCCATCATGAGCATTGACATCGGCACCAGCCTCGAGCAGCAGCTTCACCATTTCCTTGTGACCGTTGGAAGCTGCATCTCCCAAAGCATCCCCATCCGGAGCCTTGACATCGACACCAGCATTGATCAGGATTTGCGCTACTTTCACATAACCGCCGCGCGCGGCATTTTGTAGTGGCTGGACGTCTCCGTCGTACGATCCCCGTTGCAGAAGTTGTTGGAGAATTATGGGAAGATTGAAATATGACACTGACCGATAAGGGCTACCGGTAATTTCATCGCGCGAAGTCTCCCAGCTAATACCGCGACTTCGAGAAGACCACGCTTTGAAGGACTGTTCGTTAAGGAGAAATCTCTTGATAAGGTTTTCACGACATTCGTTGATTTTTTCCCAACATTGGGAGTGTTCCTCCCAATAATCAGTAGCATATTGGTAAATTCCCTCATCTCGTGAAAGGTGCGAGTTTTCCTCAAAACCAAGTACCGTGAAGCAAACCTCAGCGACAGCACTCTCAGCAGAGTTGAGTTCTTGCTTCTCTCTCAAAAATTCCTGTACCGAATAATGGACAAAGCGGAGAACATTCACTTTTTCATCTAGGGTGACAAAACCACCGCAAACTCGAATAAGGTAATCAAGGCCTGACGCCTTTCGTTTTGGGGAAAAGAAGGTACTCCCAATCTTAACTGCAGTTGCTTCGAGGATTTCCTGCGGGCTCAATGGTTCTTTCGTATGAAGAAGCCATTTAAGTGTCTTGAGTGCCCATTTTCTCTCTGTGTCTCCAGAGCCTTTGCCAGTAATCCTATTCCAGATACGGCTATAAGTACCGTCCTTACCGCTCAGACCGCGGGGTAATTTCTTCAGCTGAGCCCTAACTTCCTCCTCGTTTGCTTGCTCGCATATGTACTCCAACTGGAATTTGACCCAGAGGAACCTAAAGCGATACTGAGTCAGAAGATACTATGGCTTACAGCTGCGGCATAAAAAACATACATTCCATCTGCTTTCTTGTTGAGTGTCTCTACCAACTCTTCCTTCAGCGCCGACGAAACATGACCACTCAAGAGCCTATGGCTTGTGATGTGTTGATCTACCGTTTCAAGAACAAAGGGCTTGATATCCTTTAAGGTATCGTCGGCGTCAATGTGATAATGGTGTTCACCCCCAAGCAGCCGCTTCAGATCCTCCTCGGGGCGACCAGTAAGAAAAGTCTTTACATGGCATCCCTTTGGTTGTAGCTGAGTGAAAATTTCAATGAGAGATTTTCTTTCCCCCTCACCACACTCATCCAGAGCGTCCACAACAATAAATACCTCCCCAAACTGAGAAAGCGTTTTTTCGAGTGAATCTCTTGAAACCTCAGTGGTTAGGAAAGTATCTTCCTCAAAAGCTGACATTATTTTCGGATCGAGCTCCCTGCACAGGGTCGATATCTGCCTTAAAAGCGCTTTGAGAATTGTTGAAGTCTCTCGCCTTTCTTTTTCTCCGTAGTAGCAATAGAAATAGATTATCGGGACCGATTTATAAGTCCCGTCCAAAGCATCGACAACCAGGGAACTATTGATTCTGTATGAGTATATTTTTTGATAAATATCAAAAGTAGGTATACCAACCTCAGCACAGTTTTTCCAGATCCCGCTAAGAAATTAAGGTTAGCTTATAACTATGACAAGAGCTAAAGGTCGATAATTCCTATACCTTTTCCAGAAAGCCACATTACCGAAGAGTGGTTTGCCCTGACCCACTGTTTAAATGGTATTGTCTCAAACAACCACTCCCCTGTGCCCTCAAAGCGCAATTTTTTCGTTTCCTGGTGGTGAGCGTCGACCCGAACTGGCGAAATCCATTTCAAAGCCTCCCGCTGCTTCCTCTCTGTGATAAGTTAGCGCTATAATATTACATTGCGTAGGAGGTGTACCAACCAGCCTCAAACCCCAACAATTTGTCGGCAGCGCCCAATAAATCCGTCCGAAAGCAAGACAACTGATTGTTCAGTGCCTTGAATCCCACCTGCTGAGCTGTGATAAATTTAGCGAGCGTATTTCCATTGACCGTAAAGTGTATCACGATCACCTACATTCATTAATTTCATGTTGCACTACATAGATTAGTCAAGTTCTAAGACAACGAGTGGAAAGTATCAGCATACATTCGTCATTTCCCACACGAGCACGACGCTCTAGCTCCATTTTACTACTGTCCATATCATCCACAAGAGGTTGTATTCGTATTAGGAACGGTTCATATACACCCTTTCCAAGTCTCACTATTCTAATATTAGCGACCCTTCGACAAATTATCCATCATATCGCTTTTCTATAGCTACATCGAAGGTGGGAATCATAAAAGGCCATCAAAAACATCTTTCGACTCGCCAGAGCAAGTGGTTATCCGTCTTAAATAGAAGAGAGAGAGGTTTACCTATATATTTTTCGTCGGAGTAGCAGACCGCTTCTACTATGAACTTCAGTACTGCCGTGTAAGCCACTGGTAGCTGTTGAACAACAGCTTTAGAAGATTCTAGTCTGCGAGTTAAGTGAATTCTCTCATAGATTCTACAAGATCCCATCATGCCCGCGATGTCATCCAAGGCCGAACTGATAGCTTCAAACATCTGCATATCGTTCAACGCTACCTAGAGATCGCCGAATTGTTATTCCCTAATGTAAAAATGCGAAACCTGGGGGGAGAACTATCCACAAACCTGCAAACATAACCTAACACCCGCCCAGACCACAGAGACTACTGCTGGGCTGTATTGGACTACCTTGTCTCCAATTTTAGCAAATTCTTCCATCTTTTTCAGGATTCCGTAAACCCTTTCCCGTGTCATGGTGCGAGTTCCCTTCGGCCCAGACCCCATGCTCAACTTATTTGTGCAGGTGTCTCCCAGCTCCCGAACACGCTTCACTTCATTCTCGAAATCCGGGATATTATCAGCGCTGAAAGCCTTCAAGACTTCGCGTTGCTTGTCTGTTAATCTACTGAGGGCATCTTCCCAGCATGTTGGTTGCGCTTTCTCCCCACTAGTTGATAAAATAGTGGTTAGTAAAGACAACCTGTAGACCATTCCTTAAGGGTCAGTACCTTTGCACCTCGGAGACAACAGTCTCTAAATGAGGCCCCCCATTATTATCAGCGGCAGCAGGCTCCACTATCGCCGGCGTAACTAAAGGACTATACAGGTAATTGGCGACTTAGTTAAAGAGCTTACAAATACCCTAAGCAAAGATCAATACCTGAAGCCCTGAGCAATACCGATAGTTGGGTTGATAGGCTTATTGAGACCGCTATCGAGGGTGGAGCCATTTTTCGAAGCTGTGGCCAAGGGGCTACTAGGATAATAATAACGTTAAGTAAACAGAAACTGCGGAACGTCTCGAGAAAGGTTTATACCGAGGCTTCTGAGAGGGGCTGTTGCCTAAACTCGATCCACCATTGACGGCAGTAGGCCCAGTTTGTAGCGACGAGGTTGAATGGCTTCCGATAGCAAGAGGTTAGCAAACAGCAGCCTACAGGGCACCTAAGAATATAACTACCGATAGTTTTCACTACCCAAGTGTAGTGTGCTTTCTTTGGCAGTAACGGCCTGACCTTTATCGGAAGCAGCGATCTCAGGTTCCTTGATAATAACTGGAGTGGGGGTTGTCGCCCGGCTCGGCTTAAGACTAGGTTCACGAGACCTAGGGCGCAGCCAGCGTTTCACTCTATTCCATCCCTCATATAGGGAGGCGCGTAGACGACTACGGCGCGAGCTGTGGGGTTCTGGTTTTGATGACATTGTACCAAATTAGTTGATAAAGTGATTGCGAAAAGGTTTTGCGAAGAAAGTGCGCAATGTGCTCACAAAGCGTACTCAAGCGGGGCTTTTGGTGATACGTGTTGGTACCTGATCGGTCGTCGGTACGGTGTCCAATAGGGACAGCGTCCCCAGAGGTGAATCACCATCAATCGCTCGATCTTGGCGGTACAGTTCCTGGGCAGATATGTTCGTGATGCGGTTTCAGGTGACGGCATCCGCCTTAAGCTTGACATAGCGATCCAAGAGTCAAATTTTTATTTTGAATTGGGGGAAAAAGATAAAAATGTCAGCTAAATTTTAAATAAATTCCTACAATCTTGGTCACTTAATCAAATTTTATGAGTTTTTTTTATGGGCATGAATGCTCTAGCGAATTTTCAAGGTTTAATAGAGAGTGCTTGGGCCCCAGGTGCTATGGGAGAATTGGTCTCGGCGGCAATATTTGGTAAAGTTCAAAGATTTTTTAAAAAACTTCTGAAGCAGGTCTACTTCGCTACGAAATTAAAAACTTTCATCCGTATTCCTGTTTTTTTGGTGAATTCTAAAAGTTAGGCTAATTTGGGGGGGACCTTAGAGCTAAAACCGCATCACGAACATACATGTATCTGTCTAGGTTGTACGTCCTATAGAAATATGCAGGTACGAAGAAAGTTCCATTACTTAGCTAATTGCTTGCACATGGCTGCGCGCCCTGTCATATACTTGCTTCTTTACTCACAAAGGTTCCCGTACCCGTTCTTATTCCGAAGAGCGCCCCAAAGCCTGCGCCGAGGCCGGTGCCGAGAGACTTCGTCCGAAAAACTGCCCGAACACCGGAGCCCGTTCCGATTAGGAAGCCATTTCCAATTGCAACATGTCCAAGCACATGGTGTTAGTCTTTACCTTCGATCATTCAATATCGTGTGTAGGTTTATAGGCATCTCTCACAGGGTCCAGAGCTTCACCATCTGGAGAGAATATTAAGGGTGCGGTTTGCACATGTAGTGCTACGAGGTTTGTCTCGAACCAGCCTCTGGGGCTCTGGCTTGGTGATGTGAACACAAGAAACACACTAAGCCTAATTGGGTTTGGTTCGAGACAACTACGAGGTGGGGATAACACACCTATGTCACCCGACCTCTAGCCTCAAGCCTAGCCTCATTATATCATAATCATTTTTCTCCTTTCTATCATTCTTTAAAGCCCTATGGCTACATGTATCCTAGCTAACTTGACATTATTGATTTATTCGAATTCTCTCCTCTGTCAAATAAGGATAATTCATTTCTTACCCTCCATCTCCACGGATCTGGCTCATCTCTCTGTTGCAAATATGCTAAGCTTGCGTGCTCACTACTGCTTTAGCTATATAGCGACCCTTATATAGGTCTGTATATCTTTTTCACCACGGCCAACCGGTCATGATTGGGGTTTATATTTAACAACTCTCCTTCTCCCTCTAGTCGACTATTTGCAAGAGCAGGACGCATTAATTCGAGTCAACCGCCTAAGAGTCATTTTATAAAATGCCGCCTCAACTGCCACCCGCCCACGGCACCACAGCACTTCGATTTATACCCCTACGCAGCATCCCAAGTAGTTAAGTCACAAAGACATACCTGCAGACAACTTCCGCTATCCTCCAAAGTGTGACATTTGTAGATAGACCTCTTATTATTCGAAAGTAGGTACCGGTTTGACTATAGCTACCACGCCTAAAGGACAAGTCGCAGCAGACAAGTCCTAATATAACATTTTTTTAAAACCAAGCCCTTAGAACGGAGGGTTCTCTTGGCGGGAACGTCTATTTGGCGATTGAGAAATTAATGGAGGTGCAGGGAAGGGTTTAATAATAGAGTTTGGAAACAATGGGGTGTAGGAAGACGGCGCGGTTCCATACCAGTTATGAGGGATCACTACTTGGTTCTTGACAGAGAAGAGGGAAAGTGAAGAAGAGATTAGGAACGCGAAAGCTTTTATCGCATCCTTCGTTAATACATACATGTAGCTATCTTTGGTCTAAAGTAGCTCCAGGATCACTGGGGTGCCTCGCTAAACTCTAGCCTAACAACGAAACTCTTTGAATAGCCATATGAATGAAGGTTTCTCAAGGAGTTTATATTTCTAGCCGTGCCGTCGAATATTTTCTCCCTTTTGTGCCATGTATTCTATTCTATTATTCGGTCCCCTCTTTCCCCGCCTACGCAGGGCTCCTTATGCCTACGTGGGCTTCTCTATCCATATTTCACTATTCCTTACCTATCCTAGCATTACGTCTATTCAGCGGATTCGGAGTATTCGGAGACTACTTTAGGCTTAGAGGAGCTAGCCGGCAAGACATATGGTGGAATTCGCCTAATTGGCTGAATAGCAGTATGTACGGAGGTTTTCCACCTCTGCTTCGTTTCTCTCTTCTATATCCTTTTATCAAGCCTTCTATAGCAGCAACGGATATCACCTCTTCTTACTTCACGTATTGAAGATTGCCTCTTGATCCCGTGTGAAATAGTCTAGGAAACAAGCTCAAACTGTATGCAGAACGAAATAGAAGGTCCCAGCAAGCACGGGCTAGAGATAAACGAGCCTATATCGGGTTTGTAGTACTTGAGTCATCCCTCAATTAATCAAGCCCCGACCCCATATTTTACAACACATGCTGTCAGAGATACTACATGCTACCAGTATCGGCTCCCTAATACAGGCCTCTTACGTGCCTCCACTGTCTCAGCTGTTCCATAGGCTCTTACTTATTTGGCGGGTATTCGAGCTATACAAAACTACTCCGGAAGACCGGCCAACCATCTGGTGGAGCTCTTTCCATGAGTCAAACACCTGCGTAGTTTATAGAGATCAAGAGATGAAAGAAGACTTGATTCGTATGCCCCCTACCGAAGTACTGACCCCGAATTTATAGGCTGCACACGCAGCTAGTATACAAGAAAATTTCTTCACAGGTTCCGGAACTCCCGACCTCGTTCTCTAGCCTAGTGGGCCCTGCTACTAGAGCCTCCTATCGATCCTCGATTAGGAAGCCCGTTTTCAACAGCCTGTATATACAGGGGGTTTGCCTCTAGCAAACTATCAAGCGATCTCTTCAATACACTCGAGGTTATCCCCTCACGTGCTGATCGTAAAACCCGAGTGAGATCTCATGAGTTCGGGGTGCCGGTTCATGTCCTTACACAAAAGCTTAACCGAAGGATCAAACAGCCCTAACCGGCACAATATAGTCCTATAGTAGAAACAACTCTCACTAACTTCGAATTCACGCATAGTGTCAAGGAAACCGACACAAGACATGCTTACATCTACCTAAGCTAGCGAACTACCTATCCCAGAGGAAAAATCCCTCCTTGCGGGGAGTCGGGCTTGATATTCGCAATGAGAGGATAGTAAGCTTTTGTAATTCTATCGATGCTCCAAGACGCAGCTTCATCCGCCGTATGTGTGTGATTTTCCTGTTCTAACAGAGCAAGAAGCCATACTAGATTCCATGCATGTTAGCTTTATCTGCAGCGGAACTGATGTCCTCGGAGTTTCATTTCGAATTACAAATCCCCACTGGCAGTATCCCAATAAAATCCCTGCATACTTAATTCCGCCTACGTCCCCCGCTCGAGGTTTAGTGAATCCATCCCAGCCTGATATCCAATCCGCCAACATCCAGCCTGCCACATGTAGTCCAGCGCCGCAGCGCCACCGCGCCACCCCCACCTCACCACCGCCCACCCGCCACACTCCTAAACCCACTTTCACATGCGCATGCAAAGCCGTTAAAAGTCACCCCTGACACTTCCGTCCTAATAACATGGAACCATCTCCACTCATGCGCACGACACGTGTTACCACCGGAGAAAAGTACCGCCGAAAGGGTCCTCGGAGTAGATAACGCCTCCATACAGTCTCTCCACTCTATCCATCGTATTCAGCTCTTATCCCGCAACCATCTGATCGAACCAAAGTAGGGCTACTACATAAACTCCATACCATCCCTCCCCTCCACCATCAACGATGGCAACCCCTAATACAGCGCTCCACCACCGTGGGTTCACCCACGAACAACTAGACCTAAGCCTCGCGTACCGCGTCGGATCATCCGTTCTCCACCGTCTCCCACTTTACGCTCGTATACGATCTTACTCGTCTACCACCAGAGATGGAGAAGAGAAGCCCACGATTGGAGCACGGACTCCGCCGCCGGGGTACTACGACGTTAATGCACTAGAGGAAGCGGGACTCGAGCGTGGAGGGGTGAGTGCAGGGTCGGGGTCTATCTCGGTAGTGTCGACGGAGACGGACGATAAGCAGAGTGGAGATATAGAATCGGTGAATACGGGGTACTTCCCTGATACTGGGACTAAACGATTTCTGCAGTCCTTCGGGTCGTTGCTACGAACGCTGGGTAACGAGGCTCCCGCGCTGGATTCGAGTTGGTCCCCGGGTGCGATAAGTCCCGTACTGGCCGATGAGGGAGCTAGTGATCAAGAGGCGAATCATCACACTGCAGCCATCTTAAATACCAGTCATAGTGAATGTAACTGCTTCAATTGCTTCCAGCAACGACAAATGTACCTTCTCTGGCTGCAGTCCCAATCCCACTCACCAACCCTGTGCATGTCTTGTCAACGTCCCTCCCCACGACCTCTGAAGCCTCTCCTTCACCGTCTTACCGCGGCACTGGTGCTTCAGCTCTTCACGGTTGCGTTAGTTCTTTACCCGTATGTTAGGACTGTTGTTGTGGCTGGCTATGCTTGGGAGCGGCGGAATCGTGTTTCGGAGCGGGTTCTTGGTGTTGTGTTGGTTTTGTGTGAGCGGGTGGGGGTGGTGTTGGGCTGGGGTTTTGGGCGTGGGGGTGATGGGGGAGTGGATGAGCAGAGGGTTAGGGAGTGGGTTGTGAGGCTTGGGGGAGAGGTGTTGGGGGGTGTTGTGGATGGGTTGCAGATGGGGGTGGTGGTTTGGGGTGGGAAGGGGAAGGGGAAGGTGGAGGTTGTGGGGTAGGGTTGTAGATGGTTTGGGGGGGGTGGATGTGGTGGGTTATGATTTTATGAATATATGGTGATGGGTTAGATTATGTTTGTGCGATCTCGGATGTAGATAGAACAGAGCCTTTAGTCGTTGGAATGATGTTAACTCATGGAGTCGTATCGTTTGTGATGTTGATAATACATCCGACTAACTACTGAAACCCCGATAACCTTAGGGTTGGATACGTAAATGAAAAATCATCATCATACTGAAATCCCGATGTCTCGAGACATTCGAGTGATAACACGTGAGATACGTTTAACCCCGTGCCCGAGACAACCACCTCTCATACAAACGACACCTCACCCAACACCCACTCACCTGACGATACGGGCTCGCACCACCCGTCAAGTGTCAGCGGGCAGATGCACGAACGGATATACCCGCATCACCGCAGCCTCACTAGTTAGATCCGCTATAAATAAGTCGAGTGCGAGGTTGTGATTCTTGGCGGGACGCCATCCTCGCTATGAGATTCTGTGGGGATGGAAGGGAAATAGTTCTACAATCGCCACTATAATAAATAACCCAGTACCTGCGTTTTGGATGTTCGCCGTCTATCGAACGGTAGCGAATGCCGGGTTCTTTCGACACGAGCTTTTATGGAGGATGCTGTGGGGTGGTAGTGGAGGGGCGGAGAGCGGTGAGGGTATGTTGGGGTGACGATGTTGAGTCTCGAGGCTGGTTTGATGGTCTTTCTTTTAGATTATAGGGTGTTTAGATACTCTGTAGCATAGAACTCCTCCCGGGATAATAATCACCTATAGCTAAAGCCGCTGTTTTTCTTATAGGGTGGCGTGTTACATCATGTACCTAGTCACCGGTCATAGAAATACCAAAAATAAAAAGTCGTTTATGGTACGGAACCAGCTCCCTCCCTCTACTTGTTTCTCAGGGTCCTTTCTATACGTTATAGCTATGCGTCAGAGCCCTCGGGATAAATTCTATCCACTTCAAGCTAGTACCGGAAGGTGGAGCTACTACCGAATCGCTAACTTGGAGTGTGATGTTTTTAGGTGTTTGGTGGTTTGTGCTTTTGTTAAGCCTGTATGGTTTGCCGACAGCAAGCAGCTTCAGCACTGGGCTTGATCGGGTACACGGTGGCTACAACACTTACGAAGTGACCACGACCTCTCATTCTGAAGCCCGCTCGGTAAGTTTGAGCTAGCAAGTGATCCGTTACTGGGGATGTATAGGGTGGTTATCTACCTGAGTTCTTACCCTGAATAGATAAGGTTCTTTTTCACTAAAGTCTTGGACCCTAGGTAGAGAGATTGGAGGTGTTGAGTTTTTGAGGACGTTAGTGGCTCTTACGGATCGATCGGTCTGGCTGACTGTGGTAATGGGTTTATTTCTCGTAATGTAGTATAATCGCTCTATAAGTCGCTATTTCATATCCAGGGTAGATATTCTTATAAACCTCCAGCACACCTAAAATAATCCCTTTCGGGACCTGAACACATCTTTATAAGGCGACTATTTTTGTCTCTTCGATTGTAGCGTAATTCGTACCACTGGTGCACGTAGTGCAAATTCTTAGCCTCTAGATCTCTTATGTGGCTTTCTTCAGCAACAACCATGTTTAGGGGTGTGGGGGGTCGTAAAGGTATTGCTAGAGCCTAGGGGATAGATCTGTACCTTGGTCTTATGGGCTGTGGTTGTAGAGTATTAATATTTATTAGAGAATTAGAGAAATATACACCCAAATCTAGTTCTCGCTGAGGGTGAAAAGCTCTACATGTTATCCTGTACCTAGGAGTCTGTATTATAAAGACAACTATAGAATTAGATGGTTTGAAATAAGCTTTGATTTATTTGAATCTTTGTAGCTATTCCAAAAAAAAATAATCCAGGAAGAAAAAATACTCATTTTGTCTCGGGGAAACCTTGTTGTCATGTTCTGAGATATATTTTGGCAGTGTAGATTTCATCACATTGTAATTTTTTCTACTTTTTTAAAACTACCGTTGATTTTAGTATCTCTTGACAGGGAATGATTGAATTGGGATGCAGGGAAAGTGTAAAATTTTCCTTGGACCTCTGCCTATGGTCTTTCTTATAGAGCTTATAGACTATCCCATAGTCCGGTAAAAAAATGCTGACCCCCTTGTCGCTGTGGCTCAGCTGAAGATTGTGTACACTAACTAGATATAGTAGGCATGATCTACCGAACGCCAGTAATGTAGGTTAAGGTCTTAGTTGGGGTGTAAAGAACTATGCTCAAATGTTTCGTTCCCCAAGTTCAACGTATCATACCTTCTATGTCTAGTTAGTACTCAGTTTTGCTCACTTGGCCAATAAGAAGACTCGCCCCCGACAGGGGGTCATCTTTACCAGACTATGGGGCTGTTGTGGCGCCGTTGCTCTTGGCGCGTCACTTTGCACACGTTTCTACGATCCATGGGATGACCTGAACCCTTATCCCTTATGCTGGTACTCCGATGCTGCCAACATTTATCTGAGGTTTCGGAGCAGAAGGGGGCGGCCTCTCTGTGGCAGGTATTATTCTTCACTTAGTTCCTAGGACTACCTATGTATTTCTCAGAAATTCATATTGTAGTTCTGAGAACCCAACAACATTGATCATTGCACAGCCCCAAATGCTCGTCGTTATCTAGCCCCCACGAAAGTTGGCAGCATTACCAGCATAAGGGATAGGGAGAGCTGTCAACTTTAATCTAGCGTCAGAGTTTCCGACGCGAATTCACCACTTTTAGATGGTCAAGTTATACCGCTGAAACCCCAATTGAAATTTCCATAAAGCAGTACCTTTTTGAGAGGGGAAGAATCCCGGATAGAATCACTGGTTACCTCGTCTGTAATACAACCCAAAACTAGAGCACGTCATATCACTCGGTATTGACTACTGGTTACACAATCTTTCTGTAGGCGCGTTGTTTTTCGAAACGAAAACCAGCGAAATATTTATCACGAGGCTTACACATGTTGATTAAGGCATTTATCTCGCGATGGGATCCTCGAGCTCAAATTTCCTGTTTTACGCTTTTATTAAAGGTATGAGTGATTGCTGCAGCTTACGGTACCGGCGAATCTGGATCTTGGCTGTTGTTTGGAGGGTCATGGTCAACCTTGCACTCAATGACTGAAACTAGGCCATAATTGTGAATAAAATACAATAATCATGGAAAGGTAGGCTGGGAACGAGACAGGGGTTTTAAGGCTGTACAAGATGCGGCCGGAAAGTCCTCGCCCACCCTCCTCTCGTGTACATGCAACCACGCAACAAAATCTCCAATACCAACACAATAGAAAAGCTACAATAAAAAGAATAAATGTCTATAATATTAGACCTGCTACAGAATAATTCACCACCTTATGTGTCCTCCTTTAGCCTTTAGAACCATCTTTATACGCTCTGGCATGCTATCTACTAGCCTGTCTAATATCTCTTGAGGAATAGCCTCCCACTCCTCCTGTGCAGCCCGTATCAATTCTCTCTGACTACGGGGCCTTAAGCCCCTTCTCCTGAACCTTTTCCTTAGCCTTTGTTTTAAAATGCGCCAAGCATTCTCAATTGGATTGAGGTCGGGAGAGGAGGCTATCCAAGGAAAAATTGCAATATTGTGTTTAGCGAGCAATTTTGCTGTATAGCCTGCACGATGGGGTCCAGAACGATCTTGCATGAATTGTAACTTGCGCTGAGTACCTTGGATTCGATTCCAGTAAGGGATGAAGTGTGGTTCCAGAACTTCGTTACAATACTGTCGAGCAGTCATGCCTCCGCGATCATTTGGGCGCTCATACTCAGCTTTTGTTCGTTTGCGAACAAAAATCAATGGAGATCGACTGCCATGAACATATGCTGCCCAAAAGCCCACAGAGACTCTGCCAGACCGAAATGTTGGTTGCAAGTAGCGGGGCCAAAGGCCAGTACCTGGTCGACGTCGTACGCGATCGGGTCCCCCTCTAATACTCTCAGGGAGCGAAGTTTCGTCAAGCCCTTTGGTATCCCCAAAGGTGAGCAGTGCTACTTGAAAGAGGCTTCGCTACAATGATAATACAGTGTTTTCCACAGGCCTCACGTGGGGTAAGAATCGAGGTAATTCTGGGGGGGTGACAGCGACAGCGACGACGATGTTTCTGAGGTAGAAACAGAGATGATATTTGGATAACAGTACAGTAGAAGTAAAGTAAGAAACGTTGCTTAAGGAAAGAAGGAAAGGAACAACCACAACCGCTGAAATCCATCGCTTATATACCCAATCTTCCTCTTTCTATGACTCATCCATGACTCAACCATTCGAAGCAACCCAACCGAATCACAAAGAAACACAACGAAATAATACAATAACTAATCCTTAACACCCCACATGTGCCTGACCTTATCCATGAAAAATACCAACTTCTATTCGGACCTCATCACACCATACAATTTTTCTCCAAAGTTCTAAAGGCCAGTGTTTTTTCATCCGACACCACCTCTTTCTTTTCCATCTAGCAACTTTACTCAACCAGAATTTTTTGCGAGCCATAAACACCCCAAACTTTAAGGCTTTCAATGCATGCTTGACTGCCGTCACACCTGAGTCTATAGTTGCGTCTCTTGCAAGATCTTCAACAGTAGCTCGTGGATCTTTTAAGACTGCCCGCTCCAATCGTCTCATGGCTCTTGCATCGAGTTTTTTTGGCCGACCTGATTTTGGTGCATCGTTGTAGCTACCTGTCTTGAGGAACCGTGACACAACACTTCTGGCTGTACTACGTTCAACACCTGTTGCTTCACGGATTTGGCCCCAACTCTTCTGCTCAAGGCGCAAGCTAATAATTCGGAACCGTTGCTCTGGGGTGAGGTACTTGCGCGGGGCTCTAAGCGTTGACATTGCGGATAGTGGGGGGGTTGATTGTGGAGATCGGTTGTGGTTGCAGTTGCTTAGCGACAGGTGGGCGTGGACTTTCCGGCCGCATCTTGTAACCACCTGCATGCCAAGCAGCTTTCACGCATCAAATAAACACCCATCACCTAACGTTAACTTGGCGGGAAAGGCTAGGCTGTGTTGGAGCTGGAGACAACGACTGGTTCTAGGTAAAAGCACACTTATTTTTAATCCATCTAAAGTTACCATTACAGTTGAAGATATACAGTCACACGCTGTGTCGGATCTCGTAGTGTTGAATCCCTTGCTATCTCGTACGGATTATCCTACCATAGTATTTTTTGCTCACCAAAATTGCCACCTCGGATAACTTGCTATCTCGTACGAAATCTTACTGAGACCTGACATCCGAGGTGCGACTGTAGCTACAAGTACTGTATTCCTCAACCTTTCCCAGATTTGTAGTGGTGTTACACCGCCGAGACCGTCGTCCAACGTTACACAGGCCCCCGCTGCCGAAATTAGTTCACGTACAACAGCCTGTCCAGCCTCACACCCTGACCGAGCAACTGAATCGCCTCTCGTCTTGTTTATCTTTGAAGGACAGATATAATCATGAGTTTTGGGTTCGCAGTGGGAGATTTTGTAGCCGCCGGACAGTTGGCTTGGGACCTCTATCATAAATGCTATCTTGGTGAGTAAAGCGCGCCTCGATAATGTCCGTGCAAGCACTCACACTAGAGACGATAGTAATACAAGATGCGCCACGCGAATTTCGGGATCTTGTCGACAGCCTTCATTCGGTCAGGATAGCTATGCACGACCTCGAAGAGGAGGTTAAAGACGAGAATTCGGCTCTCTCGCGCGCAGGCGAGGACCGTGTGCGGAATGTAGCCGCGATAGTAGGTGCTATAACCAGAACACTGAAAGCGGTTGAGAAGATTGTAAACCGGTACCAGGTGATAGTGGGACCTGTAGGCGATTTTAAATCATACGGGCTTAGGTTATGGAGTAAAGTCAGGTGGACGCAAGAGGTCAAAGTAATTGAAGATTTGAAGCAGAAGTTGATGTTTCATACCAGCACTATCGCTCTTGTTCTGTTGACTGCTGGGAAGTTCGTGATATCTTCTACTTTTAGATAAGACGGAGGCTGACTCATTGAATAGCGCATCCTTAAGTCGTCTGGAAACGATCATGCAAACATTAGTGGCACCTGTTTCGCCGCAACTCAATATCACTACCAATACACCCAGAGATGCGATTTCAACAAGCCACGAGTTTCCTGACAATGGCACCGGTAGCAGCGTAGAAATTGCCGGAACGCGATTACATATCCAGGAGTTAGATGGTTCGCAAGAGTTAGACGGTTTGCGAGAGCTACCAGGCGGTGCTAGGAATCTACCAGTTGAATTACCTACTGAGGATCAGATTCCATTTTATTTGTCGGACCAAACGTCAATTCATGAATTACAAGACACGGCAGAAGAGACAGTAGCGGTAAAAGAGATACTTGCTGAGGCCGAAAGAAAGTTTGTTAAACACGGTAGAACCGCGCCTTCACGTGGGAATACCGTTAAAAAAAAGCCCTCGGTAAAAGTATCAATTACGAGGAAGCCATTACCTACTTCTCGTAGCCAGGAACCAATCCAGACATCAATTGCTGAATCCTCAGGAGGAATACATATATCAAATCTGGAAATCAATTCAATTTCTCCTCCTATTCCTGCGAAAATTCCTCTTGTTCTCCCGGCAGCTCAGAACGAAAGGCGTCCAAGTCCAAACACTCTGGCTAGTAGTATCAACTATAAACCAAGCTCTGCGATCGAGAAGGTACTACTCAACTATACAAGGATATACTTGGGGACAAATAAATGGCCTTCAAACGTCAAAATCTGGCTCCGGATTGCGGAATGGTGGTACTTGAAGGTGGGGATAATCCCATATTTCAGTATATCATGGTTCATTTTTAATAATACTGATTGACATTAGGGTGAACTATCATGTAGGGAGCATGGGAGATTGACAGATCAAGCCTGCGCTGATTTTACCAAGTGTTCTTGGATTCTAAGCGATATAATACGTCAAAATGATAACGGGTTCAGCTACGATATGGATGGAGACGATTTGTCAGATTATTATCGTTTATTGAAGGTAAGTAATTCATCTTTGATAATTCCCTGCATTAGCTAATGTGAGTGGCGGAATAAGAGACTGGAGATAAATTACGTTCAACAAGATCCAGATATTTCAGTACCCACTAGCAACCCCGATTCATATAAAATAGATCTGAAGCTTTTGGAGCCGAAGCAACCGGAGGAGGAGAGTGGTATATTTGTATCGCCTCATCACCAGGATCTAGATATCTTTGGTCGCGAGGATCGGGAGCACGAGAGAGCCGTTTTTCGAAGGTTTGTTCGTCTACTATATTCTCTTAAGTTCTTGCACACGTTTCAAACATCGGGATAACAACAAATATATCTACTACAGCTTTGTTGCTTTAGAGTTTGGGTTGTGCCGGCCGAGCCAGCCACCACATGAGATGGCAAGAACATATCTCTTCACTTTGTATTTTAGCCACAGTTCCCTCACCGCCTGGATTTACGTCTGTAATCAGGCGGGTTCTCTCGGGATTGTAAAACCAAGTGAGTTTCTGGTTAACCAGCTATGATAATTGATTCACCCAAAAATTGACTTTAAAAAGTCGATAGAAGAAATGTCGGCCCCCAGCTAGATGGTTCAAACATCAGTGACTGGATAGAGTTAGAGTTCAACGGGCAGATTATCTATGCCGGATTTTCATCAACCGAAGGTGCGTTCCATCAGTTTTTCGTCCGTGAGTTGCAAACTCTAATCGTGGCTTTTCGAGGATCCCAATACAGCGGCTGTTCCGTACGCCGTCGAGTATAATTTCATTAGAAGAGAGTTGCTAGAGAAGCCTACTTGTGTCTTTGAAATGTAAGCCTTGGGATCATTGATCACGAAACCTTCAATAGCGTATAGCCGGAGATATTGATTTATGACTAGTACCGTTGAAGAGGCGCGGTACATGCCCCGAGGTCACGGAGTCGATCCAATAGGCGTAGGCCCAGCTTCGCTTGCTTTGATGGAGATGATGAAGGCGGAAGATGAACAGAGTCGGTATAGGGAAATAGTCATGCGTGATCATTTCACCACCAAAGGTATTCTCAAAGGTTGCAAAATCCGAGGTTCGCAGTCGCTTACTATAAACTCGACAGAAATTCCATTACATGTTATCAAAATCTTCCGGTCACCAAACTCGCCGGTCCGGGTCCAATTGTGGTGGCCCACGTTTGACATACCTCGTGAGGATTTGCGGGATTACCTAAAATTTCCTGCTCAGCTTGGGCGCTTGATGTATGGACAACAGAGAAAGGATGAATTTTATTTAAATCCGCATATGAGAGTAAAACCTAATTTCTCAACTACATTCGGAGTTTTTGTTGACATTCGTTATCGATTGATAGAGGGTAAATCAACTGCCGTTATTTCATGATGGTACACAATTTACTGATGGATATGCCCGATTATAGAACGATTATTAGACGTCGACCTTAAGGCGCGGTCGGGTAAGCAAATACGTCCGTGAACCAGAAGGTTAAAGATGATGCTAAACTTAAGGCCTTAATACACTGTAGATAGGATGCTAGACGTCATATTCAAGACGCCTGAAGGTAATATCATAAGATTCTACTACTTAATTTTCACGAGACTTTGATACTGACTCCTTTCCCAGACGCAACCGAATTCATAAGACATGCTGGTGGAACAGCTCCACGAGCCACGGAGCAGTTAGTTTTCCAAAAGTAAGTTATAATTGCACTGGATAACGTTGGCCCGACAATAAATTAATTTCCCATTTCTGATAGGGTTACCCAAAACCACGAGATCAGGCTTTTTCGGGGAATAGATGGAGAAATGCGGCTGTGTTACAAAGAATCAGATATATATTGCAACTTTATTGGTTTGGGAAATGCCTTCAAGGATTTTACTGATTTTGGGAAGCTGTTTCTGACGATCCTGGTGCTGCACTTTTGTAGTCGACCACTTTTCTACATACAAAATCACACCTGAAGGCAATGTGTCCCTATGGTCTATTATGTGGAGTCCGTTTGGGAATGCTCAGAGAACCAACTACAGCTACTTGACTGATAGCATTAACTTAGGGATCTTCAACACCCCAGGTAAGCATTGTGATATCATCTGGGAGACCTGGGCATTATTGATAATTGATGTATAGAAAGGGACCATTTCATTTCCCTCCTCACTTTCCCGGAGCAACAGGTAAAGTGCGCATCGATGAAGGTAACCAATTTCATTGGTGTTCGAGCAGGGGTGGTTGGAAAATTCGCTAGAGCGATAAGCAACCCGCGGAGCTCCGCACAGGAAGCGATGTTGGTCCTGAGTATGTTCGAGGATTTCCTACAAGCTACAATTTTTGGGAAGATCCAGTACACGGACTATACTAATCGCCACGGCGAGAGTGAGAATATGAGACTTACGGCAAAAGGTGGGCGAGATTCCTAAGATCGTTGTTTTCTTCTTGCCCCTTCCTTCCCTACTGTGGGCAATGAACACGACTTACGGATCTCAAATTTTAGTCTCCGCCTACGCCGAGAAGAAATTAGATCAGCCGAAGGGCGCACCACCCAAACTCTCTATTCGTCTATCTGTATACAGCGCTACATTAAATTCATTCAACCGCGAACGTTCTATTTCGAAAGTAGCACGAGAGCCGAAGCAGGTGGCGGCTGAAATTGGAGGACTAAGTTTTGTTGTGAACGATATATCTGAATGGCGAGGTAGGCATGAGTCGACAGATTCTATTTCTTTAATTCATCCATGTCTCACATCTTTACTTTGTATTGCATTAATTTACCTGTTCTGGTTGCTAATACTAAATTAATTTCTCCTATATACAGCGGGTGTTACAAGATTGGGGCTTGATATTAGTATCCCATCAAAAAGCTAGTTTCTCTTCTCGATGTTCCGAAATCTCTGCGTATATACCGGCGACCCAGAACTTGAATTTTAATCAGTATTAATAAACTTATCCAAATTCTTCTACCTTGATCCACTGCTAGCATCTATAAAATTCAAGGAACTAGCCTGGTAACACTAGTCCCACCAACTTCCCACTAACGCAGTACGAAAAATCATTGGTAGGGAATAGCGTCAAGGTGATCACAGGCAAAAACAAAGCCAAACAAGAGACCTCAAACCAACATGCGACAAAACATCCAACAAAGATTAATCATCACATCGGTAAAAATTCCAAATACCTGACGACCGAATACGAATCAACGAAGCTTATTGTGAGCAGTAGTCACCACCCCCTCCATCCAGAACCCCAATTCAGGCTCATAAACCCCCGCTCTAGCAAGGTCCGTATCCGAGATATCCCCGACCGCAAATTCAATCGATATATCTGCAACTCAGATTTTATGGTCACCCTAGTCTCCTCTTCATCATGTCAAAAAGCAAAAGGCGTGAGAGCCACCCTACCTGAAACTTTATACCTACAACAGCCCCACTGAATTAGTAGTACCACCAAGCTGTAAAATCACGAGACGCACGTACGTTTTCCCGCCTCACAATCAGCAATCTTGACCAGGCTTTTCCCTCACCTAGCACATGCAGCATCAGCTAATAGTTGCGCGTCGTAAGCTTCCTCCATGAATACAAATCAAAAAATCGTCTCCTCAATCGTGTAGCCGGTGGTTAGAATACCATGGTTCCGCAATATAACAGCCTAAAACCCGGGTTGTAGAGAACAAAACATCTAAAATTTGATACAAATCACTTAGGTAATGTTAGCTCGAGAAAACCGCGAATGGGATACCGGAACTCAGTAATGTTTTAATGGGTAGAGTGCCAGCCTACCGGTATTCGAATTCGTCTATATAGAGTATTCATTCCTTCGGGCACTAATTATAATCAACACTGATTAGAGTTAATAACCCATGACCAGCTTAGAGTCCTAAACATACCTCATACTAGAATGATTGCGTGTAAGTGAGGCCTTAACCGGGGAGAACAACCTCACCTTAGACCGCTCATCCAGACGACTACTCAAATAGCTGCTATCTTGTGCCTAGGTATTTCATCTCCGCTCTCAAATATACGCCCACAGACCTTAAGATACACAGTATAGAGCTTGTAGTTTTCCCCGCCTAAGGAATAGTGGATGATTTCAGGTTGATCGTTGAGTTGGAACGCGCGAAACTCATATCATGCTGGCGCACATTTGCGAGCGCAACACCCAGCAAAACCGGGCACAAAATAGTAGCACTGGAAACTAATTTTCTTCAGTATCATGAAATTAATCTCTAATCTTGGCGCTCCGAAGACAGCCAAAAAAATCACTGAGCATACTTTGACATTCGAAGCTGAGATAAGCTTACGCTCAGAGGAGACGGTATTAAATTCCATTACATACAGCCCAGATATACGTGGCTTTCGGCTTCATCGCATATATATAGCCATAGGAGATATGCACAGCATCACCAATGCGCACTCGAAAGACACTCGTGTCAGCATCGAGTAGAGGAAGTCGTAACGTTGAGATATATGAATATAACGTTGAGCATGAGATTTCTAGATAGAGCGTTCGCCTTGTATGCTATTTACAGTTTTAAGATTCTTGGACCACCGCGTATACTGCATGCACCAGAATTTTAAATAATCCACGAGATTCTAAAGTGGGGCTAGCATTACCAGATCATCTCCCAGAAACCCTAAGGAAGCATGCGTTCTATCATTCCTTGTCGGGATGGTGCACCCTTAGTGAATTTCCCCGCAAAAGGGGTAGAGTTTATGTTGCCTGCATTAAATGAGTACTAGAGTCATTCGTATCATGCAAAGTTAGGTTCCCCAGAGTTTTCCTCAAATGCCAAAGCACATTTCAAACAAGCCTCATGCGTTACTTTTCGCTATCCTTCACGGTCAAATCTACCTTAATATGACAACCCCAAACCTAATATCCTGCTGTTTAAGCCGCATAACTTGATACACTTATTCGAACCTTTAATATAAAAACAGAATAGCTACTACAAACAAATCCGTTTGAGGCTCTCCAGTTACTCAAGTATGGGTGGATGTAGAGTAAGCGCCCGTTTTAAATCCCTGTCACTAATAGACGAATCACGCTTAAAGCTGCCCTGCCCTTACCATACCGCGTTTGGAGGTCATTAGGGTTTCTGTCGCATTTCGGATGCCACGCGCCGCAGGTCCCGCCGGAATGTTCCATGATAATGTTTCGAATGATAAGCCTCATTCCCACCTCGCAAACCTAACTGCATAGGGAATGTTTCGTGGTGTGTGAGAACTCACAGCCTCAATATTATTGAAGCCATCGCTGGTTTGAATGTTATACGCACTTGTTCCAACACCTCGGTGCTAATATCCAAGACAAATAAAGGTACCCTATGGACATCAGGTGCCTGGGTTTGAGCCTCAATCCATACCAGATTTTTTTTCAACGGCTGCGCCCACCGATATACGTGCATTGCAGTTAAAGTCATAACCCGTTTGTGACCACACGTTACGCAAACTAATAATAAAAGCACCCCAGTCCTGAAAAAAACCCCAGTCCAAAATCTCCAGCTATCGTCTCTACAGTAGATACCCATGCCAGACCGGATTACAACATCACGCCGCTAAGTACGTAGAGATATACCAACTAACAGCCTTACATCACCGCCTCATTTTTCCCTATTACTAGTAAGTTTGCGAGAAAAAACAAATACCTTGCTGCTTAGACTAGCTAGTCGATCGTTCTACTCCATTAACTTGCCCCCTCATAAGTTCAGAACCTATTACAACAAATATCTATGCATACTCGCGCAAGGGTATCAAACTCACATATAAAGATGTCTCTTCGCTGATATAAATGTTCACCAAACCTCATAATCCATAAGCAAGTTCCAAGTCCGCAAACTATACTCCTCGACCAACAATATGGATTCCATGAACCACCCAGACGCAGCAGAAGTTCTATCTCTAGCTTCGTCCCAACAAGCCCTCTCTCCCATATCTAGAGAACGAAAGCGACGCCACTTCAAGTGGCCAGTCCTATGTGCCTATCTCATATATGATCTTGCCTCTCCCGTGTTCTCAGCAGCTGAGATCGACACAGTTTTCAGTCCACCACAACTTCAGACGGACGAAACAGCAGGAAGCTCATCAGATGGAGCTTTGCGGATAGACATCAGTGCAGGCAACGGATGGGGCACATTCCTAAACAGTCGAATGGAACACATAACCAACCGTTCTCCCTCTCAAAAGCCTGCAGCTATATGTGTTGGTGAATACAGCTCTGCCTCCGTCGCACATCCCTGCCAAATTCATGGCGTTGGCCAAATATTTCACGGCTGGGAAGACCATCCATCGACCAAAAACTTCAAGCAGATGATTGCTTCCACTCCAGTCATCAAACCGTCCGGAAATGGCCCTGCCCAAATCCTCAAAGCGTATCTCGACGAATACAACGGGGACAGATCGCCATTAGATGTCACTTGGGTTTTGAAATTCTTGTTGATGCCTGTGAAGAAAGCTTTCGAGTCAAAAGAGAAATGGTGGGAATCGCAGGACTGGCAGGACCTCTGTAAACCCAAAAGCATCTCAGAAAAAGAATTTCGGCCCGTCGCTCTTGTGTGTGTGAGGGATGATGGGTTTCGAAAAGAGGAACTAGCAAGGAAGTTGATCGAGTTTGGAAAACTATTCTCAGTTGAGGTTATGCTTGTCTCGAGCCTTGGCTAAGAGCCAAAGCCCTCTACAACCCTCCTTCTCATCGTTTAGTCGATCTTTTCAGATATTTCCCTTTTTGAAGTATACGAGTTATGTACGTAGCAGAATTCCTACAGGTTATGTTTTCTCCTTGTTCTACGTGATCTCATTGGTTCAATGTTATAAGATTCCCTACGTATACCAGTACTAGCAAGAAATATGATTCGTTTTCTTTGACCTTGTCCCAATTCGGACTAGCGCGAGAGTACCCCCGTTGATACATGCATGGAGCAAAATGATCTACACTAGCCCCAATCCGATCTAATGTGAGGCAACTATTCCGCCTCACTTTGTAGTGAAAATAACCGTCAGAAACGTAACTAGGGTGTACATCGGGATCGAACATCTTTGGAAACAGCCGTTATTGAGTCACTAGTATTCCATGCCACAGAAACCCCAGTAACAAAGATCTAGGGGGACGCATGAAAAGCGTTGGTTTCAGTAACAAGCAAAATCCCTTTTTACTCCATTCGGCTTGTCACTTGCTGGTTTAGGTGTACATAATTACAGAACTGGGATTCATATGCTGCGAGTGATATCTGGTGAACTAACATGTATTAGTTGTTATATATGCTCAGCCCCCGTTCCATTGTAAAAAAGCAATTATTACAACATGCATCTCCCCATCTCCCCATCTAACCTTCAAATTCGTTTCGATAAAACAGCGACAAGTTCAGCTGAAAAATACATGACATTAAAACCGCTAAGTCCACGCAAATAACGCCAGGAAAATCCCAGAGCTTAATCCTCGATCCACCTCCACCCGTATGACTATATGTACGTACCTGAACGCCAACCCCAAGCATAACCATGGCAGCATTACACCAAGCCGTCAGATCCGACTATCGATTCGGAGAATATTGCTTCTGTCAGACCGTAGCGGGTCGTCTGACCCGGAGAAAACGGTGTCAGCAAGAGCCGGAAACCTCATGCTAGCAGCTAGTTTGATCGTTTGGAAGTTTCGGATCTTGTGATGAAGGTCTCAGAATGAGGTTCCTGCTGTTACTACTCTTATTACCAATTCAAAACAGGGCTTTGTCATAGTCAAGCCCGCCTTAAAGCCGTCGGAGTACATAGTGTGCCGTCGGTAGAGGCGTTACCGGCTAGATAGAAATATTATTGACCACGGCAGATCAGGGACTTGCTGTTCCGTGCGTAATTATATGCATAGCAGGTTGGCGTTATATAAATTACCTTACAGAATATATTCACAGGCAACCAGAAACGGGCCAGTATTCTTGTCCTTGGAGTAAAGTTGCCATTTCTAGGTCTCGTAATACGGATTCCGTGAGTTCCATCTGCTTATCACAATGACCAAATCCCTCAAAGAGTGGAGACACTGAAAACAAAAAAAAACAGAGTACTCAGGAGCATTAGGATATCCATTCTACCTCAGTCCCAGCGTAACCTAACCTATTGTTGTATCTTTAGATGTTGGTGGTTAATGCACGGTAGGTTCTGATATGACTACATGTACCAGTTCACTATACACAGGGATCAATATTAGCGCATTATATCCCGCATTAAAACCTATCTTATCCACCCTATCCCTCTTCGTACCCAGCATTCAGACGTTGAACTACCCGGGCGTTGCAGTAGGCGAAATGGCAACGTCCATGCATGCGCAATTTCCGGCTACGGAAGATTCAGGAACTGAGCATCACCCTCGTGTGGGAATCCCCTCAACATATGTGTATCCTTCCGGATACTGAAGCGGGTACTTTGGCAAACCACTCAGTAAGTAGTTACTACCGATATCTGAGTGTGTCGAGATATCTTTTTCTTGCGCCCCCACCTACACTAGTGGGTCGCATAAGGTTCGATTTCCGATTTTTTTCTTCACGGAGGACCCGGAATCTTGGGACTGTTATGCTAGGTATATATTACGACGGCCCGAAGTTAATTATAAAACCTAAAATTAAACTAGAAAGACCCCACGAATTCCCGAAGAGCTTAGTATCCCTGTAGCGAGTGAAACTTGAGCTAAATTTTTGCATAATATGCATATACCGTTTTTTCCACCAGATTGAGGTATTCGACCCGACTCGCCTTATTCATCGTAGACATAGAGTATCTCATAAATGTAGTAACTGTCAGTGCGCCCTATGCCAAGGAATCCTGTGATATCATTTGATGACTACCTAGACTTACCTGTAGCCTCATAACTGCACTACACTTCGTGGCTTAAGAGGGTTGTGCAAGTCTAAGCCCAAATCTCAAGTTTCTAGCCAGATCTAACGTGTCTTGATGAATTTTACTCCTCCTGCCTTGGCACATCCTGTGTAATCATGAAGTGTCACTCGATATTAAAACGGCTTAGTGCGCGCGCCCTATCTTCCCCCAGCACCTGAAACATTTAAAAAAACACCCCACCAAAACTAGCCCTAACAGACGCCACACTAGTACATGCACAGCGGCAGCTAGCCTTAGCTTAAACTTGCGCGAAGTTAATTTTCCCGAGGCCTGAGGCTCCTGCAGAGCACTCTAAAATCTGACAAGCAATCCCTCAATTTAAATTCGCTTTAACCAGACCTGCATCTGGAAAACCAGGGAATACTTCTGGTGGCGCGGATGGTTGTGGCTTGGCATCAGAAGCGCTAGTGGCTGAAACCAAACCGTGCCGCGGCAGAGAAACAGGGTCAGTTACACAGGGTCAGAATAAAGCGGTGAGTCCGTTGACTGCTACATTATCGGAACGCATGTTGAATTAGGAAAGTGTTTTTTGAGGTAAAACCCTTCTCTTGTCATCCAATCCTTGTTAGTGAACGCGATATTTGAGCGCATGGCTTACCGTCTAAATAACGGTGGGGTGGCCAAATTAAATGTGTCGTTAATCACGTGATGGATGTGACTGTCAGCATTCGTCTGCCACTATGATGGTATTACTGAGATCAACGCGTAAGAATAAGATACTTCAAACAACGCGTACGTTTTCGGATGAATAGAAGGAAGTTGGAACATAAGCATCTTATCTCAATTACAGGCTATTGTCACCTTCCAATGGTTATTAAATCACTTTTACCTGAAAAGACAGAAAAGAGGACTAAGAAACTCGGTGATTTGTCATAATTCGTTTCTACAGTAAAATCTGATATTCTTTAGGGGTGGAAATCCTTACTGCGATTGTCAAGCAAGATCGACCAACCATCTGACCCATCACACATCACATAGCCCGGGTCAGATGAGTTTGGACAATCAGATCATCGCCAGTCCCGACATAATGATTTGTAAACGGTGTTTTAAGAGTCAGTTGCGTGTAGAAACGGGGATAGTTTGCGAATGGCTGGCTTAGCGAATGACGTAGCCTAAAAACTCCCATGGTTCACCGCTCACAGCAATGACTCCGGGGCGTGTTTCTCCGGAGCTGGCAGGAACAGAATTAAAAATAGCCCCCGGCTCTGCTAGCGTCTCGCTTAAAATAACGGATGTCGTTATTGAGGCTGTGGGTTTCAATTTCCTTTTGTGAAGCGAATCATCTGAGCTAGCCCGTGGATCGAGTGATATTCCATGAACTAGGTTTCCAAATTTGTTTGGACTAACTAAAACCGTACACCTAAAACTAGCCGTTGGAGCGAGGGTACTGATTTCCAACGGTCGCATCGGGTGCACGTGCGCCAGCACCCTATAGACACGGGAACGGGTGCACGGGGCTATCTTGCCAAGATTATAACCTGATTGGGCGCCCCAAACCCTTGATGGGGCGCACGGTGACGATCAATTGAGGAGTCAGCTTCGTACCTATGGAGATCAGCGGAAGTCGGGAAGCCGAGAAACGAAACCCCCACACCTGATCACGTGTGGTTTGATGGGGGCCACCACAATGCGCAGCTGGGGTTGGGCGATGGAGAAAGCAATCTCGTCATAGTAATCAAACCTACCCCAGTGAGAGATATCGAGCTTTGGGCCCAATTTGATACCAAGTGCGAAGAGCATATCAAAGTAGATATCAGAAATTACCCGTAACGCTCACGGTGGAGTTAGATTCAACTCGTTATCTTGGGCTCCGCCCTACCCGGGGTAATTTGAGAAAGGTCCATCAAAACCATTTAAAAAAACTTATCCCTAGATGGTTAGCAAAACATTTACCTAGGTAGTGTGATTGCCTTGCATTGTGGACGTATACGGACAAGTACAGAGTACTAATAGGCTAATGACCGTTGTGCTTCTGGTCCTTTGTGTTGCTTTTGGGTGACAGGGTCTGCTGGTGGTAAATATATCACGAAAGATCGATTCTCATCGCCAGATAAACCCGTGACAAACCGCTACAAGAGCTAGTTTTTCTCTGAATCCGCATAATATCGAGAAAATCTCTCAGTGTGACATAATTTTCGATCGAGTGATTTTAGAGCGAGCTGTTTTCGAAAAAAGTTTAATCACTACAAGGCGAGTGATAGCTGATGAAAATCCTTATTCATACATGTAATTGACTTACCCACCACAGTAACGCATCGCATGTTACCATTAGTAAAAAAAACACTCCAAAAAGCAGTTGGTAGTATACGATGTAGTCTCAATGGAATGAGAAATTGTATTTGTGCCGGGTAAAGAGGCTTGCTGGGGACAGTACACTGATTAAATGAAGCAAGTACGCACGCGATCAACCGAAATCACACACGCTCCATCATACGCACTATCTTCCACTGAAACCCACTCTAAAAATGTGAATGAATTCCTAGTTGAGTAACATACGCGCACTAGATCCCACAAACTTTTCTGATCGAACTCCACAGCAGTATACGTCATTCCTATTCGGGTAACCTATCCTCCTCAAAAACGCCTCCGCTAGCCAAGCCTACCAATCGATAATCTAGAGCAAGCCGTACGTGGATCAGGTGGCTTTGCGGGGTAATCCACTAAACTATTGATCCACGTGGATGTTTCTGAACCTACTTAACCGAGTTATTCCCGATGAGTAGCGACTCAAATTCCCACAAAAAAAACCGTATATTCTTGGGTTGGACATCAAAGACTCCACTTCCTCCAATTGTCTCAGCCAAAATGAATTCTGACTGCTTGGAATCCCGAGTAAGGCTCCATCGCTCCTTATTGGCATTTTTTTCCATTCGTTTTGTCTCAATATATATCACCATCACATGGAAAACTAAATGAGTAAATTTTGTTGGTTTCATCTAATAATTGTAACATGACCATAGCTCAGATCAACCCCCGTCATCATAGCTCCTTCTGCCGAAGAGATTGAGAAAGGTGAACTAGGCTCTCGGAACCTCGAGATTGCTATTCGTAGCCTACACGAGGATGGTATGGTAGTGGTTAAGGACGTGATCGAGTCCTCAAAGCTTGACTTTCTAAATGAAAAAATGCTCAAAGATGCCTATGATCTTTCGAACAGGGGAGAGAACAGTCCTTTCAACTATAACAAAGGGTATACATTCCCTGCTGCCAGGCCCATGAACAATTTGAAACTGAACTTAACACTAAATGTATAATCTCAGGAACATCCAACAAGATCCCCCACCAACCAAACCCTACTTCGATCCTGCAATTTTCTTGAGTAAGCAGCATCCAGGCTGCCTCAGGATTAGAAATCCAAACTAACGTCCATCAGACTCAATAGCAATTCAAATCTCATCCACGCATCTCGGCCCTCAACCGAAGTGGACATTTTGTTCCGGAAACACAGCATTACCACCTACTACTGATTCACCCCCGCAGTCACAACCAATCCACTCTGATGCTGATTTCGACCACCCGAAGCACCCGTTTGCATTGGTGATCAACGTCCCGTTGGTCACGATGACACCGGAGAACGGATCTACGGAGATTTGGCTTGGTACTCATAATGGGTCTGGTTTACACGTGCAAGAGGGGAGACATGGTGATCGGGCGAGTGGGAGGATAAAGCTGGATTTGTTGGAAGAACAGCGTAGGGTTCGACCCCCGTCGCAGCCTATTGTACCCAAAGGGTCGATCGTTGTGAGGGATTTGAGGTTGTGGCATGGAGGGAAGCCGAACTTGTCGAGCGATCCGAGAGTCATGTTGGCTATGAGTATGGCCCTTGCTTATCTACGCTTGACTAGATTTTGTGCTAAGTGGTATTGTGAGCAGTTCATTTTGCGCCGTGGTATCGGAATCCGATGAAATTGGAGTTGTCGGAAGAGGTCAAGGGGATTGTGGATACGTTTGGGAGTAAATTGGAGATACCAATTGACTGGGCGCTAGAGGCACAGGTGGAGAAAAGCTACCTTGAGAGGGGTTTTGGGAACAGTTATCTCTTTGACCAGCTGGCATAGTGTTTAAATTAACAGTAAATTGTAAGGGCCGTTAAGGCTCAGATGACGAACTAGATAGTGGTATCCCGCTCTGCTTCTAGCTACATGCAATGATAAAACTTTCGTAATGCGCTGCTTCTTGCGTTTTCCCCTCTCCCGCCTAGATATTTCTTGAGAATACAATTGGGTCATGACAATACTGCTGCAAGTGATTATCAGAGAACCACACAACCCAAAGAAATAGACTACTGGCTTCCTGGCGAATAGCAGCGTGATCTGCGAGCCGGCTTAGGTTGATCTACGAGAAAGGCTTGAGCTATTTGTGAAGATCTCGAGCTCAGCTCGAGCTTGCCACTAATGCCGTCGTGGTCAAGTTGAGAAGGCAGCTAAAAAATCAAATTTTTTATAATTGTAAAGATAAATTGACAGCGATTTACAGCAAGAAATAAAAAGCTCAACCCGACTCAACCCGAGAATGATTGCCAGCTCGGCTCGTTAAAGTTTGGGGTTTTAAAGGCTGGGCGTTTAGCTTGAGACAAATATTCGAGCTAACTCGGCTCGCGGATCATACTAAGCGAGTAGTGAAGCCTCGCAGCCTGGGTAATGATTTGAAGTTCAGCAGCACACATCACTCGCCCATATCAATACATTGATGTGAGGACTAGTGAGGTTAACAACTATGGCGTGCTTCTACGATATCATACAGATTAGGCAAAGATCTGGCGTTACTTAATCCCCTAGTCCCACGGGCCGTTATTAACATCTCACGTTTTGGAAAGCCTTAAGCGAGAAGATCAAACAACCCAGCTCATATGGATGTCCACGGGAGGAGGCAAGGCTGATTTGAGGCAGAAATTGCCTTGTTTCATGGGTCTTAGGATCAACGGCTAATTTGCATGTGCGGGGCTTGGGCCAAAATACGACTGAGCACCTTTACAAGACCCTCGGAAGGGGAGCCCGAGAGTAGTCCAGGATATGGTGGTAGGAGGAGGGATTTTATGGGAGCTTGCAAGAGTTGTAGTGCTTCGAACTACCAGAAAAAACCTAAGGTGCATTAGGTGTAGAGGTTGCTAATCCGCAAAGCCCTCAACTAAATTCATTCATCGGCTATCACTCGATCTGGTTCAACGATAGTAATAGTGATGGCGAACCGCCATGTTTTAACACAGGCCGAGAAATGATCTCGAGACACCCTAAAGCTAGATAGAAAGACTAGAAACAACTCCTAGTTGTCCTTGAGCATGGGAATAGTTTAACAGCGCTGAGTACGCTTAGATTGGAGTTTATTATAGGCCCAGGGAGTAGAAATGATGGGAATTCTGTCTAGTCGTCTATCCCTGTGAATAGGATGGACAAATCATAGGATTACGAGCGAAGGCTTGATGATAGTCTAGACGTTCAGATACCCAACGATACAGCGGGGATTCTATTCGTCCTGCCGTGGCCAGCATTGGCGGGCGTAACTTACTATAGAACTAAATCTACCGATCAGGGCTCATGCTTCCCAATACCAGATGGAAATTTCGGCTGCGGAGGGGCAATATATTATACGTGGCATTGCGTTCATGGCGGAAATCGTCTGCCAGCTACATGCATGTAAGTCTTTGAGGGTGATATCGCTGTCTTCGCGGAACGATTCTCGTAACTAGTAGATTCCGAGCAGATCTTTCGTTATCTTACTAGAGTGTGCCGTGGTCCCGTCTCCGAATAAACTCAACATTGGCTTTCTGGGAAGCCTCAGCACACGAGCTCGGTTCCTGTGGGCTCCGCGCAAATATCTCAATCCGCGTGCTCGTGATACCCCGGGCACAAACGGCAGCGGAGAGAGAGTTGGCAACTATGCTAGGAGTATTGAACAAGGTAACTCCTAACCCGCTATTACCGTTACAGGAACCCGGAGTGCTATCATGTGAAGGGACTAGAGCGCGAAGGTTGTTTGGGATTGATGAGTTAAGTCTTGGGAATTAGGGTCATAGTTTAGTAATATGTATCGTTAAGTTTATTCCGAGGTAGCTCTAGCGAATATTACTAACTGAAATTCTAGATGCAAAATTAAGATGAAAGTTTAAATTTTTGATTTAAGTACTAGCAGTGGGGGGTTTTTTGTGAGAAAGGTGGTTTGACTATATTAATACTAGTTCATTTAATTTGTTGTATCTTGGTAGCAGCAATGGCTTTTGCTCACCTGAGGTTAAAAGTTGTATCAGAATAGTAGTAAATATCCTCAAGTCTATCTTCTATTAAAATAAAGTTACATTAATTTTATGTTGGTTGAACTTGAATAAAAAGCAGTAGTAAAATTTTTAAAAAAGTATGAGTGTTACCAAACTTGCTATCAAATCTCAAGACTGTGTGTGATGATATACTCAATAAATTTAGTCAAATCTATTTATTGAAATTTGTGAAAATCTCAAGTACTGTATTTGTAACGGGGGTAGGCCTAGGTAGATAGGCTAGGTGTATGGCCGTTGCGAAATGGATATAGATCAGGTTCAGAATCTGATTCTTTCGTGCAAACTACTCAAGAATCTTAAGGGCTCAACTATCGCATGTCGAACAGAGCAGCAGGGTGGAGCATTCGCGATGTATTTAACACCTGCGTTCCGCAGTCCTCGCTCTGCCATACTCTAATGGGGGACTGGGTTTGACCCGAAGTCCCATTGCCAAATGGACTGGTGTTCTACTCCGGAAGACCTTCCATACTTCCAAAGGCTATGCTCCAAGAGCTGCCGCACCTCCATTAGCAATCTGACCACTCTAGACTCTATGAACCACCGGCACAGTCCTGCACACTGCAGTCCTACATGCACGGCGCAGTTCAGTCTAATCCGCATGTGTTTTACTAGTAGATAGCGCTGCCAGTGCGTTGCCTATCAGCTTGCGCTGATGCATACTGCACAGGTTGATTCAGAACTCTACCACTTCCTCGGAGTGGCGGATGCAGCCGTCTATGTGCCGTCAGCTCGTCAACTGACGCACATGCGGTTCCTCTGTATCAACCAGATCAGTGGGACGCGGTAGCTCTCTGCATGTGGGAGCAACCCCACCAATGCAGGCTCCTACTGTCCCATCAGTCCGGCCCTGATCTACTCACATACTGGAGGCAGTAACGGCGTACCCGTTACAGTATTAACTCTCTTAAAAGGTACACCCTGTATATGGTTAGCATGAAGAAAATTACTCAAAATAACTAGCACTTGCGCCATCTCTCTCTGCGCCACGGCCTTTTAATCAACCTCTATCAGACCCAGCAATTTTGGGCTTGAGAGCAAGGGGTTTGGATGGGGACAATCAAGTGGTCATGGCATAGAGAGAAATGCTGCAACCACTAGCCATTTTAAGTAATTTTCTTCGTGCTAACCACATATGGGGCGTACTTCTTAAAAGAGTTAATATGGTAGCATATATTTTAACTTATGTGCATGAATTTAAAGGAAAGATATATAAAATCTAGTGCTTTAAATTTATCACAGGAGTTGAAAAAGTACCAAAAGTTTAATGTAATAAAAATATAAATGGTTTTAGTTTTGAGGTGGAAGGAAAACAAGGTACTCATCTTTTGTTTCGCCTTGTTAAGCCAGAGCAGTCCATGTACACCATTAAAATGAAACTAGTGTTAACCATAGAGTGAGGTAGAAATTGTAACAGACCCACAAGGCTGTTACATGCGAAAGGTAGAATAGACCCGGGCAGACGGAGAGGTACAAGGACCAGCATGAGTGGAGCAGCTACCACATGCTAGGGAACACCAGTACCCCGCTGACCTGGTGGGTAGGAACATCCGGAGGTGCTAAGGCTGACGGGCCTGTAGCAGATCTCCAATGACATCAAGCACATAGAAATGCGGTTGAGTTCCTAATCCACCTGTGCATGCCCCACCAGCTATGGCTGATAGGCGGCGCAACTGGGAGAACTATTCTAGCGGACACCTGACGCAACTATGGACTGATCAGCGCCATGCAAGTAGTCCTGCAGGACTAGGCTGGCGGATCACAGAGTTCTGACTGGTAGAGCAGTGCATGAGGAGCGGTTGCACATGAGGTACAGAACTCCAGCGGAATGTGAGAGAACACTTCCGAAGGGAACCGCCCATGATCACTGACAGGATTCAGGGTTAACCGGATCCCCCAGCTGAGTAGAACTGAGTAGAGGCGGCGAGCATGCAGTACTACAAGTACTGGCGAGCCCCGCCACCAGTTGCTCTTCTCCATCTTCAAGAAAACCAGAGACCTAGTGACGAGAATTACCGAGTTCCGCCCTTAAGATTATTGAGTATACTGCACGAAAATACTTTAAGATCTCAGCCTGACTTTAGTATAAGCAACGGCCGTCCTTTCTAGCTTAGCGGTATATGTCTCGAGTCCTCAGCTTCCTCAGTATCTTCTGCTGCTGGAAGAGGTTGAGTTCGTTTCCCGACCGTGACAGTTTCCAGAGTCTTCACGAGTTTACCCCTGAGTGGTTAGACAAGCACTACCTGCAACAGAACTGCTCCAGTGCGAGTACCATTCAGCTACCGAAGCCAGTACTGCTAAGAGACTAGGCGAGGCCCCCGTTACAGAAATAGGATACCATATCCTCTATCCCATTCTATTGTGGTGGACTGTCTGCATATACCATTAGTTTAGGGCAAAGTCAAGTTTATTACCTCATTACATCAACAAAAGGTTTAGATTTCTATTCAGAACCGTTTTATGTAATTCTTATTTGTTTAGAAGAGCTATCAAAGATCTCAATAATATATTGAAATCATGTAAACTCATCAAACTACATATTCTCATGTGAGACATAATAGAACCAAATAAAGTTTAATGTTCAGTTTTACATCCTAAGTATTAAAAATCCACGGGTAAAAGCTTGAAATTTCAGAATGTAAAATTAAATATTGAATCTCATTTGATTCTGTCAACACTCATGTGAGAATATGCAGTCCTGAACAGTCTTGATTTTGGGTAGTGTTGGTTTTGGAGCAATGCAAACACAGGGTACCTCCTCTCCTGCCCCTTTATCAGGATGGGGCAGTTTGTACACACTGTCAAGGCAAGGTAAAATCAAGTCCTTTACTCCATTAACCTCTATTAGTGTATGTTGGTTGGAGGGGATTTGGCAGTGATCACCCCATCGAGATGGGGTGAAGGCAGATTTTTTTGCCTTGCTCCACCAATGGGGTGTAGTGAAAGTAGTTTATCTCAACCATTGCTAATTTTGGAACAGGGCAGAAACAGAGTACTTTATCTTTTGTTTTATTAGGGCAAGGCAGTCTGTGAAGACCATTAGGGTGTGATAAAGGCAAATCTTTCACCTTGTTAACTTACATCGACCTACATTAATTAATATGACTTCACCAGTTATTGCTTACATTGGGGTGGAGTGGAGGCTAATACTTTTGCCCTGTTATATTGATGAAGCATAATGTTAGTCTTGAGACAGGGCAGAAATGGGGCGGTCTGTACATACAGTTAGAGTGGGGCGAAGCCCAATTCTCTGCCACATTAACCCACATTAATATATGTTAATTGATATGGCCCACCAGTTATTGCCTTGCTGGGGCGGAGTGGAGGCCAATATTTTTGCCCCACCCCATCGATGAGGTGGAGCAAAGGTAGCCTACCCCAGCCAGCCTTGCCTTACAACCATGGCTAATGAGACAGAATAAGAATAGTCTGTCCTGTCTTGCTCCACTTCATGAGTGTTGCTAGTTATTATATTAATGGAATACGGTAACTCTAAATAAAGTGGGATTTGTTTCCTTGACTTTGATTTACTCAATTGTTAAAAATAAAAAGAACATTTGATTTAAATTTGCATTAGTTTTTTGCTAATCAATATAACAATAGTAAGTTAATCAAATTTTAACTTGTTAAAATATGAATTTCATTTTATTTAAAAAAAATCAAGCCATGTAAACTAGATAGAGATGTGAGGTTATTTTATTTTTGTGAACATGTAACAAGAATCATAAAATAATCGTTGTATCATTATTTAATTAACCAGTACAAGGATCACATAAAATGAGTCATACTCCATATTCACATGTTCAAATATGTAAATTATCTGACACATCACAACTGTAAGAGGACAACAACTCCGGCGCTAAAATACATCATTTGAATTACTCAACAATAACAGTCATACATATCTGCAACAATAGGGGGTGTGAATTAAATATAAATACTCATAGATTTCCGTTGTATCTCTTATTTTTTAGTCCACCCTTAGTTTTACCCACTTTTCCATAACTATTACTACTTTCCGGAAAGTTCTCCTTTTATCAACCAGCATGTCTAAAGTAACCTACCGAGATTCTTTCCCTTCCACTGAACCTACTCTTGGAAACAATAATACCACAAATAACAATCTTCCGGAAATCATTTTGGGGGTTGCAGGTGTTGTTGTTGCAATACTTGCTCTTTTTAAAACTTGGAAGTGTTGGAAAAGTACAAAGGTATCAATACTGGCCGGATTTCTCTGTTTATCCTTTGGATTAATTTAAAGGAATGCATTTTATTGACTATTATGGTAATTTTTCAGGAACCCAGCAATGCTACAACCCTCATTGAACTTAGCATTCACCCCACTGGCACCATGAACAATCCCACTGCTCAAAGCCCAGTTAACCCGGCCCTCAACACTCAACCAGTGAACCCGGAGTGCAACTACCAGTATATGGATAGGAGATCTACTTTGTGAATTTCAGGATGCGGAGGTAGATGGGAGGATTTATTTTTCATTTAGTTCTTGGTTTCGGTCGCGCTATGTTTGGTTATTTTGTCGGGTGATAATCTACGTTTCATATTTTGTTTTTCGTTCATATTCATTGCAAGAAATACTATCGTTAAAGCCGCGATCGCGGGAAAAGAAGAAACAGTAAACTTTAGCGAGAAACTCAATATTTTACAACTGGGTTGCGAATAGCACCCGTTAGTCTGAATCTCCCACACTGAATCGAGGGTGCGTACGAGGTGCGGAACTACGCAGGTACGAAGCAGGTACCGCATGACATGAGTTTCGATAGCTAGTGGCTTTACCGCTTCTGCTGCACGTATAGTGTAGTATTTCGTGAAATTCTTTCCGGCGCTAGGAAGGAGTAACATAGGTAAAAAGCAAGAAAAACGGCCAGCCTGGACTGCCTTAGTACTAGCATTTACTTCCTTCATACTAACATCGGAACGAGTTTCACGAAATACTACGGTATGCGTTCGTAGGCGTATTCTAAGCTAAACTATCCTATTCATAGATCCTCCCTGGGCTGTCGAGACTGCGCGGGTTACCAAGCCACTTTCCAACAAAATGCTGCACATGAACGGGACGAACGGACTGACCATGAGCTATAACGTTGCTAAGGATCTAGCCGGAGATGCTACAACCTCTAATCACGATCTACACGGGCGTATAGAGAAACAAGGGTCCGTCAATCAATCGAGCAGGCGTCAATCAATCGAGCAGGGATGGAGACCCCCGGTTCACATCAGCTGTACTTTGTGCATCTTGCATCCTATCTTGTACTAGTTTGTGAGGTCCTATTTTCCGGGGGAGGAACTTGGCTTTTGAATGGAGTTGGTAGCTATTAACCCCCCCGTTATGATCTATCACGAGGTGAGATGCCGTCCGGTGGGTAGCGCTAGTATGGCTTATTCATTTTGGGGGGGGCACTGTGACAAATTCGAGATCGTTTGTAGGAGGAACATTTTTTGGACGGTAGCAAAGTGATTACGAAGTGAGTTGGGGATGGGATTGGTGGTTATCGCCTAGGCTCGTTCCCATCTCCTACTGCCCGAGGCTGCTGCGCACCGTAGGGCGGGCTGCGCAGTATGGGCTGGGCACGAGACTAGTTGTCACCTATATTGTATCTGTACGTCTCACTGCTGATAATTGGTATGCCTGTCCGAATGATACTTTGTGATGCCCCACCAAGCCTGCATTCAGGGAACGGGAAGTCTAACAACCTCTAAAACGCCCCCGCCAAGCTCCAGCCCTAATTCCAAGTCCGAGGAACAGAGATCTGTACGTACTGTTTCGTTTATTGAACATAACCGGGTTATAACGTTACATAGTTCGGAATTGGCCTTAAAAATTAGCTTGAAGTACTGGGGACTGCTTGCTAAACTACGGAGTAACCCCAAATCTGAGGGTTTTTGTTTAATGATTTCGATGTTGCCTAACCCGGTTGTATTCAATATAAACGAGATATTACGGGATACCGACAGGAAATATTGATATGACTGGGATCCAACTCATAAATATCCGAGCCAGGGTACTGTAGCGTGGGGCCCTAGCCTAGCGCCAAAACTAGCTCGGTTATCGTGCCATTTTGCTGATGACGGATACCAGGTACTGCTGTCTAGGGTACCACGCGTCGTGATTTTCAGACTGCTGTTAGTTTATGGGTAGGATGCAGAACGGTGCCCAACGGCCTGCATTCTAGCCGGAAGATCACACGCCCACAGGATTTCTCCCCGATCTGTGTCTCCCATTCACTCGACATTGCGCTGGTTAGCATCTGCCTGCACAAAGCTTGAGTAATGGCTCGTAATAATTGGTGTACTTCCACGCTGTATCCCGAGGTATTTTGCCCACCCCAGCCATCGCGCCATAGCCGTTGATTCTGCGGAGGCTATCCATGCCGTTTTCTCCCCACTAAACTCGCCGAACCCTGTTATACCCCGCACTTTTATCATTTCAAACTCTTGGTTATATCATTCCTAGTTATCCGAGGAACCGATTTGGAAGAACCGGGCTTGCGTGTTGGATGCACATGATTTTCTAGCGCAGTGCTCGTGCACCAGGATAAGGGTGTATGTGGCTTTGTATGCTTTAGGTTTATACACGCATATTTCGCCATGGAAATTCACCACCCATGTTTTCAGGTTCCAACCCTGATGCGCAATTATAGGGAACGGAGCAGATGTGATTTGTAGTACTATCCTCGGAAAGTGCGGGTTTTTCAACGAGGTTCCACAAGATGGGGGAGGACCTTGCGTATGAGTGGTAATTCAAAACTCTGTTTTGGAGGATGGGTTCCTGGGTCTCATTTTTGACTTAGAGTCGTATGACGAAAGTTACTTTTTCTCTCCGCCAGCTGAGAAGTTCGGTCAGGGTTGTCTCAAATAGCTTCATCAGGCCATCACCGAAGGTACCAAGTTCTTGGGTTCGGAGAACGCTACGTTGAAGGGAGTCCAGCGTATCGAGCCTGTTTCATTTCTCGTGTCAGCGAGGCGCAGTGAGGCGAAGGAGGATATAGACAAGGCTTTTGCCATTGCTCGGCGACTATTCCGGTGGGATGAAGGAAAGAATCTGTAGCCGGCCGTTATCGCATCAGCAGGGCCGAAGTTGGCGGAGGTGGCGCGTGCGGGTACGGGAGGAGAGCAAATATTTGAATTATTCGGTGAGTACCAGTGGAACATAGCGTTTCGTTATGTCTGAGATGGGAGGTACCCAGGGTGGATGTTTGAGATGTTGGGAAGTGGGGGTTTAACCGTTCACTCACATATGACATGGTTACACATATGTCTGTCATATAGGGTTATCAGATCCTGGGGAAACTTCTGCAGCTTGAAGGGAGAGTCAAACTTCTCACCTTGGGTGTTTTGTCTTTGAAGAGGTGATGGGTAAACCTGTTCGGCCATTCTCTCGTTCCTTGGTAAGTTCATCTCGCTCTCCGCCGAAGAGAGACAGGGTTTGGGTGAGGCTCTGCATACCCCACAAACTTCTTGGCGCGCTAAAGCAGAGCCGCATCATAAACATCGATGAATCATCACCAGATCTCACTTCACAGCTTCAACATCAACATCAACACCGAATTTTGTGAGAGAGATGGCAGCATTTCCGCCCAAGAAACGACTTCGAGCTACCCCTTCTCCTCCGTTTGAAGAAGAAGAAGAAACTACAGACCTTAAGCTCGCCCTCCTCTCGTCTCTTCATCCTACTGTAGATGCATCTACCCTTCTTGAGCTCCTCCTAACCTCCAACGGTTCTGTGGCCACTGCATCTTCTCTTCTCGCCACTCCGCGTACTACCCCAACCCAACAATCTTCTCTCTCCACCTTTCTAGCGACTACCTCCATCCCAAAACCACCAAGAAAGGGTCACACCCTCCATCTCTACACTCCGCTTCATTTTGCTGCACTAACTCCCACAACCCTTCACCCTTCCTTTTTCTCCTCGAACCTCGCTACATCACTCCTCGCTGAGCTTCTCGTGGAATGCGAGTCATTCCCACCGCCACCGGAATTCACCCTTTTTGATCGTGCAGTTGTGAGTCCACACACAATGTGTTTCTATATGCGTACTCCAACTACTCAGGGATATTCCTACCAGGGTGGAATATTCCCAGAAACACGCATATTCACACCGTCAATGAACGAGGCAACTGCACTAGTGGAGACGAAAGTGAACGAGGAAATGAGGAAGCGAGGGAGAGGGTATGGGCAGATACGGGATGGGGAATGGAAAGTTAATGCTGCATTTGTGAATTGTTATAGGGGCGGTGAGCAGAGTGTTGGGTGGCATACGGATCAATTGACGTATTTGGGTCCTAAGGCGGTTATTGCGAGTGTTAGTTTGGGATGTGTTAGAGAGTTTAGGGTGAGGAGGGTCACACGAGATGAGGGAGAGAAGGGGGAGGAGGGTGGTGAGGGAGAAGGAGCATATGGGTTGTGGTTACCGCATAATAGTTTGTTGATTATGCATGCTGGTATGCAGGAAGACTGGAAACACAGGTACTCTGCTCTTTCTCTCGCTCGGTTCTTTACTAACGGATTAATCTAGTATTCAACCTGCTAAAGCGGTGGATGCTCATCCAATTGCTGGAAATATACGGATTAATATAACATACCGTTGTTATCGAGAGAGTTTGAAACCAGAGTTTACGCCAAGGTGTGGATGTAAGGAGCCAACGATTCTTCGTCCTGTTTTCGGATCTGGAAGAGATGATAGCGGAGAAGAGAACGGGAAAGGGAAAGGCAAAGAAAATGAAAAAGAGGAGGGGAATGAGAATGAGAATGGGAAGGCAAAGTATTTTTGGACTTGTAATCAGGATTATAAAGTTGGTGCGAAGGGCTGTGGGTTCTTTCAATGGGCTGAGTTTGACGAGTTTGGGGAGCCACCTTGGAGTGCTGAGTTCAAGGGGGGCAAGGGGAAATATGAGAGGGCGAAAAGTGAAGTAAAGACTGGTGGTAATGACAAAGATGAGGATGAGGGGTGGGAAAAATGGCCAGAGGAAGGTGAGGAAGAATATATGGGTGGGCGTGATGACCAGGATGAGTGGTCGGATGAGACTGTGGAAGGGAGCGAAAGGAGTGTAGGAATAGAGGGTTGGGAAGATATCGAAGAAGATGGTATGGAGGCACAGCAGCAGCTAAAGGATGAAGATATGGAGGAGCAGGCAGGAGGTGTGGGGGCGAGAAGCAATTTGTGAACCGAGTGATATTCTATGATTTTTAGCGGAGGCACTTATATCATTTTTAGCCCCATGCAATTATTGGATCTTCGTTCATTCTATGAATTCTGTATGAAAACAAGTTGGCGATTCGTGATTAGGGCTTCACCGTAGGGCTGGAAACGCTGTCACTTTCTGTTGGTCTCATCTCCCATCCTCCACTCTTCATCTTCCGTTCATCCACCATCTATTGTCTATTTCCTTAAACTTATTTCTTTCTTTGCTTATAGTTTATGCATCTCCTCAGCATATGTCTCGTCGCTCTCGGAACTCTCGATACCATACACCGAAGTTTCAGTACCGTCGTCCGCCTCAATCCTCCGAACTCCATCAACGCAAGCTCATAAATTATGATGGCTAATATCCTCATGTCCCCTCTCACACGTGGCTTGATTAATATTGTTGGCGTAACACCGGTACGTGCTAGAGGGTAAGAATGAATCTAGGTCGCTGCTAACGAGAGTGATATAGTGATCCACGATCGGCCTCGCTCAAAATCGCTCCATTAGTGAAGGGTCTCTTTTGCGTCAAAGGTGCATAAATTGCGATACTCACGTGTTCGGTCATAGAACGATGAGAATGAGCCATCCCGTCCGCTCTGGCATATCCAAGCATCGTATCGCCTGGTTAGTACTGCAGTGGGTGACCATGTGGGAATCCCAGGTACTGAACTCTTCTATATTTTTTGCTTCTGGGAGTTACTAAGGTGGCGTTGGTGCTGAGGTTCGGTTTTTACTGGCCTGTGAATGGATAGGAGTGTGGTGGCTGATGGTGTTTTCTCCTAGTCTGCTAGACTGTCGTGTCTATTTCCGATACTGGGTTGGGCTCTTACTGCGGCGAAGTGAGGATGGGATTCTCAAACGCTAAGATGGGTAAAGAAACTTTGGGAGTAGTTGACCTACGACTTCGGAAGCTCTTAAACACTTAATACTCAGCACATCGTGAGGTATAATCATGGTCCGTCACTCAAAAGACCTTTGGGTTTATTGTTGTGGTATTGGGCACATAGGGAGGAATAGAAGACTCGATTGCTTGCTTGCTAGAGGTGGGCATACGACCCCTATCTAAATAGCTCTCTCGAGTACCCGAGTGCCCGAGTGCCTGTCTCTCAATCGTGTCCGACCCCGAAGCTACGCCCGAGAGGTCACCCGTTTTAGGAAGCATCTCCAATATTTATTAGCTAGATACTTTGTGGAATAGGTGTCTCTCTTTGGTTTTGGGCCTCGTAAGGTCCCGGGATAACCTAACAGAAAATCCTTAGCTGGGTATCACTTATAAGTATAAAGAAAATTGTGGTAGTGTAGGCATATCTATATCTTCCGAGGTGGCTGACTTTCTATGAACATTTTGTATTAGCTAGTGGTCTGAGATATGCAATTACAGGGTACTTGATAGAACTGGGTATGAAGAGTACAGTGAAAACCAGTCATATGGCGGATCCGGTGTGTGGCGGACAGGGGTGCTTTTGGCAAAGGGACACAATATTCCCGAGCCGCACCACCAGCGGATATTGTGTCCCTCAACCAAAAAAATACCCCTGTCCGCCACACACCGGATCCGCCATATGACCGGTTTTCACTGTACCGGCGGATATTTCGGGCCGGTGGGGGTACATGTGGGTACGATGGAATCCTCGTATATTGGATTATTACTTTCGGCGGGAGGAGCAGTGGATCATAGAAGTTGAGTGTCCACGCTAAATGGATTTCGGAGAACCATAGCTTAAGGAATACGAACTAGGAAATCTGGACAGAATGGTAAAACCGGTAATGTCGAGGAAACGTCATGTAATTATTTTCTGAACAGCGCATACATAAAATACTTTGGTAATAGAGATTTTTATGTTACGATCGGCTAGGCAGCAGAATAACCGGCTATATACCGTAGGTGTTTCTTGGATAGTTGGGATCTAGGATGAATTCTTCACTGGGTAGTAAACTCTCGATCATGATTGCTTGCGACGCGCTGAGTATTTAGGGTTTTCCTGTCATACGCCCCTACTTGTTCTTTGATCTTCGCTTTCCTTCGCTATTACTACCTTCTATCACCATCACCGGATATCGAAGGTTGAATAAAAGCAGCTAACGAGCGAGTTCTAGCAGTCCTCATATTTCAACACTTGAATTAATTGTGGCTGCTTTGACGCAACCGCAGCGATAATTGATACAATGGTCCTGACGAGGGCATCTTTTCGAACCAATAAGAATACAGCAGTAGAGACGTCAGAAATTGAGAATAAAATAATGGAATCTGGAGGTGATGATCTGGATACGTTAGTGGAAAGATGCTCCTCTCCAGTACACAGGGCCGACTCCCAAGCCCCTGATAGGTGTGTCTCTGTGGAAGAGTCTGTTCCTGTTATGGATGATATACAGGTGATGAATGAGCAGGCTTTAAGTCAATCCGAACCTACCCCTGAGCCTATATCAGTGCTTCCCTTGGACCGTTCTCCCGCTACTGATCGAGTCTGTACTACACGTGATGGATTGATATCTTCACCAAGTAGTACGTGTGAATTAGTGCTTCTGAACGAGTTTCAGGCAGCTTACGAGAGATCACCGTCATCAGACACTATTCTTGATCCTGTCAATTCGGATAATGAACCGCAGTCCCTTGAGAGTGGATCACCACCGGCAGTCATTTTACAAGAGTTTATGACAGAGATGGCAGTCTGGCAGGAAGATATGGAAAGTGATATACGGGCTAGATTACAGACATACAGAGAGGGCTTGAGACCACAAGCCTCCAATCCTGTGACACTCGCTATGAGCAATTCCGGAATAGGAGTCGGTCAGAAGGTAACGATAACTGAAGTGCTGGAAAGCGGACAACTGTCGGTGTACGATAAGATTAGGGTTGATGAACAGAAAATAAAAACCTTGGAGTCACGGGTTGAACTGCTAGATGCTGTGGTGGATGATCTGTTGGAACTGCTGGAGAGCTATAAGGATCAAGCTCGGGAGACTTCTGATTGGACCGAGCAGTGGGTTTAAAAGATAGGGCAAGGTTTTATAAGGCATTGCTTTCTAGAATGACGTTAAGTCAATGGAGAGATGGGTTTGGATTTGGTAAAGTTTCTTGGGTTAACTTTGTGTTTGTACGTAGCTGCTAGGCACTGAGGACGTTGCATAAAACGTGTATAGCTTACTTACACTCTATGCAGCGCAAAACAAATTGTCTGGTAGGACTCATCGCTTAGAAAACAACTTCCGGCGAGCAAATTTCTTGCGTTTTGTATCTCGTAGACCTTGGTGTCATATCTCCATGCGAATACATGTACCTGTGCAAATTGCAGGTTTAAAATAAACTGTGAAGCTCTCTCTTGCGGGAATAAAAGTAATGGAAATAAGAGACGTCTCCAACACTGAAACATTAACCCATCATGTCTTTTTTTCTGAGATAGGTCACGCGTGACCTAAACCCTGTGCGCAACTCTGTGCATACTTTCTTCTCTACAAAGGTCATTAGCTTGCGGTGAATAATCTCTTTTTCAACAGTGGAACTCACCAGCCATTCGTCCCAGTCATCATACCTGGCCAACCCGGTGCCTCGTGAAAGTTCTGTCGCCAATACCCTCCCACCAACTTTCATAGGCCCATCCCACCGCATACCCCCGTTACTAAGCCGAACCCTCTCCCAAACCATCATGAACACCTCCCAGTGTTCTCCAATCTCCACATCATCCACAGCGAACCATCTGCTGTTACCATCAAGTACACACAAGAATCGGAGAGATGGCCATTTGGAAAGATCCGCTGCTTGGCGCTCGATCGAATTCAGAATATGCGTCACGTTCTCGGCATCTTCAGAGGCCATTACTATCCGAAAAGTCCGAAGTTTTGGCGCGTTCATTAAGTGGTCAAGGCCCCAGATCTACTCCAGTTTATTAGCACAAGAGAATTCACGAGGAAGGTGGCAGGAAATATAGAACTATTGAACTTACAGCCCTTTCTGCTCCCTCATTTACGCCTAGTAGGGGATATGGCATTCCTATCCCAAGGTCTTCTAGATTCTTAAACCCCAATAGTGAATCCAAAAAATCTTCTTCGTCTGTATAAGTAGGAAGGAACAACTTCCGCAAACTTTGAGCATGCGTTCTCAGAAACCCTAAGCTCGAACCCTCTTCGCCATATGGATTATCAACACGGCAGCCAATAAACGAGATTTCTTCCAAGCCACTCAGCCCCCTCAAGAATCTTGAAACTCCAAGTCCGTCCTCATTATCGTCGCAATCAACGAAACGCAACACTTTGAGTCTGGAGAGGAATTCGGGTTGTGTATTCAGGGTTTCGGAAATATTCATTTTCTGAAACAACCCGTAAACGTCACCTCCACAATCGAAAGTCAAACTTGTGCAAGACTGCACATCTATTATTCCCGCCGCGAATACATTCGGTGTGTAGTTTTCGTACGGACTGGAGATCTCGAGGATGGTAGGTTTTATACGGCCTAGCTGTGTGGGAGAGCGTGGTGGCACCATTCTAGCGTCGGGGAATAATTTGACACATAACTCGCCTGAGATACGGAGAACCTTGATGTTTGAAGAATGTTCGATCATTAACTGGAGAGTCTCGATAGTACGAGCAGTCGGCCTCCGGCAGCCGATAGCTAATTTTGCTAAACCGTCGATATTACCCTCACCAGCCGGAAGGCGGTATAGTGGTTCATCATTGTCTCTTTCGAGCCCAAGATTGATATCTTTCAGGCTGCCGCCGGCAGATAGCATAGAAAGTATCCCTATTACTTCGGGGATAGGGAACTGGCTTTGTATCCGCCAACTGGATGCAAGTTAGCCGTGTGCAACCCGAGTGTTATATAGAAACCCTTACTTAAACATATTGAGTCTCGGCATCTTCACCAGTGCCGGTATCATCCCCATATATATCTTCTTCATTACATCCGAACGATACTCCGGATCCCATTTGGTAAATGCATCCATTCCACTTACAGTGAAAGTTTGCACATATTCTCCCCATCCCTTATCGCTCGCCAGTCCCTCCAAAGCTGCAATCGACGCAGCTATTCCTTTCTCATCCGGGAAGTAAAGACTAAGATAGAAGTCTTTGTATAGAAGAGGTCCAGCAACGGAGTTTAGATACCGCGAACAACGACTAACTCGCGATAAATCGACCAAAGATCCTGGCAGGTAGCTCAGAATCTCGCGTAGTATCTATTCGCGTGGGTTAGCAAGTGACGAACATGTAGGTGCGTTCTCGACTTACTTCAACCGGGAGGTTAATCATGGTGAGTTTACAAGCTACCGCAAGAGGACCACGTTTATTGAAACTGATCATTACTTACAAGGAATGGTGCTCTGAGTGATGATGGCCTGGGTAGTTATCGCGAGATATGGGCGTGGCAGGATTGTCACGGTCCTAACCAAATCTGGCTGGCTACCCCTCAGCTTGCGGCGCAGAAATAAAAAAGGGAAATACAGGGAAACATGGAAATTATGTCGAATTTCTATTTCTAGAGCTATGTAGAGGAGCTCCTCGTCACTCATTTTTGCATAGCTAGTGCTAAATTGGTTCTAAGCGTGTATGAAATATCAATCAATCAATCAATCAATCGAATTGGTTCTAATAACTAAGACCCCTAACCCTACTTTTGTTCTTTATCTCTACTGGTACAACGATTTTATGTCACAACTCTACAACACTAGTATATCACTTCCTTTTCTTGATATGGTTCAGCCGCCTGCATGCACGTGGCTGCTAGAGCGTTCTCCGGTACATCTCAGACGCTGTAGAAAAAACCTGGGTTTCCGTGTTCGGCTTGCTAGGGGGTAGGGTTAAATTTATCGACAGTGTATTATTTAATAGGTAGTACGGATGACGTAGGGTAAGTATCCCGCCAAGAACTTATGACCTCGGCTAAACTCGGACCGCAAGACGAGTGATAGTTCGTGATAGTAACAAATAGGTTTATGCAAAATGTTGAAACCCTGGGTGGGGGTAGGGGGCTAGGAGAGCTCCTTGGGTTGTAGAGTACCATACGAACCGGTTTTTCTTAATGTGTGCGGGTGTATGGCTAACGGATAGATGGAAACGTCGGACAAAGCGAGGTGCTAAGACGAATCGTCTGCGTTGCCTTCTGGACTTGAGATACTCTAGGACTTACCTAGGACTTGAAACAGCGGTTGGTGGAGCTTCAGTATGGGTGATTTCGCGTTTGGGTGAGGTAGAGTATGTTACACATTGTTGTACAAAACCGGCCTGATATGATGCTGCATGGCCGATGGAAAACCAACTAGGTACTTGAAGCCGACTGGTATGAATCGATGGGTTAGGGTTAGATATTTCGTTGTGACGTAGCCGAATCTCAGCCCGCGGACATCCTCGGAAGAAATGGCGCGGTGACCGAACCACTTCATATGAACCAGATCCGTTTTATTCCTCGGGATGCAATACTCAGACAACCCACAGGTGCGTTGGCAATTGGCTTCAAGTACCGCGCGGCCCGCGTATGATCTTGCAAGCCGTGGGATAGGGCCAACCTCCTCGCTTTCAGTTCGCCTTCCAAGACTTTGTGTGGGTTTCTCCTGCCTCATTTATTATTCTCTTTTATTCACTTATCACTATATTCTTTGGAATTACGTTCACTGTGGTGCAGTTTGTGCTATTGCTTTACTTACATTGCCCTTTACAGCAAGTTACGGATATCTTTGCTAGCAGAAACGAGTGGTATTTGTTTCCCCAACCACTATGAGAGTGCTGCCTCTCGATTAAGAGGAATCGACATACTTATCACTGATGCTAGTGGGACAACGTTTAGATCTACTTTGCCATTGTGAGTATTCAACACCAACCACATCTACAAGCCTACATCTACTGAATGGATGCTCATCACATATGATCGTCCAGGATTTCTAGCACACTTCATCGCTTCTTCAGATACACGTACTTTTATTGCACCCTCACTCTTAGATAAGTGTGAGCTCTCCCAAAAACCTTCTATCCTGACCGTTATTGACACCTTCGGCTTCACAGGGATCCCCTAACACCACGCTAGCCCCTTCCCACAATGCCAGATATTGTCATTGGTATCAATGATATAACCCGAGGATACCTTATAAACCCCGAAGCTATACACTACTCATGCGAGTTACCATACCCCTCCTGGAGACTCGAGTCTCCGCCCAACAGAGAATCAGACCATTCCATTCCAGCCCCGGCCAGGATTCATGATGAGAGAGTACTAGTTCGACAACGTCCTGTACCCGATAAAACACAATCCCCCGAGCAACCCTCACCACATTTCTGGTTTGGCGAAGAAGCAACCCCTAGTGCACCCGATCATCGGGAGATATCTACCTCGGTTAAACAAGGCTCCCTTCGTCCGGCTTCGTTATCTATAGGGTCACTAGATGATGCAAACGCTACACGATCGCCTTCCGTACTGCAGGTTCTCAGATCCACACAGACACCTAATCGTTGCGTAGCAGGAAACGCTAGATCGCCTTCGTTGGCTTTGTATAAAGAGTATGATAACCGTCTTCAGTTCCACGAGAGACACCTTCAGTTCCAAGAGCTTCCATCGAGGTGTAGGTTTACATTTTGGCTCGACGGGCTGCCGGAGCCGTGTAGTAGCCACACCGCCTTGAAAGATAAGTTCAGGGAGACAAAACCAGGGTCATGGGCATTTCACCACAACCCTAAACCTACTGGATCGGATGATCAGGATGCGGCTTGTCAAAGCGGGGATTGTCCTTCGTCTAGGGGGAAACCTCGATCAAGCGAGCGAACCCATCATCAAACGAAAACCCGGCTAACAACTGCATCTTCGTCTCAAGTGAAGGGGACAGTAATGGTTGACGAGTTGCCTTCGGTTAACCTTGGGAGGTCCCTCCCGAATGAAGATATATCGAAGATTCTCAACACCTGCAAACCGTCATATCCTCGGGAGAACCCAGTGGGAGACGATACTTTCGAGATACCACCCTCGGAGCTTTCTTCTCCCGATTCCCAAAGTTATGGGGGTAAAGAGATTCAAACCGCGGAAAACGTTGGATTTTATCGTCCCCCGAGCAGCGGAACCACGTCTAATACATCTAGATCTTCCGAAGTTGACAGAGTCCAACCCAACACTTCCTCTAACCGCCTCGGATCAAACCAAGACTCGTGCAGGTATTCCCAGAGCTCATCTGGGAGTTCCCAGTATTATGTAAACGACAATCCACCACCAGCCCCTACCTCTATCCACCAGTATTCATCAGACGAATCCGATCAACATTCCACTAGACAGACATCGGATTCAAACACCGACGGGAACCCCTATACCCCACCTCATAGCCTCGAAACTTCCAAGGAACTTCCTCGATCCTCAATGCGTGGTAGACAGAGCCTACTCTACAGCCATCCTTCTAGTAGTTTCGAGACCGCCCCGCTTCATCAGGGTGTTCGGGTTGACGCGCTGACACCGCCGTTAAGCTTGAAATCGGTGCTTGTTGATGGTTCGGCTTCTGAGGTGTCTTTGTGGGGTTCGAGTCCTTTTTGTTGTAGGTGTATCTAGCGGTGGAGGATGACAGAACTGGGGGACTGTGGTTTTGGGATGGGGTTTTGGTTGTTTGGATCGGCGGGAGTCTAAAGTACTGTTGAGATTTTGTTGATCATGTTCTTCCGGCGCATATGGGGATATTGTTTCTGGCTAGACTCGAAGAAAACGCAAGGGATTTTTTTCAGGTGGCGAGGCCGGTTATTTTTGAGGTACCTTATCCGAATAGCAAATAAGCGAGCCTGGTGTGCACTTTGTGCTGTAGAGTGTTGGGTTTCTATTTTTCAACCAATCAAGGGAATAAGAGTCAAAAACGGAAGTTCCAGTCGTATTACTTAAAATAGATGTGTTTTGTAGTCTACTACAGAATAGATACCCACTACCCATATCGGGGCTAGACAGCCACTAAAATTTAGTTTTACTTGCTAGCATGGTGCGCCGCTTCTAACTCGAGATGCAGAAAATCGCAACGACCCCTGGTCGGAGCACGAAAACCCGTTGTTGCATCCCAACACCCAACACCCAACACCCAACACTATAAACAAATATTTCCAGTCCACGAACATCAAGCACTAAGGTAGGATGGCCGAGTTGGTTATGGCGCCAGGTTAAGGTCTTAATCTTAACACAGTATCCTGGTTCGGAAACGAGCGTGGGTTCAAGTCCCACTCCTATCACTCATCTTTTTGCTGTTGAGGGGAAAGGGTTTGGGGTAGGGGTTGTGATTTGTTTTTATGTGGATTGGATGTTGTGGGTTTATGAGTGGGGTGGGTGTTGTGGGGGGTCATCGGGAGTCACTCGGGTGCGTCCGTGTCTCGAGTGATATTTTATGATCTGTGAAGGGGGGCTTGATGCATCTTGGAGGAATTCGGTACTAGCCCTCTCTCATGATCTGCCCTTTCGATCATGTATGGTTGGGTTGATCTCTTGGAAGTATCGTTTACGGTTGGTCCGCGTTTCGGCAGGTCTCCGACATTCCCTTCCATGCACTATGCAACACGATACCTAAGATGAATGTGAACCTTCTACCTTCTAATATTCCTTCTAGTATTACTGATTTTAATTCACTTACATAACTCAAAACCCACAATATCTACACCAAACCCATCTACACCGTCACCTCCTTCAAACACCTAACAAACTCCTCCGCGAACCCTTGTGCACTACTCGGTCCCTCCCCACTAACCAACTCCCTATCCCTCACCACCTTCGACACCAACGGAACCATCGCAACCTCCACATTCGCCCCTGCCTCCCTCAACGCATCCTCAACCTTCTTCTCTAGTTTTGCACCCCACATAAGCTCATTACTCATCTCCTCTTTATTCGCGTAACACGTGACCCGGTACCCTTTATACGCGAACTCACCGTTCCCAACTAGTTGTGTTGATAGTAGTGCTATAGGGCCGTGACAGATCACCTGTTGCAACACGTGAGCTTTGATTCCCGGGGAGGGGGAAGGTGAGGTGTTACGCCAGTCGGTTTCCCGTGAACATGGAAATGACTCAATATCCTACCGACATCACGATCTTTCCCCAAATCCCCCATTGGGCCGTGACCACCGGGGATGAACACTCCTGTGTAGGATTGGAGTTCTTCGTCGCTGATGGAGGAGAGTGCGCGCGGGTTGTTGAGTTCTTGGTCGAGGTGTTTGATGAGGTCTTTTTCGCGGTTAAGTTCGTAGTAGTTGCCTGTTTGGTTAGTACGTGTTGGATGTAGAGGGGGGGAGGGGGTACCGAGGAACCAGAGGGAGGAGTCGGAGAGGGGGTCCATTTTGGGGGGTTGTGCGGATGGGGAGGCGAAGGTTATGGTGTAGTTGTTGGAGAGGAGGAGTTGGAGGGGTTGGGCGAGTTCTTTGAGGAAGTAGCTGGGTTGGGGTTAGTTTTGTGGGTTGGGACGGGGCGGGGGAGGGGGTGATGGGAGAAGTACCCGGTTTCTTGGTCTACTTTTTGGTTATCTTTTTTGCGGATTGCAATGGAGTGGCAGCTGGAGAGGATTACGAGGACTTTAGGGGATGTCATGGTTTCTAGTTTGTAGGATTGGTGGTGGATGTGGATTGGATGTTGTTGGGTTGGTGTTTTGGGTATTGGTTTGTTCAAGTGGGTTATATAAGTCCTCGAGATAGTTACAGTGGTTGGTTACGCAGAGATGACGCTAAGAGGTATGGAAATAATTGCGTCACTTATCTAGACTTGGAGAAATTGTACCTCGGTTGTGGAGTAACTAGTCTGTAATGAGTTATGGCCCGGATGGTGTGTCCATGGTTTCATAGCGACTAACGAGTTAATGTATTAGTTTCCTTCTGCTTATTCACTTTCTGTGAGACTTGAAGGTTTAGCAAGGCACACGAACACCACTGGTAATACTAATAGTAGAGTAAAAGTAATGCAGCTAGATTATTCTAACCCCGAAGATATAGGGTTTAGTGCGTGCACCGGTACAGATATGGTTTCACTGATATCAATGGTCACAAGAAATGAGACATTTGCAATAGAATCCATTTTCGGACGTGGGTGAGATTTGTAGGCAACAAGCACCTATGACGTCATCAGAATCAATGAGGCTCTACCTAAGGTTAGGGGAAATCTTATCCCAACAGCGGGCCAACACCCAACCTTTTAAGACAATAAGGCACGACTCGCTAGAACAGCTTCCTTATAGTGACCCTAATCCTATTGTTCCATCTTTACACCCCTTAATGCCATATTTAACGAAATTTGGGAACCTTCAATAACTAAGCCTAGGCCAAAGCTCCAGTCAAATTGTCTAGTTTGGATACCGGAAGCTTTCTCACACGTTTGGCCAGTTCGTGCTGACGTAGGGCTTGGTCCTGATAGGCTCGTGGGAATTATTACGCGGGAAGGGCAAACTGGTTCGTGGTTAACCAGAATCCACCAAACCACTATCATTTTTCACTTCAGCTTGATAGAGCTCTGCTACTTAGCTTCTCGTTAGCAAATTCCCTGGCGAAGTTGGAGTGGCGACATTTCCTTTGTCGGGGTTGGCGGCACCGAAAAATCAAGTACCATCCTTCAAATTTCACCACCCTGTTTCGCATCTTACAACTCGAAGTTAAATTCCAGTGAAAAGAACAGTTAACGTTGAGATACTAGATGATCTGAGAACTAATCTAAGAAGCTATGTATTTCTTTAAATAAGAAAAATAAGAACATGTAACGAACGTATGGGTTGAGAGAGCTCGCACACCAATTGATATGGTTAGCTCACTACTCAATAATCTTTGATTTTAGGCCATTGTTTTTTAGGGATTTCGGGTTTGAGCACCCTTCCTAATTCTAAATCGTGTAGGCGGTTTTTCCTTATCATCCTTCGCCAGCCTGGCTCCAAACCCCTTAACATTCCTCTCCACCTGTCGCCACGAGTCACACCATGATTAGGTCCAAGCAACTTATAAAACCACAAGCATATTAGTCACACGGCCACACAAGGGATATCGATTATCACTGACGAAGATGAGCTTCCACAAAGCCCAGACCAAAATGACCAGACCAAAAACAGCTCCACTGATCTCAACAACCCATGTCCAGTGCGGGCCGCCGTTGATTAGGTCTATGTTCATCCCAAAAAGGGACTAAGATGTGCATTAGTAATCTGGGACCCACCAAATGGGGGCCGGCATTAGTATAGTTACCGCGACAAACATCAACGGCAAAAAAACAAACTATAGACCAAATTAGTATCCATGGGCCTCGGAGAGTTAGATTCTTACAGTGATCCAACTAAGTCGCTTCATGCTCATCCCCATCATTTTCGAAGTACGAGCTTCATATATAGAAACCAAGTTAAATTCCTGAAAAGTTGTTAGCAGACCAATTAAGGATAAAATTAGCTAAGCGGTTGTACTAACCAGCTCAATCATCCTTCCGGTTTTTTTATCTAGCTCAGTGATCTCTTTTTCAACCTCATTCTCCATATCGGTGATGGTTTTCGATAGCGTTTCAATTGCTGTGGCTTTATCCTCCACCTCATCGCAAAGGTACTGCTTTTCCTTGAATTCTTCTAGCAAACCTTTAGCAGCACTTATCTGAGTATGTAAGAGAGCCCGGGAATAACTCCAATTTTGTGCATCGAGTAGGAGATTTTCGATAAAGTCGGTAGTTTTCCCTTTATTCTGTAAGAGTATGGTGCGCTATAATGGTACTAACGTTAAATACCAACTTAAACAAGAGTGTCCCTTCGCCAATTTTAGGGTACTAAAGCCTCTACAAATTAAAGTGAACGCGTCTCAGAAACTTTCGTGTGATGTTGGTAAGTCTTGGTACGTGGGGTGCCATCTGTCACCTGACACTACACAACATCTACAGGAAAGTTTCCAAGCCGCGAGTGGAAATTCCCGAGTTAAGTAGTACCAACAAGATGTGAATTGAAATATCATTTCTTCGGGACTAAGGAAAGTATACACTTACACTCTTATTAAGATGCAAATTTGCTTCCTCCAGGAACACTCTCCACCCTTTGTGCAGATCAAGGACAAACAAGTCGAAGAAATCCACCGCGCTATCAGGAATCCAGCCAATATCAAGAGTGCTGATAAATTCTACTGAGCGAAAGATAGAATCGAGCTTTGTGGAAGTTGAGCTTCCTGGATTGGGGCTGGGCTTTGCGGAAGCTGAGCTTCCTGGACTGGGGCTAGATCTTGCGGAAGCTGAGTATCCTCGATCGGGGCCGACGCTAGAATTTACATGTGGCTTCCGCATGACCCAAGAGATTTCGCTTTTCTCAGTTTTGACCCGGAAAGCTCTGCCCTTGGTAGGCTTATTTGTATCTCGCTTCTCTTTCTCTGTATCTGGGCCTTCGCTCAGGAAAGCTATGGCCCTGGTAAGGTTATCTGTATCCCGCTCCCCTTTCTTAATATCTAGGGCTTTGCTCAGGAAATTGAAGGAGATGTAGCAAGTCAAAAAACCTATAAAGTCAGCTAGCACGGTCAACAAGTAAATTCTGGGCGGCAATGGCTCTACCTTCTCCCTTGTTTATTGCAGCCAAAGTTTCATTGTTTGGAAGACCGGGGTAGTTTTTTTTCTGCCCCTGTGACGCAGACCAACCCCATTGTATTGCATTACTGGCAGGCGCCTGGGTTCTCATTTTAAGCCTGTGGCCCCCTTCTACCCACCGATTCCCTGGAAACAAGACATTGGCTTGGGCCCTGGAACCAGAGCTTCAATCTGCTTAGCTTAACTTCTAGAGAAGTGGAGGACAGGCATTCAACGACTTACTACAGTCTTCTGATCGGTTTAGAGCTTTCATGGGATGGAGCCCCTAACTTGAGGAGATCTCCCCGTAGATTAACCTCGATAGTGGATTTTTCGGATACAGTGGGCTTGCTGGGTTCGTAGCCGGGTGTTCTGGTTTGGGCTGGCATCTCATCCATCAGAAAGATATCCGTACTCTTAGCATTTAACCCCGCACGCCATTCGTGCATCCGACGGCCTCGGATGTCGCATCCAAACCTAGCCAACTCCTTAAGCATTGAAGGCGCCCACGGGCAATGGAATGCAATATCCAATGGGGTTTGGTTGTCGTAATCCGGGCATTCAGTTTTGGCGCCATTTTCGAGTAAGAGAACGAGAGATTCCGTGGACCCACTGTTGATAGCATGATGAAGGAAACTCAAACCATCTGTGTCGTAAGTATCGACACTCAAACTGGTTTTCAATAGAGTATTCATCATGTCTTGATCCTTTTCGTTAATCGCGTTATACATTTGGGTCGCATTCAAGTCCCCCATAGAACTGGGGCTGGCGCTGGACCCTATCAAGATCCCCACTATATTGGCATGTCCAGCCTCTGCCGCCGCTTGCGATGCTATTCTTCGATCACTCTCTGATGGCGCTTCGACATCGGCGCCAGGATTCAGCAGGATTGACACTATCTTAGCATGCCCGCGCTCTGCTGCCGCCTGCAGCGCCGTTCTTCCGTCATACTCCGATGGTGGAGCGTTGATCTTAGCGCCTTGTTTCAGTAGGCTTGACACTATCTCGGTGTGCCCGCTCTCTGCTGCCGCCTGCAATGCCGTTCTTCCGCTATACTCCGATGGTGGAGCGTTGATCTCAGCACCGCAATCCAGTAGGGTTGAGGCTATCTTGGTGTGCCCGCTCTCTGCTGCCGCTTGCAACGCTGTTCTTCCATCATGCTTCGATGGTGGAGCGTTGATCTTAGCATCATGTTCCAGTAGGATTGACACTATCTCATCATGCCCACTCCCCGCCGCCGCTTGCAACGCTGTCCTTCCGCTATACTCAGATGGCGGTGCATTAATGTGAGCGTCAGCCTCTAGTAGAGTTGATACCATTTTATCGTGCCCACCCTCTGCTGCCGCCTGCAATGCTGTTCTTCCGCTATACTTCGATGGCAGTGCGTTAATGTCAGCGCCGGCCTGCTGTGAGGTCGATCCTGTCCCGGTCTGTCCGCCCCCCGCTGCTGCCTGCGACTCCGCTGATGGTTGTACTTCGACATTGGCCTTAGGTTTAAGCAGGGTCGACACTATCTTAACACTCTCCGCCGCCGCCTGAAACGCCGCTATTCCGCTATACTTCGATGGCGGTGCATTAATTTCAGCGCCAGCCTGCTGTGGAGTCGATACTACCCCGGCCTGTCCACCCGCCGCCGCCGCCTGCGACTCCGTTGATGGTTGTGCTTCGACATCGGCCTTGGGATTAAGCAGGATCGACACTATCGCATCATGCCCACTCCCCGCTGCCGCTTGCAACGCTGTCCTCCCGCTATACTCCGATGGTGGAGCGTTGATCTTAGCGCCTTTTTTTAGTAGGGTTGACACTGTCTCAGTGTGCCCGCTCTCTGCTGCCGCCTGCAATGCCGTTCTTCCGCTATACTCCGATGGTGAAGCGTTGATCTCAGCGCCGCGTTTCAGCAGGATTGACACTATTTTGATGTGCCCATTCTCCGCTGCTGCTTGCAATGCCGTTCTTCCGTACTCCTCGGATGGCGGTGCGTTAATTTCAGCGCCGGCTTTCAGTAGGATCGACACTATCTCGACGTGCCCACCCTCTGCTGCCGCTTGCAGCGCCATTCTTCCCCCGATTTCTGATAGCGGGGCTTCGATGTCTGCGCCGGCTTTCAGCAGGATCGATACTATCTCGATGTGCCCACTCTCTGCTGCTGCTTGCAATGCCGTTCTTCCGTACTCCTCGGATGGCGGTGCGTTAATTTCAGCGCCGGCTTTCAGCAGCATTGACACTACTTCGGTATGCCCACCCCCCGCTGCCGCCTGCAATGCTGTTTTTCCGTTCTTGTCAGATGGCGGAGTGTTAATTTTAGCGCCGGCTTCTAATAGGGTCGACACTATCTTGGTGTGCCCACCCTCTGCTGCCGCCTGCAACGCCGTTCTTCCCCCGGTTTCTGATGGCGGGGCTTCGATGTCTGCGCCTCGTTTCAGCAGGGTCGATACTATCTCGGCGTGCCCACTCCCTGCTGCCGCCTGCAGCGCTGTCCTCCCCCAGGCGTCCGATGGTGGAGTGTTGATCTCAGGGTTGCGTCCTAGTAGAATTGACACTATCTCGGTGTGCCCGCTCTCTGCTGCCGCTTGCAACGCCGTTCTTCCGTAAACCTCTGAAGGCGAGGCTTCGATGTCTGCGCCGGCATCCAATAAGGTTGACACTATATCAGTGTGCCCACCCCCTGCCGCTGCCTGTAATGCTGTCTTTCCGCAAGAAACCTGTTCACAGATCGTTTTCGTACGCTGTCCGATAAAAGGCTTCTTCATGAATTCAATGCCCTTCATAGATTCTTCATCCTTTTCGCAAATCTTTGGGCTGCCATTAACATCTGCACGCGCATCGATTAAGAGTCTAACAATCTCCGCAAAGCCACGTGCTGCTGCCTCCCGAAGAGAATTGGTGGTATCGTCCTCCTCAAGCACTAGACTCTGCTTCTCGAGTAGAGCTCGTACCTCCGCATGGTTATCGCTTTTCACCCCTTCGAGGAATTTCGTTCGGTCATCTAAAGTTGATGAATCAGGAGGCGCGGGGAGGGCTTTTGTGTCTGAGGCTGCGGTTATCGATAAATGATCCATTGTTGATAGTTGGTAAACGGTAGAGAGTCCGCCCTGTGAATTTTGCGAGAATGTAGAGTGAGGTAAGGTTCAGATAGAGGGCTCGAGGGAATGGTGGATAGTATGCTCTGGTAAACCCCAGGAGAAACTCGACAAGTATATATAGCTATCCTTCCTCTAGCTGAACGGGCTGATGCTCGGAATTTTTCTCTGAGAGAAAAGTCGTCCTAGGTGAGCATACGTGCGCAAAAAGATAGCTTACCAATCGAGTACCCGTGAAAAGCGACGCGCAGGTCTCGGGGATTCTGTAAAGACTTCCCCTCGAATGAAACTCTTCGGTTGAGAAAACAAGATATGCGATACAATCACCCCTGGCTACTCGACGAAACTGAGCATTTGACGGACAGAAATGCAGAGTGATAAGGAACAGAACTTTTGGTGTTCGCTAGTGGCCAGAGCTCCCAAAATTTGTCATGTCTCGTCGAGTGGTCGGGAGGTGACTGCATGTATGTCGGAATACGGATCGGCCCACCCCACACTAAACCTGGCGCTGATAGGGCAAAAAGAGCTTAACCCACCTGAACTTAGACCACCTGAAATAACAACTAATTCTTTGCATAAACCACGTAAAAGTACACTTTTAGGCGATCAAAGTAGAGTAGAGCTGGGCCGTGTTCCGACAATACATATGGTGTACGATGCATGTCTCTGAACCTGGTGTAATACAACTATAAGAAAAATCAGAAACTACACCACTTGGGCTGAAGAAACTTACATCAAGAAGCTGAGACGAGCAGCAAGCTAAAGGCACAACATGCGCAGTATCTCCGATCTTACTGAGGTTGTTGACACGTCGTTGAGCTCTAGGGCTGATCACGAGTGTGGTTGAAAACGCCATCCTGGCGGCCGGCAAATTAGAGTTTAAAGTGGAAAAGCTTCGCTTAAAACGCCAAATAAGAAAACCCGCCCCCTTATCTTTGATCCTCTTATTGTAATATCCCCCCTACTACTAATAATGATAACAACACCATAAGAAATTAGGTGATAACTCCACGATGAATAGCAACCCGCAACAAAGTCTCAACCACAAGATTAGAAAAAACAGAATGCCGCACGCCAGTCACATGCGACGCCCAACATTGCATCTCATGCCACCTAGCTGTCATCCGCTCAGCCATACTTCTATTCTCATCCGTCACCATAGTCTGAAGCGCTTGTATATTCGGAATCCCAGCAGTATGCCAACTCGGCTCATGTAGAATAAGCCCAACCGACGCGAAGAAATTACGCGTTGTTACTAAAGACGCATCAAATTGATCACCACCCCCTGTCATTACTGCCTTTACAATATCCCAAAGCCCATCGTCAAGACGAGTTCTCTGTTGATTGGTAAGCTTTTCGATATCCGTCACCGTAACGAGTCCAAGTTTGGGTGCTGCAGCAACCCTTAGACTCGCACTTATTGCTCGCTCTGCCGCTAGCTCTGTCTCCAGCTTCGTAGCCCGTGCCGTAGCTTCTGACCGCGCCGAAGCGGCCTCTAGTCTTGCGATGGCCGCCTCCGCTCGAGCGGCGGCTGCTTCAGCTCTGGCGGCTGCCAGATCGGCGCCAAGGCAGGCGTTTGTGAGTCGTAAAGTTTCTAGTTCCATCATCGAAACTCTTCCGCCGTTGTTTTCTACTTCTCAGTTTGTTTTTTAGTCTCGTGGGCTTTGTGGAAATGACTCAGGTCTAGTAAGTTCTACAAAATATCATCTCCATATTAGTGTTCATCTCCTTGACAACACGTTATCCCAAAAACCTCCACCCACCCTAACTTTCTCGTGGGTAACTGTGTACTCACTTCAATTACCTCGAGGCGGCGTATTAAATGATTCCTGTAAACCCGCCACTGCGTAGAGAAGAAATTGCTTGAGGACGCTTTTGTGGTATTCAGTTTCGTGTCGCGCTAGGTGTAAGAAGGATAGTGGGGAAATCAAGACAGGGAATGTCACGCAGCGGGCCGTCCCTTGTCATTTGCGGGGTACCGCTAGCGTAAGCAAGGGAAGCTGCCAAGGCGGCAACTCCCGATAAGATAAGATTGAATAAGATAAGGGATGCACTTCATAAAATCATAAAGACCACCAGCCTAAAACCTTCCACTAGCTCGAGTATCACAAAGCTTCGCATTGATAAATGGAGATTCCGTGTCTAGAGGTCTTGGTTGATTTACGGCGCGGGTAGGTACTGCATTCGTTTCGTCGGAAATAATCTACTAGCAGGAGGAAGTTGCAAAAACCCTAACCGGAATACAGTAGCCTACAATACTGGCGTGTTATAAGCGTGGGCGTCTGTGCAGGAAAATCGATAACCTTTTTGGCACATGTGGCACATGTTCTGTACGTGCCGAATATAATATACTACTATCATGTTGACTTCATAGTTGTAGCTGGAGGCTCGCTTCATACAGTCTCACTCGTATTTAGCTGGGGTTGTACTGTTGTAATATTGGGAGCACGTAGGGAGGAATAGAAGACTTGATTGCTTGCTTGCTAGGTGGGCATACGGCCCCTATCTAAATACTCTCTCGGGTGCCCGAGTGCCCGTGTGCTCGGGTGCCTGTCTCTCAATCATTTCCGACTCCGAAGGGCCAAGCCCCGTATTAGGAAGCATCTCCAACATGTACTGGCCTCTCTAGCTAGCTTTTCTGGACATCATAAATTCTTACATGCGCAATTCCTGTACCTAGAAACAATGAATTATATGATTGAAACAAAACTGCCTACATCTAGCAAGCAAGTATCGATCCATTCCTACCTCGAAAATAGAAGTCGAGGAGGCCCGGGCACGCGGGCGCATAGGCACTTGGTGGTGCTAGAAGCGTGCTCGGAGGGTTTTCTGTTAGGCTTTGGAGATAATATAATCTATTGATTCCTCTCTTCGCATGCCTACTGTTCAAATGAGCTCATTAGGTGATCACCCAGGGATCAATTTGGCAGTTTATCTTAGCATCTAGTTTTTAGGGATGAAAATAGGGTAATGGGTGTATATTGTGAAAAAATGAGTGACTACTCTACGAAAGATATCTATATAATCCACTAAAACAAGGAAGTCAGGTCCCATGGCTTATAGCGCCACTGATCAAAGATTCTGGTGGTCCTGCTGGTATGTACCCGCTAAATAAAATACACTTGCTTCAAACATAAGAACCACTCTCTCGACATAGTATGCCATTTCAAAGACCTTTTAATTTGGATTCTTGTTCGAGAGGCGATGGGCACCTAGGTGCATATGTCCTACCCCTCACTTTTCCCGACTCCAGATCACCAGGGCGCATTTTTCCTCTGGATCTAACCCATGGTCTCCAAATCACACCGAACGAGAGTACCCGGTTCGCTGTTTCCCTTGGCTCCAAGTCTTCAGAAAGTATCTCCTCTTTTAGTTTAGATGGCTGTCTGGAGGGTGACTTGGGCTCGAATTGCCCGCCAATCGTCGGCTTATCTGACTTTAAGATAGGAGGGCGTATTACTCCCGCCTCCGGCCAGGTATATCCCTTAATTCTCATAATTTCTTTCCACTTTTTGCCAAGTGGTTTAACAAGGTGCGTTTCAAGCCATTTATCGACCTGTAAGTACAATTAGTCATAAAATCATGTGGATATCTTGTCGATACGGGGATACTGACCGGAATGAGCTTCAATCCGAGCCATACCAAAATGACCAGTGCGAAAACACATCCGCTGAGTTTGATGACCCATGTCCAGTGAGGGCCATCACCATTGATAGCGTCTACGTTCATTCCGAATATAGACTAAATAGACATGCGTTAGTGGGTGACGGGCTATTGTTTTGAATATAACACCGGGCATCTTTACCGCAACAAACATCAATGGTAAGAAAACAAACTGTAGGCTAAATAAGTATCGGTTTATCCCGGAAACTTGGATTCGTTCTTACAGTGATCCAACTGAGGCGTTTCATGCTCATCCCCAGTCTTTTTGAAACTCGTGCTTCGTTTACTGAAATGCGTGCTTCATAGACGGAAACCAAGTTAAGTTCCTAAAATCCATAAGCAGGGTTATCTAAGTCAGATGAGTCAAGTATACTCACGAATTGGATCATATCCTTTGTCTTTTGGATAATTTTCTGGAGTTCTTCCCCAACATTGCTCTCCATAGATTGAATTGCTTCCGATAATGCTTTAATCGCTTTTGTTTTCTTCTCGGTCTTGCCACCAAGCCACCATACTTCTCGGAAGTCTCGCACTAAATCTCTCGACTTACGCACCTGATCCCGCAGGAGAGCTTGCATCTTGCCCCACTGCTGCGCATCGTACAGGAGACTCTTGATGAAATTGGCAGTTTCTCCTTTGTTCTCTAAGAGAATATCAAACTATGATAACACCACAATTACTCACTAACCCCATTGTAGGCTAGAGACTTGGAGTTACTCACGTTGTTGTCTAGGTGCTCATCTATCCCTTTGAGTAAATCCTTCCACTTTTTGTGTAAATCATTAATAAATATGGTGAAGAAGTCTACTCCACTCTCAGGGATCCATCCAATATCTAATGTGCTCCTGAAATCCTCCGACCGAAAAATGAAATAAGGGTCTGCGCTGGCACCGTTTTTATTGGAATCTGTATCGGTGTCGTCCTTTCTATCTGTGCGAAGTTTCCGCATGATCCAAGATATTTCACTTTTCTCAGCCTTCACCTTGAAGGAATCTTCAGGGGTCTTCTTGGAGTTAGGATCTTGCATATAGAAATTAAAGCTGACATAACACCTTAGAAGCGCTGTGGGTTTTGTGAGCATAGATAAAATATAAAGTTTGGATTGATGGTCCTCACATTGCTCGTTGGCTTCTGAAATCACCTGCCTAATTTTAGGAAGGCCGAAACCAGATATCATCCGAAACTTATCCAAGAGGGACCACCGCCATTCCACCACAGCATTACTAGCGGCTTCTTTACTGATCTGGCGCTTGGATACCTGCATTCCCTCGAGTTTTACTTCTGGGAATAGGAATTTGGTTCCAGAAGCAGAACTTTGACTCAGTTAGCGTGCTATCAAGGTTGAGGGACAGATGTGACCACGTACTAGAGTCTGCGGGTTGTTGGGGGCTTAAGATAGTTAGAGCCAATGAAGTGGGGGGGCTCCAGCTGAGCCTTGACGAGACTAATATTGATTCTGGGCTTTTCATCAACATTTTTTTCATCCCCATTTACTACTGATTCTAGGTCAGAATCTATGGGGGGCAATGGGCCAAAGCGGAAAGCCGGGGATTCTGTTATCACGACAACATCCGTGGCATCTGTCGATTGCAATATTTTCCGCCAGTTGTCCATTGTCTTCCCTTTGATGTCGCAACCATGCTCGAGTAACAATTCAAGTAGCTCTGCTGACAGGGCAGATGGTTTCAGCTCCTTCAATAAAATATCTAGCGGCTTCTGGTACTCGTAGTCCTCAGATTCGGTATCGGCCCCAGCTTGCAGGAGAAGCGCAACAGACTCCTTGTGAGAACCCTTGATAGCACGATGAAGTGGGGTTGTTCCATCAAAAGCTTGCAACTCTGTGTCTGCACCCCTGGGGCCATCTAACAATAATCGAACAATATTAGGATGGGAAAAGCCTCTATAGAGACAAGTCTGGCCATATATGTCGCGGGCATTAATATCTGGCTCAAAACCCAGCAGGATTGGGACCACATCCTCATATCCTTCTTCAGCTGCCACATGGAGCGCAGTCAATTTATCAGAATCCTGCGAACGCACATCTGCACCACGCTGTAATAATAAGTGAACTACCTCGGGGTGAGAAATACCCCAAGTAAGACAAGTACGGCCGCGTGTGTCACGGGTGTTGATATCGAAATCGGGGTCCGCGCTAGCATCCAGGAGGACCTCCACCACATCTCTATGCCCTCTTTCCACCGCCGCCCGAAGAGCCGTCCTCCCAGGAGCTCCTGCATCGATATAAGCACCACGGCCCAGTAATAGGCGAACCACAGCCGTGTAACCTTCTTCCGCCGCTAAGTGTAGGGGCCATGTCGGGAGGTTCGGGCCATTTTCTGCGCCGAGTGGGGGAGGCCCAGGAAGATTGATATCAGCCTCTCTATTAATAAGCAGCTCCACGATTTTCGCATTCCCGCTTTTTGCAGCATATTGCAACATCGTCGTCACAAGTGAGAACTCCTTCGCACCGTCTCCCGTCGTTCCCCCTAAAGATCTATGATTGCTCGCCTTATCGCTTTCCGCTATGTCTCGGGGGTCAGGGTTGACTTTCGCGCTGGCTTCTAGTAGTATCGATACTATTTCGACATGTTCGTTCTTGATGGCCTCCTGCAATGCTGTTCCTCCGAATCCCACTGGCGGCATTGCATCGACGTTGGCACCTGCTTCCAGCAGGGTTTTAACTATTTCCCCGCGCCCATTTGCTGACGCCTCCCGGAGGGCATGATCGATATTGTCCTTTTGGATGGTTGTATGTCTTTGGTGTAGCAGGTCCCGCACCACGTTATCTTGGCCCTCCCTCCCTGCCTCTAGGGATCTCATTTGTGGGGTCAAGGCTTGTGGGTTGGCATCGGTCTCTGTCACTGAGAAATCGGGAAGCTTTTTTTCCGAGTCCATTGTTATCAATGAAAGGCAGATGTCTGTCTCGAGTTGTACTTCTTAGTTGATAGTCCGTGAATAGTCGGGATATCGTTCTTTATAATGTCAGATAGGATGTTGACTTATTATTAGGGGAAACTGCTTTTAAGGTGCCCATTCAAATATAAGATTATAACCTAAACATATATAATTGTTGCCTTGCTAGCGGCTGAAAACATCAGCCCGCATCTTAGCCCTGTATATATTAAGAGCCACAGCGCCGAGGGACCGAGGTTTGACATTACAAATCGAGAAAAGTACACATCCTAGTGCTTTTCGCATGCGCAGTGGGTCGGCTTTCTGTAGACACCTGCAAAAACCGGGGTCCGTTTTATGAAAGTCTTGAGGTTGTAAGCACAAAAGCAAAGACTAAACCTACAGAAGTGACCTGTAGCACAGTAAACAACTAGATACTCTAGCTACCGCAAATGTAACCTTGTGTTTGGTGCGCGGTTGGTGGGGTGGGGAGCTTGGTGAAGACGGCACCATTGGTATAATCAAGCGAGAGTGGAGAAGCGGGGAGCCCACCGCGGAATTTCCAAATAGCCCAAGACACCACCCCGTAGAGGTGAAATATTCAGCTATGGTCGCAAAGGCACAAAACGTCACTGAGATATAAGACATCCGCCAAAACTGGCTTGGCAACCAGGATTGTTCTTCCCGTGGCATGTCTCACTCTAGCACAGCACCTGAATGTTTCCTGCATGCCACAACACGGCCCAACCAAACGGGGCTGTCAATCGGATGAAGAATATTGTGACATTATCCATAAAATGTGGTAGCTTTTTCGTGGTTTTATAGGCATTCAGGTTTTTTCGTTGTTCCGTGGTTTCGTTTAGCCCCACAGCTACCTGATGTACCCAGGAAGCCCTGTTGGCATAGGAGGTGAATGTTCCTAATGAACGAATTCTCTTAGCATGCGCAGTAGTTTCATCGAGTGACTTCTTATGATCACTGTGTACTCTAGTAGCTCTTCGGCGGCAGATGTCGATATCCATGTGTTTTGGGAGAAATCCTAAGAAACGCATGCCTAGAAATAAGGGGGCTATGTGCTTACCACCACAGCATATATCAGCTCACACAAGCATATCGCCTCTAGATCGACCCAATATGTCTTCAGGTTGTGGTTATATGATGCATGTGATATAGTTGCCTCCACCACAGCCTCTGTTGTGAGTAGATAGGACAGCCACCTACCTCATACCCTCTTGAAGGCTTCAGGAATATCTGAAACAGAGGCGTTTGAAGCGAGGGTGATGTCAAAAGAGGGAACGTGGAGGAGCAGAGGGGGGGAAACTGATTTTATTGGCTGATCGTGCACAAGAGATGAGGTTGAAAAGGCACGCTATATATAGCAAAAAGAGCCGCAGCTAGTAACGAACTAGACTACCTAGTCTCCGCTAGTCCTCCATACGCACGAAAGCATATTACAACAGGTACATAAGTCAATGATGGTTCGGTTGGTTGCTGTGTTTGATGCAACCCCCTTGCGCCACTGCCAAATAGCAGCCTGGGTAACCTAAGAGCGGTCTCAGCTAGTTGCCCATCTCACCGATCTCCTTTCTTGACTAGCCCATAGATGTGGCTAGGTTTAGCCTTATGATATGTCTGGGGCTGTAGTAAGAGGGCGGGGAGGGTAAATGAATTAGTGGCATGGTTCGCAAAAAACCACCAGCATACACTTTGGAACACTGGCCAATTGGCCATGACGACTTGGGCTTAACAGATCTGTATGTAGTAGTTGAAACGAAGCAAAACTACTCGGGCTGCGATATTGAGATAAGAAGAGTAAGACCTAGTCCTCAGATATAAAGATTATCACGATCTCTTGGGAATGCTACAGATATTGAAGATGGAAAGATCGTCGAGGTGATTTCTTACTCTTTCCGACTTCGGTTATGAGGTAACCCTAACCCCAAGCTACTTCCACAACAGCGGATTCTAGCTTATGGAAAGGGGCCAAGAGAAGAAACCCCGAGAGATAGTGCGGTAGAATAGAGACAATTAATCTTGAGAATATTGGAGAGTTCGAACGCTATCTTGGCCATGATGAGGGAGAACTTAAAAATTTACAAAATAAGATAACCCAATTTCTGTCCCAAGCGACCGGTACTTCAAGGAACGGCTGTACCCATATACCAGGGTAAGGACCTGAAAACGTAGGGTGTATGGCTTTGTATGGTGCGAAGCCGTCCGCGTGCAAGGATATTTCGTCACACAAACCCACCACCCATGCTTTCAGGTTCATACTCTGGTGTACGAGTAGAAGCACATATACCAGGGCTGAGATATAAACGTGGGTTACACGCAAAATCATGGGGCTTGTGTCCCGAATCTAGACCCTAGCTGCAAGGCTGAGCTGCCGATTACCGAGGTGTGGGCTCCAAAGTGCTTACGGACCCCACGGGCTTAAAAAACTGGGGTATTAATTAATTCTGTGGGGCTTGCTCGGGGAGTCATGATAGCTTAATGTTGCATATTCTTGAGATAAAGGGCAGCTGTGTGCTAGGACGCAGTAAGCGCACGCGTGCAGATCTCACAGTAGTTGAATTACGTAGTTGTAGGCGTATTGCGGTAGAGTTTTTTCTAGGACCACTTGAGGAAATGTAAATACATGGCAAAGGTCGGTTATCACCGAAGGCGTTCGCCTTGACAAAGCTAAATGTGATTGTGGGTCGGGATCTTTCTAAGCTAATGGGCCATGTAAAACCTTGCCAAGATGACAGCTCTCTTAGTTTGGGCACTTAAATATCAATCAGGGGCAGTTTTATGGGGTTGTCAATAAAAGACCTGTCTATTAGCATAGATACCAGCCTCGTAAGCAATAGCCCACATCACGAACTATCACTCGAACAAAGTGCAGTTCTCAATTCACCTGTAAGTCTATCGTATACGTAATATCTGATACTGTGAATAAAGTACATGACACAAATCGACATAAACCTCCCACACTTTGATCCACAACCTAAAGGTCTTTTAACTTAGTCCACTGTCTCGGAGGAGGTTTAAACTCAAACACCGCGCTCGTTCTCCTTCTCCCTGATTCCAAGTCATCATGACGCATTTTTTTCACTGTCTCCCGCCAGCCGCGTCCTAGGTTTGCTGAGAGTGCTTTCAGCTTTTCGGGGATAGTCGCGTCATCGCCGCTTTCAGGCCATTCCTCCATCTGTGGTTATTTTTGTTAGCCCCATCTCGTAGTGCTAGTATCACATGTTGGATGGGAGACGTACCCGGAAAATCTTCAATAGCCCCCAGACTGAGATGACCAGCATGAAGATTAGTGCACCTAGCACGACAACCCAGTACCATGGCGGACCACCGTTGATTAGGTCAATATTCATCCCAAACACGGACTAAAAGTGCAGGTGTCAACGGTAGAAATGGGGGTTATGTGTAGTTATATCCTTACCGCGACAAACATTAAGGGTAAGAAGATAAACTGTTGAGGTGCGTGTCAGCAACCGTGTTTTCCCAGGGTTATGAATGAGCCTACAGTGATCCAACTAAGTCGTTTCATACTCATTCCCGTTATCTTCGAGGTGCGCGCTTCGTAGATCGAAACTAAATTAAATTCCTAGGACCAATAAGTCGCCATTAGCAACGCGGGCTGGAGGTTACACCAGAGAGGTGTATTGTACTCACGAGTAGGATCATCTCCTTTGTCTTATCGTCGAGCTTCCTAATCTCAACCTCAACCTCCAGCTCCATCCTTCGAATTGCTTTCGATAGTTTACTGATCGCCGCTTCGGTTTTTCCTCGTTTGGCCTGAACCTCCATCCTATCCCCCGCCTGATCAAAAAGGTGTCGTTGTTTTTCAAAATCCTGTACCAAATCCCTAGCCTTGCGTACATGAGTTTGTAGGAGAGCTCTGAAATTACTCCACTGTTGCGCATCGATTAGGAGATTGTCGATAAAGTTGGTCGTTCTCCCCTTCTTCTGTAAGAGGATCTTACGCTGTACGGCCACACCAAAGTTACCCTCTGGCCTTAGTGAAAGGTTTTTAATTACTCACGTTTATAACTTGGTGTATGTCTGCTTTCTCAAATAAAGCCCTCCACTCTTCGTGTATGTGAAGAATAAATAGGGTAAAAAAGTCAATTCCATTATCGGGAATCCACCCGATATCTATTGTGCTTCTGAAATCTACCGACCGGAATATAGGGTATGAATTCGCATCAATAAGTGTTTCGGGATCAGGTTGGAAATCCTGAACACAAGCTTTCCGCATGATCCAAGAAATCTCTTTTTTCTGGAGATCTGCTTGAAACGGCCTGCCTAAGTTTTCCGAAGTTTGATCATCCTCTGTATTTGGAACCTGCAATAACTCAAAGCAAATATAACAGCTTAGAAGTGCTAACGGTGCAATTAGAATGGGTGCAGGACGAGAACTTAGAACTGTTAGTCTGGCCACTTACCTCTCTTGTCGATTTCTGTGACTAGATTTCCAACTTTGGAAAGGCCATAACCGCTTGATGCCCCAAATTGGAGCAACTGGAACCACTGCCATTCTATTACGGAGCCATCAGTGGAAGCTTGTTGTCTGGAGGACTTGGGTGTTTCAGTATTTATATCTAGTGCTGGAAACAGAATCTTATCTCTAGAGCCAGAGCTGAAGCTTAATTAGCCTAGTACCAAAGTAGGGTGTGTGATAACATACTAGAGCCTTCGAATAACTGGGAACCCGAAGTAGTCGGAAGCAGTGAAGGGGGGAGGTTTTTGGGGGTCTCCGGTTAGCTCAATTTTAATGCTGGGCTTTTCATGAACAACGCCTGCACTGGACCGATTTCCAGTACTGCCTGCTATTGATACTGAATCAGATCCCCCACGAGAAGATAGTGTTTCTTTTATTACAATAACATCTGTATCTTCTGCATTTAACATCATGCGCCAACTGCTCATTTCCCGTCTCCCAACGTCGCAACCATGCTCAAGTAACAGCTTAACGAATTCAGTTGGTTTAGAAGAAGACTTTAGGTCATGGAGCAAAATGTCTAATGGCTTCCGGTTCTCGTAATCCTCAGACTCGGTGTTGGCTCCAGCTTTCAAAAGCAGGACGGCGGATTGGTTATGTTGGTCCCTGATAGCGCAATGCAGTGGGGTCGCTCCGTCCAAGGCTTGCAAATGCAGGTCAGCACCTTTTTTCAGCAATAACTGAACCATTTCAGGGTTAGAGATGGCCCAAGTGAGACAGGTGCGGCCACGTTTGTCGCGGGTATTGATATCCACACCAGCTTTTAGTAAAGTTTGCACAACGCCATAATGGCCTCTTTCTGTTGCCAGCCGAAAAGCTGTCATATCAGGGTTTCCCGCAACAATACCGACGCCGTGGCTCATCAAAGTACGTACCACGGCTTCATGCTCTCTTTTTGCTGCAATCCACAAGGGCCATATATCGCCGGGGATATCCACGATTTCGGGGTTTTCGTTCTCTACCACCTTCCGCAGTTCCTGTCGCTCCAAGAAGACATCATTGATCTTAGCGCCAGCATTCAGCAGAGTCGAAACGATCTCCGCATGCCCGTCCTCGATTGCTACTTGTAGAGCCGTTCTTCCGCCCCAGGTCGACGATGGATCGCTGATATTGATGCCTCTTTTCAGTAACATCGGTAATATATCAGCACCCCCCCCTCCCGCTAATGCCCGTAATTTTGCTATTTTGCTATACGCCAATCGCGTAGTATCTATGCTAGCGCCGGCTTTCAGTAGGATCGATACTACCTCAGCGTGCCCGCCCTCTACTGCGGCAAGCAATGCTGTTCTTCCGTTATACTCCGAGGGTGTAGCTTCGATATTGGCGCCGGCTTTCAGTAGAATCGATACCAGTACAGCATCACCAGCAGCTGCTGCCATCTGCAATGCCGTTCTCCCATCAAGTTGCGCTTCGATGTTGGCATCAGCCTTTAGCAGTATTGACACTGTCTCAGCGTGTCCGCCTTCCACTGCAGCGTGCAATGCTGTTCTCCCACCGTGTTCCAACTGTGGGACATCGACGTTGGCACCAGCTTTAAGTAGAATCGATACTATCTCGGCGTATCCACCTGCTGCTGCTACCTGCAATATTGTTCTTCCGTCAAGTCGTGCTTGGATGTTGGCGCCAGCTTTTAATAGCATCGATACTATCTCGGTTCGCCCACCCTGTATTGCTGCCTGCAATGCTGTCCTTCCGTCAAGCTGCGCTTCGATATTGGCACCGGCTTTTAGCAAGATCGACACTATTTCGGCGTGTCCGTCCTCCGCGGCCGCATGCAGTGCTGTCCTTCCGCTATACTCTGATGGCGGAGCATGGACGTCGGCACCGGCTCTAAGTAAAACTGACACTATCTCGGGGTATCCGCCCTCCACCGCTAGTTGCAATGCTGTTTTCCGATCAAACCGTGCTTCAGTCCTGGCGCCGGCTTCTAGTAGAATCGATACTATCTTGGTATGTCCACTCTCCGCCGCTACCTGCAATGCTGTTACCCCATCACACTGCGCTTCGATGTTGGTACCAGCTTTCAGTAGGATCGAAACCACTTCGGTATGTCCACCTTTCGCTGCTGCCTGCAATGCTGTCTTTCCGCATGCTATGTTTTCGCATATATTTCTTCTAACTTGCATGACATGGTGTATTTCACATCTTTCAGGCTCACCGTTTAAATCTGCGTCTGCGTTGAGGAGGATGTTGACGATCTCTTCATGTCCACCCGCTGATGCCTCCTGAAGTGCATATTTAATGTCGCTCTTTTGGTTAACTGTGTCTAGGTTGCCTAAAAGCGCTTGTATCTCGTTGCTGTGACCTTTCCTTACTGCTTCAAGGAGTATTTTTCGTTGATCTGAAGCTCGCCCATTCTCTCCGGTTCCTGCTTCCGAGTAAATAGGAAGTTCGTTCGAAGCCATATTTGATAGTGGCGAATTTGTGTTTAGTCGCACGGTTAAGTTGATAGTCGGTAGATAGTCGACAGAAAGGTGAAATACTGCTTATCGAATTTTTGCGGGAAGGTGGAGCAAGATGTTTGCCCCTAGGTAGTAGACTTCCATAGGAGTGGAATATAGCCAAGTGAATGCTGGCGCCCTAGTTGGCGGTATAATATGACGGGATGAACCTACCTTGGGGTAAAGTCTCCACAAGTTCCATATACCATCTCTCCATTGGTCGGGTGGATTGACACCCACGTGTAGTGGTGAGTTGGCCCATCAGAGACTTTTGACGACAGCCCGCAAAAAACAAAACTTCTCAGCATCGAATCTGAAATTTGATCTTTCTGGTAACGACTTCCGATCCACGCGCACCCAGCAGATCCGTAACTTCGTTAGTGAAGTGAAAGATTATGCGGGGTGGAGCAGAGAGAGAGCACCGATGCGCATTTCCCTCTAACTAGCGAAGATCTACCTGCGAAGCGGCACCTTAGATTTAGCAAATCGGATAATTCGCAGTAATAGAACCTATCATAGGTGTTAGCAGGATTGGTGGGGTTATTTGCGGGTTAAGGACAACACTGCTCTACCTGCATGAAGTAGTCACTTCATGCCAATGGAAGCGACATAGACCAGCAAAGTTCTTGGGGAACCAGGCTAATTATTAAATTATCGATTAATCAGATTGATGTTATCCCGGGGGATGTAGATCTTGGAGCGGAGCTGATGAATTTCATGGGACCTCGATAAGAGGTTGAGGTTGAGAACTACATGTATGTAAGAGCACGTGGCTCCAGCGCATGGGTTTACCCTTTTCGGTTCGCTTAGCTTGACGGGGAGAGAGCCTTGCAAAGCACACGACGTCGAGCAACTTTGTGGCGTCAAATGCAGCCAGCAAGCAGGTTTTTGGGGAGAAACTATTCGCCATCTCAACAAATAAAAACTTACATTCCGCTCCTCCGTGTGCTGGATTCATCTGCTTCATCGATGGTCACTGGCTTCATGACCTGTCACTCGTGTCGGGAGAGCTTCTGAACCGAGATTGCTTGGGTGTGGCTCCGGAGGTTAGGATGAGAGAGAGGCATAGATACCTGAGCACATGGGCTTCCGGCAGTAGCTACATGGATATGTAGATAGGGCACGCTGGTTGAAACGTCGTGTGCTGTTCTCTCGCGTCCCTACAGTAGAATGAGTGCAGGTTCGCGGATACTCCTCATCAGCTCTAAATCGAACGTCATAGAGTAGTTTAGACCTCCAGTACATGTAGTTCCAACTGCTAAATGATACACTAGAGTTTCGATGGCAAATTTCACCTGTGTGGTTGTTAAAAATTTAATAATAGGTGCCTTATGTTGGGTCATGTAAATGCCCAATTATGGTCATTGACATGAGCAAAGGAACACACTAAGCCTAATTGGGCTCAAGACAACTTGCGCCTGTCACATGATTCTCTAATGTGTCAATTGGTTTACTACTTGACGAATATGGTTAGACTGTGGGAGAATGAGTAGTGGCTTGTGTTTCATTAGTTGGATCTTAGTGTTACCGTTATACTTAATGTGGAATTCAACCCTTCTCATAAACATGTTTATTAAGTCTGAGCTGAATTCGAGTTGTCTCGAACCTGCCTCTGGGGCTCTGTGATGTGAACACAAGAAACACACTAAGCCTAATTGGATTTGGTTTGAGGCAAGAATTCGAGATTCCTCTTCTGTTGCTAATGCAAATAAATTCTAACACGAATACTAATAATAACCTTAGACCCAAATAACCAGAACTAGCTAGTTATATTTCAACTTAGTCCACTGCCTCGGAGGTGGCTTAAAGCCAACAGCCGTTCCTACCTGCCGGGTAGACCGCTTTCTTTTCGAGCCTTTCCGCCAACCTCGCCCAAAGTTCATCACTAACGCCTTACACTTTTCCAGTAAAGTTGCATCCTTGTAGTTTTCAGACCATTCTTCGATCTACACATGGTTAGCCATAGGATGCCCGGATTTTTCATTTAGTATGGATGAACTTACTCGGAGAAGCTTCAGAAAGCCCCAGACTGTGATGACTAAACAGAAAAGAGATGCACTGAGCACAATAACCCACCACCAGTGCCCAGGGCTATCATTGATAATATCTACGTTCATTCCGAATAGGGACTAAGAGCATTATTAGCAAAGCTGAGATGTGTTTGGGCGGTGGGGAGGTTGTGTAATTACCGCAACGAACATCAATGGTAAAAAGATAAACTATTCCATTAGTTTCCATATCTTATTGTATTTAGGGGTAGCTTACCGTAATCCAACTAAGCCGTTTCATGCTTATCCCCGTGACCTTTGACGTACGAGCCTCGTAAATAGAAACCAAACTAAATTCCTAGAAATCCTCAATCTCCATCAGCAAGCTCGGTCAAGGTCTCTCTTGTGGTGCCATTGCATAATTACCAACTGAATCATCTCTTTCGTCTTTTTATCCAGTTTCTTAATCTCAACCTCAATCTCCTCTTCCATCTCTTTAATCGTGCTTGATAGCTTTTCTGTTGCTATCTGACTAGCTGGCTTTCCGTCAGTTCCTCCATCCACTGCCGTAGCACGCACCTCCTCACGAAGGAAAAGCTTTTCTTCAAAATCCCTTCGGAGGTCGCCGGCCTTGCGGACGTGGATTTGTAGGAGAGCTCGGAAGTTGCTCCAAGTTTGTGCATCGAGTAGTAGGTTATCGATGAAATGGGCGGTTTTTCCCTTATTCTGCAAGAGGACTTTGCGCTATAATCACCAGAGAACGGTAAGCTATCCTCGGCTCTTGGAGGAAAAAAACTGAAAATAGTAGATTCGCCCTGGAGCAACAAGAGGGAGGATACTCACATTTGTAGATAAGTGTGAGTCTGCCTTCTCGATCAAAACCCTCCACTTCGCATGTAAATCAAGAATAAACAAAGTAAAAAAATCGATCCCATGATCCGGAATCCACCCAATATCCAGCGTGCTTCTAAAATCCTCAGATCGAAAAACAGGGTTATAGTTCGCATCGATTGGTTTTCCAAGAGATTGGACATCAGAAGTAGTATGTCGTTTCCGCATAGTCCACGCGATCTCACTTTTTTGAGCCTTTGTCGGAAAAGACTTGCCCGAAGTGAGTGCTCTTGCATCCCAACCATTCTCATCATCGCTTTCCTCCTCGGTTTCTGGGTCGTGTACTAGCAGCTCGAAGCAGACATAGCAGTTTAAAAATGCTACTCTGCTGGTTAGCGTGGCTCATAGCTCAACCTTTGGGTCCAAGTGGTTTCACCTCGTTTGTCTGTTGTGGTCAGTTTTCCGATTTTGGGAAGCCCGATGTTGGATTGCTGGTCATTCTGGTAGAAATCATGTGCCAAGAACCAGCTCCATTCGATGATGGTGTTGCTTCCGAATTCAGCTGGTTTTTTCCAGGAATTGAACCATGGTCCAAGGTCGGGGAGTCGGGAATCCGGGAAAATGTTAGAGCCAGCACTGCAATACAGTTAGTTCCCCGTTGATTTTAGGTGTTGGGTATGGCTTCACTTACTAGAGCCTTCGTTCGATCGGCGAGTGGGCGGGCTTAACAACCGCTAATTCAGGGCGGCTTTTGAGCGAGTTAATAGTAATGATAGGCTTCCCGGAAATACGGGTCCTACTAGAACTTTCTCTACCGATAGCAGCTGTGGGCGTTTCTGGAGTGGATTCTCTAAGTTGAGTTGGAGCTCGGCGCGAGACAAGGGTTTCGCTGATCATGACAAGATCGTCCTGCCCTGACTGTAACAGTTTACGCCAACCTTTTAGTTCGCAGTGCCGAATACCACAACCATTCTCAAGCAACAGTTTGACGAGAGGGACAGCACGTGGTTTTGAGGAATGGAGCAAAATGTCTAGTGGCCTGCGATTTTCGTAATCTTCCGCTTCGGTGTTGGCCTCCGCTTCCAGTAACAGAATCAGGGACGTAATGCTATCACTCAGTACCGCTTGGTGGAGCGGAGTAGCCCCATTCGAGTCTTGTATATTCGTGTCGGCGCCATTCTCTAACAATATCTTTACTACATTGGGATGACGAATGGCATAGCCCAGACAAGTACTGCCATATTGGTTCTGAGCATTGACATCCACACCTGCGCGAAGTAGAATCTGGACCACATCTTCGTGCCCCGCAGCCGCCGCCGCCCAGATCGCTGAGTTTGAGTGGGCACCAGCGTCTAGTAGAAGTTGCACTACTTCTCCGTGGCCTGCGCCCGCTGACGCTGACAAGGGAGAGCTTCCGGGATATCCTGGTATTGTATGAAAGTTTGCCCCTGCATCGATAAGTACCTGAACTATATCAGCTCTTCCGGCACCCAGCCCAAGGAGCAAAGTCTGTCCGGACATTCCAAATGCCGGAGCGTTAATGTCAGCTCCAGCCCTCACGAGACTCCGTATCACTTTTTCGTGCCCGCTATTCCATGGTCGACCTGAGATCTGCCAGACAGCTTCTTTGCCAATTTCCACTCCTGCAGTCATGAGCATGTTGACTATTTTATCGTGTCCGCCTTGGATTGCCATATCTAATGCGTTTCTCGCATAGCCGCCCGGCGGGGGCCCAGCAGTGGTATTAAAGCCTGCATTCAGCAAGATCGACACTATTTCAGCGTGTCCGCCCTCAGCCGCTCCTTGTAGTGGTGTTTTCCCTAAATAGGGTGACGGATTGGCGTTGACGTTAGCGCCCGCGTCTAGTAGGATCGTTACTACTCTAGTATGCCCGCCCTCCGCCGCCGCCTGCAGTGCGGTTCTCCCACCATTATGCGCTGGCAAAGCATCAATTTCAGCGCCTACAGTTAGCAATGTCGACACTATTCTTGCATGTCCGCTTCCTGCTGCTGCTTGCAATGTCGTCCGACCATAGCTCGCTGATGAGATAGCATTAACATCGGCGCCTTCATCCAGTAGAATCGACAATATCCCCTCATGGCCATTCTCCGCTGCAGCTTGTAGCGCTGTTCTGCCGCAATACCATGATGGTAGTGCGTTGACCTTAGCTTCCTCTTTTAAGAGGATCGACACAATTCCAGCATGCCCGCTACTTGCTGCCGCCTGCAACGCCGTTTTTCCGAAGCCCGGTGATGGATTGGCATTGATCTCAGCGCCTGCAGTTAACAGAGCTGTTACGATTTCCGCATGTCCGCCCTCCGCCGCTGCTTGTAATGCTGTTCTTCCGTGGTCCTTCGATGGTAGAGCGTTGATGTCTGCGCCGGTCCTAAGGAGGGAAAAAACTACTTCCTGATGCCCACGTCCAGCTGCTGCTTGCAATGCTGTTCGGCCAGAATAACTTGATGGTGCGGCATTGAACTCAGCACCAAATCTCAGTAAGAATGATATTACCTCAGTGTGTCCACCTTCCGCTGCCGCTTGCAATGCTGTTCTCCCACAATACTCTGCAGGCGGGGCATTAATCTGAGCCCCAAAACCCCATAAATCCTGTACCACTGGAACGCTCCCACTTTCCGCCGCTGCTTGTAACGCTGTTCTTCCCCAGCATTGTCCTGGTAAGGCGTTGATCTCAGCACCAGCTTTCAACAAAGTAGATACAACTTCAGCATGGCCACCCCCTGCTGCTGCTTGCAATGCTGTCCTTCCGTATTCTTTTGACGGTGGTGCGTTGACGTCCGCTCCAGCGCCGAGAAGGCTGAAAACTATCCCCAGGTGCCCACCTCCAGCTGCCGCCTGTAGTGCTGTTCTCCCGTGGCATTCTGATGGTGGAGCATTGACGTTGGCACCTGCTCTTAGCAGGGTCGATAAGGTTTCGACGTATCCCCCCTCTGCCGCTGCTTGTAATGCTGTTCGTCCGTGTGCGTTGATATCGCCATCGGTGTAGGTATATCCTGGTACGTCGAATAACGCTCGGATTACTCTCTCATGGCCACCGGTTGATGCTTCCAGAATAGCCTTAGTGATGTCCTGCTTTCTAATCGATATGTTGGTTTTGCCTCGTTTCCCCAAGAGTGCCTGTACTTCCTCTTCATCACCGCTCCTTGCTGCCTCCATAAACCTTGCCCTCTGGTCTGGGCCTTCATCGCGGTCCACATCAAAGGTCTGAGTAGGGGTGTTGCTCCTAGACGCGCCTGGGGAGTTGCTCCTAACTTCTTCGTTTGTTAGGGCTGGGGGTTCGTTCGACTGCGTAGCCATCACTCCTGTGCTCCTCTTTAGTGCTGACCTTAAGCTGTAGCGGGGGGTTCAAAAACCGCAGGCCTTGAAGAGTATTCAGTAGGGTTTTGCCTCCCGAAAACCGGATATTCTAGGAGAACCCGAAGTTCCATTCTCAGCTGATAGAGTAGCCAGTACCCAGAGGCACTGCGCGTGTGTTTTGAGTCGCGTAAGCACGGACCACTCGAGCAGTGCCGTTCGGTGATCAATGTCATAACTAGCTATTTCTAGTATAGCAGCCCTTAATCGCCACAAAAGTTCTGCCAATTGTTGCGTTAAGCGACAAAGTGGGTACCATTTTCTTGCTTTTCTTACAGCTGGCAGGACCGGTGGCTTGCACAAGCATTGTTTTCTGAAACGGGACGCATATTGACCCAATAGTAAATATTTGGATTCACCTATCCACGACGTTCAGCCTAGACATAGAAGAAACCCACCAGGCAAAAAGCTTCAACGTAGACCCTGCTAACCGGTTGACATACGCAAGCTTTTTGCATTTGCTTTTTGCCATGCAGCTAAATAAGCGGGGGCGGGGGTATTGGACAATAATGAATTTCAAAGTTGACAGATCCCCAAGGAGGTTAACGTTCCTAGGCTCAGAATGGCGGTCTTCCCGAAGACGTCTCAGATCTCAGTATAACTTTGTTCCATGCCAATTAAGTTTTGTCTGGTACCTAATAGGCCTGCGGCAGTGTAAGTTGTTGATAGGATACATGGGTGGCACAGACCAATAAGTGTTTTGACCAAATTTATTCGTTGGCGCATGAGGGAACGTGCACCTCAGCCGCGATGTCGGAATATCATTTTTCAAGACTACAGTAATTATAAATCGTGCTACAATTCCGGAATCCTGAGAACTGCGGGGCGGTATGCGAACTACTTAATGGATTATTTCTTTAAACTCTTCCTCCAAACAATTAGCTGCGATCATTTCGGTATCTTCTTGGAGGTCAGTTAAACATTGCACTCAATTACATCTACAGACGCAGCTTGCGTTAAGAGCTCTAGTGTCATTTGGATCGCTAATATGTATCGACCTTTGGATAGGTTTAATTTTTGGTGGGGTTTGGAAGAAACCCATTGACATTCCCATCTACCGAGATCTTCGCGGTTCGGTCAACTCGGATCGTTAGGGACAGACCAGCAATTTGCCCCAAGAAGTTGCCTAAAAATGACGTATGATATCTCAATACCAATAGAATATTTCCAAGTATCTTCATTTGTACCGGGTGCGGCTCACAGCTCCATGTACTTCTGCTCTCTTGCTTTATAGGCCACAGGCCAGCTCACGGAGTATCCAATGAAATAGTACGTGAGTGATTGGGTGAATGGTCGCTTGTTTCACAGACTGTCACTCGTGCATCGAGGCCGCTGTGGTGTTGAATATTATGGGATTAGGAAGTAGAGAATAAAGGACTTAGTTGATCGACTTTCCTCAACTACAGTACAGGCCTAATATATAGACTTTGGTCCCGTGAAAACTCTTCACTCTCAGGACTTCCGATGTCCTCCCCACTAGGGTCTACTAGAGTCCACCATCGATACCCGATTAGGGAGCCCATTTACAACATGTGGTGTTGGAGATAGGCCTTCTAATCGGGTATGGTTGTGAAAAGGGCTGTGAATAGTTCTATGACATATGCAGGTCTTGATGTTTGAGTCTGCATAAGAGTTGAGTTAAGTTAGTTGTAATCAATAAAGCTATCCACTATACCCGGCGTGTAGTGCTATGGAGAATTCGGGAGATATTCCCTAGTGGTAATTACCAACCTTTGAAGTTATTTTTCTACCTTGGGCACCACCGGTTCTCCTCGAACAGCACTTATTGTATTAAAGAACAGATAACTGGCAGCTGGCCGCTTATCTGGACCTCTTGTTCTCGATTACATGAAAGCCTTCTCGTACCCTTCACAGATTTCACTAATATGAATCTTAAGTTTATTAGCTGGCCTTAATTCTCATTTCTCGCCTGTTGCTTGAACAATCTGCCGATTACGTCAAATTAGGCTTAGCTCGTTTTGTGAACTTGTCTCACTTTTTGGCCTGATATATAACTCATTTGACATGACATTAATCGATTAAATAATTTACTAAAAATTTTGACATATGAGAGACATGAAGTAGTTGACTAAGAATCCTTTAATCTTTTCCCTTGCTTAGCCGGCGTCTTGGGCTTAAACCACCTACCCTTTCCTGACTCCAAGTCGTCAGCTGCAGAGGGCGCTTTCCCTTTTTCCTTCCGCCAAATAGATTTCAGGTTTCCCCAGATCAATTTCCACAACCCTAAATAGGATGTACCTTTGTTGTCCTCAAGCCATTGCTCAATCTATAAGCATAGTTAGATGTGGTTGCTCTACATGTAGATATTTCGAATCTTGCATGTGAGTACTAACTTGAATCCTTTTCAGCAACGCCCAGACCAAAACAACTAGGCCAAAAACAGTTCCGCCGAATACAAGAACCCACGTCCAATGTGGTCCACCATTAATTGTATCTATATTCATCCCAAACAGAGACTATGAGGACCGCGTTAGTGATATTACAATATCTTTTTTCTTTGGAAAATTGTTGGATACTTACTGCGACAAACATCATAGGTAAAAATATGAACTGTAAATTTCATTAGTATTCGGGTTTCAGTAAGGCTTGTGTAAGAGCTTACGGTAATCCAGCTGAGCCGTTTCATACTCATCCCTGTTGTCTTCGAGGTGCGTGCTTCGTAGATAGAAGCTAAGTTGCATTCCTGGGATGAATGCTGATTAGCAAGATCGTGGGGTATATGGGCCTCGAAGAGGGAATAAAATCTATAAACTCACGAGTTGAATCATTTCATGCTTCTTTTGGTCCAGCTGTTTAATAGCTTCGTCCACTTTTCGCTCGAAATCATCGATTATTCCCGATAACCTTTCGACTGCCTTTGACTCCAAGGACATTGGTCTGCACTTGTGTTCTCCGTTGAAGTCGAGAGTTTCTTCACAGAGGTACCGGTGATCTCTGAAGATTTGTAGTAAGTATCTTGCCTGCTGTACATGAGTTTGTAGAAATTCTCGGAATTTCATCCATTGTTTTTCGTCAAGTAGGAGATTGTCAGTGAGAGAAACTGCTCTCCCTCTATTCTCCAGGATAGTCATGCGCTGTCAGAAAACCAAAGTTATTTACCGGCCCATTGAACGTTTCATTAGTAGCTAGGGAAAGCAAGCTACTCACATTATTTGTTAGATGTTTGTCTGCACTTTTAAGTAGATCTGTCCACTTTTTCTGTAGATCAACGATAAACATAGAGAAGAAATCTACCCCGTGGTCAGGGATCCAACCAATATCCAATGTACTCCTGTAATCCACTGATTGGAAGATCGTATAGGTTACACTATCGGTAGAGTTTCTTAAACCAGGTTTACCATCAGTGTCTGAAGAAGGCCTTCGCATACTCCAGGAAATTTCTGTTTTCTCAAGTCGCGTTTTGAAGGGCTTGCCTGCGGTAGGCCCGGATGAATTCCGCGTCTTATCTGACTCAGTATCTGGATCGTGGACCAGAAATTCAAAACCAACGTAGCAAGTCAAAAGAGCTATCAAGGTGGTTAAGAGGTTATTCAGAAATAAATGTGGACTTTGAAAATCCCACCTTGTGTATCAACTGTCGTGGCTAGTTTTCCGATATGATTTGGGAGACCGGTGCCATGTATGTCGGGTCGAGGTGGCATTCCAAAAAAGCGCGATCGTTGCTCTAAGGTCCAAGACCACTGCACAACGCTGCAGTTTCCCGTGCTATCCGGTTCTGGAGGCTCACAGCAGGGGAAAAATTTGGTGAAATCAGAGTACGAAGAGGATAGCCTAACGGTAGAACTAGGTTCAATTAGCCGGTTGAAAATAGGAAGTAGGATTAGTGTAGTTTTTCACATACTAGAGCACCTTGGTTTTGGGATTGGGGTTTATTTCTAAAAATTGAGTTGAATATCGGTCTAATTGATCAATGTCAATGCTAGACTTTTCGCTATCTAGGGCTTGAGTTATCACAACGATTTCCTCCTTTGCTGCCTTTAGGACCTTTCGCCAGTCGCCCATCACACGGCCTCGGATGGAAGAACCGTTCTTGAGTAGCAACCTAACCAATGGCATTGAGGGCATATCCAACTGGTCAAGAAGGATATCCAAAGGCCTCCGATCCTGGTAGTCTTGAGCCTCTGTATCTGCTCCAGCCTCGATGAGCAAAAGAAGGGATTTCACGCTGTCACCCCGCGCAGCCCAATGGATCGGAGTAGCCCCGGTTATATCTTGGATGTGGACGTTTGCTTTGCGCTCTATTAGAAGGCGTACAATTTGAGGATGACTGTTAGCCCACCCCAGACAAGTTGTGCCATCTACGTCCGTAGCGTCAACATCAACACCAGCGTCTAATAGCATCTTTACCACATCACCATGTCCTCCTTCCGCTGCCACTCGCATAGCTATTTGATCTGGACGCGCACGGTCGGGTACGTATCTAGACATCCTCCGGCGTTCTCTAACAGGGGGGGCTCGTACGGGGGATTGATCTGGGCCTGCATAGTCGAGTAGGATTTGTGCCATCTTTTGGTGCCCGCTTCCTGCTGCCGCTTGCAATGCTGTTCTTCCTGAGTACCTCGCAGGTGGCGCATTAATGTCTGCACCCCGGTCTAGCAAAGTCGAAACAAGCGCGACATGCCCGCCCTCCGCTGCTGCTTGAAGTGCTGTCCTTCCACCGCGCTTCGAAGGTCGAGCATTGATCTCAGCACTAGTGTTGGCGCTGAGAAGGATCGAAACGATTCCAATATATCCACCGCCTGCGGCAGTCTGTAACGCCGTTCTTCCGTGGAATTCTGACGGTTGGGCATTGATATCCGCCCCTGCCTCTAGTAGAGTCAATACCATATCAACGTGGCCGCCCTCTGCCGCTGCCTGTAATGCTGTTCTGCCATGGCTTGACGATGGCTTAGCGTTTATGTCGGCGCCAGCTTTCAGTAGGATTGATACGATTTCAGCATGATCGTGCTCCGCCGCCGCCTGTAGTGCTGTTCTTCCATGATTGGATGATGGTTCAGCATTAACATCACTGCCAGCTTTTAGCAAAATTGACACAATATCGGCATGGCCAGCCTCCGCCGCTGCTTGTAATGCTGTTCTTCCATCAGATGGTGATGGAGCGGCATTAACCCAAGCACCAGCATTTATCAGAGCCCATACTACATCAGCGTGGCCACCTTCTGCCGCCGCTTGCAAGGCCGTTCTTCCACTATATCCTGATGGCTCTGTATTTATGTTGGCATTGACGCGTAGTAGAGTTGATACGATATCGGAATGCCCTCCCATAGCCGCCGCCTGTAACGCTGTCCTACCATGGCATCTTGAAGGTTCGGCATTGACGTGAGCACCAGCTTGCAAGAGAGTCGATACCATTTGAACGTGTCCACCCCTTGCTGCTGCCTGCAAGGCCGTAGTTCCGTGATGCCAGTTTGTTGGCTTTGCGTTGATGTCCGCGCCGGCTTTCAGTAGGGCGGATACTGTTCCGAAGCTGCCACTTGCTGCGGCTGCCTGCAATGCTGTTATGCCATACTTCGACGATGGCTCAGCGTTGATGTCGGCGCCTGACTGCAGGAGGATGAATACAGTTTCAGCGTGGCCGCCCTCTCCAGCCGCTTGCAACGCTGTTCTCCCGTGGGTTGGTGATGGGGCGGCGTTGATGTCCGCACCAGCATCCAGTAGGGCCGACACAATCCCCGTGTAGCCGCCTGCGGCTGCCATCTGTAATGCTGTTCCCCCGTACTTCGGCGACGGTTGGGCGTTGATGTCGGCGCCTGCGTCCAGCAGGATAGATACAATCTCAGCGTGGCCGCTCTCTGCTGCTGCTTGCAGCGCTGTTCTCCCTTGGTTTGGACATGGCTCGGCATTTATGTTGGCCTTAACGTTCCGCAGGATTCGTACAATGGTAGCGTGGCCAGCCCCCGCAGCAGCCTGCAGTGCTGTTCTTCCGTATTTTGACGATGGTTCAGCGTTCGGGTCGGCACCGGCATTAAGCAAGGTGAATACGACATCAGTGTGCCCACCCTCCGCCGCTGCTTGTAATGCTGTTCTGCCATGGCATCTTGAGGGTGGGGCGTTGATATCAGCAAACGATTCTAGTAGGGTTAACACGATTCCGGCGTGTCCGCTCGCTGCCGCCGCTTGTAATGCTGTTCTTCCGTGGTTCAAATTTGACGATGGTTTTGCGTTGATATCGGCGCCGGCGTCTAGTAGAATTGTCACAATTTCGCTATGGCCGCCCTCCGCCGCTGCTTGCAATGCTGTTCTTCGGTGGTGTGATGCTGGTTCAGCGTTAATGTCGGCGCCTTTCTCCACCAGAAGCGACACAACTTTGGTATGGCCGCCCTCCACAGCTGCTTGCAATGCCGTCCTGCCGTAATAATGGGATGGCTCAGCGTTGATGTCAGCCCCGGATTTCAGCAGGAGTGATACAACTGCAATATGTCCATTTCCGGCAGCTGCTTGTAATGCTGTCCGGCCGTTATACCTTGAGGCCGAGGCGTTGATATGGGCACCTGCTTTTAGTAGGGTTTCCACGATTTTCAAGTGCCCACCCCCCGCCGCCGCTTGTAGTGCTGTTTGCCCGCAAACTTTAGTTCCGCATACCCTCAGCCCACATACTTTGGATCCACAAACTATCTTCTCGACTCGGTCTGCCGTCCAATCGTCATAGTCTCTGATGATATCCATTTCCGTTTGGCAAGGTATTGGGTCGACGTTGACATTTGCACCCGCGTCGAGTAACATCTGAACGACCCCCTCATGGCCACCCTCCGAAGCACCTTGCAGAGCTCGCGTTATATCTTGCATCCTAATTGATACTTCTGGCATTTCCTTGCTTCTCAACAACTCCTGTACCAGGTCCTCTTCACCGTTCTTTGCCGCCTCTATGAATGCCGTCCTTTGGTTTGAAACTCCATAGTTCTGTATTGTAATAGTCGAGGCAGGAACACCACTTTCGTATATCTCTGGTAGGTACTTGGTCCTGGAATCCATCGAAAACCGAGGGTCGATTGATAGCCTCGCCATAGTTCTGTTCGGCACAAACTTTTCGCGTAGCGGGGACTCCATTTTGGTGTTGTGTAAGGAGATGAAGCGGTCCTTGAATTTCGGGAGGATACAGGAGTGCGATGGTTTTGGATGGGGTGGGCAAGAGTGTTTCTATGTTTCAGAACTAGGTAGGAGGATAAGCAGAGACACCATGGATGCTTCCTAGTCGCGAAAGAGTGTGATATCTAGCCTCATCGCTATCCCGGATTACCAACCAATTGGTTGTACAACGTCAGAGCGCCCGGGTCATGCAAAAAGAACTCGCCTATGGGTTGGTGTGGTCGGATTCAGCCAACTAGATAATTCTTAGGAACACATGTTTTCAAGTTTCTCTGCGATTGCCTATCTTGGCACATTTCAGTTGTCACAAATGGTCGGCGAATAGGTATCGTCCACGGTTAGCCAGTATTATCATGCGCAGTTCTTGGTTGCTTTTTCCTAAAGCTGGCGAGATCGATGGCCTGTTTCCTGGCGCATACTGATCTACTCGAGAATCTGAACCGCCTATTGGAATACGGACGTGTCTGCTCGCCAAAAACCTAATTTGTCAATTGGTTTTAACTAGGTAAATATTTGCGACAGCCACACCCACCAAACTTTTGCGCACAAGGAAGCATTACTCCATGCTAGGAAAGATCGATGATGCGGTGAGACCTGTCAATATCTTCAGGAACTATCGCGAACATGCTGCCAGCGTTGTTCCCAATTTAGAGTCTCCTTTGTGTTAGGCGTCATGTTACCTCTAGGTAGTGTTCACCAAGAGAGACGCCCGTGTCAGACAATCTTGGTGAGTAAAATTTCTGCAAGTTATCAAGCAATCCAGGGAAGGAATTGTTTAGAGACACCAACGAATTTAGCATGCTCGGAGGGTAACACCAAGTCGCTCAGGCTTGGTATATGTCGTGGCGGAATTCTAGCCTTGCCGCCAAAAATGATATACGAAATGCACTTCTGTAATCATTGTGTTGTGCAAGGCGGGGAATTCTGGCTTTATTTCCTTTTTCCCCGTCAATGCTGAGGCTCCCCGGCTATGCATGTTGCGGACGTCCATTTCTGGCACAAAAAGCAAAGGCTTTTGTGACATTTGGGAACTGGTACCGGGTCTGTGCTTTATACCCCGCGTTGGGTGGAATCATTCATAAGTAACGAGCCTTATACGTCAGATTAAACTCGGGGCTGAGGTAAAACATATTCGCTGTCGTTCGCTGCGCGTGCGCAGAGTGACACCATGCAGGTTCACCTCTTGGCGTAAGATGATTAGTTGATAAAGGCTGCCGTGGATCAAAGTAGTAATGATCTACGGGGAGGATTTACGTTTTTGATGCTTCAGAAGCCTGATAGTAATAAACCATTGGCATGCCAAGAGGTCTGCCAAGCGCTGTAAGCTCCCATGATTTCAGATAGAGAGTGCGCTAGGCCACTGCTCTCCACAGCACTTGTAGAAATTATTCACAAGACCTTGCTACCACATTAGTCTCAGCAGCGATTTCAAACGCCCATTCGCAAATTTAATGGAAGGGAATCAGGTTTCCAGTGTGTGCTGTCGCCAACAGATTGATCAACCCGTGTAAACAATTACCTACCCAGTATCTCTAACATATGGCTGATATACAGCAGCCTCATCCATTAACGCTAACGGTCCAGGGTGGAATGATCACGAATCTTAAGAAGAGCTGCTCCTGCATGTACAATATCGTCGGGAATGCACCTCGTCAGCATACACACATCCTTATTTCATATGAATCGAAATACTGGTGGTGCAATCGATATCTAGTACGATAGGGATTCTAGCCGACTAAGATAGGGAGTTAAGAGGAGAAAGCTTTGAATCCTGATTTTCTTCTTGATCAACGGTAGTAATAGTGCGGCGCGGGTTTGATTAGGTCTTTCCCACCCACCGCTATGGTCATCCCAAAAGCATCCCTTTCCCTTTCACATACCATTGAGGTTTTGTGCGTGGCAGAATTTAGGGGCCGGGGGTTGGCGAGACAATTGTCAGAAGTCTCTCCAACGCCAGTTGGTGGCATCGCCAGTGTTGTATGTAGTGTGAGTTGCAATTGAGTAACTATAGATTTTCCGTGATTCCCCGATATCCCTTAGCGCAACCATTTGCCTCAATCAGATATCTTTATCAAAAACCAGGATAACTCTTCTGGCAAATGATGAGAAGGATATCATCACCTGCCGCCAACTCTCAGCAGATATCCCGGGCCATTGGTCGAAGATGGTCATGCCGGCGGGTGGGGAATTCCAAGCATGCCCTTCTCTAATCGCATTTCTAGGGGTGCGCTGATTTGCAAATTTGGAAAATGGTGATACGAGGCCATCCTAGTAAATGGCCAGCTGGCAGCCGCGTTGGGATATTGCCAAGTGTCTCTATCAAACAAACCATCCAATGTTTAAATCTACCCCGGGGAAAGTAATCTAGACGTGCATTGTGAACAGTATCTAACGGAGTGATATCTATTGCCTTCTGAGCGCGAAACAAGTCGGACGATGTTTGTGGTGCGCTGTTGTTTTATTTATCTCTCGTTTTTTTAGAACCCCACTAGTATGCTGACATTGCGCCGAGAGCAGGCGAAAACTTCCCACAGGAACACTAGTCATATACTGGAATAGTGGCCAGAAATTTTCAGAGAAATTATCTGCTACAAGCCTTCTTTTCATCAAGACTTAGTCAGTATCGAACTAGTTATCAGCGAGAGTACCTCAAAAGAACTATGGCTGGAGGGCTTGTGGATAGCAGGTATTGTAGTGAAGTAATTGGTAATGACGGAGCTCTTTTGGCTATTCGCGCTTCCGGCACGGGGAGGAGTGAGATCCCTAGCTATATGACAATGAATTGTCATCTAATCAATTGGGTTCTTGTGCTCTGGCGACGTGTCTCACACTAGGCCACCCCTCGCCACTGGATGTTGCGACCAACAGAACCCAAATCTAGGCCGGCCTGGTGTAATAGGCATAACGGCGATAAGTAATATTGGTGATGTCTCTTCATGGAGGTTCTCCTCCGTTCGGCTCTATATACTCTCCACTAGCTCAAGGCTAGTTTGCTGCTTTATCATCCTCGTGACTACATCTATCTTTACCTAACTAGTTGCTGCTTGTATCTAGGTTTTGAATATCTCAATAGCGGGGAATATGGGAGTAGCGGCTATGGATTTCTCCACAATGCCACGATCCTCGACATTGGTAACCAATGCACTTGGATTGAGCCTCGTCTCAAAATCGGTAATAATACATAGGTATATAAACCCGGAAGCCCCACGCAGAAGAGACTGTACCCTATAACGAGCATGTATTTAATGAATTTACCATCATCGTCAGGCCTATCCCTTAGTCTGTAAAGCTGATCCCCCCTGTCTGGGCGGAGTCTTTTTGTTGGTCATTCCGCGACGTAGTAAGCAAAACTGAGACTACTAACTGGATATAGTAGGCATGATACAGTGAACCAGAGAACGAAAGATTTTAGTATAATTCCTCATGCCTAATCAAGACCTGAACCTACATTATCGGCGTTCAGCCGATCATACTTGCTATATCTAGCTAGTATTCACAGTTTTGAGCTAAGCTACAGCGACAGGAGGGTCAGCATTTTTTTTACCAGACTAAGGGATAACGAGCGAGTTGCTACATGAATCACGTGATTGATAGCATATCGAGTGATAATACATGGATATATTTCGTGCCACTAACCATCTAATTGAGTATATAATTGGGCTGCATGGGGCTCATAACCCATTTGTATGTTTAGCCGAATATGTTTATCATCTATTACTTCAAGATTACGTTCGTGGATTGGGGGGTAGTGTGTTTTCCGAATATGTTTTTTGTGCTGTTCGGTTGGTGGAGGTATTATGCGAGTGTCGATTTCAGTCTCCTTGAAAATATCGGCGATTTGTTGGTGGAAACACTATTGCTCAATTTGACACAAAAGATTCCAGTTGTGCAGCAACCACAATGACAGTGGGGTACCGTTTTTTTTTTGCAGGAGCTGCCATGTTTCGTAAATCTTCCTCGAGATCTAGGTTTTGACTAGTGTATCAGAGTGACCGTGCTGGCTTTGTTATATCCAAGAAACTCAAAGTCTGAGACACCTTAGTTTAAAAGGGGTTGCTAAATCCATCACTCAACTGTGATCAAAGAAATGATATCTGATATAAGAAGGTAGGCTTAGTTCCCTCTACTGGGAACCTTATATTTCATCATTCACAACTAGGGATTCTCTTTGGTGGCTAATTTTAAGAACCCAAACCAACTACGACAGCTCTACTGACCACAATTTACTACTATTCACCATCGAGGTTACCGATTTTGGAGAGGCTTATTTTCGGAGGCCTTTAATCAGATCAACGCTTCTACTCTCCCCCTGGCTAGAAAAACACACTGAACAACCTACGATGCCACCTCGCCGCCGCCGTCCAGGTGTAGTAGCTCTCCGTGAAATTCAAAAACTACAAACTAGTACAAAACTCCTAATCCCAAAAGTCCCCTTCCAACGAGTTGTAAGTCCATCATCCTCTACTGCTTTTCTCTGGGTATTATTGCCGCTATAGCCTAAGGGCTAGATGCGTGTATTATTTATCTATCTATCTATCTCTGGGTATCATTAACATACCATAGGTTAGAGAGATAGCAGCAGACTGCGCAGGACATGGCCAAATCCGGTTCGCGTCAGAATCACTGGCTGCGCTACAAGAAGCTAGTGAAGCGTACTTGGTTCATTTATTGGAAGATGCGAATCTTATCGCGATTCATTGCAAAAGGGTTACGATTCAGTTTAGAGATATACAATTGGCGAGGCGGATTAGGGGTGCATGGGGTGGGCTTGGGTAAATTTTTTTATTCTCCTAGAGGTCTGTTTTGAATAGATTTGTTCGCGATGTCTTGTGCTCTGGTTTATGTTTCGTTCTGGTTTTAGACAAAGGAGACTCGGAGTGAGTAACAAAGCCAATCCTTCGAATCACGTGACAACGTACATACCGCAAGTTTTCCTGGGAAGCTGAATTCATACAGCCATGATGACACCATATTGACATCTTTTTTTATTGATGCCTTAATGCCTTATTATTTTTGTGTGCCCGTGCTATCTAGTATTCTGAATCGCGTATCATAAATAGGCTATGAGCACCAGACTTCCATATTCTCCGTCATTCTCAATATCTCGATACACCCTAATAGGCATATATCCTTCAATATTTTGTGCCCACTTAGCGAACACTATTCCAAAAACTCCATGAATAAATATGCAAGTTTATGCCAGAACCAAATCATATCCCCACTCCTCAATACATTTAGCAGCTTCCGACCATACAACCATAAACCCAATATCAGCAGCAGCGAGTTTCGCAGTAATCATCCCATACATAACACCGTCTGAATCAAAAACAGGTGCCGAAGAGTCTCCCTTTTCCAGGCTTGCGCTTGCTGCCAAACCACCATCTCGTTTCAAGGGTACGAGCCCCGAACATCTCTCCCCATTCAATAACACCTCGCATCTATCATCGATATAAAACTGTGTGAATCCAGTGGTAGCACCCATCTTACCAAGCCATCTCTCACCTACTCGAAACTTGGGGGTAAGCATTTCATGAGTATCTGTGGATAGCTTGGTGATGGCCCGAGGAAGTCCGTAAGTACTAGCTGCGTTTCTAGCTTCAAACGTAGTTATAGTCGGCGGGGGGTTGAGGAGGTTGGGGATGGCGTGGAAAGATCTTTCGACGCCATACGTCTGAGATAGGTTTAGCTTGACGAGAGCGATATCGATGTATGTCGCTGACAACTTCTCGACAGTACCGATGCTTAATTCGAGGAATTCCGCCCCTGGGTTGTAGGAGGCACCTTCTTTGCTAATCGTAGTACTAGCGCCTTTTAAGATAGCTTCCCTTGCGGCAAGACTGCTCGCTCTCTCGGAGATTTGCGGCTCACCCTCGAGTCGAGATGGCTCTGATAACTTGCTAGGTTCAGATATGACTGTTCCAGCTGGCTGCCATCTGTTTAACCAAGAACCTGTACTATTTCCAGTTGTTGTTTGCTGCGATTTCTCGTTATTATCCTCCTCATTTTTCCGCTCCTTAGTCGTCTGAACCAAAGCATCTCCGAACGAGCTCGGTGGCGGATAAAAGCAATGAGAATCTCAATCTCTGTCAGCTGAAGCTCCAGCACGAACACCACTCCCCAGAAGATTTTTTATAAATACCTATCCCAGTCGCTCGATATCCATGCGCACACTGAGCCACATATCGCTCTTCCGGTTTATTTTTATCGCAAAGAATAACTCCAAGCGTCATCTCTCCTCCCCCTCCTCGAGCACCAACCAATACCTTATCCAAATATACCGGTTCTGTATGTAGATTCTTCCACTCATCACGGACAACATAAACAGGTTTTCCTTCCCATCTCCCTGAGCGGAGCACTTTCTCTATCTCTTTGGATGCCTCCCAATCGGTTGTGATAACGACGAGGCTTTCCTGTACGGCTTCACCTTCGAAACAGAGCGGGAGAATGCCGATGTATGTTATTTCTTTTAACTTTGAGAGTTGTTCCTGATGAGATGAGACGAAACGTTCTAGGCTTTTGGCATTCCACTGTACTGGGGTAGTTCTGCGGGTACGGTTACTGCTCTTGGGGGGTTTCGATGTCCATGCTCTTTTCATTGCATCGAATACTCTGCTACTAGGGTCCAGGGTGTTGTCCACACCAGCGTTGATCCCTCCAAACCACACATGGATCTTGTAATCGATACCCCTGAAAATCCAAGATTCAGGCAATCTTGTTTCTGAAAACGTGAGGCGCTTCGGGGTCAAGACTATCACGTTCTCAGGTGGGTCTTGTATTACTGTTACAATGGTGGCGCCGATATATTCTAGTAGTCTACGGAATTGCTGCTTAAAGATCTCCTGCGGGGGTGCTTCTTTCCTGATAATTGATGGTGGCCGGGGCCCGGTTGTTGAAGAAGGAGAAGAAACCGGTTTGGTGGCGTCCGAGACCTCGATGATACTGTAGTCTCCGTCCGGAGACTGGCTGGCTGCAGTATAATCGCGGTGCCTGGTCTCGTTGACTTCCAGCTGGAGAATTTAGTTCATGAGATACATTATTACTTAGGGTGGGACTAGTAAATAAAGGAGAGCATACAAAGTATGAATAATGACCAGATCGGATCTGAATTGTTACCGCGTATAATAATTTTTCGACCTCATCAATATCACCTATGACGACCAGTGGGGTCTGACGATAGCCATCCCACTGACCACAAACATATACGCTGGGTAGATGACTTGTTTCCCTATCAGATAATTAATGGGGCATTCCTCGAAACGACCAAAGGATCTATCGGAGGGTGGTATTCATCGACTATAGTTTTCATAACGGGTACAGTTTTGGTAAAGAAATAGAAAGGGTGACCCGCTATAGCGGTGTAGTTACAATGAGGTATTCTAGTTTGCATTTCTAGGAAATGAATGCAATGGCTTCCCATCTTCCACAAACCAACACTAAAAAGTTCTAGTTAGGGTAATAGAGAACTTACCGGAATTGGCACTCGTATACGAACTCAACGAGAAAAACTGGTTCATCTTCCTTACCAAGGACGCTGTGCCGATCAGGTGGAAAATCTGCTTGGATTCTTGGTAAAACTGGATAGTCGGCATTACTAGGGATTTTGAAATCCTCTATTGATATAGGGTTATGGCTTATAGCTGAATCCCTCCGTAGTATCGCATTGTTGTCTTTACGCGCAGCTGAGGCACCAGAATTCTCTCCTAGTAGAAATTCCATCAAGTGGCCACCTCCTCCAGACGCCAGCCAATGGACTGCGGTCAACCGGTCCTCATCTACGGTGGTATCAACAGTATGATATAGGAGTTCTTGGATCGCTAGGTCGTGGCCTGCGGACGATGCCAAGTGAAGTGCTGTTTGCTGGTTTTTATCGACAGCCGAGGCGTCTGTCTTGTAACTTAACAACTGTCGAATTATTGTGCTATGCCCCGCAGACGCTGCTAAGTGGAGTGCTGTTCGTTTGTCTTTGTCCAGAACCGAAACGTCCGCTTTGTGGTTTAACAGCTGTCGAACTACTGCGCCATAACCTCCAGATGCAGCCAAATGGAGTGCTGTCCGTTGGCTTTTATCCACTGCCGAAACATGAACGCTGGTGTCTAGAAGTTCTCGAGCCACCGTGGCATGGCCTGCGGATGCCGCTAAGTGGAGTGCTGTCTGTTGGTTTCTGTCCACGACCGAAACGTCTGCCTCGTAATCCAACAATTTTCGAGCTATCGCGTCATAACCTCCAGATGCAGCCAAATGGAGTGCTGTTTGTTGGTCTCTATCCACGGCTGAAACATCAGCGTTGTTGTCTAGGAGTTCCTGAACTACTGTGGTGTGCCCTCCGGATGCTGCTAGGTGGAGTGCTGTCCGTTGATCCTTATCTGTGAGTGTAGCATCGGCTCCGTTCTTTAATAGCTCACGGACGATACTCATGTGTCCTGCGGACGCCGCTAGATGGAGTGCAGTCCGTTGATCCTTATCTGTGGAAGAGACGGAAGCTTTATACGATAGTAACAGTATGGCCATGGGGAAATGACCACCAGATGCGGCTAAGTGAAGTGGTGTCCGTTTTTTTCTCTCAATGATCGAGATATCGGCTTTGTGGTCTAGAAGCTCTTCGGCCGCGGCGACATGACCTCCTGACGCCGCCAAATGTAGGGCTGTCCGCATATATTTATCCACGGCGAGAATGTCAGCCTTGTAATCTAGCAGCTCTCGGACTACCCTGCGGTGCCCTGTTCCCGCCGCTAAGTGGAGTGCGGTCAATTGAAGTTTTCCCCCCACAGCAGAGACATCAGCTTTATAGGCTAGCAACTCTTTAACTACCATGGCATGGCCTTCGAGCGCCGCTAGATGGAGCGCGGTCCACTGGCTCCCATCTATAGCTGAAATTTCGGCCTTGTGGCCTAGTAGCTCCCGTACGACTACAAGATGCCCTTTTGACGCTGCAAGGTGAAGTGCGGTACGCTGGCTCTTATCTACCTCCGAAACACTGGCTGCACGTTTCAGTAGAAACAAGACTACAGCGTGATGGCCGCTGGATGCCGCAGCATGAAGCGCTGTCCACCGATCCTTATCAAAAGTCGAAATGTCGGCTCCATTGTCCACTAGATCTTTCACCACCGCAACGTGACCCGCGAATGCTGCTAAGTGGAGAGCGGTTTGCTGGTTTATATCGGTAGCTGAGATGTTAGCTCCGCGGTGCCGCAACTTTAGGACCACTGAAGCATGGCCTTCAAATGCCGCCAGGTGGAGTGGCGTCAGCTGGTTTGCATCTACTATCGAAGTATCGGCTTTGCGGTTTAATAGCTCTTGGACCACTTCATCATGGCCCATGGATGCTGCGAGGTGGAGTGGTGTTCGTTGGTCTTTATCCATAGCTAAGGTGTCAGCTCCGTGATCTAATAACTTCTGGATCATTTCGACATGGCCCTTAGATGCTGCCAAGTGGAGTGCTGTCTGTTGACTTCTATCCACAGCTGAGATGTCGCCACCGTGATCCAGTAGCTCTTGAGCTACCATATCATGGCCTGCAAATGCTGCTAAATGAAGTGCTGTCCGTTGGTCTCTATCAACGGCCGATATGTCACCTTTGTGATTAAGTAACTCTCGAGCCGCTATAGTATGGCCTACTAATGCTGCTAAGTGGAGTGGTGTCCGTCGGCTTTTATCCACAGCTGAGACATCAGCTTCATTGCTTATTAGATCCCGGATCACCATGGTATGACCGGCGGAGGCCGCCAGATGGAGAGCAGTCCTTTGAAATATATCAACAGCTGATACCTTACTCTCGAATTGTAGTAATAGCGAAACCGCTGTACGATGACCCCCGAGCGCTGCTAAATGGAGTGCTGTCTGCTGGGTTTTATCTACCATTGAAACGTCGGTTCCAGCAATTAATAATGGCTTAACTGTCGACACATGACCCCCAGATGCTGCCAAGTGAAGTGCTGTCTGTTGGTTTTCATCCACCATTGAAACGTCGGCCCCGTCGTCTAGCAAAATCTTAACAGTCGAGAATTGACATTGGGATGCCGCTAAGTGAAGTGCCGTTCGTCCGGCTTTGTCGAGAACTAAGATATCTGCTCCCTCTCTTAGTAGTAGCTCTACTATCTCGTCTTCTCCGTACTCCGCCGCGTAGTGGAGTGCTGTCGAACCGTTTTCGTCTAAGGTTAGGATGTCCAGCCCCTTGTTGAGTAAGGTCTGTACTGCTTGAAGGTCGCCGGAACGGGCTGCCTCGTGAATTCCGACACTCTGGACACCCCCCATTGCTTGAGCCCCAGGTGTAAATTGTATCGCAAGGGTGAGATAGAGTTTCTCTAGAGACGATTAACGATGGGTGATGATCGGGTTATACTTCTAGAGCTTGTTTTTTCGTTTAGGTGTGTTTAGAAAAATTAAGGTGAAGCTGAATACCTTGCCTCCGACCGAGGTGTTTACTTCCCCGCACTCTGTCCAATCCTCCGTTTTATTGGCAGTGATTGTAGCATGCACAGGAGTAATTATAATTAGGTAGCAACAGCTACACGTACGAGCCTCAAACCACCTCAGACAGCGAAATTCATGCTTGCCGATGGAGTAGAAGCACTACCTTATTGCAGTCATTGAGGTGTGGTGGGTTTGAAGCTGACTGGCGAGCATCACCAAATTACTGGGCATATGCATTTATGTCCCGTATGCACGATCGGATATCTGATATGACAGGATTTCGGGACGTATGCCGAGGGGAATGTAGTGCGGAAGTTATGGCCAATGAATTTGTTACAGGGGCTAGCTACCTAGGTGGGAAGTGCTGAACGATAAGGTAACAGGATCAATGATCCAACCAACCACTAAGTTTCATTTGGTGTCTTTACACTGCCCAAACCCATGAGCGTTTCAAAGTATCTAACGGCTGATATGAATAGCTTCGGAACGCTATAATGCTAAAGAAAACAACATATCGCTCGTGCAAAGAAATCACAGTTCATTCACGGTATAAGGGTTCACTCCAGACCAGAGTTTATAGAGTTAGTACCTTTGTAAAGCAGCTAAGCAATACTCGTAGATAGAAAATCGGATGACCAAAATACTCTTGTAGAGCGATTACCTTTACAAGGCAAACTCCGTAGGGCAGTTGAACTGTGTATCGAACTAGCTAACGAAAACCAAATCACCTACTACAGGAATTCTGCTTCTCTACGACTCATTTCTTCTCTTACATCATGCTGGTACTTCCTTCCTGTGTCGACAGTGGGATTCATCACGTAGACCGTATGTTGTCGTTGATGGGTTTGGGCTTCAGCCGCATCCGTACAGGCAGCGACAAATATTGGAGTACCCACTTGTTCGCGGTGGGTCGGTTGCATATGACTACTCCTTAGCGTATACCTCAGCGTTGTCCCGTATACAAAATCATAGTTGTAAGGCCTATCGTCGAGGGGGGCGTTCATCGGCCTCAGTCGCACTGGATTTTCGACATGAGATGAGTTTCGACCGTATGTATTTCTTATGATGAACTATATTTTAGAGTGGGTTAATGAAACTTAGATTTCTAATTACGGTAACCTGGGGCTTACATCTTCTTCTTCCTCCGCTGGATCAAGCCACCAAGAACTGAGTCCGTCTGGACTCCACAGATCATGTTTCGTCCATGTCGCAGCAATAACAAGGCATCGCACTGCCGAAAGGTCCTCTGGAACACCTCGTTTCATTATCCGCTGTTGATCTCTAGAAAGATTGTACCAGTTCTCATTACGAATTGCCTCTTCCTTAACAATTCTTGTTGCAGCCCACCAGATAGCAAAAACGGAAGAAGACGTCCAGTAGGCAGCAGGTGAGACCGAGTAAAAACCATATGACCCCCTCCTCTGGACACCATCTAGCCGAAACGAAAGTAACAAATGATTTGCCGGCGTACCATGATAAAATTCTACTGTTTCTGGTGTTTGCCAAGATGCTAATAGATCCGTACTGGCTACTTCTCCTAATGTTAAGGGAAGTCTAGGTTGATCTTGGAAGATGACACGGGACCCTCTAAGGTTATCTCCGGGTACACTCCAGCCGCCTGCATTGCCGCCACTGCCTCTGCCGCTACCGCTACCGCTACCTCTTCCTCTTCCTCTGTCTCTTCCTCCACCTCTCCCACCTCTCCCATATCCTCCTGGGCTATAGCCACTACCACCACGTGCTGATCTTCTTTCCGACCCCCTTTGCTCTTGACCACGATATCCACCATCTCCTCGCCCACTTCCTCGACTCGCTTCGCCTCCACTAGCACTGCGGACACCCTGAATGTCTTGATCCAAACCCCAACCTAAGTCGTCATTACTAATCCCCCCTCGTGTTATTTTTTGTGCTCCCTCGCGTCCCCCCAGCCCAGCACTCCGCCCTCCGCCGCTATATCTACCAGTATCTTCACATCCTCGCTGTAGAACTAAATAATCGTCGCTATCGTTTTCATGTCCTCGATCTCGTCCGGTTCGTTCCTGAATCTCTAAAATGTCCCAATCAGAATCTTCAATTTCAATTTCATGCCTCACTCCACCTTCCTCAGACCCTCGTCCTCCCCTCTTCGCCCATCCCAGGTCATCATTAATTCCCTCTTCTCTGACCTTCTGTCCCGCTCCTTCAGCGTTCTCTTGATTAAGCATATACTTGCACCATTCCAAAAACCCCTCCTCCATAATTTTCCTACCACCCCTTGCAGCTACCCGGATAGGACCCCCCTGCAATATCTCCTTCGCCCAAAACTCTGCTCCCATCCTCACGATGAACCGCAAACCACCATGCCTCTCCGCAAACCTCTCGAGATACGACTGCAACGATCTACAAATACCCGAAGAAATCCCAGCACGGAAGAGGTGGGCGCAAATCTCGGAGAGAGTTTCTATGTGAGGCTTTCGGCCATCTTTTTCGATATTTTGACTTAGTTTTCGTAGAACGAGCTCGTCGATCGTGCGTGCCGAGTATTGATCGAACTTTCGTGAACCATTAGCATCAGAGGAGCGAGAATAGGAATTTGCTATGACTTACAGGGAGTTTCAACTTGAGGATGTCTTTGTCCACGCCATATAGGAGCCAAGGGTCGCATTTATGAAGCATTTCTTGGAACTCGGGTAGTGTTGGTGCGACTATAGTACCCCGAGGTTGAGTAATCTTCTGGAATGCATCAGGCGATTGCCGGATTTGGCGAAGAAATGTTATGAGTGCGGGTGTCAAATCATCGTCGCAATGAACAGCAGGGTTGTCTAGACCTAATCGCTCTAGGTCCGGCAGATCGGATGGCTCTCCGGAAAGAATGCGGGTTTCCCACTCCAGGCTTATATACTCTCTCTATCGTTGGCAGTATTAGTACAGTACACTCACCCTAGAATACCTCTTATAGGAATATTTTTAGTGTAGCACTCCTGTTGGCAGTATTAGTACAGTACACTCGCCTTATAAGAATATTTCTGCATCCCCGGTCTCGACGGTATTCTTTAGAGCGGTTGTACTATATTAATATTTGCGTCGAGACAGGAGCTAGGACTGCATCAAAATCGATTCGGGGCTCGTACCGCTGTGATTTTTCGAGGAGTAGAAAATTTATACACATCAGATACTTTCTAAGTCCAAGAGAATGTTAGCCGGTATGTGTTGAGGTTACGACCCCCAGATAGATTTATTTCCTGAGCTTACCTCAATTTCTAGATCTTTATAGTTTGGAAAGAGATGAAGAAGGCGTTCTTTCAGGACCTCCTCCTTCCTATTTGTGCTAGGAATAACGTATTTCTCCTGCGCGATATTTATCTTTTCCATGGTGTAGCTCTACCGTGAGACTTATGGGTTGTGACTCACGGCAGCGAGTTCTGAAGTTCTTGTAGTGAGTATTGAACCCCTGTTGTGTTAGTGAGAAAGAGACTTGTTATTCTGAATAAAGAATCAACCAACTGCTGGGTCCTCCCCCTATTTATGATCCAGGAAACCTCCTGACATGATACTATTACTTCCCTCATACACTATTGGGCACCTTCAATGGTTATCCTGTCACATTTATCCTGTTCGATCCGGCCGGCCATACTCCGATCACATGGCGAACATAGCATCACTTTGTCACACTTCAGCAAGTGGTAATTTTTCAGGGCACCGTAAAATCTCAAAAGTAACGAGCGGGTCTGGACTAGGCTGAGCTCGGAAAACGGAATGCACACCATACAATGCGGGGCTCAACGTATTGTGATGCGAAGTCCAAAATCCAGCACCCCCGAGCGGGGTAAAACAAGATGCCGTAGCCTGCGTCAGGATCGGGATCTACTCCTCGGGGATAAACAACGGACGGATTCCGCCGAATCGAAGCAATAGGCCACTTAAGATCGCAGTCAGCCTTGGCCTATTAACAAATCGCGCCTGCTATGCAGCAGCATTTCTCGGCAGCCAATCTAGGCGTGGCTGCCTGAACTTCGGATTACTAAGCGTCAAAGTAAGAGGGTTTCCCTTTGTTTCCTGAATGCAGATTCTAAAAGCCACAACCCCTCGTGGGTGTGACAAATTTGTCAGCGGGGTGCGAGATTCTCGTGGGGTGTCAAATCATAGGGTATCACTCGATGGGCATTACGATCGCTGTGTTGTAAGGGAGCACGTAGGGAGGAATAGAAGACTTGATCGCTTGCTTGCTAGGTGGGCATACGGCCCCTATCTAAATAGCTCTCTCGGGTGCCTGTCTCTCAATCATTTCCGACTCCGAAGGGCCAAGCCCCGTATTAGGAAGCATCTCCAACACGCTGTGTTATAATATTGGGGCACGTAGAAAGGAATAGAAGGCTCGATTGCGTGCTAGAGGTGGGCGGTACGACTTCTATTTAAATAGCTCCCTCGGGTGTCCGAGTGCTCGTGTGTTCAGGTGCCTGTCTCTCAATCATTTCCGACCCGAAGCCACGTCCCGTATTAGGAGGCATCTCCAACACGCTGTCAAATAGGCTTTCTAATCGGGTATCTGTAGTAGACTCTAGCGAAGAGTAGTCCAACGTAAAGTTAACTGAACACGGTTGATAAGAAAGGTTCCCTCAGCAAGGTTCAGCTTTACCGGACTGTGGGTGCTGCCATAACCCGAAACGAGAACAAGACACGAATCAGGGTAAGTTGTCTGCTGCCCTTTGACGCACCAATTAGTGTGTATTTCGACTAATAGTCATGGTAGCGACTGCTGATTAGAACGGGCAAAACTCCACCCTATCCAACGATTCCCTGGTCCACCTGACAAGCTCCGAACGTGGACCATCTCTATACCCTCAAGTTGATAGATTCATCATGCCCGCAGTCCTAAGTGAAGACCCAGATCTCAAACGAGCAATATATAATGCGTCAAGAAGCAGCTTCTCATTCGGCGCTCTCAGGATAATCGCCTGCGCTCGCTAACCGAAGGATGTCCAAGCATTTATAAAATCGAGGCTAGAGTACCAGAGTTGTGTTGTAATGTTAAGGATTCGTGTAGTAAGTAGTAGTAAGAAATCTCTTGACGTTAGCACTCGCCCCTCGTATGCAGAATTTGGCGGATTACTAGTCAGCGACCAAGCTAAGACGTTTGGGCCCGCCACTGTACTCCTATCCAATGCCATTGGAAGAATCACTGGCTGTCAGCCATGGGACGGTGAGTATCTGATTATAAATAAACGAGATCCATATCGGGAAGTTCCCTAGAGTTTTTGGAAATATTTTGTGAGTCTCGTCGTTTGTAAATAATGCTATAGCACTGTTGAATCCTTATCTTACTATCGTAATATTTCATCTTCGATTTAGATTCTCCTGGATGAGAGCTGCAGATATTCAGCCTTAGCAGAAATAGAAAGCGGAGATGCAGCTGATGATAGAACGTATATTGAGTGATGGAGGAAGAGATTGATGGGGATGTTGTTGAGTGTGGTGTTGTGGGAGGAGGGGTTTAAATAGCACTCAAGGGAAATTGGCCGAAAATGGAATGATCCAGGAACGCCAAGTGTGCGGCTCCGCAATACCAATGTCTGAATTGAGCCACCTATCGAAAGGATTCTCTTTCTACAAGATTTCCCTATCACTCTCACTCCTCTATCCACCTTATAATACGCCTCAAGTTCTATAATTCGTTCTTATCAAACGTATAAACACGATATGACCCCCACGCACTAGCGCCGCCAAGAATGCGGCTCTGTCAATCTAACCTTAGTCTAACGACAGCTCATCCCAACGCTCCAATTCCAGCTCTCCTCTAACCTTCAATGCCTCGCCCAGCTATCTCGTCTACCCCCGCTGCACGCCGTCAGAATCTACTAGTAGAATTGTATAAGCCCCTCCCCATTCCCCCCACTCCCACCTCCATCCCACCCCCACCCTAGCTGACGTCTCTCCAGCGCAAGCCTAAAACATGCAGCACCCCCCGGAATCTACATGTCCCTCTCACCCAACGACCCCATGACCTGGTGGGGTGTAATCTTCGTACGAAAAGGTCTCTCCACCCCCCTTCCCACCTCCACCCCAGCTAACACCCCCCAGGACCCTACCGCGGCGGAATCTTCAAATTCACAATCAACTTCCCAGAACGCTACCCTTCAACCGCCCCCACAATAACCTTCCACACCTCAATCTACCACCCTCTCATCGCACCACACACCCCATCCTCCATCATCCCCGGCGCATTCTCCCTCCGCCATGGATTCCCACACTGGTTCACCGACCCCTCTGTGTCCGTGGAACCAACAACCCTAGACATCCTCGAGTACCTCAAAGCCACCCTCTCCGACCACCGCACGCTCGACGCGATCCCGCTGGCTGCGGCTGAGAACCCAGCAGCGTGGAAAGCGTGGAGTTCGGAAGCACACGGGGGTACAGGGGGATGGGATGAACGGGTTAAGGTAGCGGTGGAGGCGAGTGGTAGCGAAGGCGCTTTATATGGTAGTGGAGGAAGAGGCGGAGATGAGCCGGTAGGTTGTTTTCTTGTTGGTCGGGTTGGACTGGGTGTGTCGATGCTGCACAGACGGAAGTGGATTGCTGATCTACGGCATGGGGTTATGAATGAGCAGATTCGGTTCGTTGAGATGGATGAGGGGGTGGTAGAGGAGGTTAAGGTTTGGATTATGAGGGCGGTGGAGGAGAGGGGGGTGGTGGTGGATTGAGGGGGTTGATACGGGGTGTTGTGTTTTGTTGGGTTCTTGCTTGTGCGCTTCTTGGATTTTGTTTTATAGAGATATCTATGCTACTTTACAGTTACATACGTGTTCAGTCATAGAACGATGAGAATGAGCCATCCCGTCCGCTCTGGCATATCCAAGCATCGTATCGCCTGGTTAGTACTGCAGTGGGTGACCATGTGGGAATCCCAGGTACTGAACTCTTTTTTATTTTTTTGTCTAGGAAATATGATGTTGACTGCGGTCTTGGTAAATACGATGCTTACTGCGCTATACATGGTCACAAGGTTATTAAAGCAAGAGATCGGGGTAGCTGTGCCATAAATTCAACTAATGTACTTAGGGTTAGGGTTTTGATTTTCCTTTCTGAGATGTACATTTGAGCCTTAGGGCACTCGAAAAAGGGTATATGTTCAAACATACGAGAATGATAACGCGATCATTAAAGAACCCAATAAAAAATGAAAGGAAATTCGGTATTAACCCTGAGAAACGGTTGCATCAAATTGGAGAAATGGGCTTTACTAGAAATAGTAATAATTCTAGCAGGCCCTAGCTTAATCCTATCCAAAGCCTAGCGAGCCACAGACTACACAATCTTTCAACGACACCCGCAATCACGAGACATCACTCGTCAATAATTTTCTACACTACGGCATGAATCCCATATTGAAACCGCTGTGCGGGATGCTGTTCTACGAAGCCGAGAGCTTTCTCTAGATGCACAATATCTCCTAGAGTGGGGGTGCCTGGGCCTAGGGACCTTCTATTTACTGAGTTCTGGTTAGTTCTCTCTACTGGGTGTGGCTCTGTGTTGCTGGGTTTATTGCGGGTTTTGCTGTGGAGCTGGAAGTAGATAGGGGAAGCCCATTGAAACTTTACTTTTTCTTAGTTTGGGTATTACGGGATTACATAATATGCCAGTCTCTGGGAGTTAAACATTCTCTAAATGTTTATCAATGTTTACCAAATGTTTCACCACCCTCTCCCCAAACAATAACCCTAACTCCCATCCCTAAACCTGTTTTTCTCCTCACGCATTGCCAACGATGAACTTCTATCCCACCAAAGTACCTTAGTGATACCAAAACCCCATACCAAACCCTTCTCCACAACAACCAACCTGCAGGACAGACCAACCAATCACAGCCCGCCACGGCTCCACCTCACCACCCACGATATCCGCATCCCCCAATCAAACCGCTCCACACACTACATCTCCAGCTTCACCATGACATCAAGCCAAACCTCCTCGCGCTGGTCGCACCAAAAACGAGGCGCTCGTCTATCCATGGTAGCGCACAAACTCCTCTGTGCCGAAGGCGACTGGCAGAAAGAGAAGAAGAGACTTAAGCGCGAGATTAAACGGTTGCGGTCGGAGGTTGATTTGATGATTGAGTTGTATAATAATTCGCGACAGGAAGTGCAGGATATGGTGACGAGGTTGAAGGCTCAGCCGCCTCCGCCGGTGCCGAAACGAGGGGATGGGCGTGGGGACGATAAGCCGGTGATGTCGGAACATGTGGAATCGGTGTCGCAGGAGGATGAGGAGGCGAGGAGGAGGAAGTATAAGAAGGGGAAGGAAAAGGAGGATCATAGTGTTGAAGAGGCGGGGAGGTGGAAGCCGAGGAATCGAGCGTCTCATAGAGCGAACCCGAATTTAACGATATCGGTGCCGTCGACAACGCCGATCTCGCCGACGACTCCGTCGGCGAGGTATAATCGAGGTGGTAAAGCGAGGTCGAAAGTGGGTGTGCATATTCGGGATGATAGACATGGGAATGAGAAGGATAGGAAGTTTGCTGAGGGGATTGATAAATGTGCGCATAAATGGGATAGTATGGTGAGGAGTTTCTTTACGAGATTGGAGGAAATAGAGGCTGGTAATGAGGGGGAAATGTATGAAAATTATGTTGGTGAGGAAGGATGGGATTTTGGAGTGATTGAATGGGCGAAAACAGAAGGTATAGAGTTAAATGACGTAGACAAAATGTGTTGGAAAGTACGTTACTTAGAGGGTTATAAATTGATCAGGGAGGGTAGAAGGGTGGTTTTGATCGAGACTTAAAACTATGTATCCATGTAGTGGTGGGTTTTCTCCTTTGTTTTACTACGGAGTTGGTGGGGAATACATAGTAAGTGGTTTTTATTTGTTAATTAAGATAATGAAATGTAAAAGAATTAGAGTTTTCACCTAACTAGGTCTAGAATTGATAAAAGGTGGCTATGGATATACATTAGGGTCAGCTCTGAGACTCCTATGGCGCGGTGGACCCTGGAGGCAAATTTTCAAGACATTCAAAGGCCTATTCACAGCTTTGAAGTCACTCATGCTCCCTTATGACACACCCAGCATCAAGACATGTCAACACCCGTCATACCAATATCTCACAGCAGAGCCCCCAATCTAAGCAAAGGATGCATGTCTAATTCTTACCTCCTAGGCAACAAAAGCTAAGTCATTATACACTCAAGAACCTACTGCTCAACAAGTAAACCGTGATATTTCTTAGAAGCTAGTGCTGTATCCTATTGATAACCTCTAAACGATAACTCTCAGTCTTGCGAGTCTTGCTCCCCGGAGAGCTGGGTTAGGGTTTCGGTGCAACTTGATAGATTTTCCATCGGCATGGCTTCAACTCGATTGATGGGCTGGGTGAAAGGGGCACTAGATATTACCAAGCTTACCGTTAAAGATAGGTTTCAATTAAAGTTTCTGGGCTAAGGTCAACTCTTCTGGCCAGACGAGAAAATGTTGGAGTACCCCCTAACGGCTAATGGCGTACGGCAAACGGCGTAGGGCGTAGGGAGTAGAAGTACGCGGAAAGTGTTCGTCAAGAGCAGAGTATGTAGAGCCTGAGAGCCTCCAAGTCGGGAGTTAAACCAACAAAGTCTCGATCTCCGTATTCTACACTAGAAAAAGTTTTGGAACACCGAGTGACACGACATGATGCCAGCCCACCACGACACAAACAGCCCGGCTACACCCACGACCACAAAGTAATGAATGTATCTTCAGCAACTAGCCAAGCCACCTCTTTACACACTAGCCAGACACATCTCCCAAAACGCGAACGGCTCCCCAACTGCCCCTCCCTCTCTCTGAACCCCGGGCCAACCCACCGCACGGCTCCCTCGACCTAAAGCCGTTAAACAAATGCCGAAAACACGCAGAACAAAAAGAATCTGGACGGACCGGGGTTTGAACCCGGGACCCCCTCAAGTTTCAAGTGTTGCCGAAGCGACCTTGCAAATGAGGTGTCATACCACTAGACCATACGCCCATATTATGTCTCAATATAGGGCTTGTTCATCTGCGGGAGTAGATAGGGATCCTGGATGAGAGTGTTGTTGGGTGCTTAAGCTATTGATTATATCCTGGGGAGCCTTAGGCGGATGATGAAAATCTTGGTTTCATGGGATTCTTATCATTTTTGAATGCCCTAGCACATCACGGAGGATTGATCCTACTGAATAGCTCGCAAATCTACCCATCACATGTAGTCGTGAAGAGATGTAAACCTAAGCACAAATAAAACTTTTACAATCGCTTATGCTACGAAAAAATGATCTGGAGTGGTAATGCTTTACGTATTTAGCACATGGATCAATGAGATATTTCCAGATCTATTCTTTCTTAAGAGACTTATGCTTAATCAACCCTCTGTCCAATAAAACTTATCCATAGCCACAGCAAGAAACCTATCACAAAAAACTAACTTCCCCCGGAACCCATCACTTAGTTTAAAGCGCCCAAGGCCCGAAATCCGTCTCCCTCACATCTCTTAAAGTCACCAAACTATGCAACGCTTCCTGCCCTGAATAGCATCCTATCGGATTATCTCTTCTTTCCCTATCCTCATCGGAATCCGCTTCACTCATTGGCCCTGAAGCTGACGCTGAGCTATGTACTGTGCTCGGCGTATCACTGCTTTCATCGGGATCACCGAATCTGTCTTGCAGCTGTTCTATTCCATAGAAAGAAGCTACCTTCTTTGATCTTACGGACCGGCGCTTAATGCTACCGCTACTGACGCCCCGCTGACGCAATTTAATCTCTTGCCAAATACGTTGTGCTTCATCATCGGGATCGATATTAGGGCGTTCGGTGTCTGGAGAGGAGTCCATTGCGGCAATGAAGGGGGCTCGATCTTCATTGTGGAGTTCTCGGCTTCCACGATAGCGGCAATCTCGATCGACAGGAGTAGTTGGCGCTGCTTGTAGGGAAAGGGTGTGTAGTTGCGGTAGTGCGGAGTCTATTGCGATGCCGTTGTTTTTCCAACCATTCCTTGGTGTCGGAGTGCGGTCATTACTACGGTCCATTAAATCAATCAACAGCTCCTCCTCAGAGCTCTGGCTGGATCTATTTCGTGCATTCCGAAATTTTTGTTCCACTTTATCTCGATACGTAAGTTCCCTACATATCTCGTCGTAGTTAGTTACTCTGCAAATTGTACTATTGACGATCTCCTGCACTGCCCTCAAGGCCCGAATCGGCGAGCTATGCATACTAGCCACTCGCTGAATCAAAACTTTCTTGACATAGTCTTCTGCGGCGACAGGTGTCATTGGAGGCGACTTTTCTTTATTGACTAACTTGTTTCCAGTAGGTGAGAACCTCCATAGCGAGTCTTCTGCGAACCTTGAGATATCTAAATTTCTTTCCGAGGTGAATCTTGTGCTTTCGGAGAAACCAGAGTGCTTATATGATGCTCTCACAGAAATTAGTCGGCTTTTCAGCTCCCCCAGGGTCGCTTCAAGCTGTCGCTCCAGAATTACCCACCTAGGCATTACTTCGTGATTCCCGTCGAGGTCATAGTCGTTGCCGGGTGTTGGCATATCTCCGACTTGCATCTGAACAAGAATACTTCTTCTCTCACCGGGAAGTATCTTAGCATAACTGAGGTCGCCCATAACCGCTCGAATACTGCAATTTTCGCCAGCTCTAAGCTCAATATCTAGGTCGTAGAGAGCTCCCAGATCCACGGCCTTTCTGAGAGATTGAATAATTTCTTCAATTCCTACTTCTTTTTTTTCCAAACTAATAGTATTGTCTTCGGGCTTATTGACCTTAGATTTTGCCAAGGTGGGACGGGGCCCGAGTGTTCCTGTTGGCATGCACCACCCGGATGCTCCCATTTCGTTTCTTGGCCAAAATAATGCTCCGATACCAATTATATGGATTTGGATCTCACCAAAAAAAACTTCTGGAAGTAGCTCGATCTCTCCAGCGTCCAGCTTCGTTGTTAGTAGGAATAAATGCCCATGTCTATGATTCCCATATCGCGCTGTATCCAAAGGCATTCCCTTCAACTTTTTGACAGATGCTAGGACAGCTTCGCGGACGTTTCTTGCTGCAGGGTCCAAATCCCATTTATTTTGGGTTAATGATGTTATATCATCCATCAATTGCTTTTTAGCAACACTCCCAGAGGAATTTAACACATGAACAGCGTCTCTTCTGGTGGGAATTGATCCTTTGTTTGGTGAAACAACCGGGAATGTCATCACCGCCACACGATCTCTTGATGTCTCCATGGCTTCCACAATTCGCTTTGCTTGTATTTTCATACTTACAAAAGATGCGCTCGATGTGTAAGCCCTATTTCAGTTAGATTAATTTCTTTGCCACTATCTCAAACTAGGGTTAGGGGAATGCGTACGACACATCCATCAATACTGCAACATCCAAGCCGACCTTGATACCTTCAAATGACTCCGTACCCTCATCAACTTTACCATCAAGTTCAATAGAAACCCACACCACTTTTTCATCTCCATGTCCCCCCGGATATGTAATGGGGACTTTCTCAGTTTCTGCAACTACTTCCATTTGCAATTGTAGTGTTGGAGGTTTCCAGTGCCCAGCTTTCTTCAGTCTTGTACGCCCCACCCCTCCAACACTGCCTTCAAATATTCCAAGAACACTGTCGTTAAAACCAGATTTGTGCCGGATTCCAGAACCTGTCAGACTGGAGGTTGCGCCATTGCCGTCCAGTTGCCATGTCCTAGTTCCATTTCGACTATACTGATAATCCGGCTCACACCAACTATGATTACTTGAAATGTCGATACGTGTAGAAGTAGGCTTTCCGGCCACTGTTGATGATCTTTGGATATGTGCCGATTTCGTTGTGTTTGCCGATGATACGCTATTACTCCTCTCTATATTTTTGGCTTTCGCCTCCTTCTTGAGACTAGTGCCGGCACTTCCTCTAGTAAAAAAATCTCTTGAAAACATCTTTTCTTTCCAGCCTTTTGCAGGAGTTTTACCGACTGAATCCTCGGAACTATGTTCTTTTTCAGAAAATGTTGAGCCCCCGTAGTTCGGTTTGCTTTTCTTCCCATTCCCGCCAAGAATATTCCCATCTTTTGGTATGGGTGTTCTCGGTTCATCATCTAGGGATTGATAAGATGAAGACCGAAATGACGTGCCAGCGGTGGCATCCCCACTACTATCCCTACTTTTTGGTATCTGCCAAGAGCGCCTGCGAGCATTCTGGTATCCAGATGGTGGAGAAAACGAGACACCGCTTTGGATATCGTCCAGAGCTTCGTTTGTAGAGGTTGGAGTGCTTAAAGGCCTGACGCTTTTTGCTCTTTGTAACCATGCCATACCTGCTCCAGGCAGCTCTTTTCTTTCTGCTTGCCTTTGAGATGACGCTCTTCGGACGGTATCAGTTCTCGGGCTAGTTGCTACATTCGCCCCGTCACCCGGAATATGGCTCATCTTATCAGTAAGTAACACACCAGCAGAGCTGCTTCGTGGCTTTGGTTGTGGCGGGAAAGAAAGTCCAAGAAAGCTCCTAGATGGAGGAGGACCACGACGAGCGAGCTGTGGCAACGGTCTCGAATCCCGTACACCACCGAATGGCATAGATGGCGATTTTCTGATTTTCTTGATTCTTAATGGGCGTGGTGTAGAATCTACATCTTCAATGACCAACCCACTCTCGGGTCGAGAATGCAACTTTGCTCGAAATGAGTTCAGAGGTTGTAGGCCGAGAGGATGGAAGTTGATGGTCTGAACGCTGGGCGAATGGCGCATAACTGGCAAAGAGGGTGTCTTGTGGCGAAGTGGTGAGATGACGAGTGGAATATGTGAAGAGCCAACAGGTAGAGAGATACGGTTATCAGGGGAATACGAGCCCATCTTCCTGCGTGCTGGTTGATTAGTATTTCCTATTTTTGTACTTGATACTCGGCTGTCAGTGAGACTCTTGTGCAGAACTTCTCTCGTATTACTGTTCAGTTCACAGATCGTGTCCTCTGGTATGAGCTTGGCTCCTCTTGTCTTTTATTTAATATCACCGCTTGTTGTCTTAAAACTCATAGCTTTCGAAGCAATTAGTTCTTCTACGGCGGAAGGTTGATGAAAGATTGATGTGACGATGGAGTAAGACCAACAGCTGATGCTCAGTGCTCATTCACTACATCTCGTGATCTTTTGATGCCGGTATCAGATTTGGTATGCTCTCAGCGTTCATCCCAGGCTGAAAACACAGCCCAGCGAACCTAAATTGTATTGGAATATGAAAATGGTGTGTGAATGTACCCTATTTAACACCTTTCTGATTCGGATGCTCCTTCCGATTCCCTGCCCCTGAAATATACATGTACGTATAACTAAATAAATAATTTACTACATCGATCACACACTATCTCCTACTACAGCTGTACCTTGTTCAACTGATCATCTGCATCAATCTCTCGGATCTTCGTTTTCTCTTGTGGTAAATAACGAGATAGGCTCGCTCTCTTGCCTTCCCGCTGGAAAATGGTAGCTCCGGTATCATCAGGAGGTCTTGTGACCACGGCTCATGAATTTATTGCGTTATATGCTACTAAGCACTAGGCTTAGTTTCATGCGTACCAGGACCTTGAGATATCTCCCATGGCCAGATTCCAAACGAAATCATATCGCCTATCCCGTTTTATCCTTTCAGTTAATTGATATTTGTCTCATTGCGAGGTGCATTTTATACGTTCCTACCCTTATCGTATCGCCTGCATCTTTAAAAATCCTCAAAAAATTCCCCATATCCACGCTTTTTCCAACTTCTCCCGCCATGACTGGCAGCTAGAGTTAATTTGATCACTTAGACTTTACTTACTCCAGTCCCAAATAGAAAAGTTCCCCATGATGGAGCAAGTTTGCGATGATATATCTGGGCAGATAATAAACTCGCTTGCCTGCTTCGCCTTTAGCCTAAGGTAACACAGAACATACACAATCAAAGAAGGCTCAGATCAAAATCATTGCCGGAGAGTTTAGCTGATACAGCTATTTTGGGCGACTAGGATGCGTTTACATCACGAATAGACAGTGTCATATCTTCTACCAGTCACCGCAGTCACTTTGAAATTCTGGCTTGGACCTCTTTGTTTTCTGCGAACTTTATTTCCTTCAAATAACTTATTCCTACTAGATAGAAAATACATTGCTTCATATCCCCCAGACATATCGATTCCTGGCCTCGCCACAAAAGGAGAAAATAATCGTTTGCCATAGATCCGAACACATGAGAATTAACCCGAACAGCATAATCCCCATGGCCATTAAGGTTCATGGTAAAGGGTGAACACCCATCTTTGACTTTCCTTAGCCGGATCATTAGGTTTGGCGCTAACGTTGTAGATGGGAAACTTCACGGTAACGCGATCCTTCTCGTACTCGTCGATGTCCGCCGAGAGCTCCTTGTCTGCGACACTTCGGATGGTGGCTTCTATATGTGAGGGCGGGTTGCTAGGGAGGGTGCAAGAGTTTAGTAGATGGAAATTATGAATATTTCAGCGTCAAGACACGAGAGGGAGCCACAAACTCTTTCGTAGCAATTACGTCGACAAGTTCCCAAAGCTGGTATCTTGATGCATGATCGTCAACTGCTTCGACAAGGATATTTCGGCCGTCAATTGTTTTTTCCCCATGATATAAGGTGAGACCTGGATCTCTGAGCAATTTCTCCCCCGTATTCCCGACGGAATTCGAGCTGACGTGGAGGATAAGGAATTCGCCTTTCCCACGCTCCGCAAAGACCCAGCGACATATATGTCCTTGAAATATGACGGCGTTGCCGCCAAAGTCACTAAGGCCGTATTTTGGAAAGGCTTTGTTGGTGACCAGGTAAGGAGTATTTTGCGGGATAACTTGAGACATCTATATCCCCAATTAGAGTGCTCGCTCAAGCCAAGGAGTGAATTTCTTAAGAGTTCCTACCTTAGATTAATACTTCGGTCTTTGGAAATGAATTGTTCGCGAAGAATGAAGAGGATACGGTAGACACAGGCGCAGAGTGAGCTCTATTTATCAACTTTTCGGTTCCCTCAGGCGATGACGCTGTAGCTTGGATTTTCTTATTTTTGATAGGTATAGATTTCCGGCAGACACTTAAGCCAATCGATTTCTGTCTGTAACTCCAAGGCTTGAAACTTCAGAAAAACTATCGAGAAGACCGCTTTCCCCGCGGCCCCAGACACATGCATATGCATTCTGTTTGAACGAGTTTCTGCAGAGTTTTGGAATATCTTCACATGCTCAAGGCCAATACCCTTACCAGAACTGCTTCAAATTATCAATTAAATGAAATAAAGATCTACACTCGATCACTTACATGCTTGAAAATTTGCCACAAATCCACTCCGCCCCACCTTCTAAGTAAACCAACAGACAAAACGGTAACTTGCATGCTGCAGGCAAGAAGCGGATTTCGTAGAGCACCTAGAACTTGAAAAGTTGCCGGATGGTGCGCCTAGTCAGTAAGTGCTCGGCGTTCTTAGTTGTCTGGCCATTCGACGAACGGATGGCAAACTTTGGGTGGGAACATATATGTAGTATTACGACTTTCTATTGGGCTGGTGTGTGCGGTATGAGTCTAAGTGCTTTACATTTCCATATTTTCCTGTCTAATCCGCATGTACACCCATAACAAATGAAACTGAGCTACCGAGAGCTCCCTTCATACGCGGATTTTCCTTCAACAATTATCTAGCTCAATCTATATCTCTATTCTCAAACCCATCGAGCCCTAAATTCACACAACAAAATCTCGCATTGAACAACGTCGGACAACCACGATTGGTATGTGCTATACTACCTTGTGGTTTCCAAATAAAAACATACGCAAGATAGCTGTTTAATGGGGCTACAGCCTAAGCTCCTACACAGCATGTCGGTGAAGCTTGCATATTCGGTTTTTCAATTGTGTAACGGGCACAATTGCACTTAGAGAGATATCCACACCATTGGAAATTTTCAACCGCAGTTTACGCAGTAGGCGATAAAAAAAGCTAGGAGAATATTACTTAACACTGCAGGACCTATAGAACCTACACTTCTTACTATCTACCCTCCAAGTTGCTTTCTACAATTGTTTGGTTGCAGCATCAAATTGACAAGGGTGCCAGGAATCTTCTTACGAGACTGTATCGGCACTACGCATCCCCTATAGATTAAGTTCTATACCCTACAGAAGAGCCGGAACACATCCTCGCTCATAATGACTTTTTATTGGTCGAACGCCATCACGTTGATGAGTTGGTTGGTTGATGTACACTTCCACGGCTTGTTTATTTTTAGTTTTCCCAAGTAGTTACAGTGCTTGAAGCGATTAAAGTGTGCCTATATGAGGCTTTTATATAATGCAACCGGGACCTAAGCGTGATTAGGTGATTTCTATGAGTGGGCCCCTAGAGGCACTTTGTGGGCACTTCAATGTGGTTTTGAAACTTCTTCACCTCATTTTAAGCTTAGATATCCTCATCTGAGACTCCATAATATTGCGTTTTCTTTTTTCTCTGGAAACGCCCACACGAAATCAAAAGCCTCAACTGTTAACATCGCGATGAAAACATGGTCAAAAAATTATCTACGGGGAATTACATGATCGGCCAACAAAGGGCTGTATCCGACACAAAAATTTTCATAACTCCCTAAACCTTGGCACACATTAATCGCTTCGTCCACCATGCACCATAGCTTTCTTCGTTTTCCTTTTTCGCGATCTTCAAAACGCTCAGCTCCGATCCAGAGGGATCCGTGCGACTTACGCAGCAGTAAACATGCAATAGTGGTGGACCTACACAAATGCTGCATAGTCGAATAGAAATATCAGACTCTCCCAATTTTCTCTATGCCAAGTTGCATTGTACTTTCTCCCACGTGAAAAAATGAACCGGACAGGGCATCGATCATTGGCGCGGGTTGCGATAGGTGGAATCAACGTCGATAGGCGAATTCCCCAATGCGACGACTAAACAAATGATACCTAAGTACTCAACACTAGCATGGCTAGAATAGTTCTGTCGTAGTGACTTAGACCAAACTGATTTACTCATAGCTCTAGACAAAGCAAGTAGCACAAAAACAACGGTACTATCTAGCGCTAGACGATATAGACTCTTGCTCATCTTAGGGATCCCGACTAGTTTGTACTACATACTCGTCCAACCTAACCTCTAACACCCTCAGCCCAGTTCATTTCGCTATTTCTTAGAATGCATGATATTTCTAATAACAACTTCTGACGGGAAACAGGGATTAATGGATGTGACCTATCAAAATTAGTGCCCTAAATACACACCTTATTTACGCGGTAAATCCTATGCACCCTCTTTGGGAAACAGGCGCAGCCTCTCGGTATGCGCAACGATATCTATTAGTGATGTGATATGACATTCCGCTCTAAAGAATTAAAACGCATAAATGTGACTAGTCGGGACCACTAAATAGAACCACCAGTAGTGCAACGTTACCTCCAAGAACGCCTACGATGTGGACGGAATAATATTCCTCCACTTTTGCTATGACATCACCGGCTTAGCCTGGTGATAGTTCTTAAGAACGGAAGGAACTTGGAAAGTATCTACAAAACCTCGAAAAGGCATTGATAGATTTATGTTGCTTTCTTTGAACAAGGCTTCTTAGTAGCCGTTATATTTTCGTTGCGATGTGATACTGCTGGCTTCGAGTAGCAAACCTATACCTTTCTCTCAGCTCCGGGCATCAATGGGATAGTTTAAGTCCTAGAGTGTGTTCCAATAATGGGGTCCGCGCGGGATGCTTATTTGATTAGCCGTCGATTCCTATAAAAAGTCTAATCCAAGTTCAGCAACATACCTCACTCAATATGCGCTTCGTCGGGGATGATGGTTGGCCCCCGATATCAATTCAAGAAACCTCTCAGGCTCAACGGAAGTGCTAGAAAGAAGGCTGTAAAGGGCAGATCGAGATTATGTGCTAAAAGCAAGAAATACGTAGAGGGGTCCATATTTCTATACCTGAGAAACTGGTTGATAAGCAAGGGTTTGCATAAGAGATAAAGTTAATTAAGATTGTCAAATTCCATTAGCAACTCCCACAGAGATCATGGATACCAAAGGAAATTACGGGGAATGTAAGGTCAGGGCCCCGCGGTTCAATTTTTTCCTCACCAGTAATAATGCATACTCTAAAACTACCCTACATATCCCCATTGACTATCTACGTTTATCAGTACACAGTAATCTGCAAACTTCTCTTACAGCCTTCCTTAACGCGTCCTTCTCGTACCCTACCTATATCTTGTACGGTAACCAGTTTAACCCTCCATATTCGAGCTTCCTTTGCCCTCACTCAACCGTTTGGGGGGTTAGAAAGAGGCACGGGCGGTGAAGCTAAATAGTGATCAAACTTGAACCGGTGGTGGCTGGGGCACAGCCTTTTTTTCTACTTCATTAGGTCCATTCGAGAATTTTTACTACGGAAACAAGTGATCCCAATTGGTTCGAAGTTTTTCTTTTAGAAATCCAATGTCATCAGTTTACCTGAGACAAAATTTCGCAGCGTCTAAGCAGCGGAAGGGATGGGTCGCCGTTCATTAATAACCCTAACCCTATGTTCGTGCCTCATATATTCACGTTTAACTATTGAGTTTTGCTCTCTAGCCACATAGGTTTTTTGCTATATCCCTGACTTGTTCTTATTGCTTAAATTCCTTTTCGGTGGATTCTCCAACCGTGGGAACTTACTGGAGTAACCAATTGGTGATGTGAAGAAATATAGTACACTAAGCCTAACTGGGTTTGGCTCAAGACAAACTAAACCCCTGCTTACTATTATTTATGATTAAGATTAGTAGTATCCGCCCTAGTGCCCTTGACGCCGTTCTCTCAGAATATCCCAGAGCCGAGCATTACCTAGAGCTTTAGTCACAATTGGTAGTTTGGAGATAGGAACCCAGTAGCAGCCCAAAAAAAGGCCTCCTCACTAGCTGACTTCCCGTGGCAGAGATAGTCTCTGATCCACCACTAATTCTTCCAGTTGCACCCCTCTTAGACTACCGACTCACACAATCACAATGTATCACTGGAGTAATTTACCTAATTTTAAATAAATAGATAGACTCTTCGTTAGGTTGATCCGGTTACTGATGTTATGGTGCACTTAACGCAGCCAATGGAATTTATTACTCTGGATTTAGACATTCATCACGATCGATTCCACGTTTCACTATGCTCTCATTCACAAAGTAACTACTTCTCCGCTCGTCTGCAGAGAAGCATTCTCTGAAATTTCGGAGATCATCCTACCCAAAACAGAGGCGAATGACCGCAGGCACACCCTAACGTGAAGCAGCCACTGCCATCACATGCTAGCCTTCGAATACCGCTAGTTTCGACCGCGGAATATGTCTTGCTAACTTCACCACATTCTTTTTCTCAAACCCTCGACAAATTGTCAACAGTTCCCACATCAATCAACATAGATATATGAGCGGCAATTGTTACCCCTGATAAATAGCCTCAATTTTGACCCCTAAAATCATGCGAGCGAAACCCTTATCATAACTCCTAAATCCTAGCGCACATAATCTCCCACGCTTACCAAAATGTACAAAAGCCGTTCAAGTTATTCCTCCGCAAGCTCCTATAGGCATGTTCCATCCTCCACAGAACCAATAGCACTCCATACAGCTAGCTAATACCACTCTACTACTGAGGAGAGTAAATAATGTGCTAGTTTGCAATCCCGGAACATCTGTACTGAAGGCAAACAGAAGACCCTTAGCGTATACAATAAAACAAAGATCCCCCAGCTAAAAGATCACCCAACAGACCTGCTCACAGCAAAATGGAGACGCGGGGAATCGAACCCCGGACCACCTCTATGCTAAAGAGGTATTATACCACTAAACCACATCCCCGACGAAACACCGAGTCCTTTCCACCTACATATACCACTAGCGCACCTACTAACGCTAGGCTAGTTTCCAAGCAACAACGGGACAACACGAACCTAGCTTTAGCACCTCCAACATGCTTTCATGGGCGTTAGGATATCTCTGATCAACCGGGCACCGGCATACGCCGTATACTGTCCTATTCTCAGCCAATGATATCGTGGGTATAGTATAGTGGTTAGTACTTCTCGTTGTGGGCATTGCTCCGAGAGGACTCAGGTTCGATTCCTGATACCCACATCGTATTATTTTTTGTTGTTTTTGACTTTGTTTACATGGGTGGTTATGCCGTTTGGAGGGGGGGGCGGAGGGAGCCTTGTGGTAAGTAGTGGGTGTGTAGAAGTTATGCTATCTACACTTTTTAAGCGATATCAACCCCGAAAATGGCTTCCAGAACGTCATGGAGAACGTTGCGGAGGATTTTGACGGGGAAAATGAAATAAGCAAAGTAGAACCTATGGTTCCCCCATCATGAAATATCACCCGTTTTACACTCGAAATTCCGGAGCTGGAAATCAGATACCAAGTTCAACACGGGAATCTTAGCAGGGAAATTAGTATATATGATGGAGTAGTCAAGAATAACCCAATGAAGTACGGCCGCCAATAAACTGCTTCAACATTCTCTTTTATACAATTTTTCGCAGAATCCTCATGTATTAAGTCTGCATAAAACAACTGTTATCAGTTGCGACAGGCTTTGTTGTCTATTGAAAGTCATAAATCGTATTCGCGAGCTACAGATGTCTTTCATTTCCAAAAACATAGATTAAATGAGCTTTACTCACCATATTCAAAACTCTAAACCCACAACAGTACTAACTACTCCAAACCTCCCATCACCATCCTCTCTAAATACTACCCATCTCCAACTGCACCGCTCCCACGAAGAGACCCAACCAACTCTCATCTAAAAAAATCCGCGGCTCACCCCCGTGCCGTGTTGAGTATCCCGAGAACTCCCACGCTCCAACGTTAGTACCCAAAAGCCAAGGCGGCAACCAAACGCCAAGACAGTGAAAATTTTCCGTCGCCTTACCCAGAGTGGTAACTTCAACGCTTCACCCGTCTCAAAGCCCTCGACCATTCCGAACGGGCCGGATGTTAGATGTCCCCCGTGCCGCTGTGGAGGATCTGACAGAGTGTTGGGTCAGGAGATATCACTCGATTTGGATTCGAGGTTTCGCGGCGGATGAGGTTTTCTACGACTCCATTCCCACATCAGGGTTTCTTGTAGTATTTATGTTCGTTTGCCGCTTTCTCGGCTAAGGGAGGACTTGGAATATCGTGGGTAGAGGCGTATTCTGTTCGATGGGTGACTTGTATGTTTGTTGGGGAATTTATTTTGCTCCCTTCGTTGAGGCACGTACTGGAGTTCCTGGCTCAACATCGTCTCTTAGACGCTCCAGTCCACAGGTATGGCAACAAGCACGTAGTGAGCTATCGTTTGTGATACACACACTTACGGTAAGCTTGAAAAGTTCCGATTCTCAAGCCCAACTTACAGTCCTGAGTCTTACAATACCCTCCAGCACTCGGTTATTTCAAGACACCAACCGACTATTAGTAAACCCAGTCAACCTAACACCCAGGCCTCTGAATCCATTCTTCCGGAAAGGTTCGCCCCAGGAGAAAGTTACTAGATCCTACTACTCTCGTTGAGTCTTCCAACCATAGCATGTTACTGACCGCCAACCCGGGACAGGGTCAACCCTTACACTGCCGTAAGCGGAGATATCCACATCTGGTTCGTCTCTGGGAGGTAGGTAAAGTCGACTCGGTAGCTCGCGGGACGGGTTGGTTACGGTAGTCTGAGTTTAGTAAAGTTCCAGCGCAGGGTGTTATGGGTGGTTGGGTTTATAGTCACCGGTCATCAAAGTTTAATATATGGGAAGTATCTTGGTTTGATGGGATGTAGGCTTGACGAGTTTTGGGACATCATCGGAGATAATATGAACTCGAGACTTGTTTTTATTATTATTATAACCAAGGTTGATTTAGAAGCCACCCACGAGACCAGCAGAGTAGCACCGCGTACGTTGTACTCCCTGTCTCTTCGATTCTAGGCGGTTTAAGTCGATCGTCTCGCTCTAAAAATACCGCCAACCGGGATGTAGAATATTCTTAGGGGGTCTAACACAATAAAGGTTTAGAGAAGGCTTTACTAAATGCGGACTAGAGGGGTGATTTCGAGGTGCTCTACTGAGGATGCTCCTATAAAAGATATTCTTAGGCGAGTGTACTGTATCAGCATCTATGAACAATACTACGGGGGATACCACAAGGGGAGCACAAAAACCTTCTCAGGGCCAAGAAAACCCATGCTAATATGGCCCAGCTCAGCCTCGCCTCACGCGTTGAAAAGTGATATTACCGTCAAGCACCATAAACTGCCTCTAAACTGCCCCGGAAGAGATACCAAAAACCGAAACACACCGCAACGCAAAGGGTTGAAGCTCAACGACCCACCCCCAACACATCCCTCAATCTCCAAAACAGACTCAAATCACTACTCCCATCAGCCGCCAACACCCCCATATCAACCATCCTATCCATCTCCACCAAAACCCGATTAACATACTCCCCAGCACCACTCATCCGCAATATAAGACAGCACGCACGATGGAACGCCAGTAGCCTCGGGTCCGGTGGCGGTTCAGCAGCAGCTGCATTGAACGTGACGACGCCGTCCCCCGGAGGGAGAAGTCGACGCGGAATGCGCTCCCCGCGGGAAAGGTGCATGGTGTAGCTATGGGGGGTTTGTGTCGGTTCGAGATACCATTTGAGATGGCCGAAGCGGAAATGAAGGTCCGCGCACAGCGTTAGGGCGTTGCGTGGGGTATCTATGGTGGTGCCGGCGAGGAGTTTGGAGATCCCGGGGTCGAGCGTGTTCATGATGCGCCAGATGTACGTTCGCGCGGGGTTTATGGTGCCGTCGGTGTTCTGTGTGTTGAATGAATGTGGGATGATGTGGGTTACTTTGGTGGTTACGTTATCTTCTTCGGAGGGGTCGGTTGGATGTTGCGCGTTGTATTCTGATTGACGGGACCAGTCGAGCTCGCGGGTGATGACGCAGCGGTCTGAGTCACGGAGGAGACAGGCGGCGCGCAGGCCGCTGAGAGGTGTTGGTGAGGCGTCAACGTCGCCATGGGTTTGGGTGGGGATGGGTGTGTGGCCGCCGGCAGCTTGCAATGGAATGAAGAAGCCGCGTAGGAGGTCATCGGCGAGGGCTTGGAAGCGGTCATACACGTCGACACATCGGGCGACGTTGGCCGAGGGTTTTTGAAGCCAGGCCCGGGCACGTAGGAGAATGGTGGCAGGGTCACGGTGTAGTGATGTGTAGTCACTCGGAGGGAATAAGGCATGGAGAGCGACGAAGAGAACATTAGATTTGCCGGTGGTGGTGGGACAGTGTTCATGGAGGGCGAGGAAGAACGGATGCAGTAGAGGGTTCTTGGAGGTGGGAGAGAGTGGAAGAGAGTCCCGCTCACAATCCAACAGGATTGTAGTGTAGAGAAGGAGGGCTTCGGCAGCCTGGTGTGGGGTAGGTGGAGTGGTAGAGGTAGGAAAGTCGTCTTCGAGAGTAGTGGGTGTATTTGGGCGGGGAGATGGACCATTGTTTGACTGTTTGCCTGTGATATCGATATCGAAGGGGAAATGACGGTCCATCGATTGTTTGTCTATGGTGAAGCAGTATGAAGATAATGTTGAATGACGATGATGGAGAATAGAATGAAAACGTCACTGAAGACGCATAACATGGCTAGCGTACTGTATTACCACTATTAGCTATTATTACCGTCGCTAAGAATCAGTAAATTAATACTACTTTACCTTCCATCCCACCAATCAAATGCTAAATATCAAATAATACTCCGAAAATCTGACTTTGCATGGTTGCTGGCGTGGGTGTTGAACAGAGATATCACTCGTTTGGGTTCGATTTACTATGCTGGGTAAGGCTTTTTACGCCTCTATTTATCCATGGCTTGTCCGACTGAGGTTTGAAGTATCGTAGGTAGTGGTGTATATTATTCGATAATGATTTATGTGTCTGTTTAGAAGGTTGTGCTCTTCTTCAAGAGGAGTTCTCATCTCCATTCAACACGTTACCCGTGAATACAGGAATAAGTAGACTAAGAGCTATATTCTGGAGACCACTCGATTGCGGTTTCGTTCAGTCTTCCCTAGAATAATCAGAGCCACTGCTATTCCGATTCGATACTCACTGCGATGTTGTAGATCTCAAGTCAACGGTTCCGGGACCCTTACCGCTCTCCCGACATCTCCATCTGCTGCGCCTCGCTTAGGCAGCACCCAAAACCAAACACCAAACCCAAATCTCACCACCACCAATTCCTCCATCATCACCATCCTATCAAACCGCCACAATGACCGGTGATCCAAACTACGTATGTCCCCCCTCCACTCCCCTAACCCTCACTGACCCAACCCAGCACCCGCACCCAACCTCTCCTCCACCACAATACCCCTCCCAGGCCTACGCTACCCCGAACTCCACCTACTACCAGCAACAAACTGGACACTACGCGCAGCCGTACCAGCAGGACCCGTACGTGCAGTACCCCCCGCAGCAGCAGTACCCCCCGCAGCAGCAGTACCCCCTGCAGCAGCAGCAGTACCCCCTGCAGCAGCAGCATCCGCAGCAGGGAGGGTACTTCCCGCAGGGTCACCAGCCGATGGTGTATCAGGCGCCGCCTGGGCAGATGACGAGGAAGAATAGTTCTGGAGGGGGGGAGTTTTGTGCGGGGATTTGTGCAGCGTTGTTGTGTTGTTGTGCTTTGGATGTGATTTTTTAGGGTGGGGGTGGGGGAAGGATGGTGGGGGTATAATGTTGGTCTTAGCCTGGTGCTGTTGAATTTGGGTTTGCTTTGGGTTTGGGTTCTTTGGATGGGGTGGGGGGGTGGGAATGTGGGGTTGGTTTCTTTACGATGGGTTCGTGGGGGGGATTATAGGTTGTGGTATTTGTGATATCAGTCTCATGTCTGTTGTGGTTCATAATCTGAATATAATCTGAATATGCTTGAGATAACACTGTTGAACGACAGACACTTCGGACGACTATAGACCTGGGTTGAACTGGATCTCTGTAGATCGCTCATAGAGGGTGATAAGCTGTCAGATCCCCCAGAGCAGTCAATAGTCATCAGATCTCATAGAATTTGTAGGAATTTATTAGTTTAGCTCGCATTTATCTCTTAGCCTTTGGATCGCTGTGCCAGGGATCGTAAATTGGTAGGGCTTGATAGACCGTTGCCAAGAGGGTGGCTTGCTAGACTATACTCATGCTCTAGGATAAGTACCTGAAAACAGGGTTATGGGTTAGCCAACCAAACTGTGAAGCGTTGCCGCGGGGCGAATCAAAAGCTATTGCCACTAAAAGACATTTTCAGATACTTATGGTAGACCACGCATCAGCAAAAACCGGGTCTGCGTCTAGTCGCGCCTGGATGGGCGCACTGGGCTTGGATTTTTTTCAGGCACTGCGCTAGGTGCATCGTCTAGTATGGCATACGTGTGGGCGCGCTGGACGTAGGTCTTGCCTCGTCCACGCCCAGGCGCAGGCCTGGAAAATCCGAGCCTGATATACTAGACGTACAGCCTCCCTTGGGCGCGTTAGGCGGCATTGGGCGCATTAGACGTATGATGTCACGCTGCTTTGTATGGTACTAATAGTCTATTCTGCTCTATGTACATGTAGGACGCAATTCCACCAATTATCTTACTTCCGCTATTGATCCAACTGCCTCTGAATCGACTGCTTGTCTGTCTCTGAATCGGCTGTTTCCGAGACTCCGAATCGACTCCTAAACAGCCTCTCGAGCAGCCTCCGAGTCAGCTGTCTGCCTGCCACCGAATAGACTGCCGAATTGACTCCTGAATACTCCGAATCGACTCTGAATTGACTCCTGAATTAACTCCGAATCGACCGCTGAATTGACTCCGAATTGACTCCTGAATAGACTCCTGAATAGACTCTAAATCGACTGCTGAATTACCGCTGAATTGACTGCTTGCCTACCTCCGAATCCACTGCGGAATAGACCGCTGAATCAGCTGCTGAATCGATTCTATAGCACAGCGTGTTAGCACGGTCGATTGATGGGTAAGAGATGGGAGGTTGAGAGGTGGGGTGTGTGGTTGATATAAGGGAATTGCTGACGGAAGGCGCGTGTGAGGTCATAACGAGCCTAGGAGGGTCGGATAACCGAGGGTTAGGATTTCGACTTGGCTGAATTTGCGACCAGGAGACAGTATATGGACACATGGGCGTACGATAGAGCGATCATATGGACGTACTGGGGGTATAAACGTACTAGGACGTGCGATAGAGCAAGCGTATGGGCGTACTAGGCGTATGAACGTGCTGGGGCGAGCAATAGAGCGAACGTATGGGCGTACTAGACGTATAGACGCAGCTGGACGCAAGCAGGCGTACTGGGCGTTGGAGCCTCGCCCAAGTTCTTGCCCATCGCGCCCAGGCGTGCATCCATTTTTGCTAATGACTGCCTCCCTGCCTCCGAATCCACGGCTGAATTGGCTGTTTGTTAGCCTCCGAATAGACTCCCGGCAAGCTCAGCAGCAGGCTCAGGATAGGAGGGTAGGATGCGGCAGGGCAGGAAGGAGCCTGAGGATGCGGGGGCTCGTTTGATGTATATAGATCCATTAGGTAGTGAATAACGATAGTCAAAATTATTTTCCAGGCCTGAGTGACAGCGTGACATCAGTGAATTGAAGACAGTGGCAGGTGTAACTTAAGCTTCTCCACAGCTCTCCATGGCATGTTGAGAGTGCCTATATCGATCTCCTAGAGCTTCCCGGGGTGTTTGCTGCCTCTTTGTGCCTCCCTGAGCAACTCGGTCGTGAATCACTCCTCCAGATAGGCACATAAACTCCTGGAGTCTCCCATGCCTCCCGACAATCCTGAGCCTCCTAGAGCTCAGGGAAGAAATAGTTATTTTTGCTGATGAAGGAGGTTATAACTCTAGTCATAATATTCTGAATCCTCATGAAGGTGATCTTTGAAAGAAAAAAACCGGAACTTTGGTGAATAACTGTTGCTGAAGTGAAAAGGAATCCATTTTGCTACAAAAAACAATTGGAATAATTATTAATCACTAGATATAGGAGGGAATACTTACCTCTGAAGATTGTTATTGCACGGAGTAAATTGGTTGTTAGTTGGGCCTGCAGTTGTTAACTTCCTAACACAAGTCAGTTTCTAAGGCAGGGTAACCCCCGAAAAGATCCAGGTGCTTACCTCCACGTGACGCAAATCTTCGGTCGCAAGGTACAAGCAGCTACAGCAAGACCTGTAGCGGGTAGTTGAAATGTGATGCAGCAGATTGGGTATACAAGGAAGCAGGCGTATTGGTGTGGCTTCAGATAGTACTACAGAAGGTGCGTGGCATCGCTCTCGACTGTACCATGATGTTGTAACTGGGAGGTCGCGCAGTAAATTTTGGAGGTAGTTATCCGAGTCCACCCCCGCAACTTCACCCGCAACGCCACCTCACCCGCAACGCCGCCTCACCTTCAACACCAGTTCACCCGCAACATACCTTTACCTGCATCTTTCACTTGCAACATACTACTGCAGGTCTACAATAATTCCGCTACTAATATTACAGTCAAAACCTCTAACCGACACTCTTGTTGTGTAGCTGTTTGTGAAGTCTCGCTTACGGGTTTTTGCGGTTTTGTCCTTACCGCCCGCTGTAAACCACCACTAAAGTTGGGATCGCTGAAAATGAGGCAGCAACCAAACCCCCAACTACAAGTGCCACCAGCCTAGTGCAGCTCAAAAAGTTCCGGGGAAATATTATTTTACTAGAAATATACAGAATATAACAGTTAGAGCAAGGTTATTTCATTAGATTTCTGGCAATAACAATAACAGTTAATTGTGGTGGTTGATTGTGTATAGCAATTTGATGTGTCGCGGGTTCGTAGCTACGTTCTGCTGTAGCTGGGCGTGCTACACAAGTTTCTTGCCTATAATATAATTTCCATTGAGAAAACCTTTTCAATGCCAGCGCGCTTGGCGTAAACCTTTCGGATGCCATCCAATTCCATTTAATGCCAGCGAAAATGTAAAACCTCGAGCTAAAAAACAATTATACATAGTGTAATTGGAAACAACTGACCTATGTCTAAGCAGGTTAGGAGTTCAACTCCTGACCAAAGCAATAAGCTGTGAGACTCGGCTATTGTTATTAGATGTAGAATTGAGGGCCCCAAGCCAGTGCAGCCTTCGAGCTTGCCTTGCTGGTTAAAGGGGAAGAGGGTCGTCCGCATGCCTGTTTGGTATGAGTGTAAGACCCCAGCTGTTTACCGTGTACATGCAAATGTATCATGTCTTAGATATGAATTCGGTAAACAGCTGTGGCAACATGAGAAGGTTTTTTTACCAATCAAATCATATGATAGCACTCGGTTTACACTATTACTACACTCGATCGATACTGTAACTATATACAAAATTATATATCTACGATCTCTTTACAAGTAACCCTATTATGGCCGTATTTACCACATTTCCTACATGCTTGGCTTCCTGGGCCACGATCGGGGGGTGGTGTTGTATGATTGAGCTATGCTTGAATGCGAGCAGATTTTTTTCGTTGGGAGGAAGCTGTCATTCGTATGACTTGGGGTCGACCCCTTGCTGTTCGTTCTTTTGCAGGAGGAAAACATGGTGTTTGTTCTTGATTATTCTCGGGACATGAAATATCATCAAGAGATATTGGCGTGAGGTTGGTGAGGTAAGTATTTTTCCAGGTCCGAATAGTAAATACTTCTGGAACGTAATCCCGTGGAGATTTTCTGAGCGCCCAAATACAACTAAAAGCATGCCCGCAAGGTATCCCGTTCTCTTGAAAATGTCCACAATCGCATGTTCGTGCCTCTAGATCCACTTTATATGTTCGATCATTTGCTTGTTCAACCACACCTCTTGTCATATCTGACATTCTGGCTGTGTTTTTTGAGGCCCATTGTCTGCTCCGTAGCAATTCTTTTAAACAAAAATCTGTATGTGTTTGTTGTAGTTCCAACTCGCATGCCTTTTGATATCTTTTGAATCGCTGAACCATTGTAATATGCCAAATTTCGTTTAGGAGATCAAGAATAGAAAGCTCGCGTTCTTCTTTTAGGGTGTTGTTCATCGATTCCACCACATTTGATGTCTTATGGCCATAGGAATTACCGGTAAAATAGTGTAACGGGGGTGGTCCTCTATACAACTGCTAAGGCTAGATAGGAAAACGGCCGTTGCTTATACTAAAGTCAGGCTGAGATCTTAAAGTATTTTCGTGCAGTATACTCAATAATCTTAAGGGCGGAACTCCGTAATTCTCGTCACTAGGTCTCTGGTCGAAGATGGAGAAGAGCAACTGGTGGCGGGGCTCACCAGTACTTGTAGTACTGCATGCTCGCCGCCTCTACTCAGTTCTACTCAGCTGGGGGATCCGGTTAACCCTGAATCCTGTCAGTGATCATGGGCGGGTCTCTTCGGAAGTGTTCTCTCACATTCCGCTGGAGTTCTGCACCTCATGTGCAACCGCTCCTCATGCACTGCTCTACCAGTCAGGACTCTGTGATCCGCCAGCCTAGTCCTACAGGACTACTTGCATGGCGCTGATCAATCCATAGTTGCGTCAGGTGTCCGCTAGAATAGTTCTCCCAGTTGCGCCGCCTATCAGCCATAGCTGGTGGGGCATGCACAGGTGGATTAGGAACTCAACCACATCTCTAAGTGTTTGATGTCATCGGTGATCTGCTACAGGCCCGTCAGCGCTTAGCACTCCGGATGTTCCTAACCACCAGGTCAGCGAGGTACTGGTGTTCCCTAGCATGTGGTAGCTACTCCACTCATGCTGGTCCTTGTACCTCTCCGTCTGCCCGGGTCTATTCTACCTTTCGCATGTAACAGCCTTGTGGGTCCGTTACAGTACCTCCCTCTCCTAGATCCTGTCTTCGGGATCTTTTTCTAATTGAGTTCTATAGTCTAGTCTATTCTTCTAAACTTCTAGGTCTACTACTCTAGTACTGCAATAGGAAATTCTCGTGTACATAGCGGAAATGATTTGAACCAAAGGAAAACAAGAACTATAAGGAAATGGGCTACTCTGGCCCCGCAATCCTCCTGTCTCGGGGCTTAGGGTACCTCTTGTGGAAATCTGAAAGGGCCTCTTCGGCACTATTCCTAAGATGTTCCCAGGGTTCCCATGTGGCCTCTTCCTGATCATAACCCTCCCATAACACGAGATATTCCACTCTCTTCTTTTTGCGGTTCACCCTGGAGTCCGCTATCTCCCTCATCACCCAGTTCTCTTCCTCATCTACCATCTCCATCTCCGGTGGGGGTTCTCTTCTCAGAGAGTCTGCTGGCGCTCTATAAGGTTCCAAGAGGCTGATGTGGAATACCGGGTGTATCTTCATACCCGGAGGCAAGACAAGCTCAAAGGCTCGCTTTCCCCACTCGCCTTCTTGACCTTGGGGCCCAAACTTCTTCTGATCCACCTTGTTCATCGGCCGCTTTGTCTGTACATTGCGCTGATCAAGCATAACCTCATCACCTGGCTTGAGTTCCGGTCCCTTCTGGTGATGCTTATCATACCAGCGGGCCATCCGGACCCTAGCCTTCCCCAGGTTCTCCTGCATGGCATGCCAAATGGCTTCCCACTGAGATACCTTAACTTGACTCGCCGGGTTATCCCAATCTGCTCTTGGCTTTGCATTTGGCCAATTGGTCCGAGGTTCAAACCCATAGTTTGCACAAAGGGTGATACCTTGGTGGACTCGGAGATAGCAGAGTTATAGGCATACTCGACGAGGGGAGGAGATCTGACCAATCATCCTGTTGGAAGGAACAATAGCTCCGCATATACTGCTCCAGAACCTGGTTAACCCTCTCGGTTTGACCATCGGTTTGTGGATGAAATGCGGTAGACAAGTTCAACTTCACATTGAGGAGATCCATCAGTGACTGCCAAAAATGGGAGATGAATTTGCTATCCCTATCCGAGACTATGTCATCAGGGAGACCATGAAGCTTCCAGATTTCTTTCAGGAAGAGTTTTGCCATGTCCTCAGTCTTATTCTCGCTAGGAAGCGGAATGAAGTGAGCCATCTTTGAAAACCGGTCAACTATGACCCAGATCTTGGTATTCCCATCGGATTCAGGCAATCCCACTATGAAGTCCATAGAGATTGAGGTCCAGGGTCGGTAGGGCACCTCCAGAGGTAATAACTCGCTGTACTTCTTGTGGCGGGCGGTTTTGTTCCTCTGGCAGCTATCACAGCTCCGGACATACTCTTCAATGTCCTTATCCATGTTGGGCCAGTAGAAGTTGGACTTGATTTTCTCAACTGTCTTGAACTGCCCAAAGTGACCGGCCATCTTGCTGTCATGGCACTCGGTGAAGATTTCCTGGCGGAGGTCTCTGCCTTCCGGGACATACCATCGGTTCTTATAGAACACTAAACCATCCTTGAGGGACAGTGACGGGTCTAATCCTTCTTTCTTCTCCTGTAGTGCCTGGCAGATGCCTTGCCACTGGATATCTTGAGCTGCCGCAGCTTCAAGCCTCTGCAAGAATGTAGACTGGAGTTGGTGAACTCTGATGGCCGCTAGCCTAGCAGGGTTCAACACCAATTGCCCAGGACGGAAAAACAACTGCGGTTCTACAACTGCAGGTTCACCTCCCTCTCCTAGGCGGTGATCCCACCGTCTGGATAGGACATCTGGCTTCTCATTTTTGTCACCGGCTCTGTAGACCACCTTAAAGTTATAACCCGCCAGGTCTTCAGACCATCTGGCCTGCCGGCGGGTTAAGACCTTGGTACTGTTAAAGTACTCTAGATTCTTATGGTCGGTGAACACAGTGACTTCTCCCTCTACTGACTTCAAAAGGTGCTCCCATTCTCGGAAAGCAGCCACTATGGCGCCCATTTCCTTGTCATGGATGTCATAGTTTATCTCGGCGGGGGAAAACTTCTTGGAGTAGAAGGCCACAGGGTGTAGCTTCCCATCCTCGCCATACTGAGATAACACTGCACCTTTCGCAAAGTCACTTGCATCAGTTTCTACAACTGTGCGCCTACTGGGGTGAAAATGAACTAGGACTGGCTCACTTGTGAACAGCTGCTTGAGTTCCTCGAAAGCTCTGTCACAAGCGGCAGTCCAGAACCACTTCTTGTCTTTCATCAGCAGATCCGTCAAGGGCTTGCAAACCCGACTGAAACCTGCTATGAATCTCCTGTAGAAGTTGGCGAAGCCTAAGAAGGCCTGCACATCCTTCACAGTTCTAGGTACCGGCCACTCCCTGACAGCATTGACTTTCTCTTTGGACATAGAGATGCCATGCTCGGAGATGTTGTACCCCAAATATTCCACTTCTTTCAAATGAAAGAAGGACTTGTCAATGTGGGCATGGAGGTTGGCTTCTCTCAACCTTCCTAACACCTTCTTGACGAGGAACTGGTGTCCTTCCATGTTCTCGGAGTATATAAGTATATCATCTAAGTATACTATAACTCCGAGATCTAGGAAGGTCATCTACAACCTCATTGTTCATAGCCTGGAATGAGGAGGGAGCCTTGCACAGCCCAAATGGCATGACATTGTACTCATACAAGCCATATCTGGTCCGGAAAGCTGTCTTCCACTCGTCCCCTTTGGCGATCCTTAGCAGGTTGAACCCATCCTTCAGGTCTATCTTGGTAAAGACCCTGGCGGTGGTCAACCTGTCTCTCAGTTCTGACATCAGTGGAAGTGGGTACTTGTCCTTGATTGTGATCTTGTTCAAGCCCCGGTAATCCACACAAATGCGGAGGGTACCATTAGGCAGGCACAAACAGGATAGGAGCGGCGGCGGGGAATTGGACCTGGAGATCTTTCCGGAGGGTAGTGCTTTGTTCAGAAACTCCCGGAGGGCCTTCAGCTCACTCTCAGAGCATGGATAGAGAGGCCCAAAAGGTGGTTTCGTTAGGGCTGCAATCTGATATGGTGGTCAAATGCACTATCTTTCTGGTAGGCTTTGAGCTCTTCTCATTGCTGAACACATCTGCCCATTCCCGGTACTCCGGCGGTAACCTCAATCCCACATCTCCGCCCTGCTCATCATGCCACACTGCTGATCCAATCTGATGTACATTGGCCCTATCTTCGGCCAACATCTCCCAGTCTTCACATACTTCAATCGTGACATCGGCGGGAATGCAATGCTTCTTGCAATAGTCACTCCTCCACCTGACGCGGCCAGTATGCCAATCAAAGTCTGGGTTGTGCTTCTGAGCCCATGAGATGGGAAGATATCCCGAGATGCCTTCTTCTAAAGGTCCCACCTCCCACCGGATCAACTCCTCATGTTTGCCCATGACCATGTCGAGGGTGGCAGTAAAATACTCGCCAGCTCCCATCATGAGGTCACCTTGGGCATCAAACATCTGAATAGGAGAATCCCGGCGCTCCACAGGTATCTTCTCCTTCTTCACAAACTCTTCGCTGAGGATAGGCCCGGTGCATCCAGTGTCAAACAGGAACCTTCCATGGCACCTGCTGATGTGGTTCCGCACCTTCCAGTTCAACTCAGCCTTCAGGATGGGTCTCTGCCCATGGACGGGTTCTGGCGGGAGTTCTTCCATTCTTCTCTTCGTTGGTGGGTGGTCTTCATGACTGGGACTTCTCTGGCGCTTTGCCACTGACCTCTCGGGTCTGGTCTTACTTATGCCGCCTTGAAATGGAGTGTAGCCTGTAGACATAGTGGTTGAGGTTTTCTTTTTCGATCGCAGGGTATCAATGATCGCTAGCGATGGCCATATCTGTATCTGGGTATAGCTTGGGAGAACTGGCATATTTGACCAGCAAATTTTGGGATATTATCCCTCCTCAGTACCAGTAGGAGCAATAGGGTCCTGCCCAACGAAATATATTTCTAAAGAATGACTAGGCTAGATGATTTCAGGTCCACTGTCATCATCTACCGCCGTAAATACACCAGTCTCCTGTTTGAGACTGCCGGAACTCTGTCCTGATCTAGATACAGTGGCAACTTTTCCCTTCTTAGATTCCGGAGGATCACTGGCCTCTAGCTCAGTTCCTCTCTTCCTCTTTCTTACTGCCGCAACTCTAACAGTTACCGGATCAGTAGTCCAACACTTAAACCATGCATGTCCACCCTTTCCGCATTTCAGGCATTTATCTGCCTTCTTTCTATCGGAAAGGATACCCTCGGGTATTCCTATCAAGGGGTGGTTAGCATGTGGTGTCTTATCAAGGGAGGTTGGACTCTGCCATACCTTTTAGCTCCACAGCTTTATCTTTCTTCTCCTGTGGTGGGTTACTAACCCGGGAGTGGACTTGTTCTCGGGAGGCGGCGGTACTCTGACCTTTGCCTCTACCTCTGGATCTCTTCTTCTTCTCACCTCCTTCTCCTGTTGCCCTGGACTCCGGGGCTCTGACCTTCCTATGTCTTTCCAGGACATGTCCCATGTGGCGGATCATCTGTATCCTCTCATGGAGGGACTGAGGTTTGACTGCAACCTTAGCCCAATCCAGAGCCAGCTCAGCGGTGAGGCCTTGGGATATTTTATCATCCACAACCTCGCCAGCATAACCGGTTTTCCACATGAGTTGGACTATCTGGTCCAGGAAAGCATCAATTCCAGCGGTCTGGGAGAGTTTATCCCACTTAGCTACCGCCTCTTCTCTGGTGATTCTATCACCAAAGGATGATCGAAAGGAATTGGAAAAGGTAACCCAATGGTTCCAGTGAGGGTCAAGCTGAACAGGTCGTCCTGCAGCTCTATCGGCAGCACCTTGGTCTATGAGGTTATGGTAGGCCTCATACCAGTTGACTGCTGCATGTCCTTCGAGAAGGTTACCAGTGTAGCGGATCTTGATTGATTCCTGCTGAAAACTGGATGCTTCAATAGTGAAGACATTTTCGCATTGCCGGAGGAATCGGTCCACATCGGTAGCTTCTCCTTTGAACTTGCTGGGTTGAGGTGCCTTGGGTTCTCGTCCCCTGAGGCTCCCAGTAGAGGTGGGACCGGTGCCACTGCTGAAAACTGTAGCCATCATCTCCAACATCTTCTTCTCTGCTTTCCGCTGCTTCTTGCGGAAATACTTCTTCCACTCCTTCGGATCCCTCTCTGCCCCTCCTTCACTACTGCTGCTGCTACTACTATCACCGGGGTCTCCTCCTCCTACTCCTATATTTCCATCACCTCCTCCTGCTCCTCCTCCCTGGTTCTCGTTTCCCTGCCCTTGTTGTTCACTGGTTTCTCTTCCTGTTCTTCCTCCACTACTTTCTCCTTCTTCCTTCCTTCCTTCCGAGGGCCTTGGGTATGTTCCTCTTGGTAGCCATGAGCTACCACTATCGAGGGGTGGTGGTGTATAACCACTGCCGCCTACAAGGGACCAGGGTCCATAAGAAAAGGGACCTCTAGGTGTCTGCGGAGGTATTGGAGTAGAGGATGAGCCTGAGGGCGCAAAACTAACTGCTGGTTTTTGAACTGCGGGGGGTAACGATGGGGGGTCTGCTTTATTGGTAGGTGTGGTAGGTAGGGTGATTGGGAAGGTATCTGAGAGAAAGACACTACTGGATCTTTCTCTTCCTGCCGCTGGTTTCGGGGGTGCGGTGATGTGTAGGCGGCCTTCTGTAATGGCCTGCTGTAGTGCTCCGATGTAGTCAGGAATTCCAACTGCTTTGGGGGGGTCTATATCCATGGGATCACATCAGCAAAAGGTTTGGATTTCCGCCCAGTGCCATTTTATGTAATCCCCATTCGCCCAGAGGAGATATTAGAAATCCCGATATTGCATTGGAATCAGCTCATCAAACTGCATATTCCCACGCGGGGCTTGGCAGGATCGGATGAGGTTTAACCTTCAGTCTTACATCCTGAATATTACGATTTTAAGCCTGAAAACTTGATATTCAGGATGTAAGACCAAAGGTTAAACCTCATCCGATCCTGCCAAGCCCCGCGTGGGAATATGCAGTTTGATGAGCTGATTCCAATGCAATATCGGGATTTCTAATATCTCCTCTGGGCGAATGGGGATTACATAAAATGGCACGGGGCGGAAATCCAAACCTTTTGCTGATGCAGTTGCGAGGTCGTCTTTGTCCGTCAGCAACTGTTGTAGATGCTGCTGGAGATTGAGGACCTTCCGGTCCAAATACTCGGCAGCCTCCCGCAACAAGGTATTCTCCACTTCTTGCCGTTCCTGTAGCATTCTCATGGTCTGTGTGGTATCCCCAACCGATAGGTTGATCTGGGACATGAGATGGTCTTGAAATGCGTCAAAGAAATCGGCTATGGTGACTTTTGATGTGTCTGTCCATGGGGTGGAGATGCCTGGGATATGTCTTTGGATAGTGGATTTCGGGCGGTGGACTAGTTGGGTCATGTCTGTCTCTCCTACTGCTAGTTCCTTCTTCTCCCATGTAATCTGAAGGGGAAGCACCGGGGCATTGATTGCCGGGGTTTCGGATCTGCGGGAGGATCTCATGATGGGTGATCTCAAGGTGACTGAGTCCTTAAGATTATACTGTAACGGGGGTGGTCCTCTATACAACTGCTAAGGCTAGATAGGAAAACGGCCGTTGCTTATACTAAAGTCAGGCTGAGATCTTAAAGTATTTTCGTGCAGTATACTCAATAATCTTAAGGGCGGAACTCCGTAATTCTCGTCACTAGGTCTCTGGTCGAAGATGGAGAAGAGCAACTGGTGGCGGGGCTCACCAGTACTTGTAGTACTGCATGCTCGCCGCCTCTACTCAGTTCTACTCAGCTGGGGGATCCGGTTAACCCTGAATCCTGTCAGTGATCATGGGCGGGTCTCTTCGGAAGTGTTCTCTCACATTCCGCTGGAGTTCTGCACCTCATGTGCAACCGCTCCTCATGCACTGCTCTACCAGTCAGGACTCTGTGATCCGCCAGCCTAGTCCTACAGGACTACTTGCATGGCGCTGATCAATCCATAGTTGCGTCAGGTGTCCGCTAGAATAGTTCTCCCAGTTGCGCCGCCTATCAGCCATAGCTGGTGGGGCATGCACAGGTGGATTAGGAACTCAACCACATCTCTAAGTGTTTGATGTCATCGGTGATCTGCTACAGGCCCGTCAGCCTTAGCACCTCCGGATGTTCCTAACCACCAGGTCAGCGGGGTACTGGTGTTCCCTAGCATGTGGTAGCTACTCCACTCATGCTGGTCCTTGTACCTCTCCGTCTGCCCGGGTCTATTCTACCTTTCGCATGTAACAGCCTTGTGGGTCCGTTACAAATAGGCAGTGACCCAAAGACTAAGGTCAATACTATTCAAATAGTCGGCAGCTGCTTCATTGGTTTGGCGTAATTCGGTGATTTTTTGACTGAACTCCTCCACAGTTCTCGCGTTTGCAATAGGCCAAAAGAAAGTCTCCAATGAACGGTTAAACCGTTTACAAAAATTCCCTTTTAAATGAAAACAACAAATCAATCGATCAACATTTTCCCCCAGTATTTCATCTGCAGCCATTAATCCTTTATCCCGATCACTAATGAGAGTCATTTGAAGAGCTTGAGGAATTGCCTGTTTAAGAAGATTAAGAAACCATGTCCAAGAAGCCTTATTCTCACTTTCAACTACTGCCCACGCAAGTAGAAGATTGTGGCTGTTGGCATCTACACCAACAGCTAGAAGAAGAGTTTGAACAAAACGTGCTTTTAGAAAAGTTCCATCCATTGCCATAAATCTCCGCATTTGAACAAAAGAAAGCTGTGACTGTACAGGACAAATAAACACTCTTTGAAACAATGACTCATTTTCGGAATTATTGACTGTTTGCAGTTCAGCGTGGAGATAGGGGTTCTTGCTACGTAGGAGTGTAAGGTAAGCAGGTATTTTTTTGAATTGCTCTTCTTGATGTTCTCGTCGGTCATGTATCATGTAAGCGCGTGTGATTCTGGCTGCTTCACGATTGACTGTAACATTGTAGTGCATTCGGATGCAATCAATAATCTCCCGTACCTCAGTGTCTCTGGTAACAAAAAGGTGTTTGGGAACAACTCTACGGAGCCAACATTGGGTATTTGACACCTCCCAAATTGTTTGTTCCATTCCAGCGCATGTGTGTTGATCAAGAACGATCTTGACCTGGATTTCGTTTCGTTTCGTCAAAGATGCGTAAACGCGCCATGGACATCCTTTGTCACGGCATCGGTAGTCAACTCTTGTTTGGTCCTTTTTTACTATATTGAAGGAAAAATGTGCAAAAATTGACCAATCTTCCACTTTTTCTTTTAGGTGTTCCCAGGAAGTATAATATGTTCCGGTCTCGACTGGGGTAATGGCATCGGTAACTGACATTTTAAAAGTACATCAGCAAAAACAAACGACATTCCTCTGTGGCCTATTTGACCTCTGTGGCCTATTTGGCTCCTATTTGGCCTCTGTGGCCTCTGCAGAGGTCAACATTCCTCTATGGAGGTTTCCGAGGAAATTTCGATATTTTCCTCTGCAGAGGCCACAGAGGCCACAGAGGTCCAAATAGGAGCCAAATAGGTCACAGAGGTAAGAACATGATCCTAATTTCAAATAGGTCATTTTTTGTTCTTGCTGATGTAGTAGGTAGGTAAAAGTACGGGGAATGAGGCAGTGGTATTATCGGGTAGCGAGATTGTCACGGCTCGGGTAGTTTAGTTGGTAAGTTACTTGGTCGTTGACGTCTTGTATCCATGGGTCACGTGTTCGGTTCCTGTTGTGGTGGTTTTCGTTTGGGTTCTATGTTGTTCGGTTGTTAGGACTATGCGTCGCAGGCTTAGTGTTGGGATTTCCTTATTCGGTTATGGGTTCATGTCGGTTGGAAGGTTTCGGTTGCGTTGTGTTTCCTTTTCTGGTAGTGTTTGTTCGGTTGCGAGTCACGTTGGCGAGAAGGAAGGGTTTAGGGTTGATGGATTCAGGGGGATAAATAGGCGAGCTGTTGGCGAGTGTTGGTGGTTTCTTTCCTTTCTTCTTCATCCTGTATCTTGTTCAATACACCTCGTATAAACCTTGACCCACGTCCTCCCACGTCCGTAACGATTCCTCGAACTTAGAGTATATTGTGTGACGGATAGTCACCGTGCACTAAGTACCTGGTTGAGTTGCGTGATACCTGTGTTTCTGTTATACCTATGGCTATAGGCGTGCAGTGGTCTCCCTGTTACCCTACCTACGTAGGGAGTTACCCTACCTTCCATTTGGTCACCTTCCCGTCTTCGTTGGACCCCTCTGTGGCTGCCTGTTGCGATATTGGCCTTCCCAGCCTATTCCCAGGCAGTTACCCTGCCTTCCCCGGTTACCCGGCCGTTACCCTGCCTTCAGCAGCGAGTAGATCGAGAAGGGGGGACACCCGCAAAATATCCGCGTCCCGGAGACTAAAAGTAACCCTTTGGTCGTCAACGGCGCCCTTCCCGCGGAACGTGACCCGGAGGGTATGTATGAGAGGTCTTCATAGGGCAACTTGGGGCGCCGAGTCACGTGGGCTATTCGGATTAGTCATCAGAGGTCTCCTGCCCGCGCTACGGGGCTCCAAACACCAGCTGTCGCAACAAAACGATATCGTGTAACCACCTACTCGATCGGGCGAACGCAACCGTCGCAACCGTATCATCGCCACGGCGATCCGAAGATTACTGAACGAGGGGTAAGCGTCAGAAGTTGGAGATATCGGCTTCGCCGATAGGATGTTGGATAAATGGATCAGCGAGTTAGTTCAATTTGTAATAGTAGATAGTTTAGTCCGTCGACCCAAGCTACAAAGAACACACAGTAGTAAAGAGGACGGGATATAAATACTCTTGCATTGGACGTCAATTCTGAGTCGATCATCATCGAGGAAGAACGAGCCTTATCAATATTATTTTGTTACCAACATACTTTGTTCCGTGATAAATTCTCCATCGTATCGAGTTGTTTAGCATAGCTTCGCGCTTCAACACTCGTGTCCTTCCTATTGAGAAAGTTCTTTCAACGGAACAGCCCCGACCCTTATCTCGCTTAAACTATTGTTGCCTTTGTGCGGTTCATAAGAAGTTGTCAGGACGTGCGCTTGGGTATTGTGCTACGGATAGTAGCCGGTCGAGTTACAGAGTCTAGAGAGCTATCTAAAGCTTCGCTTAGAATTCAGTAGTGGTGCGAAGTACCGGTCTTACAGTTTCCTCGTCTCTGGGCTCGTCCGTAACACTATACAGGATCTCCTGTATTCATCCAACTCAACGCCATTCGACCAAAACGATACATGAACTGGATAACGATCTGGACATTTATCACCTCTTGCGTAACGTGTCCCAAGGTTAGGAGCTCAAAACCTAACACCGACAGTATCTCTGAGTGGACACCTGAGTGGTTAGGCTACGAATCTTGGCTACGTGCAGAGTTTCATCTGCAACCACCCAAGAATTCTAGAAAGGACACCATGGCCTCATCATCCGGAACCACAGACCAGCCTTCTGTTTTTGAACGAGCCAGCGCATGGATAGCGCTAGACCTCCCCATGGACGCCGCCGATTCTGCCCAAGTTCAACAAGGACGAGAAATCATCCGTGATCTTGTTCAAGCATGCAATAATTGGCAAACTTGGGCCAACGGGAAGAATGATGAGGTCAAAGTACTGATAGAGTCAAACGCTGCCCTAAACCAAGAAGTCGAAGACTTCAAAACAAAAGATAAGGGAAAAGGGGTAGAGAAGCTCATTATGCCAATTAGCTCGTCATCTGGTTCCACGTCACTCCCTCTCGCACCCACCACTAAGTCTTATCGATCAGAAAAAATCCCTGACCCCCTTGAGTTCACTGGCACCCGTTCCCAATTACGTCCCTTCGTCGCTCAACTACGTCTCAAGTTCATCGCCAACGCCGACCGGTTCCCTGATTCCCAATCCCGTCTCGCATTCACTATTAATAAACTAAAGGGTGATGCTCTCGCCCAAGTTTTGCCCTATATCACTGATGATAAAGTGGATCTTGGGGATTTCGCGGACATTATCAAAATCCTGGAGGATGCTTTCGGAGACCCGGATAGGATTGCGACAGCCGAAAGAGCGATCCAGAGCTTGTACCAACGAAACAAAGAATTCTCCCTGTACTTCGCCGAGTTCCAAAGATACATCGCAGACCTAAAATGGGATGACCGTGCTAAGAAAGCCGCATTAACCCGTGGCCTTTCCACTGAACTCCAGGATGCTCTCGTATACCTTGACCCAGCCGACCGCTTTTCTGATTACGTTGCCCAATTACAGAAACTGGACAACAGGATCAAAGCTAGAAGATCTGATACCAGCAAGAATTCTTTCCGTCCTGCCGCCAGTAGCCGACCATCCCAGTCCGTTACCCCAGCCGCTAGGACTGTTCAAACTCCTGCTACCGTCCCGCTTGCTCCCATTGCCCCTGCACACCCCTCGCATGCATCAGCAAAAATAATTAACGCCTCCAGGAGCATGGGCATGTCTCCCAGGGAGGCAATCTCCTCCAGGCGCTCCGTGCGCTCCCAGGGCGCCTGGAGGCACGAGCGCCCCGACCTGCATCTCCCGGAGGATATGGCTTCTCCCGAGATATGCTCTATCCTCCATGAGCCAAAGGCACGATGCTGAGCCTCCACCCCACTCCTGGACCTCAACACCACTGCCAGAGACTCCCTGAATCGCAGACTATTGGATCTCGCTTAGGGACTTAGAAGAATTTCTTTCAACTCCCCGTTGCTGCCCCAACGCCCACCCCTATCCACCCACCCCTTTTAACCCCCTTTGCGACGCCCATACCTCCTCCCCTCCTGCATCTCCAACATAGACGTGTGCACAGTAGCTAACTCTGAATAGGCCCCTTACCCGCTGTGGTGGGGCGCGCGGGAGGTGGAAGGAAGCGATGGATAAGTCACGTGCGCGGTCACGTGTATAAGGGTTAGGGGTATTGACAGCGGAGGATTTCTATTACTGTTCAACATTTCCTGTCGATTCTATTCCTATTCACTACTCAATTCTTTCCTATCTATCTATCTACCTACCTATCTATTTTTGTATCGTATTCCTTTGCGGCGGGCTCTTGCCTTGCCTAATTCGTATCGAATATATCCTTCCTATTCGCTCGATTCCACGCCTAATAATCCGCATATATGTGCCTCGCTATAGGACATCGAAGTCCGCGTCGACGCAGCCTCTTCTTCACAGCGCGAAGGCAGCGAATATCAGATCTCTGCGTCAAACTGGCAGAGTCTCCTACGCACTCGCCCACAATGGTCCCTCCGACCAGAGAGATTGATACGCTAGGCCTAGGCACGAAGAAAAGCAGTCACGCAGCGAATCGCACAAACACGCACACGCGGAAGGCACGGGATTTAGAGAGGCTATTCGGCAGAGAATTCCCACGGCGGAATAGACTGTGGAGACGCTATAGGACACTAGAAGAGTTTTCTTCGGCAGAGAATTCCCTGTGCGGAATAGGCTGCGAAGTTACGGGATATAGAGCAATTGAGGCGGCAGAGAAATTCCGCAACGGATTAGACTGTGCCTATTGCGGCAGAGGTCGGCTTGCTAAGAGCGACGGACTGCGCAAAGAAAAATTTGTGGCAGGGAAGTCTTCTGAGGAAGGGCTAGGCTGTACATTTAATACGGGATCTCGGAGATTCAGCTGCCGAATTCGCAAGAAGTCAGCAGACGCCACGGGAGACGTATACCCCCCCAATGCCCCGCGAAAAGAGCAGAAAGAATCAGACTTCGTACGATTCACAGCAGAATTCGCAGCACTCACAGTATTAACCGTATTCGCCCTATCAATCGCAATAAGCATGTCGACTCCACGGTCCACAGTCAATTCCACGCCAACAGCAGGCACGCCACTTACTGCCGGCTCTGCAGATTTGCTTATCGAAGGTCTTCGGAAGCAGTTGACGCATATGCCCTTTCCTGGAACCCACGGCGCCCCGCATTTCGATGGAAACGATGCCACGGATTTCCTAGAGCATTATGAGCTTCTATATGAAGAATTCGGAGAGTCGGAGAAGGCGGCCGAAGAAGCTCCCTCTCTATTGTGTCAGCTCTATTGGCGCCACGATTCGTTATTTGCAAGGATATGCAGATGGAGACTGGCAGGCGTTGCGCAGGGAGATTTTGGAGGAGTATAGAGCGCAGGATACGAAGCAGCAGATGTATACGGTAAGGTTTCTGGAAGAGCTGACTAATGCGCAGAAGAAGAAAACAGGTGATATACGCCCTTTTGTGCGCACCTTTACGGCAGTTTCCACCAGCCTAAAGGCCACAGGCATGCTTTCGGAGTATCAAGAGATTCAGCTGTTTCTGGGAGGGCTGCAATTAGACCTCGCCAGGAAGCTGATAATCAAGTTCAAATTGGACGTCAACTTGCCCAGCTCCTTCCAAGGCAAATATGCCCTAATTAAGAAAGAAGCTCAGGATTACTGCTTAGGCACACTTCGCACAGAAGAATTGATGAAGAAAGGTGAGTTTTCTTCAGAAGCACTTATTGATCAGCTTTTAGCGCAGGAAACGAAGCCGAAGCCTTCAGTATCAGCCAGTTTCGGAGGTTCGCAGCCGCAGCCGCAGCCGCAGCCGACTGCGCAAGTTGTGCAGCCAATTCAACGCCAGGCCCACAATATAGATGTCACGAGCGCAATCGACGACATTTCGAAGCGTATGGAAGCCATGGTTTTACGCCAACAGGCGCAATTTATGGAGAGTTTTAGCAGAGCCAACGTCGGCGCCAGAGCACCTCCGCCGCAAGCCTATAACGCGCCAGGACCTGCTTCGGGAGCAAATGCAATTCCGCTTCGGAATTCGCAGCCGGCTCAGCAGTACGCTCCGAATCCTCAGTATGCGTCAAATCTTCAGTACGCTCCGGCAAGACGTTGCATCTTCTGTGCAGATCCTGCGCATTTGAAGAATCAATGCCCTGCTTTGATGGCCAAAGAACGCGCTGGATTAGTGCACAGGGCTGTAGGCGGGAGGATTCACTGGGGAGGAGAAGGGTCCGGAGGAGAGGTGGTTGAGCCATGGGAGAGAAGTACGGGAAGGAATATGCTGCAGCAAGTGGAAGCCCGAGAGCAGCAGCAACCTCCGCAGCCGCCGCAACAGCCAGGCGTGAGGCGAATTAAGGCTGCGCCCAGTCCTAGCCGCGGTCCGAGCTTCGAAGTCAGAATGGCGCGTTTAGGGGAATTAGATGAAGAAAGCAGCGAGGAGGAGGTTGTGGAGGAAGAGTTGGAGTCGGAGCTGGATTCGGATTCGGAATCAGAGGAAGAGGCGAATTGGTACGTTTCTGCAGTCAAACCTGCGCGTGTGGAGAAGCGCAGGGCGCCAGTGAAGAAGGAGAAGGTGGAAGATCTGAGGAAAAGAATTGAGAGGCAGGAAGGGTTGCCAAATGCTCGGGCACCCAGGCCTAGAGCATATCCTCCAGTAGAAACTGTGGAAGTGGAGATGCAGGAAGATAAGCCTACGAAGAAGCCGGAAAAGAAGCCCGTTGCGCCACGAAGAGCCCTTAGAGATGATGCCACAGGCGCCCCCTCCGAAGAAGAGCTTTTCCACAGACTGGCAACGGAAAAGTCGATCAATATCAGTATTTCAGAATTAGTCTCTATTTCTCCTCCCTTCAAGAAATATCTATACGGCAGGGGCGTGCCGCCAGCGCCAGCTGCGAAGGTTTCCAAAGCACACGCATCTCCACGCGATTCCCAGACTCGGAGAATTAGGCATCAAGTCGAATACGCTGCTGAGTCAGGCCTAATTCCCATCAGTATCAACGGCGTTTTGCTGCAGCCAACGGGAGATAATGGATCAGAAATCAATCGAATGGGTTGGTCGGAGTTCGAGAGTTTGAATTTGCCATACGACGACCAAGTGGACTGGACCATGACCGGAATTACTGGAGATTCCACACCTCTGACTTGCTGTATTCACGAAGCGCCCGTTAGTGTGGGAGGTGCCGTGGTTTATACACCAATATTTGCATCTCCAGGAATGGAAGGCGAATTCGTATTAGGGCGCCCATTCGAGCGAGCTGCCTTACTAAAGTGGACGAATAAGGACGACGGCTCAATGTGGGGCACTATTTGGTCCTCTGATCGCCTAAAGAAGGCCAAATTCATGGCAGTTCCGCCTGAAGGATATGCGCGCACTTCAGTAAGGGAAGCAAAGGGGCAGTGGATGCGAAGGAGGCGTGAGCAGAGCTCGGGAAACGGGAGATCTCAGTAAGCGCGGAGGTGCTTACTGAGAAGAGGCGGCGGAAACCTCCGGAGGAAGTGGCGGAAGTGGTGGAAGTGGCGGAAGTGAGGGGTGTGGTCGGAAGAGCGCAGGAGACTCCGCGTCGACGCGGAGTCTTGCGAGGTGCGGAAAGAGAGGTGCGGATGCGGCGGTGTATGGCAGTTTGGAATGAAATTCAGCGAGCGGGAAGTGGAGTAAGCGGCAGGAGGCTGTATAAGAATAAGAAGGAGAAGGTGCGCCCGCAGAACGTCAAAGGTGATGGCGGCGCTGCAGAAGGAAATCCGAATTGGAAGCAGGATTGCCTGAAGGAAGAAAAGAGACGAGGGCTGGATAAGCCTGTTGGCCCTTTCGATCATATCCTTACGCCTAAATTCAGCAGTGTTCCACGAGGGTCTCGCCTCACGAAAGAAAGAATAGCGGAAATGGACATAGGCCATCTTCAGCCGAAGGAGCGAGAGCTTTTGATGGAAATGCTATACAATAGGGAAGCTGCCGTGGCATTCGAATTCACAGAAATTGGCTTATTCAAGTCGGAAGTTGAGCCTCCACACGTAATTCGGACGATTCCACACGTGCCCTGGCAGGAAGCTCCTTTCAAGACACCCAGAGCCCTGGAAGGAGAGGTTATTGAAATCCTAAAGGCGCGGATGGCAGGAGGCACTCTAGAGCGCTGCCGCGGGCCGTATCGAAATCCTTGGTTTCTAGTCAAGAAAAAGCAGGGCGGGCATCGATTAGTCGCCTCTTTCACTAAAGCCAACAGCCATACGATATTAGATGCGGCATTGCCTCCTGGGTTGACGAATTCAGTGAGGAATTGGAATGGCAATAGCTTCAATTATCGATCTATTCTCCGGCTATGATCAGGTGGATTTAGCGGAGGAAAGCAGAGATATGACTGCTATTCAGACACCTTTAGGCTTGCTTCGGTATACTCGAATGGTGCAAGGAGGCACGAATTCAGTGCAGGCATTTCAGCGAATCAATTCCAAAGCGCAGCATGATAATATTCCAGAACGCTGCAGAGTCTTTCTCGACGACGTAGGTGTAAAAGGACCAACCTCGCGCTATGATGACGAGGAAATAAGCCCTGGAATTCGGAGATTCGTACAAGAGCATATCGTCAATTTGGACCGAGTCCTAGCAGACTACGAGAGAGCAGGTGCCACAGTGGCGGGAATTAAGTCGTCCTGGTGCAAGCCTGGAATTAAAATCGTGGGATTCGTCTGTACGGAAGAAGGGCGGTTTCCTGATGCAAAGAAGGTGGAAAAGATCGTACTTTGGCCTGCCTGCGACTCAGTAACGGAAGTCCGAGCTTTTCTAGGAGTTGCCACCTATTATAGGATTTGGATCGAAGGATTTGCAATTATCGCAGCGCCGCTATTCTTCCTGCAGCGAAAAGGTGTGGTTTTCGTATGGGCGGAAGAACAGGAGGAAGCAATGGAAATGATCAAAAAGGCTCTTACTACTGCACCAGCGCTGGCTACGCCACAGTACGGACCACTGGCGGGATTGCTGATTTTGGGAGTGGATGCCGGAGGAGAAGGCTGGGGCGCAGTGTTGATGCAACTACTGGGAGATATAAGGCATCCTTGCAGGTATGAGAGCGGGTTGTGGGCGCCTGCGGAGAGGCAGTATGACGCGGGGAAGAAGGAGTGCAAAGGGCTGCTTAAAGCCCTGAAGAAGATGCGCTTTTGGCTCTATGGAGTTAGATTCCGTGTGGAAATCGACGCTCGTACGCTGGTTCACCAACTGAATCTTCCTGCCAATGATCTTCCAGGTGCAATGGTCACTCGTTGGATTGCGTGGATTCGCCTCTTCGATTTTGACGTCGTCCACGTTCCAGGAAAGCAGCATACTGCAGCAGATGGATTATCGAGGCGTAAGGGGACTGAAGAGGATGTGGCGGAAGCAGAAGCGGAAGATGTGGAGGAATTAGAGGAGTTCCTCGATGATCAACTATTCGCCAGCCGGGTAACCGCGGGAGAGTCCGCGTCGACGCGAGGTCCTATTAACCCCTTTGTATGCTTAAGCCAAAGGAGAGTATAGTGGCCGTTGGCAGCAGATTGGCGAATTCCTGGAGTCTCTATCTATGCCGGAAGATCTCTCGGAAAAGCAGCGAAAGGCGTTTAGACGAGAAGCAACTAAATTCCTAATTCGAGACGGGCACCTATTCCGGAGAGGTCGTGAGAATCAGCCGCCAAAGCGAGTGATATGCCATGGACCAGAAAAGCAGCAAATCCTGAAGGGTCTCCACGACGAATCAGGGCATAGAGGCAGAGAAGGCACGTTTAAGAAGATATCTCAGCGCTTTTGGTGGCGTGGATTAGCCAAAGATGTGGAGGAATTCGTTCGAACCTGCGAGCAATGCCAACTTCGAGCCTCCGCCAGATATCCCGACGAATTACACCCTACATTTGGCACTTCGCTATTCGAGAAGGTCTGTGTAGATATCGTGCATATGCCTGCTGGAAGTGATCGAAATCGGTATCTAGTCCTCGCTAGAGATGATTTCTCAGGATGGGCGGAAGGACGTGCTTTGACTAGAGGGAGCTCGGAGAAGGTGGCGGATTTCCTATTCCAGGAGGTGATTTCACGATTCGGATGCCCTAGGAAGATTGTGGTGGATGGAGGGCCAGAGAATAAGGCATTTACGGAGCGCCTGTGCAATCGGTATAATATCAATAGAAAGGTCGTTTCTGCATATCATCCGCAGGCAAATGGGCTGGTCGAGCGTGGGCATCAGCAAATAGTGGATGCTTTGCAGAAGATCTCCAAACAGCCGAAGGATTGGCCTAATCATCTCCACTCCGTCCTTTGGGCTGATCGAATTACGGTCAGAAGATCCACAGGAAAGGCGCCTTTTGAGCTCGTTTTTGGTTGGCGGTGTGTGCTTAGGTGGAAATAACCTTGAGTTCGTGGGGCAGTATTGAGTGGCAGGATATCCACTCTAGGGCGGATTTATTGGCAGCTCGGGCCAGGCAATTGGAGATGCGAGATGAGGATATTGAGGAAGCAGCGATTCGCCTAAAAGAAAGCAGGTCGGAGAATAAGCGGTATTTCGACTCCCATAGGAGAAAACGGCCTAATTCGCAGACCTTAAGCGTTGGTGATCTCGTACTTCTCCATAATACGAAGCTGGAAAAGCAATGGAGTGATAAACTGGCGAATAGGTGGCGTGGACCCTTTCGAATCCGGGAAATATCTCCTGTAGGCACCGTGGTTTTGGAGGAGCTCGATGGCACGCTTTTAGGCGGTACTACGCCTCCAGACCGTGTTAAACGCTTCTTTCAACGCGCAGGAGAAATCGCAGAGGAAATCGCAGAAGATCTCGCAGAGGAATCCGTCAAGAGTTAGGAGAGGAGGACGGAGGTGTCCGCGTCGACGCGGGAAATGCCAGAGGAGGCTGAAGATGTGGAAATGGAGGAAGATGTTTCTGTGGTTGGTGGTAAGCGTGTGAAGCCTAAGAAAGACTGGGGCTTCTACGTGCAGTTGCCTTAATACCACTAAAGGGGGGTCCCTTACGAGTTTCTTTTGTACCGTTTCTTTGGATTCTTATTCGCTGTTTCTTCGTTTCTTGCTATATTCCTTCGTCTATTCCTCGTCAGCTCGTCGTTTCTTTCATATATTTCCTTCATGTATTCCTTTATCTACTATTCGTCGTTTCTTTTGTATACTCCTCGTCAATTCGTCAGTTGATTCGTCTCTATTTTGCCTGTATTTCCTTCGTATTATCTAGTCGTCTATTCCTTCGTATATTCCTCAGTCAATTCCTGTTTAATTCCTTCGGAGTTCTATGTTTCTATTAGCTGTATTTTTCCTATTTTTGTACCTGTATTTGGCGGATTTAGTGTATTTTCCTATGTTTGGCGGTGGTCGAAGTTGAATTAAGGTTGGGGCTCTGCGGGAATCGCCGGCGGAATAGGGCTTAGGGCTATGACGCAGAGGTATCAGAAACGCCATGACCTCTTCTTTATTAGGAGGGGAGGGGGAAGCAAACCTGCTTCCTAGGACTAATCCCTTACATCTCTCGCCTAAAGGAAGGATCTCGTCGAAAGCCTTCGCTGCCAGTTGGATCCCTCGATATCAAGTTGACCCTCGCTATCAAGCTGGCCCTCGACGCATATATATCAGCGCTTTCAAGTTGGGCACCACTTCTTTGTTCTACTACGTCATCATGAAACAGCAGCGTGCCATGTTTACTCCCATAAATGAGCCGGCTGGCCCCAGCACTCCAGAAGGCAGAAAAACGAGAAGCAGCAAGTCAGAGTCGCTGTCGCCAAGTACGGTCAAGAAAATGGTACACAGAGCGCCGAAAACCTCAGGCCATACGGGCACCAACGAAATCGTCGAAATCACGAGAGAAAGCGTATTGCAGCAGCGCGCCAAACATGGCCTGCGCAGTCTAATCGAGAAGACCATGGCAGCGCACAAAGATCCCGTATCTCGAGCCGCCGTTGCTAAGGATGCCCTGGAGGTGTTTGCAGAGGCGCGGGAGGTATCAGATGAGGGAATCTCGCGGATTTGGGCCGATTATGTGGAGAAAGAGGGGCTATGGGATCAGTTTGGTGGAGAAGCGGCGTTTAGGGCTATGATGGACTATGATAACGTGATTGCGCCGGCGCAAGAGCGTTATAGAGCCACAGATGGCAGGAAGGAAAGGGCGAGGAAGTTGATTTGTGAGAAGTGGGGCGACCAATGGGAGGAGGAGTTCGATCCACAAGAGTACCGCCTGCGCCAATTCTCAGAGCATTTCCTACGTCAATTAGCGGCAATTGCTCGAGATGGGTGGTCAATGAGCCAAGCCTGGAAGGCGCTGGATGCAGGCTATCGAATGCGCCTGCAGGATCGAACCTCCGGCCAACAGAAAGCCTTGGTATTCATGCCTAAAGATGTGGCATATGCCAAGGAATGGTTAACGAAGGCAGGAGAGGGGAAGGAAACGAAAGAGGAGGTTCGGGATGAGGATTTGGTGTTGGCGTGGCCTGTGGAAGTTAGGCCGAAGCAGATTAAGCCAAAGGCTGCTAAGAAGGGGAAGTCGCTGGAGAGAGTAGTGGAGGAAGTGGAGAGTGGGGCGGAAGATCAGGACTCCGCGTCGACGCAGACTCCTCGCTTGGTGCCGGAGGAGGATGAGGTGGTTGGTAAGGCTGTGGAGGCGCAAACGCAGCGCCAATTGGAAAAAGGAAAGGGGAAGGAAGTGGCGGAAGAAGAAGCGGAAGAGGTGCAGAAAGGTGTGGAATTGGAAGAGGAAGAGGAAGAGGATATCCATAAGTCCGAAGCATGTGGTTGTGGAGAATATCTCTCCAAGGCGTGGGTATCTAATCTGCGCAAATATCGAAGCGCAGAAGTGGTACCGCTTGCCTCGCAGGGAAATATCTGTTGGATGGCGTGGAGGCAGGGCTTGATAATCTGTGCTGGGAGCACTTACAGCGGCTGGCATCGTATGTTGGCCTGTATGTCAAGCGCCTGAACCGCGCGAGATGACGCTGCGCCTGCAGCACATCCACAGGCACTGGGATTCAATAGGGAATCTTCACGCTGCGGCAGCGACTTATGGTTGGTTTAGGAAAGGAGCGAGGCTAAAGTGGAGGGGGACGATTTGGGGTCTTTGCGGTGGAAGCCAATGCCGTGGGAAGGTCCGCAGTGTGATAGAGGGAAATCTTTGCGCGCTTTGGCAGTCAGGAGGCTTGGGATGCGTTTCTGGAGAAAGGCAATTGCGTGGTTCCGGCGTTTAGGTGGTTGACGGAGGAAACGGAGCTTTGGGCTAAGATCTCGGAGGAATTCGACCTATATCTCCACCATCAACGGAGTGATTCAACGGGCTGGTTGCGGAATTGCTATCATTCTGTACTACAGCAGGCAATTAGGCAGGATCCCGTATATTACGTCCTGGTACTGGCTGCGAGGTCGGACCGCGCCTATCGTATGCTGGCCTTTCCTCACTACGCTAAGTTTTCGCTGCCTGGAGATTATACGCAATTCCGCCATATAGATCTGAATCCTCGGAAGGCTCTAGATACGGGCGTGGGAGTGAATCACATCCAAACCTCGCTTTCGCTGGATCAGGAAATCCCAGAAGGTTGTACCGCGGTCGTTGAAGGCTTCCAGAATCACCTCGCGGATTGGTGGGCTCGTGTGGAGGCGCGCGGAGGTGCGAGTTTGGGACTTCTTTCCGGACAACTAAGACGTATTTGCAGGAGGATGAGGCGTCATTTGGCAAGGAAACGAACGTGGTTTGCGCACCTGGAGACCTTCGAATCTCGTTGCCGCACCTAATTCACGGAGCAACTGCCGGCGCCAAAGATAAGGCAATTCTGCAGCGGAGAACGGTGAATAATTGGCCCACAGCCATCCAGGGAGACGGAGAAGCCATGGAATTCCTGGAAATGGGCTCACGTGCCGACATCGCCGAAGCGCGCTCGGCCGACCGTGCTGCCACGGAATCCTACTGGGCAAATTAACGCCCATAGCCGCCCTAAAGCACGTTTTGCGAGTATGCCAGAGGTCCGAGGTGTGTGGGGGATCGGAGATGCGCTGTTGGGATTGGTGGATTGGGAATCGGCTCGTGTGCGTTGGGAGTTGGAGATCTTGCTGGGGGCAGATGAGCGGAAGGCGTGGAAATTGGTGAGAAAAGTGCGGAGGAAGTTGATGGAGGCTATGAGGGAGGGGTATAAGGTCCAGGAGTGGGCGGAGAGGCGAGATTTCGGTCCGAATTCCTATTTCCACGCCAGAGATACGGGCACTTGGGAACCTCCCATGCGAATTACCAAGGAAGGCAAGGATTCGTTGCTGCGTGGAGGTTATTCGCTGGCAGGATTTGGTTCGGATGTGGAATCGGAAGTGGAGGTGGAGTCGGAAGTGGAGGTGGAGTCGGAAGAGGAAGTGGTATCTCCTATTAGGGAGGAATTAGAGGTGGAAAAGGAAATAGAGCCCGAATTGGAGGACTCGGAGAAGGAATTGGAGGATCCGCCTGTTGATGTCGCCGCCGCAGCTGCTGTTGCTGTTAAGGATTCGTCTGCTGCTGACGTTGCCCCGCCTGCTGCTGCTAATGAGGAAATGCCTCCTCCGGAAACTCGCGTTTTGGCAGAAGACTCCGCGTCGACGCAGTCTCCTGCTAAGCGGAAGCTTTCTACGGCGTCGGAAGGGAAGAAGAAGCGACGGAGGAAGCGGATGAATTGGTAGGGGTGCGGAGTCTTAGGAGGGGAGGTTTCTTTGGTTGGTTTGGTCTGTTTCTCGTTTCGTTCTGTTTCTCGTGTTTCCTACGTATAGATTAGCATATGATTCCTTTGTTTTCTCTGTTTTAGAAGGGGGTTAATGGCCAGGGGACGGCCATTGTAGGAGGGGAGGATTGTGGTGGGGCGCGCGGGAGGTGGAAGGAAGCGATGGATAAGTCACGTGCGCGGTCACGTGTATAAGGGTTAGGGGTATTGACAGCGGAGGATTTCTATTACTGTTCAACATTTCCTGTCGATTCTATTCCTATTCACTACTCAATTCTTTCCTATCTATCTATCTACCTACCTATCTATTTTTGTATCGTATTCCTTTGCGGCGGGCTCTTGCCTTGCCTAATTCGTATCGAATATATCCTTCCTATTCGCTCGATTCCACGCCTAATAATCCGCATATATGTGCCTCGCTATAGGACATCGAAGTCCGCGTCGACGCAGCCTCTTCTTCACAGCGCGAAGGCAGCGAATATCAGATCTCTGCGTCAAACTGGCAGAGTCTCCTACGCACTCGCCCACACCGCGAAATCAACGACCAAACAGCTGCTGAATCGACTGCTTGCTTGCCTCTGAATCGACTCCTGAATCGACTCCGAATCCACTGCTGAATTGACTCCTGAATTGACTTCCAAATTGACTCCGAATCCCGTGCTTTCCTGCCTCCGAATCGGCTGTTTCTAAGCCTCCGAATCCTGCTGAATTGACTGCTGAATTGACTCCTGAATAGACTCTGAATCAGCTGTTTCTAAGCCTCCAAATCCTGCTGAATTGACTGCTGAATTGACTGCTGAATAGACTCCGAATCCCGTGCTTTCCTGCCTCCGAATAGGCTCTTTCCGAGCCTCCGAATCCTGCTGAATTGACTCCTGAATAGACTCCGAATCGACTCCCGAACCTCCTCCCGAGCAGCCTCCGAAGCAGCTGCTTGCTTGCCTCCGAATCCTGCTGAATTGACTCCTGAATAGACTCCGAATCGGCTGTTTCCAAGCCTTCAAATCCACTGCTGAATAGACTACCGAATAGACTGCTAAATTGACTGCCGAATTGACTCCTGAATAGACTCTGAATCCCGTGCTTTCCTGCCTCCGAATGGGCTGTTTCCGAGCCTCCGAATCCACTGCTGAATTGACTCCTGAATAGACTCCAAATCGACTCCAAATCGACTGTTTCTAAGCCTCCGAATCCTGCTGAATTGACTCCTGAATAGACTCTGAATCGGCTGTTTCTAAGCCTCCGAATCCTGCTGAATTGGCTGCTGAATTGACTCCTGAATTGACTCCGAATCCCGTGCTTTCCTGCCTCCGAATCGACTCCCGAACCTCCTCCCGAGCAGCCTCCGAATCCTGCTGAATTGGCTGCTGAATTGACTGCTGAATAGACTCCGAATCCTGCTGAATTGACTGCCGAATTGACTCCTGAATAGACTCCGAATCAGCTGTTTCTAAGCCTCCGAATCCTGCTGAATTGACTGCTGAATAGACTCCGAATCCCGTGCTTTTCTGCCTCCGAATTGACTCCAGGCAAGCTCAGCAGCAGGCTCGGAATAGGAGGAGTAGGAGGAGTAGGATGCAGCGGGGCAAGCAGGAGGATGCGGGGACTCGTTCGATGTATATAGATCCATTAGATAGTCAATAATTAGTCAAAATAATTTTCAAAACCTGAGTGACAGCGTGACATCAGTGAATTGAGTAGGGTGACAGGTATAACTTATGCTTCTCAACAGCTCTCCATGCCACGTTAGGAGTGCCTATATCGATCTCCTAGAGTCTCCCGGAGTGCTTGCTGGCTCCTCCCAGTGCCTCCCGAAGGAGGTTGGTCACCATTCGCTCCTCCAGGTAGGCACATTTTTTCCAGGAGTCTCCAGCGCCTCCCGAGCCTCCCGAGCCTCCTGGAGCTGAGGGAGGAAATAATTATTTTTGCTGATGTGTCCCTGGAGGATTGGCCCCGATGGACTTATCAAGAGCACAACCAAGAGGGCCTTTGACCCCTCAAGAAAGAGAACGTCGCGCCCGAGCAGGGCTTTGTTTTTATTGTGGACAGAGCGGACACTCTGTTAAAGAATGTCCAAATAAACGTCCAGCTAGGATAGCAGCAGCCAGAATGGAGGAAGTGGAAGAAGTGGAGGAAATTGAGTTGGGAAAAGAGTAAACCATGGCCTATCAAGTGGCCTAGTCCATGGTTTTCCTAATGTTTTCTCTTTGTCTGCATTTTCAGTTTTTGGCTTTTCAGTGTCCGATGTGTTGTTGGAAAAGAAACTTGATAATGAACATTTTTTGATTTCTTGTACCTTGTCTACCGAAAATAAATCAGTTTCTACCTTCGCACTCGTTGACACTGGAGCCTCTGCTTATGCCTTCATTGATGAATCTTTCGCGCGCCACCATTCTTTTGATCTTTTGCCTTTGAAAACCCCCCGTAACGTTGAAGTTATTGATGGGACTCCCATATCATCCGGAAAAGTCACCCATATGATCAAATTGGACATGGACGTAGGAGGACATCATGAGTTCTCCCCCTTCTTTGTTACTTCATTAGGGGCATACCCTATTGTCCTCGGGTTACCATGGCTACAACTCCACGATGTCCACCTACAATTTGCACAACGGACCCTTACTTTTGATTCCCTCCTCTGTCATAAATGTTGCCTTAAGGAAGGCACCCCCGTCACCGTCAAAGGCATTTCTGTCGACCTGGGAAAAACAGATGTCTGTGCCGTTAAGGCCGTCAATATGAAGAAACTTTTGAAACGCAAAGGAATCCAAATCTTCTCGGTCACACTGAAAGACATCGAACTTGCATTAAAGAAGAAAGACGCCCTGGATCCCAAGGAAGTGGTGCCTAGCCAATACCATGATTATTTGGACGTATTTTCTGAAAGCAAAGCCAATACTCTCGCCCCCCACCGACCATATGATCATAAAATCATCCTTCAGGAAGGATGTGCTCCACCCTTCAGCCCTCTATATGGAATGTCGAGAGGAGAGCTGGAAGTAATGAAAGAGAGCCTGGAAACAGATTTGAAACGACAATTCATAGAACCCAGTTCTTCACCTGCCGGTGCACCAGTCCTTTTTGTTAGGAAACCAGGAGGGGGCCTCAGATTTTGTGTCGATTATAGGGGACTAAACGCTGTTACCATCAAAGATCGTTATCCATTACCATTAATCAGAGAAACTTTGGACCGTCTCTGCAAGGCCCGTTGGTTCACCAAACTCAATCTTAAACATGCGTACCATTTGGTAAGGATCAACAAAGGAGACGAATGGAAAACAGCTTTCAGAACGAGATATGGTCACTTCCAGTATAACGTCATGCCCTTTGGTCTCACAAATGCCCCTGCCACTTTCCAACGTTTTATCAACGACACCCTCCGAGATTACCTGAACCTGTTCTGCACCGCATACCTTGATGACATCCTCATCTATAGCGATTCATTGGAAGAACATGAAGAGCATGTAAGGAAGGTCCTAGAATCACTGAGAAAAGCAGGACTGTATCTAGAACCACGAAAATGTCACTTCCATGCCACGGAGACAACATATCTCGGTCTAATCATTACTCGAGACGGCATCAAGATGGACCCCAAGAAAGTGCAAGCTATCCTCGAATGGGAGACCCCACAATCAGTGAAAGATATCCAAGGGTTCCTAGGTTTCGCGAATTTCTATCGACGATTTATCCTTGGGTACTCCAAGATAGTAACACCACTAACGACGTTGACCAAAAAAGAGGTTAAGTTCCTATGGTCACCAGAATGCCAGGAAGCATTTGATAAACTCAAACGCATGTTTTCCTCCGCCCCAATCCTGATACACTTCGACCCAGAAAAAGACATTATTGTGGAAACAGATGCATCAGACTACGTTTCTGGAGGGATCCTATCCCAATACGGTCCTGATGGCCTCCTTCACCCCATTGCGTTTTATTCCAAAAAACATTCCCCAGCTGAATGTAACTACGAAATCTATGATAAAGAATTGTTAGCAATCGTGAGAGCATTTGAGGAATGGAGACCAGAATTAGAAGCAACTAAGGACCCCATTTCAGTACTATGCGATCACAGAAACCTGGAATATTTCATGTCGACAAAGCTCCTCAACCGTCGCCAAGCCCGCTGGTCTGAATTTTTATCCTGTTTTAATTTTAAAATTATCTATCGACCAGGAAAACAAAGCGGAAAACCAGACGCATTAACAAGAAGGTCAGGAGACCTACCTAAAGAGGGGGATGAACGCCTGTCAAGTCAAATTCAGACGGTGCTGAAAAAAGAAAATCTTGATCCTAAGCTAAGTTTGTTCGCGGGTTCTTTGTTAAATGAATCCGTTGAAGGAATGTCCACACTGGAAAAGCTGTTCAAAGATGCCTATAAAACTGACCCGTTTCCAAAAAAGGTACTCAAGATGCTCAACGATAAAGTTCAACAGTCCAAAGAAATTTCTTTAGCGGAATGTTCCGATGATGAAGGGAGACTTCGTTACCGAGACCGACTTTTTGTCCCCGATCATTCTGATCTTCAACTTTATTTAGTTAAACAACATCACGATACACCCGCAGCAGGACATCCTGGAAGAACAAAGACCTTTGACCTCCTTGCCAGGAAGTATTATTGGCCAAAGATGAGACAATATGTCGAAAGATATGTCCGAAATTGCCATACCTGTAGCCGAAGTAAAGCGCCTCGCCACGCACCCTACGGAGTATTACGCCCGCTACCCATCCCAGAACGACCCTGGAAGGACATTTCAATGGATTTTGTTACAGGACTACCAGAAAGCAATGGGTTCGATGCTGTACTGGTAGTAGTGGATCGATTATCCAAAATGCGACACCTGATCCCATGCCATACTACTACAGGATCTGAAGACCTCGTTCAATTGTATCTCGATTATGTTTGGAAACTCCATGGCTTACCGAAATCTATTGTATCGGATCGTGGTACCCAGTTTGTTTCGAAGTTTTGGAAATCCCTCTGCACCCGTCTGAAAATTGATGTCAGATTATCTACAGTGTTCCACCCTCAGACTGATGGACAAACGGAAAATGCCAACGCAGTCATGGAACAGTACCTTCGAGCGTTTGTATCATATCAACAAGATGACTGGGCCCAATGGTTATCGTCGGCGGAATTCGCAGCCAATAACGCCACCTCCGAATCCACACGATTATCACCTTTCTTTGCGAATTATGGATTTGACCCTGATTTTGATGTGGAACTCCAAGAAAACTATGGACCAAGCAATACGCATGCGGAGGACATAGCAGATAAGATGAAGGAACTCCATGAAACCTTGGTCTTGGAAATGCAGTATGCCCAAGCAAGATATGAAGAATATGCTAATCGAACCCGAGTCCCTGCACCGAAGTATAACGTCGGTGATGAAGTTTGGTTATCTACTAAAAACTTTAGAACCAAACGACCTTCACGCAAGCTGGACCATAAACGAATCGGCAAGTTCAAAGTTAAGCGTGTGGTTAGCCCTTATGCCTATGAACTCGAACTCCCTGATACTATGAATGTGCACCCTGTATTCCATGTATCGTTGATGGACCTCGCACCCAACGACCCTGTTCCTGGTCAAGAAATACTTCCCCCACCCCCGGTTGAAATTGAAGGAGAACAGGAATGGGAAGTTGAAGAGGTTCTGGATTCTAGGAAACGAGGGAGAGGAGTTCAATATTTGGTAAAATGGACTGGTTACCCCCAAGCGGAATGGAGGCCATCTTCAATCTTCGATCTTGACGAATCACAATCTGTTAACGATTTCCATCGTCGCTATCCTAACAAACCTCGCCCGTCCGGTTATTCAACTGAGTCCTCGGAGGACCTCGGACCTTGAGGAGGGGCTACTGTCACGGCTCGGGTAGTTTAGTTGGTAAGTTACTTGGTCATTGACGTCTTGTATCCATGGGTCACGTGTTCGGTTCCTGTTGTGGTGGTTTTCGTTTGGGTTCTATGTTGTTCGGTTGTTAGGACTATGCGTCGCAGGCTTAGTGTTGGGATTTCCTTATTCGGTTATGGGTTCATGTCGGTCGGAAGGTTTCGGTTGCGTTGTGTTTCCTTTTCTGGTAGTGTTTGTTTGGTTGCGAGTCACGTTGGCGAGAAGGAAGGGTTTAGGGTTGATGGATTCAGGGGGATAAATAGGCGAGCTGTTGGCGAGTGTTGGTGGTTTCTTTCCTTTCTTCTTCATCCTGTATCTTGTTCAATACACCTCGTATAAACCTTGACCCACGTCCTCCCACGTCCGTAACGATTCCTCGAACTTAGAGTATATTGTGTGACGGATAGTCACCGTGCACTAAGTACCTGGTTGAGTTGCGTGATACCTGTGTTTCCTCGTCCCTGGGCTCGTCCGTAACAGAGATAGTGGTATTATTGGGCAGCGAGATAGTTAAAACTTTTACTAGTACCTCACTCTCATTAAATAAAATAGTGATGGCTTTGTTTGTTTTGACTCGAAAATCGCTCTTCTATCTACTATTATAAACAATGTTGTTGGGGGAACCGTGATCAGTGTGAAAAATTTCGTTGTGAGGGCGACCATGATCAAAGCAACATGTGGCAAACTAGTTAAGACAGTAGAGCTATGGTTGAGAGTGTTTTAACTGAAGGTTTTACCTTTTCGCTGGCATTAAATGAAATTGGATGGCATCCGGAAGGTTTACGCCAAGGGCGCTGGCATTGAAAAGGTTTTCTCAATTTCCATTGCTATAGAGCTACATGCTTTGTTGAAAACAAAAATAAACCAAGAAACCATCCCTGAAACAATACAGAGCTATCATAAAAGATGGCAAAAGACATACGCTCAAAAGAAAACCCCATAATCCTTCGAATCAGCCTTTGAAAGAATCCGCAATCAGTGCTAAACGTGCCACCGTATTTGCTTTTGCTTCCTCCTCTCTCCATCCCGTCTTACTCCCCTCACTCCTGATTCTCAAAAGCTCCTCGCCCAAGACTCTCACAGGCCGCAGCATCTCCTCACTCGCTATCAGCTCCGAATACTGCGCCAGCGATTCATCCACCAGTATCGCTTCCATATAAGTCGCTGGGACCTTAGTCCCCGACTCCTTCACCGAGCCTTTCGTTGCCGTCAACGACTCGATGTATACCGACACCGACACCGAGAACGGGGCCACGCACGACGTCCAGTGCTGCGTTCCGTCCGTTTCCGAGGCCTCCAAGGCCTCTGCGTAGTTCTTCGTTTGCACTACCATGTACGGGGATAACTGTTCTTTCAGCAGCTTGTAATCGCTTGCGGCTTCTTCTTTATAGTCTTCTGGAATGTCCGAAAGTGGGGGGACCGTGATCCCTCGTTTGCGCGCTATCTCCTTCGTGACGTCGAGGAAGCTCCGGACCGAAGCGTACATGGGGATGAGACCCTCGTTGAGGAGTCGGGTCTCGCTGGGCGGTACGAGGAGGATCAGTTTCGGTATGTGGTGCAGATGCAGGCGGGTAAATAAAATGTCATTCAAGAGCATATAATCTAGGCTTGGAGCAGGAGTGGTAGTAGCGGGAGAGGTTGTGATGTCGCCACCGGGGAGGGCGGCGAGAGACCAAATATTGTGAAGGGCAGACATTGAAGTAGTAGTGGGTTTGGGTTTAGGGAGTGGAATGGGTCGTGGGAGCTACGGGATGGGCGTTTTATACGAGAGCAGTCGAGCGCTCGACTCTTGGGAAGTGGGCGAGGGGAATCGTGGAGCCTAGAAGCCAATGATCGTGTCTGCTCTTGCAGGACCTTCACTTCCCTTTTGGGCACTCTGCAGACAGATCTTTCGCTGTATACATATCTCCAGTTATATACTCCACTAAACCTTAAGGTTTATACCGAGCTAACCGCACGTAATCCTAAATCACACCGGATCTACCGGATCCACGCGTTCTCAACTTATCTAACCCTGTTTTCAAGGAGGGGCACCAGTCAGCGATACACGATTCCTCGGCACCGGCGACCACATAATTATACTGCAAGACAGTGCAAAGATGACTGTGTACAGTAAACCTTCAGTACACGTCATCGAAAATTCGATGGCTACCCGACAGGTGAATAGACCTGAAATGCGTGAATGAAATATCTATCTATCTATCTAAATAGACCTGAAGTCTTGGCCAGGTCTTAGCGACGAGTGATTTTTGGTGATACCGAGAATATAGCCCATAGAGAGAGAAACGACTGTTATATAACCGCATTACTAGATGAAGTTCTTTAACATTCAATAAGTAACCTTTCTGCTTTTTGAACATCCCGGCAGATAATACGATAGCAAGGCAACATGGCGTATACGTAATTAACTGCGAAGCGACGATGATCGTCAAAGAACGAAGAATCATGGGCTGCACAAAATTAGTGGCTTCTATAACTAAGCACCATGCCTACTGAGTAACGTGTTAGAACTCTAGCCCTGTAAGGCTCACTAGCAAGCCAATAGGAACGGTGGCTTACCCGGGGATCAAAAGCAACGGTCTTGAAGATACACTAAATTAATACCTATTAAAACAAGCATAGAGCTTCGCTCGGCGCCTCCGTCGTGCGTGATAATCTTGATCCGTAATCAATAAAGGCTACTTAAGTCTCCAACCAGTGGGACGGGTTTTCCCAATCTTGGGTAGAGAGATTAGTGGACTTAAGCTTAGATTGCAGGCTCAAACTCCTCGAGCCTAAAGTCGCGCGAGCCCGAGCCAACTCGAGTTCGAATCTTAATCAAGGTTAGGAGGGAGAAGCGCAAAGTTGGCCTGGAGGTGGATTCCTGGCAACTGGAAGATAGGGATGACTGCAGCGGGCACAGTTTCAATGGCAACCAATGATCTTCCGACAACCAATGATCTCCCTGCAATCGCCTTTGTAAGAACACCAAACCACTATGAGTAAGCCAGCTCGAACTTTTCAAGCCTATCCAGCTCGAATAGGCTCGTGGAAACACTAAGAGATGCTCGGTCTTGTTCCGGTCAATCAGGAGTAAAGAAATTCCTGGGGTTACCCCGCATCCGCTGTGGTCTCGTAAGCAGCTGTGACGTGAGGGCTGGTCTGCCCTCCTCGGGAGAAGATCTGTTCGTAAAGCCACAGTTGAAAACACCATTAGAAGGCTACGACTTTCGTGGCGCTGACCACACAGTTTCATCAAATCAGCCTCAGTTGCTGTTTTCGGGGTTTTGATTCGTCAAATCAGCTAAAGGTGTGAACAAGCATGCCTAGGTCACCCTCTCACGCCATACTTCAAGCAGGACAGACTCCGATAGCTAATGCCCGACAAAAACTATGTAAATATTGGGATTCTGAAACATCCGACAACCACATGTGCACCTTCTGTAGAAATTGGCACCTCGCCCGCAGGCGGCCATGCTCCGTTGAGAGGAGTGTGGTAAGACTCTGCGAACGGGACTAGATAGTACCCTACAGTGATGCAATTAGGGGCTGCAGAGGGGCTAAGCGATTTCGGAGTAATGGGTAAAAAGTAAAGCGACAGTCGTTCTACAATAGACGAATGCATCCTATCAAATAATAGACAGGTTGGCCCTGTGCCGAGCACGGACCTGTAGCAAGCACCAATCAAAATGAGCCTACGCTTGCGCACTCGTACCTCAACTCGATACGACCCCAGGTCCTGGGGCCAGTCAGCTCAGACTCTGATCCAGCAGGGGTCGCATGCCCTGACCGAAGAACCATATCCGGAACACCGAGAATCTTGACCTTTGGGCTTGCTTTAGTATCAAGTGAGAAACTCACAGTTGGGGCCTCGCCCACTCGAGGGCCGCTTCGCGGTGGTGTCTTGGGGATTCCCTGGCCTGGAAGCCTTTGATATTGGGTTAGGGTTTGTCAGATCCCTGTTGGGTTGGTTGCTACCAGGGTTCAAAAATCCGCTAGGCTCTTACCGCCCCATAACCCTCACTTCGTTCAGGGCAACTTCGTTCAGGGCATTCGTTCAGGGCACGATTGACTCTCTATGTGAGATGACCAATATGATATCTTAGATCCACGCTTGATTTCACTTTAGGGGGAGCCCTTATTGATCCGGTAGGTAGGATTATAGCTGTCACTAGCCTAGGTTGGGCGATACCTCTTGCTGCAACCACATAGTAACTCTCATGTTTTGGTGCTCGCCACAGGGCTGTTCTCGGCACAGGGCCAACTTGACTAGGGGTAGCACAAAGAACTCGAAGGTGCAAATGCGAATACAAGTTGACCAATCTGTCCATTGGCGTCGTTCTAAACCCTAAACCCTAGGTCTAAGTGACTAAGGCTGAGAAAAACCACATTAAAGTTTAGCAGCCATCAAATTAAGTTTGGGGAAAATGAGAAAATAAGAGCCGCCGGCACAACCTCCTCTACTAGTAGCGAAAATATTTATGTACTTTATCATGTATGACCTCCACTCCACCACCATCCACCATCAGCACCATCACCACTAAAAATCAGGTACCTTCCCAAATATCCATCTATCCTTATCATAGTAGTACAAGTGCTAATTAAACCCAACCCGCTGAACTACCAGACACTTCAGATAGACGACTACGAGCCGGCTGGATTGACCTAATGTCTAAACTGTAGCTGGGTCATAGTGCAGGGTGAAGATATGGCTTTGTCCTTGTCTAGACCCCAAAACCGAAACGTTAAATCCCCACATGAATAGGCTCTGATACTGATGAAGAGAAAACAAGACATCTAATTCCGAAAGTCTACATCTGTATTCCCTGCCTAAACAGTTAGGTAATGTATGTATCAAGACCTAGTTAATTTCCCAAGATATTATTGCTAACTTGGGTGGTCGAACATGTGACAGGGCCGGGGCATTCAGTAGTGCGTATTTTTCAGCTATATCTCCGCCGCACAGCAGAGTAGAAAAAACTACGATGAAAGGAGTATCCACTCAAATCAGAGCTGTCGATCTAAAGTGCGCTATTTGCAAAGTCGGTCTTTGGCGAGGTGCTTAGTCAGCAAATAATGAGCGGTATGTTTCAGCCGATCCACCACGGCCTTCATGAAACTCCCAAAATTTAACTGCAAAACTTACATTTGTCTTGTCCCATGTCCCTCTTCCAGAACTGCAAAAAGCAATGTTGTGGGTATCAGGAATCGAACCTGAGTCCTCTCGGAATTGTGTTTCCACAACGAGAAGTACTAACCACTATACTATACCCACGCCTGTTGAAACTCGACGGTTTGGACGCTACTAGACCCTTTTTGGCAACCCCCGACCTGGCCTAGCAACCGCGCGACATCGCAGAGTAGGATTTCTCTCCCGACCCAAATCTCACGTTTGGTATAAAAACGCGCTGGTATAGGCTCACATCAATTAGGAACCGGTCAAATCAAGGATCTTAAAATTAGTTAGTGAACCCTGGATAGAGACTGAACATGATGTTTCTGCTCTGGGGTCATACAAAATGGCTTACCCGTTTGCTAGCAGCTAAATGATTTGGGTTTTCACGCTAGACACCTGAAGTTGATTCATTTCTCTTTGCTGATTTCTTGAGTCTACCCGGCCAGTTTCGTCATCCGGCCGGGAGTCACTGTAACCACTTATAGATGTATTGTAAGATACAGTATCCCGCCAGTAGAATCAACTAACAAACCCTTTTGGCGACATACCGGAACCAAAGACTCCAAGCTCGCTATTTCTTGGTTTATTTTATGGCGCGAAATCACTTTTCTACACCAACAGGATAGCGGGGTAAATTTAAAGATAGTTCTATTTATTTTCACAATCCTGGCCGCAGCTAAATTCACAATAAATGCTGCGATTATGTGCCACAAAATGGATTACCGTGAACGTTTGATAATCACCCTTTGAGCGCTGGATAAGGTTTCTGGCAACTGCTCGGGTTGGTCTCTGTCCCTGGTACTTGTGCTGAGATTAGAGTTTTCGATTTTTACTCCCATTCCCGAGCAAGAAAGACACTGCCAAGCTGCAGAACCTCTGACGACCTACTAGAGTGCCAGCAAGCTAGCCAGAACCTGAATATCCCATAACTTATGGGTTTCGTAGCTTGATTTTTCACAAGAGTTGTGATTGTGAGAAGGTATGCCTCGGGTTTTTTGGGAACTTCTATTCTATGATTTATCTCGACGGCCGCCCTAGCAGAGAGTCTTACGCGTATCTCGCTATGATATCTTGCTTTTGTTTAATGATTATTGGTGTTACAGCTGCCTAATGGAATATTGTTGATAGTGAAGCGTAAGTGGGTTAGGGTTTGCCAATGTTCTACAGGACCCGTGAGCAATTGCAACCACACGGCCCGAAAGTTGAAGCTGCAAAATCATACCAAAACGGACTGAGGTACGTAGACCTCGAGATTGAGCTGAAGAACAGAAAGTTGATCTCATTGTGCAGCGAGCTATCGCATGAGCCAGCAATACCTATATAACTACGCGCTAGTACGTTGGAATAAGAAATGGCGAGTCTCAGAAATGAGCAAAGGTTCAGTCTGCCCTTGACGATTAAGATTTGGTTTAATCTACCCTTCGGGTTTAATCTCCCCCCAAGACTCGCCTCCTCCCTATGTACCCTGACCTCCACTAATATTGTGGCTGCTACAACATTCTCCCAGGCTCCACCTAAAGGTACATCGTTTGCAAGGTTGCCAAGCTGTTTACAGCAAGCACATTATGTACATTTTGCGTGCCTACCTGTGGTCCCTCTGCTTGAGCGCAACATCAGGGCTGTCTCTCTTTTCTACTTCACTGCTATTAGGAGACACCCCTAGATACAAGGCCTCATTGGGAAGGAACTGCTGGCTTTCATGGATGTCGGTCGTAGTGGGAAGTGATGGATGGTGTTGAAAAGAGATATAGTTTCATAAGGGTAGGTTAGATCCAAAGGGTAGATTAAACCAGATCTTGATCGTAAAGGGTAGATTAGACTTTTGCTCCTCAGAAATTGATTCTAGCTGCTTAAACGAAGAGCTAGCTTCTTTTTAGACATGAAGGCGTCGAAAAAATCTTCTTAGGAACAGTGGAAGGACAGTTTTACCTCAGCCCCAAGAATATTTCACCGTATCGTGGTTGTATATTAATGCGGTATCGTGATGTGCCCCCGCCTACCTTCTCGAGTGATAATCGACCGCCCTATGACGATCATCTACTTATAGTAGATACAATTCCTTAAAATGGGCCGGATCCGCATATCGTAGAAACTGGTGCTGGATTAATGGCTTTTGTATGAGATGCAGACCGGCCTACTTTAAAAACATCATCCATTTACGAGTACTCTACTTCCTGACACTGGAATCACCACCAGTATTCCCCTGTCGATTTACTTTATAAACCCGCGAATTCCCCCTTCCTATCATCCTTCAGTCCAGATCAAACATACTCACAAATTCCTAGGCAAATACGAGACTTTGGCATAAAGTGGCCGAATAATAGGGGTTTGCATGCAAGACTGCAATAGCAAACTAAGACGTGTGAATCGTGGCCCATAGACTCTGCCGCTTTGGCCGAGTCACTCAGCTGCAATAGAAACCGAGGCGTTAGTTTAAGAATAACCACAATACTATAGTGAAAATTGCGGTTTTTTCTTGATACCTTCTCCTAGGCCCACCTTAGAGGTGCCTTCTTTAAGCAATAAGACCCCCTCTTAGTTAAGCAAGAAAACCACTATGAAGTCGCTGCGCGATTTCCCCTACGGTAAATTAGGGTCGCCCCCGCTATTTTTCTATACAGGCCCATGTCTGTTAGATCACTTTATGCCTGAGTCTTGTATATAGGCTCGTTCCCCATCCCCTAATACCAGCGGCTGCTGCGCACCAGCAAGCCGCGCAGTGGGGCTAGGCACGAGGCTATCTTGTATGTATGAAGTAGCGAGAGCACGTGCAGCAGTTGGCAAATGTTTCTCCCAAAACGCTAACCCTGATAGCAAAAGTTCTTTCGGTTTTAGGCGGGTGTTTCGTAATCGAAACAGCACGTGCACCCCCCAGCTAAGGATGTTTTCCACTTGAAATTTTTATGTTCTCTTTGCCTGCCAGCAAAACGCCGTCAGTGCGTCGGAGGGCTTTTATTCGGAGCGAGCTGAAGGGGTTGCTGCAGCTGTGGGGAAAGACAGTTACAATAACGCTGGGGCAAACTACTAGTAAGTGGGGTCAGAAATACTAGGCGTATTTAGAGACGCTGCGCAGTCTGGGGCATGTTGAGCGAGGTAGGGCGTGCGGTGCAGGGCGGGCTCAGAAGGCTGGGCGCACCCAACGCAGATAGGTACTCAGACACAAATTCCTTTTTGACAAAAAACAAAACAAGAAAGCCAATGATCGACCGGGTAAACCTAACCCTACCAAATTCTACGCGGAGGGTCTAAGTAATGTTGGTACCCTCGCAGCGATAGCTAATAGTTGACTTTGCGTCATGTGCGTGTATCTTTTATGCCAAGCCCACAGCACCTTGCCAGTTTCGTCCAATTGTGTAAGGAAAACTAAAGGAGGTTTGACGGCGATTTTTACAGCGCTGGGACAGCACACCTAACCACTATGCCCACTTGTATTTAGGACCACATTTTAGTGTATGAGAGTTCGTAGTTTGGGCAGTATTTTTATTGGTTAGTTATACATCTTGACTATCGAGTCTAGCGATCGTCGCCATATTTCGATTTACTTCTTAGATTGTCATGTGGCGATCGCGGAATTCCGGTGTCATAGTAGAGTCACTTAGGCCCCTTCTAATCCCCGGCGTAGATCCAGATAATAACTCCTGAAGAGTACTGGATGCCTTCCCGTAAAAAATCTGAACCACTTTAGAGTAAGAAAATAGGCTGAGACACCCCAGACAACCGATCTGACAACTTCATGATGTAGAATCATGGAAGAGGGGTGGGCACCCTCGCCAGATATCTGAAGACCTCCAGATCCCTAGAGGGGAAATGATGCCGTGGCAACCATAAACCACACCAAAGGAGAGGTAGCCGAGCCTAGCTCTATGGTCGTAATTCCATAAATAACAGAAAAAGCTAGGTTTCTTTGCAGAGCCATTACGGCTCTCCATACTAAAAGGCGTTTGCTAATTTTCATGGTGTCGCTGTGAAAAAGAATTTATTATTAAACCATTGAATCAGGTTCTGTACATGTTGGTAGTAGAGATAGATCTGAAGCTACAGTTAAATTCTGGCTTTCGCTTGCCCGAAGTGCTCTAAATTTTACGGGAAGGCATCCACTATGCTCCATAAACGGAGGTATCTGCGGTAAAGCTATAGCTTTAGCTTTCATTTCCGTCAGCGTTGAAACGTAATGTCGGCCAGGTTTCACTACTATGGTAGCCGTCGGCGTCGATATTGACAGCCCATCCAGGACCCGGTCCGCCCCCCGCTCGCCCGGTGTCTACCCGTCCCTTTATAGAGAATACCGGGTAGCCTATGGTGGTTGTGATCTTGGCCCCTAGTTTGAGTTGGTTGTTGGTACACGATGGTTTTGTGTCCAGGTTAGTGTTCCCACGAGCCTGTCGAGCTAATACGGAGATCTGGGTTCGAGCTGGCTCGACTTGTGGAAGGATAGGCTTCAGACTTTCAGGCTGGCTTGCAAGAATTGAGTCGGGCTCGAGCCTAGCTTACTCAGCGGCTAAAGTGATCACTAATTTAGAGACCTGCGACTCTACCTCCGGGAGACCAAGCAAACTTTATGCTTCTCTCACTCTAGGCTCCAAGCCTATATTAAGATTTAACAGGCTCGAGCTGAATTCGAGCCTCTTAGGAACAGACTCGAGTTGGCTTACGCTCGTGGAACCTAGACCCGAGGAACTTGAGTCTACAATTTGAGCTTAATCTCACAGTCTGGCTTAGCCCATAGGGCATACTAGTCAAGCCAGCGATTGAAACCATGAGATTGGGCCGTATTGAAAATCTCTTAAGTTGGTGATATGAACAATGGTGGCTGTGATGGGTACGCTAAACAACTGGCTAGCTTAGAGGACAAAATATTAGGCTTTAGTAGCTAGATACGAGTCTGACTCCCACCTCTACAGCGCGAGTAAATGCATCAGCAAGGGAATCAGTGAAGGTATCAGTTTTTAGCATGAGAAAAGGCACAGTTAAGGTATCAGTAAATGTATCAGTAAAGGTGTAGTTAGGGAAATATGATGCCTTTCCAGTGCCATTTCCCATTGCTGTAATCCCTTTTCTGCCCTTTCCCCCACACTTAAAACCGTAAAAATTCTCATTTAAAAGAATAGATTTCTAGAGATTTGAACTTGCACCCTTCTAAACACTCCCCACAAGCCATTTCCTACCAAGGTACTACCAAGGTAGGGTGCTTATCACTTGAGCTACCTGCTCATATGTGCTACTCCCAATTGGCCGCTACTTGAGCTCTTGTTTTTCAGAAGATTTGCGTTGTTTGATGCATTTACTGATGCCTTTACCCCAACGACTTTCCCTACACTTTTTCTGATGCTTTTGCTGATGCTTTCACTGATGCTTTCACTGATGCCTTTCCTCCAATGCCTTTTTTTTACACATTTCCTGATCCCTTTACTCATGCCTTTCCCCTAGGGGAGCATAAAAGCATCGGTAAAGGTATCGGTAAATGAATCAGATGATACATTTACACCATCAGCAAAAAAAGATATTTGTCTTCAGGACCTTCAGGTGCAATATGGCCTTCTGGAAGACCCTGAAGACCCTGAAGACAAAATCTCACTGGAAGACAAAAAATATGTTCCCGGATTTGGCTGAATGATAATATATCAAAAGTGAAAAATTGTCTTCCAGTCCTTCAGATGCAATATGGCCTTCTGGAAGACACTGAAGGCCCTGAAGACATAATCTCACTGGAAGACAATTACTTTTTTTGCTGATGACCAAACATCCCCGGAAATGTATCATTTCGTGCATTTTTCCATCTCAGTTGTGCGGGCAATGTGTATATTGATGCATTTCCTCGCGCTGTAGAGCACTGAATTTTGTTCTCCAGATAAACCAACTTCACTCTACAGCACAAGTAAATGCATCAGTAAATGCATCAAAATCACTGCAAAATATTTGTGTGGGGAAAGGCATCAGTAAATGCATCAGTAAATGCATCATTTTAATAGCCAAATAATTGGGTGGGAAATGAATCAGTAAAGGCATTAGTAAAGGCATCAGTAAATGTGCAGTTAGGGAAATTTGATGCCTTTCCCGTGCCTTTTCCCTTATTTCTCACCAGATTTAGGCCTAGAGTTGGTCTGATTTGAGTCCATCCCCTTTCCATCCCTTTTAGATCCATTTTCCCATGCTAAAGATTGTAAAATTCCTTCACAAAAAGAGCGGATCCTTGGGGGTTTGAACCCCCACTCTTCTGCCTATCTACTACAGGCTGTTTATCACTAAGGCAGAGATCTTTCACCTGAGCCACCAACTCATATATATCAAACCCTCATTTTCCGGAAAATTTACGTTTTTTGATGCATTTGCTAATGCATTTACTGATGCCTTTCCCCCAATGACTTTTCCAACACTTTTACTGATGCTTTTACTGATGCTTTACTAATAAATTAGCGGCTAGTAAAGAAAAGACATCTGGAAAGGCATCAGTAAATGAATCACCTGATGCATTTACAACAAACATACCCTGGAAAGGCATCATTTTGTTTCTTTACCCCCAAATTTCGTGTGGGCAATGTGTAGATTGATGCATTTACCCGCACTGTAGAGTCAGAGCAACTTGCCATAGCGATAAAATCACTGTTGCGATTGAGATGTAACTGCTGAACGATACCCGGCTCGCTCAATGGAATTAGCTGTCACTACTTGTCAGAGTTATCGCGTACAGCATCGCGAGTTAAATTATTCCAGCTTTTTATGTAGTAGTGTGTTGCAGTCAGTTAAAGGACTGGCTTCCGGGGGGTAGGTGTAGCAGTATGCCAATAACTGATAATATCTACAAAAGAGTTTCTGTCGTACTCGGGCCATATCTAGTTTTTGATTGTCCCTGACAACCGTTTTTAATATTAAGGTTGTCGTCTCAGAATGGTGCTAGAATTCTAAGCTCGATCATCCTGGAAGAACTATAAGAGGTTGTCTAATGTAGTTCTAGATCTAAGGTGTTCCTAGTAAGCTTCCTTGCTTTAGCATAGCGTTCACGGTTCAGTTGATTCCGTGTTTTTGGCTTTGCTGCTCTCCGAGCACCACATCAGCAAAAAAATTAATTGTCACCCAGTGTGTTTTGGTCTTCAGGTGCATCCCGATCTTCTGGAAGACCACATTCCTTCAGAAGTACCAGGTGCAATTTTTCACTTTTAGTATGTTATCATTCAGCCTAATCCGGTAACAATATTTTTGGCACCCGGTATCATTTTGGCACCCAGTGCATCCTGATCTTCTGGAAGACCACTGGCACATTCCTTCAGAGGCACTGGGTGCCACTTTTTTTTTTTGCTGACGCAGAGAGCGTTGGTTGATGAAGCATCACTGACAAATCTAGATGAGACAAGTAAGTTTCAAAGATCAAGAAGCCAAGAGAAGTGATGGTGGTGATAACTTGCCATCTTGGTAAGGATGCGATCTTGCTGTAGGGCTTTCCTCTAGTGCTAGGAAAGAGGTGGATGGACTATGAGGCCTCGTGTTCTATTCTACCTCATTACTGCTCTAAGAGCGTTACTCATCTTGTTTCTTGAGGGTGATTAATCGGGAACGTGAATGCTTGTTCAAAGATGAGAAGTTTGGAGCACGTACAGCGGTGATGTATGGTATCGGGAGTGATGGGGGTATTGGGGTTGAGGGTTTTAGAAGAACGTTCTTTTGCAGAACAGTACATGGAGGAAAGAAGTGGAATAGCAAGAGAGTGATCAAGTTTGTGGAACTAGCCTTGTTAATCGCTTTGTTCTGTCATGCTCTATAGGGTAATAACCCTATAGAATGCCCCTATAACCGTCCATAAGAGAAAGTAATAGAAACCCCCTGAAAGAAAACAGCAAGTTTCAGCCTCCTCACAAAGTCTCGGACCGGTACCCCTTTTCACCCAACACCAAGCTTCCGCCGCAGCATACAGTGAAAACCGGTCATATGGCGGATCCGGTGTGTGGCGGACAGGGGTGCTTTTAGCAAAGGGACACAATATTCCCGAGCCGCACCGCCAGCGGATATTGTGTCCCTCAACCAAAAAAATACCCCTGTCCGCCACACACCGGATCCGCCATATGACCGGTTTTCACTGTAGTCTCGTGCCTAGCCCTTAGTTCTGCGCAGCTTGCTGCGCGCCGTAGGGTTTGATAAGACGGTACGCAGCAAATTGCGCACATGGGGCTAGGCACGAGACTAGGTTTAGCGAATTAAAAAGCCTGAGCAAGTCTGAAAGCTCTGAAAAAAGGCTGAATTCCGCTTGAGGCTCTCGAGGTTTTTTTCCCTGAAGGTACAAGTGGTTGATGGAATTTCTTAACAAACCAAGCCCCGGGGATTCAGGTTTTGTGTATACTATAGCCCCCCAAAGGAAGGCACAAGTAATCGTATAACCAGCCCTACGGTGCGCAGCAGCATCTAACAGCGGATGAGAACGAACATAGCCCCAGTATTGCACCTATGCCTGTAAAAGTAATTAGTTTCTCAGGTTGAGAGACTTGCGCGCCGAAGCTGCCAGTTCTCGATACTTCTTTTTTACTAATATGGATTTGTGTCTAAGTATCCGGAAGATAGTTCTCTGCGAACCTAGAGACCTTCAGTTTATATTAAGCTTGCGACGTGAGCATGAGATTTCCGGGGACTTCTGAATACAATAGGCCACCCTAGGCGTAGGAAATACTGTCAACTTAGTGGTAGCTTGCCCAAATGCTAACACACAAATCTTAATTCCAGCAGGTTGTAGTGTACCATCTGGATGCGGTATTAGTCTTGCCAGAGATGAGTCTAGAGCTGGGTTTTCGAACTAAAACGTACACGCCACAAAAGATGAAATAGTAAATGCCTCGGATGTTTATCTACGGTGGAGGGTCGAAGAGAGATCAGAGACTTCAACACACGGTGTTATAGGCGCAGGTCGTGATGATTTCGATTCGGTAGTAAGGGATGTGTCTGCTGACGGAAGGGTGAGATGGATTCTGGGTTAGAGCTGCAGAAGAACACCCTCCAGGGTTCATGCCTTAATAATTCATTATTATATCGCCACCAAGGGGACTCGTGCCCTCCAACCGCCAAGTAACAGCACCTATAATAAACAGAAGACGGAATGCAATGTCCAAGCTTCGTACAGTGGGTATTTGAGATTGCGCCCCTAGCTTTGGTATGCAGCCTATTTCTCTCAGTACGCACGAAAGAGCATTGACAAGAAATCTCTATTTAGCAAAGTCATCCAAGAGATATATGTATATCTGTTTGCGCTTTAGTTTTGGGTAAATACAAACGGTTACAGCTGAAGATATGGAAAGATAGATAAATAAAAGTTGAATATATTCCAGATGAATGTAGGTTGGTTGTCTGTGGGCCTCCTCCTTTCTCTTGTGAGTATGCTACTAGCACGCGTTAGTAAATATTGTGGAATTTTTCATGTTACATCGCGTACTTGGTGGCTATACTCCTGTGAGGCACCGTTCCTTTATCATAATCTGTAAAGAACTTGGCTGGACGTTGGTTTATCGACCACCTTCCGTTATCTATCATCTTCCAGGAATGAAATTACCGGGGACTGTAAAGGCTATGGCTAGAGACACGGAAAATCATGAGTGAAACACCCCCTTCACCCACCACTACCCTTCAATATATATCGAGAATTGGATATTTAAAGAGATAGAGAATGATTAATAACGTATCTTAAGCCATTTTTATCAGATATGGGCGATTACCAGTAGTATTTGACGGTCAAAACTGAAATGCGGCCATAATGAGCCTTGTGGACTGAATGACTCTAGCGACACGATAAAAATAACGTCGACCGTCCAGCAGCTGAAAAATAAAACCTTCCCTACCCATAGTTGAACTCTACCTAATTTCTCTCAAGTGTGCCCCTTTTCGTTGTCATATCTTTTCAAGCCCGTAGCTAGAGCCTAGGAATTTATACCTTCAAGACCACAATCCCTAATGAATCTCCACCCAATTCTCCTTAGCAGCTGAGCGAGAAACCTTGATCGTGATGGCTTTTGCGGATGCAGGATTGACGTACCCTTGAAGACGATAGTCCCGTCTCGGGGCGTCGACGCTCGTTCTGATTAGATTTTATCTGACTACTCTTTTGACAGTAATCCCTCTCATTCGATTGCTCCCTTCAAATTGGAGGGGTACTAGCTATGTAGAAGTTCTAGGCGTTGCACGATAGACGCTGATATTCGGCTCGAGCAGTCATTTGGAAGGGGTTTGTGAATTTTCTTGGCTGAGATAAAGGTCGATGGCGGAGATGGGTGATGGATGAGAGTGAGTAAGTGGTGGAGGAAGAGTGATGATGATGGATGGTAGAAGTAGAGGGGCTCTCAAGTACTGGAGTTTTTGCGTGTAGAAAAAAATTCCCTGTTCAGCCCCCTAAGCATTGGTCAAATGACGGTGCACCAGCGCGCCGTGCTTTTAATTATTTTGCCAACATATCTCATTCTAGTGGCCCATTAAAACTTACCTTGATTTGTTTGCTGTGGCAAACTACATATAATACTGGGGCACCGAAAGCCTGGGTGGAGATGCTTGGATGGGAAATCTCGCAGTATTTTTTTTGTTAATTCATAGTTTCATTGTTATAGGGTATAAGAGGAAATCTCGCAGTACAGGATGTAAAGTACATACACAGAAGATCATGTTTGGCTTTTAACATGATTAGTGAGAGAGATATGATTTTCAAAGCCCATCTAACTCCAAAAATGAGGAATTGAATTGATATAAACTAAGCCATGATTCAACCTTAGACGTTAACGCGCTACAGGGATGAATTCATGTATTACCCCAATGTATTCAACCCTCGCATAAGTATGCTTCCTTACCACCTCAGTCAACCATTTCGAACTCATCATATTCCTCCTCAATCAAGACAAACTCCTCCTCAGGCTCTTCCCCCAACTCTTTGTATTCTTGCAACTCTCCATCCTCTTCAACCAGCTCAAAGTCATTGTTTCCCTTCTCAACCTGTAAGCGCAAACTTAGTTAACAAGATATCAAGAATAGTAATACTATCTATGCTAAAGGGCGATAGCCAAATACCTTTTCCATCGTAGACGCACCAGATACACTATATGCACACTCGACAGTAACCGTTTTAGTCACGTTCTTGTCATCTTTTGCCTTCTGGGGGGACGGCTTGATAGTATAAGATATGTCAGCTCAATAATAATATATTTTGATTTGCCAGATACGTGAGAGAAAGCTACTCACAATAGCCTCATTCTTTCCAGTTGCAGGTCTGGCAACGCTCGCCACTCGCCCATGGGCAGTTCGGAGAGGGGCTTGATTACTGACCTTTTTACCACCGTGGTCGTACTTCTGAGCCATATAGTCGACCATTTTTTTTATGAAGATCGGCATTAAGGCGAGCTTTATGATTCAGATTGGAGGTCATTTGGACTTTTTGAAAAGCAAAGGGATTTAAAATATTGGGGAATGGGGCAATTTTGCCCAAGAGGAAGATTTATGGAGGTTATAGATGGGAGGGAAAGAGTTTTTGTGTAAGAAACTCGTATTTATAGTTGATAATTACGTGGCTGGGATCTTAGCACCGTGGATTTCCTCACAAGGCTAGGCTATGTAATTTGTATCCTGTTTGTGTTGGAGAATATCCTACAGTCTACGCAGTCATCAGTCCCTCGAGCATAACTCACGCTAAGGAAGGTGCACTACATGTACGTGTAGGTCTTGCTAACCAGCTACAAATCCCTTCATTCGTCCCTTGAGGCGGCTTCAACCCTTTACTTCCCGTGATATACATCAGGTCAGGCATCAGTTAGCGTCTTGGTTTAGGACAGGGTAATGACACCTGAATAACTTATCTCTAGTTTCCCCACTGCAACAATCATACCCATCTACCCACCAGCTCATCGATATCCCACTGCACTCTACCGAACATCTCACCGCGCTACTAGTATTAACCTACCGTTATACCTTAGCTCCGTCTCAAGACTCTCTCACAACTCTCTCATCATCCAGATTGAAAGTATTGATAACCCGGTATCCTTCTAGATCGATAAACCATAGGCTGATCGTCCCTTTATCTTGCGTCTAGCGCGTTGAGCGGATCTAGCATCTATTTACGTACGCCCGGCCACATCTATCCAACGCTCAATCCCTCATCCCAACGGCCTTACTTTCCTGTTGAATACCACTAACTTTTTATAGATCTAATAAGACGACCGCAATCAACGAACGAGCCACCGTATTTCCCCCGATCCATAGCCGTTTCATTAGATGGATACTCCATCGTATCGCCACAAAAGTTTCTATGTTCACAATCACCCGTACACGAGCGGTCCGAGCCATGACCCGCCGGAGCTGCCGCCACTGGAACGCTCACCAGGCCAAAGGCTACGGTTCTATGCCATGCTGTCGAGTGGACTACATTGCTACGAAGAAAACATCACGGTACATCTACGATCTAATACCACTATCGCTATCAGAAACTACTCTGAAAGTATCTGGAATGAGAGATTTATATCTCAACTCCAGTAATGGGTAGCTGTGACCGCGTCAATGGATAGCTCGGACGATCTATTAGACTCTAAGTAACTAATTAAATAGATGGTGTCCTACATCCAGTCAACACATACGCTTCTACGATGCTTATTCAATTTTTCTAGCTACGAGATTCAACAGTAACAGAACGATAATAAGTACACGAACTCTACAACAGCTGAACTATGCAAGATGGGATATGTCCCTCTAGGCAAGAGAGCAAGGGGATAGGCTTAGAGATAGCCCTAGCCATCAAAAACACGAAATAGCCAAAGGCTGACTGGGCGTTAGAGCATGGTTACAACTTCAATATCGCAAAAAGCCCAATCTTCGATCCAAGCCTCGAAGTATCCAAAAGCACGGTACTATACACATGTCACTCAAAACAAGGATACATCTTATCTAAACCAATTAACCCGGGTCAATACGAGAAGCCAGCGGCCGCGGTAGCAGGTCTGAACGTTCGAGAGTGTTGAAAGTAAAGATTTGTACGAGCAAAAAAAGATGATTAATTCAGATTGTCTGATGAAGAACATTGAAAGAGAAAGAGAAGGTAAAGTACAATAAATAGAAAATGACCCCGCAACTAGTGCTTCCCTGAGCCTCAACAACGCTAGTCCATCACGTGCACGAAAGCACTTCATGACAGAGAGCTGCACCTTACAGAGCTTCATATTTAAGTGAATTTAGATTGCCAAACAGATCCACGGTAATCTATTAGGGGGAGATGATATAGGTGAGGATGATGCCAACTAGGCAGCTAGAGGCTTCCAAACACATAAATAACAGATTTCGACAGCTTCATTTCTTTCCCCGGGATCTTACACAATAGCTAGTAATGTCGAGCCATTATCCCACACAATTCAAGGTTTAGTTCGGGTTCATTTCTCGGAACTTTAACTGCTACGCAGCAATGAACAGAGAAAAAATGTGATGGCTTTTTTAGCTTCAACCCTATTACTAGAAAGCGAAGCTAACTTCAACGCTTAGCAGGAAGCGCACCGTGGCCGCTACCAAAGCAAACAAGCAGCAATACCTATAGACTATTAGTCGTTTTCGAGGTGATGTGATTACCCCAAAATGTATTGATACATTTAGAGGGGCGGTTTTCTGATACCATCAATCAAAGCACTGGATTTAGGAGTAACGGGGATGAGGCTCATGATACTGCAGCATTTTAGAAGAGGGGATTGAGTGTTCCTTTTGGACCTGCAGTCGAGGATAGTTATTTGTGTTCTAAATTTATTGCTAGTAGGAGGAAGTTTGAAGCTGTGGGCAGTTCTTTTCGAGCAATAGACCCTATCCAGCAGATGATTGGTATTCTCTTTTAGGCCCAGACCCTGCGGAATATGATGAATTTTTACTAATATTCAGAAGACTACAGGAAAAAAACTGCTGGGGTATATTTGAATCTAATAAAAGACCTTGCTTCCATGGACTGGCACTTTCAGAGACCTACAACTAGTACCTCACGGGGATAAACGGGCAGAAGAACGTGGAGAGATCTCCGATCCAAGATACCGTTATTTGAGCAAGCTGTAGCTGCAGCTGGTGCTGCAAATAGAATGGACTATATTGAAATTGGCGGCTTCTGGCCAGCTATTTCAGTTACCCTACCGAACGCAACAGTACAGCTAGCCAACGCAGCAGTTTGCTTTACCAACTGATCCCACCCCCGTATCCTGCCAACTCCTTTACCTCCCATCAAGTCTTTTTACACGCATTAGTAGCTCCAATTCAACTTCACTCCGCTTATTACTGATCTGACTCTCTTAGGCCTCTACGACTCCAGGAGAATCACCGCAAAGAGATGCTGATATATCATCAACACAGCGCTCCGCTCCACTAATTCAACAAGACCGGTACCTCCGCCATTTACGCCCTGCTTCGGGTTAAGAAAAATATCAATTCTCAAAAATATTTAGCGATTTCCAAGCTTTCCTCTAACGTGTTCGACGTAAGCCCCACTGCGTCTAAAACACGCCGTGTCAAACTCCACTAACGCTGCGGTGTCATATGTTACTCCTAATAGAGCACATCGACAAAGTCGAACCCATTGAGTGCCTACTATTTCCAGCTGTCCACAACGCCGGCAGCGATATCTTACCAGAGATCGCTACGCGGCGCGAACATCAACCAACTACCTGGGCCCACTTCAGCCTCTCAAGTTCAATCATTGATCATCTTTGAAGATATTATCATCTACAGAAACTAGATCCCCTCTTCTCTACCGCCGTTATCATCATTTTCGCCTTTCCTTCAACAAGCGCTGCATTACCCCATAAATCACCTAGATGTAACCCTAACCCTACCACCGCAACTCCTAATCTACAGTAATAAACCCAGCCAACACCATGAAGCATTAATCATAGCTGTCAAACGGTAGAATTGATCCTAGGCTTTCTACAGGCTCGAGAACATCAGTACGATACTACGGGTACCCACTGCCGTCGCTCCACGAATTCCGAAATCTGCCGGCCCAAAGACCCTGATACTTAAACAAATACCTATATTGATAATACCGGAGCTCGCCTGGAGGACACTGAGACATTCCACTCCCAAGCACCATTAACAGAAATAACCCAGTCGTATTCTATTTGCATTAGATTTCCCTTCGCCCCTAGGTATATTATGGAGAGCAAACAGGCAAAAATGCAATCCACCAGCTTCAAAGGGCTTTCCTTGGCCAGAACAGTGAAATTTTCTAGCAATATACCGTGACAACCGAACGCAGCTTGTGGTTATATATTACTAATGAGTGAGAATAGCATACGCATTCAATTTACTAAATGCCACGCAATTACTTGAATTTCCCCGGGCCCTCACCCACACCCCAAATACTGGCAACCTAACAAACTTAAACATTCTTCAGCACATGATTAACCGCCCACTAGGAACTCATACCCCCCACCCCTTGCAAGTTTCACCAGAAATATAAAGATATTTCCTGAAGCGAACAGTTGTCCCGGCAATTCGGCTGCAGCTGGGTTTCCTGATTTCCCCCCTTATCTATGACTGGACAACAATCGATCCACTAGGTCATTATTTTCAAGGGTAGCCCTCCAGCTCCAGAAACACTATCAAACCCTAACCCAGTACCAAGGTATAGGCACTAAATGCTGGGGGATTCATTAAGCGATGGGTCAAGGCAACCACAATTGAGAGATGAGCTGTTAGTGCAGAATCCCTATCGCCAACAGGAGGATATGGCGGAGCTTCTAAAGCAAAGCCACATGTACAACGGCAGAAAAAGTTATCAACTTCGATTTGTTCGGTCTATTCCGGTTTCAGCCCACGATCGAGCAACATCTCAAGTCAACACTGCGGTCAAAGCTCCTAATCCAAGAGAAACCCGGTATCCTGGGCAATACCCGTCCATCAGCTATGGAGCGTTAAACAGGGGGGTCAGGCGGGGGTTAAGTGGAGCCAACATACCACCGCTGGAAGGCTCCCACATAGCTGATGGCCTACATAAGGCCAACCAATACTTTATTCCCGGTATTTTTAGAGCGGGTTAGATCTAGGATATAAATCGCCTTGGGGCACACCACAGGATTTGACAGAAGCCTTTCAATATGTGGCAATCCATCTAAATCAAGGCTTCCTACTTCCTTACCCTCGTGCAACAAATAGGTACGAATGGGAATTCGAAGCTTAGCTATATATCAGCCCCGACAAGGCAGGCACCGAGAGATCGAGCAGACTAGCAGCTCGAATCGAACCACAAATCCATTTGCACCCATTCAATACGCCTGGCCAATTAAACCCCTAAGCTGCAGTTCCATTTACTCAGTCAACACTTAACTATCCGATACCCACGTGCATGTCAGTCATGGTACTCCATTCAAGGCACCTTCCCTCTGCTGAGTGTGGCAATAGCCTTGATACAAATTTTGATTTGACCCTTAGCCTTCGCCACCATGGCAGCCCAGTAAGGAGACGTTCGGTTTCATTCAGCCTCACTTACGCCCCCAGCTCACAAGAGCCAACGAGTGATAACTTATGAAAGTACACTGACAAGGTAGAAGGCCTAGAGCAAAACACGGTCGTCCTTACCCACACCCACCAAACAGTCACAGAAAGTACTCTCTGAAAACAGTATTAGTAAGGTGAAACATTGCCAAAATCTCTAAGTGGCTCTACTTGAGATGGACTAGTTGCTATGGTAAGCCTGTTAGTAGACTAGCATCATAGGCGTCCCAGGGCCACATATTTGCACGTGTGAAACAGAGCAAAGATTCAAGACAGCTTGAATAACACTCCTTAACATATCAAATCTCCAGTTACCCACGCTCCCAATTGCAGCTGGAACAAAACTCCAATCCTAAACCCCTTTGCAGGCCACTTTCAAGCCAAGGCAGATCACGGCTGCCGGCAAATGCAGTTGCCACTGGCCCAGAGCCGATTGCTTCTGTTCCGTATATGCATCAGGCCTAGGGTGAGACGGACGCGGCCTCAATCCGGCCGACAAAACGCAACCCCCCCAAATAAGCTTGCATTTTTGACTAGATGTGCATCTCATTCAAACCCATACATTTCACGCAGCCCCATGTAATATTTATGTCCACCCCACTAGTGGCTACGATCAGCAGAACTTAACAGCCATTGGCATCAATGAGCTCAAGGTGTTGCGCCATCATGGTATTCGAGAACTAACTCGATCGACTCCAACGCATTTATCTGCATCAAATACAGTAGTTGGGATCTCAATACGAACGAATCTAAACAGGAATCTTATCAATAAAATCTACTTACAAAGAGCTGACCAGTATTAGCTTGATGAGGCGCTGCATCCTTTACCTCCACAGCTGGAAATATGTGCTGTGGGGTACAGAAGCACTTATTTAAGAAAAAACTGCACTTGGTATGTAACTGCCACGTGGAATTATCGGGGTTTCATTTTCTATTCTGATAATTGGAGCAGAAGATCTCCACAATCTCGATCCGGCAGGCTTGTCGGGAAAGGCATCCAGAGCAATGTATCGGAAAACTCCAATTTCCATTATGTGAACTATAGAGGTATGCTACCACTAATAATGAATTTCATGACAGCCTGGCCCCTGAGGGGTGCAGCTTGTGGCTCACTTCAAGGCCTCTAGGGGTTCCTTGGGCTAGGCCATGTGGCATCGGAGTAGCGGGGACCCTAGCCCTATCCATCAGTCCTGGTGGTGTAGTGGTTAGCATACCCATGTGAGTCTTCGGACGCTTATGCCAGCAGAAATGCATGGCTGCATCTCAATGGGTGCCTAGGTTCGAGTCCTAGCCGGGATATTTCTTTTGTTTTCCTCGAGTAGTGCTGCACATCGATTGGTCGGTATGTGCGAAAACTTTTAGTCAAAATATCTTACTCTATCATAACACTTCTCTCTACAGAGAAAAATACAATGCTTGGACTGATTTCCGACTTTCCTGCTAGGCAGCCCCAAGCCCCAACCCGAAACCAAAGCCGATGGAGTCAGCTATAAAGCCAGTAAAATAAGGCAGATCATTGTTTATATCCTAAAAAATTACTATTTCTTGGTGCTACTTAGGCTTATACGCTTTAGGACTTGAGATTGCAGGTAAAGAAATATGACTTGCGTAAAGGTTATTCAATTAGGTGCTAACTCCTATATTTCGCTTCGTGTAGAAAAATCGATACTAAACCCTGATGAAGATCATAAATTTGATGGAAGGAGCTATCCAATTATCCCAGCCACGAAGATCCATCCAGAATTATCCAAAACCCCTAAATCAAGATTCCGCAAAGGCCTGCTCCGGATGTTTTTGCGCACTCAGCCACCTGAAAGTATGTTTCCTACTGGGTCGAGGGGGCTGTGGCACCTGATCAATCTGAGTGCCACGTAGAGGGCTTCCATCCAACTCCCAAGAAATATCCAATAATTCAGACCGTAAGGAGTTCTTATACCACATCTCAAACTTCAGGTCGGCCGGCCTGATGATCATATTTACCAAATAGGACGCCTCATAGAACCTCTTAAACCCTAAGTATCTCTTCCTCTTGTCGAACGCGGAGTTTGGAAGTTCCCTCAAGTCTGTCCGCAGACGGCATATGATTTTGACATCTGTTCCTAACGTCAGTATCAGTTTCATTCCAGAACCCCGAGTCGGCAAGAGAGCTGAGGCCTACCTGGCCCTAGGCGTTCCGGGGGAACCTCTGAATCGCATCGGACCAAAATATCTTCCCACACAGCGTAGGTTTTGAATGTTCGCCGAAGTTGCCTGGGAATCGTGAGACACCCATCCTTGATTTCAGCGCCCTAAGAAAGTGATGTCAGATAAACTAGATTTGCACTTTAATTCTATGGGAAACTATTCGGAATTACTTTCTTCGCAAACCATTCTACTTGGTTTCTTGCAACCGCTTTCCCGGTATATTCGTCCTTATGCCAATCGTTCTGATCGTGTTTCTTCGAATCAAAACTATGGGAAACAAGGATGCCATAGTGTGCCGGACATAACCGCGACTCAACCATTGTCGAGTGCCCATTAAGCTCTCGAACTCGATCCCGTATGCATCCAAGAACAGTGGCGCTCCACCTGAGGAAATATAAAGTGTCAAAAATGTTCTCGAGCGACTTCAAGGGCAAAAAATCAATCCATGGTTAATACGTGTCTGGCGGTTGAATAACTCGAATTGTACCCCTAAAGTATGATTCTATCCGTTCTTTGAGGTACTTCGAAGACCCTAGCCCGCCGGCCAGAAATATTTTCTAGATGATGTGTCATTATACATTGCCTGGACAGTCTATAGCTAGCACGTCTAACTCACTTCAACATTGACGTTGTTACTTCGACATTGTCTTAAATGCTCTCGTAGAAGGCTCAATGTCCTGCTAACTGACGTCTCGAAAAATTGCAACATCATCTGCCTATATTTTTTGTTGCCTTTATCAACATTGACGATGCCTAAGCGGGATGAACGACTCTTACCGCGAAATCTGGAAGTATCCCGCTACAATAAGCTCACCCTCTATTCCATGCCGCGGCAACATAACATGATAGTTTGGACTTGATTCATCGTTTGTGAAGCTTTCTTTTTGCAGGATAAACGCCTGTCGAACTTGATACTTCTCATCATTATTGAGTTGCTGCAAGATACCTCTTTCCAAGAGAGCGTCCTCAAAGGCCTTGTCTATATATATAGAACCGCAAGGTGCCCCTAAATAAGAACTATAAGCATGACAACCTGAATTTGCCAAGATCAAGCGCGGTTATCGGCATACCTGAAATTATACCCATCTGTTTCACACGTGGAGCTCGCCCTCGCTGCAGTATCTCATAAGATGAAACGTCCTTAGCGGTTTACGATATTAGCTCAAACGGCACATTCTATATGAGGAATACCGGTCACCCCATTGAACTTACGACCGTGCCTCCACCCGCGTCACAAACTATGATTCCCTCGTTCACCTATCCACGTTAGTATTACGTGTCAGCGCGTGCCAGGGGGGGGATCCAATAATATTTCAGCCCTCCATCCCTCCAGAAGGTTAACTTACAACAAAGTCTTTCTCATGCTGGTTGTAGAGTGTGTAAATGGCCGCCGCTTCAGGCTCCGTCAGGGTTACATTGAATTTGTGATTATTGAAAGCTGTCCCCAAAACGATTCGCCTGAATTCTTCTACAACTGGATCCGTATAGGTTGCCGGCACCGTGAAAGAAAATTCCATTTCCAAATCACCAATATCCTCCTTATCCAAGTGCTTGCGGATATGGCCATAAACAGCATTCAAGTAATCTCCTATCATTTGATAGGCAGATTTACCGGACATATCGGGATACGAATCACCATTTCCCAGCGCTGTCTTGAACAAGATAGACCGGCCAAAGCCAGCTTTGTCTGCCACGAAGCCCCATTCAAATTCATTGCTTCCAGAAAGATATCTGAGAACAGTTGGGACCTTGTGCATGAAGTTATCGCAACCGGGCCAACGCCCAAGTTGCGTGGGAGTCATGTCCCCCGGCCTCATGTAGGCAACACCTGTAACGTTGTTAGCCTACGGGTTTGATAGAACTGGGATGAACAGTGTCATTCCTGTGCGAGTGGTCCCGAAGTCGATCGCGATGGCCAGTAAGTTACTCATCTTTCAGCGCCCGGATCTTGTTGCCTGGATCTTGATGCCCGGATCTCTGTTGTTCCTGTTCTGAGTCCTGTAGAGTGTTCGTATTGCGTCAGCTCCGCTCGGGATTGTTGGGTAGGGTTTGGCAGGCTATTAGTGGGCTTGACTTGATGAGCGAGGGTCTTACAAGCTACCACAGTCCGTGGGCTAGATGTTTAACGCCTTGACTCTGGCGATCTAAGCGAAACCACAAAGTAAGTCTGACAAGGCGTTTCGGAGGCAAAAGGCTAAGAAATGTTTTTCCGGTGCGTGCTTATATATATTCGATAAGAAAATAGGCTTGTAAAATCTCGTAAAACTATCGCATATGAAGCGGAGGTTCAGCTTCCCCAGATCATGAGCATCTTCTCTGTGGTGTGGTGCTCATCAGTTTTCTCCGATTTGATCATGGATCCACGACAGCGCCCCACAGTGCCACCATTTGCTTGGAAGGACATGATCGGTTAGTAAGTACAAGATACAGCTAAATGTAAATTTACTTTTATATTTCATAATTCACGCCAGAAGCTTCGAATTCGCTTGTGCTGCAGTCCACGTTGCGCATGCTGTTTCACCAGCCGATATCATAACGGGCATGATCTGGGATGTTGTTGTAATTGGTTCCCAGGAAAATCTGCATAGCCAGCAGGCGCTTGACAAGTGTTAAAGGTGCCGATAGTCCAACCCCCGTAATTGAAGCTCATAGTTCTGTATGTCTAATTCTTTGCGGATTTCGGCATTAGCCAGGAACTCCGATGGCTCACCGAAAATTCAAACGTGTATGGCCCCAATCATTATCGCGACCAGGCTTGAAGTCTTAGATTCTTTGGAGGGGCAAGAGAAACCTGATATTTCTGCCTGCCTGGTTTCTTGGATCCCTAGCTGGCCAGAAAAAACTTTCGGTCTAAGGATCCATGGGTTCCGCCTTCGATGTACACTTGGGGCGTTACCAATATATCGATGCTGTCAGTCAGTTACGTTTGCATCCAACATCTCATTAAGCGCCCAACCTCCACGTCTATCTAAACTCAAACAGATTCACCACGAAGCATCTCGTTGGAATCCGGAGGCCAAAGAGTCAATGGGAAAATCGAACAATTGGTAAATGAGCTCCGAACACCTACCGCAGGCAAAACAATCTAGCCAGGTGGTGCGATATTCTTTCACTATATATCACAAGCATTAATTGAAAAAAATACATTTATTCCCCTCTCTTCCCTCGTGGCTGAAGATTATACCCTCGCTGAACACGGGTCATTTATAGCATTCAAGTCGAAAAACAATAACGAAACCAACAATTTAGCAAATCTCGCTAACGCAACCCATGTGTCGTTTCTGGAAAAAACGCAGCCCAAAGTCCACGGATCCACAGCGGAGCCCGAGTGTGACAGCAAGAATATCTACTTCTAGTATACCAGGTGAGTAGTACAGCTACCAGCATCTACACAAAAACCCCCCATTATGAATAAAAGCTGATGGAAAGTTTCGTTAAAAGCGAATTCTCAAACATCTAGATCACGGCGCTCCGTATCACTGAGATCCCCATCATCGCCTACAGCTACTAGCAACACACCGCGGATCGACCAGCCAAGGGACGATGCATCCATCATCCGGTTATTCAGTTTGATTGACACCAGCATCACCGACCATGTTCTGAACTATTACATCTCATCTAACAATGGAAGTGACAAATTTTCACATTTTGGAAGTGACAAGAAGGAGCTCGAGTGGGTCTTGCGCGCTTCTCCTTCTACACTGAAGGACGATCATATTCAGGTTATCGTCATCCGGGCTATTATCAACTATGAAATTTTCGGGGCAATCCAGGATGGTTATTTCATTCCTTCTCCTCCTAGGAGGGCGGGCGAAAGGGAGCAGGGTATGATATATCAAACCCCACGGTCGTCGGAATACTCAGTATATTGAACTAATCCACGGTTAAGCTCTAACAGACCCCAGCCGAAGAATAAGCTACTTCCAATCCTTAACAACAACCCAATACCACCATCACCGAGGAGGAGCCATCGATAAACTCGCCAACGATATTCTACGGATGACCCAGCCACTTGCCGCTTCCACGGACCCAGCACTAGAACTTGCGAGACTAAGGAATCTCAAAACCATAGTTGAAAACGCTGCTGAGTTCGCCCTAACGATTGGAAAGCAAATCCCCAGATTCGCAATCGTATTCCCTAGTGTCAACTCAGCGCCGAGGGCTTCTGGTCATGCTTCCCGGTCAAACTCACGCAGAACACAGAATTCCGATGAGCTATATATTCCGGTTTTAGTCCCGGAACTTAGAAAGTATGGGAACGAGCAGGGAAGGAACTACGATCAGTTTATAACTCTCGTCCCTGTCCAAAGATTGCCAGAACTTTCATAACCAAATCTAATTTCCTTCTCGTCAAAGGTACGATAAACCGCTTCCCTAACGCGTAATCTTAACTTTGCTAACTAGACCCAGCTAACAATAATCGTGGTAGAACTTGAAACGGTACCGCAGTACCTTCGCGACCTGGTGTCAAAGAATGTAAAAATAAGATAAACTAAGCGGCTGATTCAGGCTACAACTATGCCCCCAATTTTCTTTCATTTGTTCACTGGGATTTTTGCTTCAGGAGTTTAGGGCTAGGGTTAACGACATAACGAGAAATGATAACGCATGTAAATGCCGTAGCTAGAGACTTAATTAATTTATCACGATATCTCATGTTCATACCAAATTCTGCGTTTTGGGCATATGCATGTTTCTCGTGTACTGCGTCAGCCACGGGCATCCCAATAATTAGGAGAGGTTGGTTTTGACAGCAGACAGATGCCCATTCCTGAGATGCATGTAGCAGGTAGATACATCTGCTGCAAACGCCCCCAGCACGTTTAGGGTTTAAATATGAGCTAGATTCGCGCGCCATACAGATAAGAAACAAACCGGGTCTATCTGGAAACCTCAACGGCCTCAAACTAGGTACATGAACCCAAATATGTACCAAGGAACCAGGAGTCGATAACTAGTACGTAATCATTGCCCATATATAGGAATTAGTCGCAAAGCCACAGGATAGAATAACAATGAGTACCAGCCTCTTGACATTGCCTAAAACTAACTAACTTTTCGGTAGATGAGAAAAACCGATCAACAGTCATCTCCTATATACATATAAACCCCTAATACCAGACAAATGAAAACTTGACAGAAGTGCCGTGGGGCCGGGCGATTCAGCACAACCCTAGCCCTAACCCACATATGGACTGATATTTACACCTCACCTAGGAGAAAAAAAATACAAAGAAGCAACCTTCAAGGCTGCTATGTGATTAACCCATAAACCTAAACCCCACAAAACCAAACCCCACCATATATTTTTCCTGATAAAAAAACAGCCCAGAAAATACTCCTATAACACCCTCCTTAGAGTACAACCGAAGCAAATGTAAGTCGGGATGAGCACAACGGATTCCATTCTTCGCCCTGGAGCGCCTTCGCAGCAATGCTATATGTACGTTGGATCCGGGTGATTGGTGGTTCGGACGGCGATTCCCTAGACCGGAGGGCCTGAGCCGCCTCCAGATATCGTCGACTGATCTCGGCTGCGAGTTGCAGATCACTATTTTCCGATGGCGACCGAACACGATTCTCGAGAGTTAAAAGTTCAACCTTGAAGTTGAGAGTGGCGAGCGCGCTGCGAAGGCGACCGTTGAGCTTCCCGAGATTCCTTTGATACCTATCGATTTCCTTTCCCCATCTGTACTTCCAAGCCAGCCCAGCGAAGCCCTTCCGTGAGCATAGCGGGAGGTATGAGTCCAGAGAGCCTCGGATATTCTCAAGCTCAGCCTGGAGCGGGAGGATATCTTTCAAATAATTGTCAAGTATCTCCTGAGGAAGACAACTAGTCTCGGGCATTCGGTGAAATTGGGTGAGGAGCTCGCTGGTTGTGGCAACACCTTCGTGGAGCTGCTGTGATTGCACATTCTTCTGGATAAGGCTGTCGATCTGGTGGGCGAGGTCGATGCAAGCACTGATAACGGAAAGGGCACGGCCAAATGTTTCCATAGTAGAATTTATTCAAATTTTTCAGAAACGGAAAATAACTGTTTGAGGAGGTAATGGGGGTGGGTGGGGGGAGTTCAACTGAATTGCTTGAATTAGCGGAAAGCTACTACCTAAGGATCCTCCTCGGTTTAAATTAAGTCAATTCTATCATCGGTTCTGCATGATTGTTCGACCCGCTGCGCGTTCGATTTACAACGAACACAGTTGTGCCACCCCGCAGCTGTTGTCACTAAGACCCCTGAAAATCCTACTCTGCGTGAAAGAAAAGTTGGACCCAGAATTTCTGTATGACATAGCTGCGATAGTTCAGATCGCCGAACATGCTCTGAATACGAAGATTCTAAACTCTGTCTACTCTACCTGCATCACATCGTTCAAATCTACCGTCCGCACGTCTTGCTCTGCTTCAGAGTTTCATTCTCTTCGTCAACTACCTCACGACATTACTGCGATTGCTTTTTCCCTAGAGCTTCCTCCCAAGAAAACGAGATTTGCGTTTTAGTGTCGATGGTTTGTTTTTCTAGGATTTCCTAACCATGCATCACGACCGTCATGCCGCGTCCGACCATGATGCATGCGGTTAAAGCGGAGTTGTAATCGTCCCAATTAGCTACCGTTTGGATATTCTGTATCCGAATCCTGACAGTGATGTGTAAACCGTTGATTTGGTCAAATCCCGCCCCAACGCCATGATGAATAGGAACCTGGGGATATATTATCTGTCAAATCGACTTTGGATTAGGGGTCATCTGTACGACCAAGTGAGATTGAAATTCTAGCGTAAATTTCCTAAAGTAGGAACTAGAGCTACCCCGCTTTATAGAATATTCTCCCAATGTTTGCGGTGCTAGACTATCTCCATTAATGTATTTTTGGTAACGTATCGGGTCGGGAGTTGACCCTAGTCATTTTGTTAAATATTTACAATCCCACTAGCGATGTCTTGGCCATGCGATGCTCTGCATGTCGACATACCTGCCTACACTCTACAATTAACAGTAGACTAAGGTACTGCTTTACTTTCTTTTTTCGGGGTAATGATAAGTCTACTCAGGGCAGGTATAAAGAATAGAACGTGCAAGCTTAAGTTGACCAACAAACCCACTGGTGTGGCTAGGAGGACGAACCAAAAATCGGCATCAGCAAGAGCTGGCAACCATGTCGAAAGTTCTTTTTGTCCCCCCTTGAGCACGCAGCTCTCTCCATGATGCTAGATGAAACCCCCAACATAGAATACTCATGCATCCAACATCAACGAAGTAGGTAGTCACAAGACCCTGTGTTTTACTAACAGAAGATCAGGAATAAAATCTCCCGGAGGTGTTGAGCCCAAGCAAATCATGTTCAAACGATACGCAAATCAGTCTGAATTATAACATAATACGCGCACGTACGCAACTGAAAATTACTGCGCAGGAAGAAACTGCTTTGCTGGTTTGCAACTGGTCGGGGGCGAGCTTCCTATTCGCTTCTCGGAAAATATCTTAGGCAGCTTCTATAATCATCGATCACCACCGTAGTACCTTGACCGGGAAAATCTGACACATGCAGCACTAATTAGCCTGCCTTGTTAACCACCGAAGCTGCGTAATGTGGGCCGATCAAATACAAGAATCGAGGCGAGACAAATCAGATTTAGGTATACCGTCTCCTTGGGTCCCAACCACCACCACCACAACATGCCGTCCTAACTTTCGGAAGGTTTTCACGTAAACTTGAGCAAATCCTCAAAGCAAGAAGCAAGGGACAGTCCCTTCTTCAAGCCAATGCTCTTCGAACTCGAAAGTTATCCGTATTCTCCAGCCGATCTCCACCACACCGGATTATCCCGCGCTCCATACCATATTGTTAATAACCTCATCCTGTGTCCGCGGCCCATACCAGCGTACGAGAGGTATTTTCAACCAAGGCCAGCTTCAATAGGCATCAAAGCAACACGTAGAGTATACGAGCAAAAAGTCTCACCCGTGTTCCTGGGCCTTAAAACTAAAGCCTGGGTCAAATTCGAATTCCCAGCGCATTAGTCTCCCATGTGGAAGATATTCTAAGACAACACGCTTCCCCGGAAAACTATGATTTACTGGATGAACCGGACGATCTCAACGCGGCTTACACTCGCCTGGATACCTCATGACTTACTTTTTTTGCGGAATTTCTCTGCTCTATCAATGAGTACTCGTCACAAAATACTTGGAAACAGCAGAAGTCGCCAACGATAGCATTGGTTTATCCCATGTTTGGCTCTCGCTCGCTGGCCATACGCGTGCAGACCCAATTTTCTCCATTCGCCTTTCGCGAATTCAGCCATTAGCGCGCGCAAACGTTGCCAAGCCCAAACTGCACCCTTCTCTCCATTCTTCATTCCCAGAACTCCACATTCCAGCAAGCTTGAGCATCAGTATATCCACCAGATAAGGTGAAAACCAGGTGTGACGCTCTGGAGACTGATAAGTAACATGCCTTTGGTCGTATGACGCGGGTCAACTCGGAATCAATCCCGAGGCCAACCGTATCATGAGTTTGATTTACGTTAGCGAATGATATACAACCCTTCAGGTCGTTAACCAAAAACATGGCCTGCATCAGCCCCACATAAAATTCCAATGGGTGGACAGAAACAAACTACCTTCTCCACGTTCTCCAAGAGCCATTAGATTTCTTCCGAGATAGCCTCTATCAATAAAGTTCTGATAGGAGCTTCATTTCTATCTTGATAGACTAGGAACTGCTTGATATTTGGCTAAAGGATAACTCGAATGCTTTTACTGGAGAAAGCATCTACTCTACAAACCCTTGCCATCCTCGAAACTTTATATGTGAAAATATAAAGAATATATGCTAGACTAACCAGTTGGTCTTGAACGAAGCACAAAGCTTATATACTGAAAAGCCCCCCCATAAAGCCTAGAACTCATCATGCTGCCCTCGTCTCCCAACTTACTGTGCTTCACAGACTGCATTACCCCCACGCTGTCGAGTGACTCTCCAATCCTAACGCCAGCTGCATATCATTATTTTATTTTTTATATTCACCAGGCGCATTCAACCTCCCAGGCTGCTACTTCTCGAGCTCACAGCTTGCATTCACGCGTATCCTGCACAGACCACTTAGCAGTCATGCACAGCGGCTCGTAATTCCAGCCATCCCGATTAATATTCACGAACGGGAACCAACCCCTTGTGAGCCATGTCAGGAGTGATGTACCACAAAGAACCTAAATTTAAAAATCGCAAAATCAAATTAACCAATTAATCAGTGAGTGTATGCGGGTAATTTAAGACGAATAAAAAGTTACTACCACAGAAAGACACTCTAGGCTTCCCATTTCAATCCCGGACAATCAAAACCTCGATCATTCAAGGGGCCTGCTACAGATCCTAGAAAACTATAGTCATCGACCCCACAACGGCTAAGGCACACGATGACCGTGAGAAACTCTTTGGAAGCTAAAGCCCATCGAAGATCCCACGGGAGTGAATATCAATTGATTGAATCGATTAGCGAATGATTTAATTCAACTAGATGCGTGGTTTTCTAGAGAACCTACGTAATTCATTCCAAATTAAACCGAATTGATTTACCAATGATGACAAGGCGCAATAGCACGAGCTAATGTGTCACATAGCCTATATTAGTTTCGAGGTATCTTGATTTATAGCAATATTTGCTGTACCAGGATGAAAAGTATTCTGCATGCATTCCCCAACCTCCAATATTATTGTGCTAGCCCATACCCCAATGCTTTAGGTAGCACCTCAGTCAATAGAAAAGCCTTATACCAATCATATATATTTGTCCTATCGGCTGGGATCCTGCCTTATTTGCACAGCCATAGGGTTCATGAATCCCCAAAGAATGCCTCCAAATACGCCTAGAAGGCGATAACTTACTAGAAATTACTGGAAATTAGAACAGGGCAAAACATATTGAAAGCAAACAATAGGAGAGTTGCTGCGAGGACGTTACTAGATCTACCGAGAGGTAACCTCTTTATAGATATCGATCCAACCACCATTGGTTGCGAGTGATATTTTATGATAACATTGCGATGTGCATCCTATAAAAGTCCATCAGGCGAGGCTCAATGATAGCTCAAGAAGAGCAGTAAGTTTATTCAATAAATCTTTCTTTATCTTTATCAGATCTCTATACATTATATCCCGTCCATATCGGTTTTATCCCACGTGCACAGACCCAAAAAGTTCACCATAGTCGAATTTTTCCCTGCCAACCATTGAAATAGATTGAGACCAGCGGCTTGCCCAAGAGCTTACACCTAGTCTTAACTACTTCCCTTTCAAACGACAATCAAGTTTTTTTTTGTTCCCCCACCAGGGTTAGGGCCAGAAGGCTGGTGGTGATCATAAAGTATCACTCGTTTCACAGTACATGTACACCAGCCATTTGCATACATGTACACTGACCGCGATTTGAATACTTTCAACTCAAGGTAAAAGAATTAGAAGCAAGCTGCATACAAATTTTTGGATACATGATAGTTTAAAGATTCTTCTCTATTTCTTGCAGAGTATGGAAGCCATAGTGGAATTCATCGATCAGTACTGATCTGTGATATATCCCCCACGGCTAGGCAACAGGACAAGCAGCGATCCCAAACAGCAACCTATGACCCGTGATAAAAATCCTTTATTTCACCTTTATCCCATATATACCCACAATCTATTTCCAATTCTAGTTTAGGATAAAGTTGACTCGTAGACGTGAGACCCACAAATTAGGCACTTAGCAAATTAAACTCCAAAGCCGGGCATCCAAGTTTAAGAATAAGTTCCTAGGGCGCTGGCGCTTCTAACACCCATACACCACTAGTATTATTCATAACCAAGTGACTTATCATAAAGTACCCCTAACAGCCCGTCCTACAATTTATGGGAATGCATCACTCTGCAATTCAACATTACAACTATGACCAAAGAACCCAACACGATGCTTTCCAGATTTTATAGTAGAACCCACATCGCGAACATCATTGCAAGCCACGAAATCGCCCCAGAGGGAAAGTCGTCAGCCCGTGGAATGCCACCGAGAGACGTACCGGAGAATATGTACCTCACTTCTTAAGGTATTCCTTCTACAGTTGAAAGGGCTAAAATATGGCAGGAAACGCAGTCGATAAATTTATCTTTTACACCCCCAATGCGCTTCTGGCATTCTCATATCTTTACCAACGTCTTCCCAATGCAAATTTTGTATACGTAGAGAAATGGTGAATATTTGTGGACCCTCATACACACCTCATAGGGCTGAAGAGGTATTCACCCCACGCTCACACCCATGCCAGTCCGCGAAAATGTAAAATCTTTCAACATTTTGAAAAGGTCTCGCAAGGAATATTAGACCAAGTCGCCAGTTGTATTAGATCTATAGAAAACCAACCCCCGATCACCTTAAGACCCTCCAATTCCGCCTCGAATTCCATCCTGACATAAACATACAGCTAACATACACCCAGGACGATAGGATCGTCGATAGCGAGACTACATTATAAAGGTAGTCAGCAAACCAGATTCACGAAGGGATCTTATTAAAGATTTCCTTAAATTAAGCTTTAAAGAATTTTGTACCCTGGTAACACTGCTTCGATAAATAGCACGGTTCACATCAAAAACCCGAGAAAGCTTTTAAAAGACTACCAGATGATAACCTAACTACGTATACGAGCTTAATCACCGCAATACGCAAACACACCTCCGGGTAGGACGAGATAGCCCTCGTAGTCCGCGGAAACCACACCCAGCCAAAGATAGTAGGACTCTCGAGAATTTTCCCCAGGTTCAAGTACGTATACGTAGTAGTAGCCCCAAGCCCACCCAACAAGCTAATCCGTCAGCGCAAACCCATTCTGAGGAACTAATCTTTCACCCACAAAAACCAAAACCAAAAATCTCAAAGAAAGTACATGCGCCGCTGCTTTGGCGCAGCGATAGTAAACTAGCCCAACTTTCCAAGACTTGAAATGAATACAGATCCCAATTAGGAAGCTTCAAAGCATCGTTAAACCAGCCTCCAAATAACGGCTCGCAAGCCAAAACTACGAGCCTGGCTGGGGTAGCAGATCGATACTCACAAAGCATAAACCCTCCCTAAACCAAACTGCATAAACTCAACAAGCGTGAAACACGAAAAAACAAACTTTAACATTACTCCAACGCATTCCGCCCTTCGTTTTAAGTGATCCTAGGAGGGAGGTGGGGAAAAAAATACCGCCATAACGGTTATCTATATGCATGCATAAAGACACGTGAGAGGCGAGCCATCCGGCGTGCGGCATCACCGCGCGTGATATGTTTACAAATCAGTGATTCAGCGATGGTGATAGCCACCAATCTTAGAATCTAGCTAAGTAGATAGATCATGATACAATCTTCACGAACGACTTGATGCAGCTTTGGGATTGAACTACAATCTAAGAAGCGACAAAACTACCATATCCTCTTACCTGTCCCTGTCACGGAATACATCCGCATAAACGAAAGAAGCTCTTACGGGACCTTCCTCTTTAAGTCCGCAACCCTCAACCCCAATCCCTCATCCAACATTACCAAGGAGTCCGGTATTGTCTCCGAACGCGTCAAATCCCCATCGCCGAAGCCAAAACACACCGTGTCGTCGATCTCTCGGTAAACCCGTTAGCATGTTTCAAACAGCATGAGTTGTGGCAAGATGAGAACGGCTTTGTGGAACTTCACGTGTAACGTGTTCTTAACGGGAATAGAAAACTTAGAGATATTCCATCCTCGAGAACGTAGACATATTCCCGAACTTCAATAGTACGACACCAACCGCATGTCAGCTATTTAATAGACATCTCTCAAAAATAGCGAATACGAGTTTTAGCCCACAACGACAACTGCTGTACTCCAGCATAAACCCTCAAATTAACACCAGGTCCGCTCCTAGGAAACCAAACACCCTACACCCTCGATAAAGAAACCTAAACCTCCCTCTAATTACCTATCAGAAGAACCAAACATGGCTATCAAAGCTTTATATATGGGAAATTATATTTTAACGTTGATCACGGCATACAGGCGGCTATGCACGGAAGTCCAGACATAGAATCGTTACACAAGTACAGTACCTTCATACAACCCCCCGTCAGCAGAGCTACTTCTGCCTATAGAGTATGGTTCTACCTCTTCCACGCATTAATATTCAATTCTCGCATCAGGTGAGTATCGTAAATACAAAGCCTCTACAAGACTTTATCCAGAGATGAACCCCAGCCTCTAAGATTTGCGGGTTTTTAAAGCTGCGTAACCGCATGATTCAAACCCACAAGCATCCTATAACACCTCCATAGTGTTCTCGGCGCAATCACAATCTCACCCTAGTAGGTATGTACCTATAGAGTACTCTACATCCAGGATGTTTATCTCCGTAACCGACACTGATCGGACCACGGCAACACCCGCAGATATGTAGGTGATTAGACACCTCTCAACCTGCACGTGGAAAAGTGGGGGTAAAAACGATACCGAAAACGCGTGGGGTGGATTAAAGCTTCCCTTAGAAGATAGAAATTAATTCTAGAGGCTAATTCGGGTCTTGATGCTTTCGTGTAACAGTGTATATTGCAGGTGTCAGAATGATTAATTTCTTACAGCCCTTCGCAGGTGGAGTTAAGCTTATTTTGCGTGTACTACTTATGCCGGGGGAGGAAGTGCCCGTAGGAAGGAGCTGTTGCCCCGAAACCCCAACGGAAACAGTCACTTAGGATATCTTTCCGAATGTGATAAAAGGGTAAGTGATTCCATAGGGAATCATTCAGGACAATTGGAGATTTGGACTGACACGAGTTGGAACATACTCGAAACCCTAACCCTAGATTCGCTTCAAGCTCTACTCAAATGAGATGTTTTCCACTTAACCCCACGATTATGAGTATGATGAGCCAGACAGACTCGCAATGGCATAATTTATGGCCTCCCACACTAAGATGTCCCTTCATGATCGTCACCAAACACCGTGGTACGAATGGTGTAATAGAATCTTAACGTCCAATATTACTGGCTTCTTCTAAGCTTAGATACCTTCCTCGATCATCTCCTGTTTTCCGGGTTGAGATGCTTACTTTGCACAATTATCAATCGGTTATACACCCATACCATCAACAACTCCATCTCTTCGCACCAAACATTCATTGCCCGCCCTATGTCACTCGCTTAGCCTTGCTGCCACGTTGACGGATTCCCCTAGGCCGCGACAGTATTGGCACCCCCGAGATGCCGATGATGTTGAGAATTGAGACTCCTGCTATGGAGTTTTATGACTGTAGCCTGGTTTTAAATGGTTTATTTAATGAGAGATCACGCGAGGACTGAGATAGGATGTTATGTACGCGTATTGTGAACTTCTGAGTGCCATCACGTGCGTGTCGGGTGTTAGTCTATATAAATATTCGTTTCGCGACTGATATTAAATGTGAACTGTGATTAAATGTGATTTATTGCATTACGCCACTGACAGATAGCGAATTCATGCATATGTCACCCCTAATGTTCAGCTCTGATTTTCAATTTCAAGCCGCGTGTGGCTTTATGAACTGTTACATTTTCTGTGGCCGTTTACCGGTCAGCCATGTCTTGGAATCTGAGAACGGTATAGCGTGACTATCATGTAACGGTTGCGGTAATAGAGTGATGGACTAACGTTTGTCCGGAGAGTGACACCCCGTCCCTATTCACGTCTATGTCCAATTCATGTTTGATCTGCAGTCAGCTTTGATCATGACGACAGTCTTCCTGTCGAGTAACTATTACTGAGAATCATTGCTAGTAGAGTGAAGACGGTAGTTTGGTGAAATTACACCGTCAGCTTCAGCTTCCTCAGCCTTCCATTTGGCAAGAGTCGCACACCGTTATCGCGGCCCACCATTTATGTCCTCGATTCGCTGCCACCTTTAAGAAATAGCCGCACCACTCGAGGCTCGGCGATTCGAGAAGATGTAACGTCAAAGTCCCGTTGATGTGGGAGGACTGACATCCTTGTGCGATGGCCCATCAGTGACGCGAATTAGAGTAACCAAGGGTCCCTAAACTGAACGAGCAACTTTTTCAGCCGCCAGTCTTGCTAAACGGAGGAAAGTACAATCCGAGGCGGCTTGGTAGTCGACGGTTTTCGTTTAAACTGCGCGGCAAGTTGGTCTAGATCTCCTGTGTACGGCTGCAAGGCTGATGGTTTGGTAGTGAGAAGATAATGCTTTGCGTTAGAAGTCGAGTTATGGCTGATCAATTCGGGTTATCATGGTGGTGTGATGGGTTCTGGAGGTTGTGCCCCCGCATTTCCAGCAGGTATGCCTGAGGTACAACCTACTGCCCTACTGTAGAAAGGCAGGTCCCTCTTGAACTTACATTACCGACCTGCGCTGTTCTACGAGATACGGATTGCCTTGCCCTCCTTTCCCCCTTCTGCGGGCGGTAGTTGAAGCAAGCGCAACCCTTCGGTGTAGTCTAGTGTTCCGTGGGGGATACAGACAAGCCTACGGAGTACAAAAAGCAAACAAGTCACATATATCTCATCGGCTGCTATTTTTCCCCGCCAATATCCCCTTTCTATAGACTAAAAAAACCCCTGCTTGCAGTTTTTCCCTCCATCGTGAAAAGCCTACTTTCGCCTGCTCCCGTCAATAGTTAAATCGGGACCGTTATTAACAAGGCGCATTATTTCGGTTCTCGCGCCAGCCCTTATCTCTAGCAACCACTCTGCCCGCGGGCTGTGGGAGATATTGCAGATTGATAGGTACTACTTTATCTTGTTGCTATCCCTCAGTCTAGACAGCTTTCAGCTAAAGGCGGTGTGAGGACCCATACAGGGGTCTACTTGATAGTACTTCAGTTCGGTTCTGTTCCAGCCTTGCCCTGCGCTTCGTTCCGAATACACTTCTCGTCTAAATAATAGCCTCGACGAATCTACTGGCCGCCTAAACGCACTTCACAAGGAGTGTTTTAGTTGGACTCATAACACTACAACTTATCGTCCTACAGCCTTGTCCTCACACCGGAACCTCGGATCTACCACCAACTGGGTCACCTCCAAGGCTCTACTCCTCAACTCCAGAGGCGCATTCATGCCGCCTCGACTCGCTCCACTCCCTCAGTCTTTATCACCCTCACCATCTCCCTCCACTAATTGAGGACCATACGAGATGCTGAACGAAAGAGGACTCTACGAGTATGGCCTCCCCCCACCTAAACGGACGCCTGAGCAAGACCGTCCAACACTTCTTGTAACATGGTGGTGTTGCGCTTGCTGCGTGTTTATAATACTATGTCGAGTCGTGGGACGGTATAATCGGACAATGCGGGTTTTTCGAGACGATAAATGGATGGCTGCGAGTGCGGTCCCACTGGTAATCCGGATGGGATTGATACATGCTGTCTTGACGCTGGGGACTAATAATGTGGATTCGGCGGGAATGGGGGAGGATGAAGTGAGGAGGAGGGTGCTGGGGAGTCGGTTGGTGCTGTGTGCGAGGGTTATGTATACTACTTTGTAGGTTTTCTTTGGTTTTCGTGTTGGGGATGATGGTTTGCTGACTACGGCGGTAGTATATGGAGTCAGAAGTTTTGCATTACGGAGTTTTATAAACGACTTACGGTGCATTTTTGGGGGTATGGGTATGATCGGGGGTTGAAGATTATTCGGTGGACTTTGGTGGTGACGTTTGCCGCGGCGGTTATTAGTATCTTTGCGGAGTGTAGACCGAGTCATAAGTTAGTAGTTATAACCCTAGCCCTGTATTTTCTACGTAAGAGATGTTCGGTCTACTAACGATGTTGGTTGTAGGCTTTGTAAGTTTATCGTTGGGCTTTTAGTGAAGTGATTATACTAACTACCCCGATCTAGGGCAAGTGAAACCGGATCCAGGACGTGAGTTCCATTTCCTTCTTCGCAATATAAATCGTTGCTAACGTTAACGATGCGCAGCACAATGCCGTGAATCTCTCCTACCTCTAGTATTCTTCGGAAGCTTAAACGTCTTCACCGACCTCCTCTTGATCTTCTTCCCAGTCCCTGCCATCATCCGCTCCAGCATGCGAACACGAAGGTATGAACCCCCCCTCCCCCTCCTACTACTACCGGGACTAACAACCATCAAAACAGGAAAATACACTTAATATTCCTCTTCTCCCTCTCCGTCCTCCCAGTAACCACAACCCTCTACCGCATCCCGGCCATCATCGCCCACCAAAGGATATACGGACAACCCTACCGCTCCCTCTGGGCGTCTATTGAGGCGCTAGCCGCGTGCGTGTGTGCTAATGCTGTTATACTTAACACTTATGCGAGGGGGAGGGGCGAGAAGAGGGAGAAGTTTAGGCAGCCGAGCCATGAGGAGGGGGAGATGGAGAGATCTAGACGGACTGTTAGGTTGGGGACGAGGGTGTGGGGGAGTGATTTGGAGCTTGCTGGGGATGTGGGGATGGGGATGGGGATGGATCCGGAGTTGAGGAGTTTGGCTGAGGTTTGTGGTACTTTCTATGAATTAGGGGGGGGGGGGTTCGAGAGCAGATGGACGTCTTCTGTGAAGTGGCCGAATAACTAATGTGGAGTTTTGGATACAGCGCAGCAGCAGATCATCAGTTACGTTCAAAACCCCCTTCTACTACAATCCCCCTATTCTCCCACTCTCCGACGACAAACCCGGTCAACGCGCAAACCTCCCTCTACCTGCACCCGCCGTATCGCCCACGGGGTGGGGATTCGATGAAGAAGCTCTCCAGGCTACAAACCATAGAGCCCACTCATCCGAGTCTGTGGCAATGCCTGAGCGGGTACATGATAGGGGGAGAAGGGTTTCATTTTGCGATGTTGGGGGGTTGTTGAGAGATGAGGAAAGTCCAGGGGGTCACCGGAGAGGAAGTGGGAGTGGGGGTTATGATAGTGTTGAGATGAAAGCGCTGCCGGAGGAGGTGGTGTTGAATGATGTGGGAGGCCTTTTGGGGACTGTTGTTGAACGTGATGGGGAGGTGTAATGGGTTTTTTTTATTAGCGGGCGATAAGGTTTGGAGGGTTGGCTTTTCGAGGGGGATTTTTTTTACGGCGTTTGGTACGGGGATTTGGTATTGGGTTTTCGCAACTATGAGATATGATATTGATGGGTTAACGTTAATTTTTGATCAGGGGTTTAAATGCGGTGAATAGTTATGCTCTGGTAGCGTGCAAGCAGTTTGTTTCATATGTAATTGTAGTATACCTGATGTGACCTAGTGTTTAGTTTGAGGGAAAGTTTACTTAGAGTGTCGGGTGGGGCAAACAGTGTATCGGCAGAGGCACATAATAATACGAAGGAGGAATATTTCCCCGAGGATTCTAAGACAGCATTTCCTCGCCCATTACACACTCCCTCTATCGGCTGGGAAGACCAAGATAGCTTCCCAAGCTCCTCCCTGATTCGCCACTATAACGAAAGACCTATACAGTGTCGAAACCAGCCACCAGTAGCTAACCTGCTCCACAAGATGCTACACATGTTCCATCTCACTCAGCCAGAAGCTGCGGGGTCCCGAGGGTTTTAGGTACGACAGGTTAAGCGCTGGATCACACTCGCGCTATGGGAGAGTTCAGAGTGAATCATTTCTATCTAGTACCGTTTTATTTCGCGGTTAAGCCTTGAGGCGTAATAGGTCTTAGATTTCGATTTCCGGCCAATAGAGGAAGCCAATTTACTGTAGGTCTAGGGCTCTCGCCTACGATATGAGTGAAACCTGTTTGCGCCAGCCAAAGCTTAGCAGAGGCACCCGAGACAACTTTCCTGCGGGATTTTCTCTTTCCACTCCGTATTACGCCTCGAGGCTTAACCGCGAAATACAACAGTACTTGCATAAGACATGACTAGAGGTTAGTGTTACTGAGTAACATGTCACCCGGTTGTTTTACAGCGCTGGTAGTAGAATCCCGTGGAAAGGGAATCCACATTATGCCCACAAGGCTCTCCCCAGGGCTGATAATCCATTCTTAACGAGTCCTAACTTGGTTATGGAACAGCAATTTTGTTCACGGTTAGCCTGCTAAGACCAAGACTATATTCAAATCCCGTGGCTACCGCTCCTCGAACTTTTTCATGCAGCCTGCCAGCCACTCGCTACTACCTCCTTCATACGTAGTCACTCGTTATTCGTAGTCTCACATCATCAAGGCCTAGATCGATCTGGCCACTGTCGCACATGGATTTGATTAATTTAACTGTTTCAAGCCTGCTGGGAGAAACACTTTAGCAGCCTAGAAATGGTTGAGTGTTCGATTCCTATAGGAATTACCTATACCAGCAATAAAAGAACTACAATATCCATACATTATAACTAGCATTCTAATAATCTAGTTGAGGAGAATACAAACGCCTAACTATAGCTTCGCAAAGTCTACTAATTTATTCAGGGTTGTTAATTTCTAACCGTCCCAAAACATCATGCCATATCGACAACTTAAGGCTCATAGATCGTCACTCGGGAAGACAAGAATCTTAATTAGTACTAACTCTATGAACCTTGTTTTTCTAGCATAATAATGCAGTGAGATGGAAAGGGCCCATTTAAGGTATTGTGGCGGAATTCGGAGGACTTTTGCCCCCCAAATTTACCGATGTATGTATTATTCTATTATACTACAGAAATGACTAGAACTAAAAAAATCGTAACCGAAGCGTTAAGTCCACTGCTCTACAGCGAAAATGAGGTTTCACCATATCGCCCCCATATATATGTCGAAAGCAAAAACACCGCGCCATGAGAATAATGTACAGAATTGGAAACCCACGACTCCCTCCCACAACGCCCGAAAGTCAGACAAGTCAGACCCTGTCACTAATAGTGACCGCTACCTCCATCTTCCGCAAGATCCCGTGGCTTCCGGCCGTCAATTCCGTACGATCTTCAGTATCATCCCCGCTCGTCTCATCCTGGCTCCTTCCGTACCCACTTTCTTCTCCAGCCCCAATCTCGGTGATGGTCCGACTGACGTCATTAGGCCTAAATCGCTCCACGGAACTGTCATCCTGCATTCGAAGCCGTACTTTCGTTTTTTCTGGCCGCTTGAGGCTTCCGAGGGCGAAGGACGTCCTTGCACCGGATTTTGTACCGGATCTGTGACCTGTAGTGGATTTGGGCGAGACGGACATACTCCTTTTCCGCTTTTTAAACCCTTTTATTAACGGCCTGAGCGCGGGGGCGCTAACACAAACGATTCCAATGGTAACTTCTGCGCTATTTTCGGTTAGCGGTCACCAAAGTAGCTCGGGGAAATTGGGTAGGTACGTGGCTAGGAGACAAATTTCGACAGCGTTCCCTATTAAGACACCAGTCATTAGATCGCCCATATAAGGAATAAGGAACATCTGCAGTACGGAAAAGAAAGGCTTGTTACATGTTGCGTCAAACTTTCCGAAAGAGTTGTGGATACAAAAAAGCCGCATACCACTAGCTACGCATGCACTATGATTGAACATTAGAATGAACCCGAAGAAGCTCAAGGGGGCGCTGGGGAATAACATACAAAGCTCCCAGACCAAGCATCCCAAGAATGATAGCTTTGCTTCTCCCAGGCAAACTGATCGTCAAAATCATCCGGACTGGCAGGAAAGCAACAGTTACATCCAAAATAAGATTGCAAGCTGGTATGGCAAATGCTAAGCCCCGAGAATCCAGACATCCTGCGCGTAGTCCGTATTGGTTGATAAACGGATTGAAAGTAGCCTTTATGGGCACACACTGAAATGCCACCACACAGCAGGAAACCAATGAAACAGACACATTGATGAATATCATAGTAATCACTATCCTCCTAAAGGTCTTGTACGGAAATATTCGTAATAATAAGCAAAGAACCGATTGTCGAGTCAGGCCAGTTGCGAAGGGGTACAGGATACGACCGACGTAACCAGTCTTGGAGGGATATTAGAGTTAGATGAAGTTATAATAGCTTCTACACTCTCAAGATGACACACCTTTATACTTGTAACTATCTCAGACTTGGTGAAATGCAAATCCCAGATATGTCTCCCAATGCCATAACGAACACCTGAAAATTTAAGCCAACATTAGATTTTAAATACTTTATTCCCAACTGTTAACTATCAAACACCCCCAAGGCTCGACACGAGGAAACACTGACCAAGCCCGTGAACGATCACCATATTGATTTGAACAAACTATTTCCAGCCGTTGGGCAAATCATCAGAAAACAGTCCTTCAAAAACACCTAAAAACATTATTTGGCTTCAAATCAGCACTAAGCCCCAGGGGGCACTCACAGTCGCCCCAATACAACACCAATCCTCCGCTCTCAGGCGCCCTACACCCCGCCTTCGTAAACACGACCTAATAGTTGTTGCCGCAATCGTTATTATGAGCATCGCAACCTCCATACCCATCATAAACGGAGCCCGGTTCTCGATAGACCCCGAGTCTTCCGGGTAATGATGAGATGTAGACAAATCAATGGAGGGCATGGTGTATGATGTTTTGAAACAATTTCCACATCTGTCGACTAGCAGGGAGCAGAATGTTTCCCCAGGAAAGGGAAGCAAGCTGATAAAAAACAGAGATTTGACTTCACTGGTACAATGGAGGCTGCAGGTATTTGTATAGCAGCAGCTGGGTAGACGGGTTCCACATCGTTAGTGAGTGCTGGGGCTTCTCCACAATTCTGGGGATAAACCAGAGGCGCTCTGATCGCTTTATTGGAGGCGCTGATCAGAAGCAACTCTGTGCAACTGCAGGAGGGAACTTACCGTTGATTAGGATAACTGTCGGCGGCGCCAACAACCTAAACCTGTTACCGGGTACTCTGCTTGTGGCGTAGTCTTCTTTTTCGGAATGAACAGAAGTCGCAATACCGTTCTGACGAAGTGGATACCTGCTATAATCCTAGATGGTCTGATCATGAATTGACAACCCTTCTTTCGGGCATTACGAAACTTCTCCACACCTTAAATAATAAACCGTGTTCAATAAACAATACGCCTAGGTATTCTAGTTGGCATAGAAAATCGGTTGAATGAATCTGCAACTGCCACTTCGAAACGTGACGTTGGAAGAATATCGATCGTGAATCTTGCCTCACGCTAAATACTCGAAAACATCTCCGCAATCCTACCATGGCCAGAGCTTGCTGAAACAGTAGCAAACCTGAATTACCCGGCACAAGATAGTGGGGAAATAGGGGAGGCCGTGGAAAATAGCCCAGATGATTTAGATGATTTAGATGATTTACGCAGCAGGGACACCAAAGTCTACCGGAAAGGGGCCCGGAGACTGCTAATCGGCCACAGAAACTGGGCCAGGCTCTCCTCCAACACTAGCCATACCTTGCACGCCACCACCACCACAAAGTAGCACAGCGAACGAAGAAGACCCATCAACTCGTATCCCGCGTGCAGATACCGATGAAACCTCGTTTGTGAGGACCACCGCCAGCCCCAAATGGTTCCACTGACCGACGATAGTGGGAAAATCAGATGTAGCAAGTCCGGCTACGTCCCACCCAAATTGCGACGGGTCATGCTACCGGCCATGCGAAACAGCTTGCTAGGCTTGTTCCAGTGAATTTTCAGAAAGCACTTTCTGGAAGGATAGGTTTACCCGATGAATGGTCTTGCGCTTTTGTGGAGGCAAGATTTACATACATTAATGGCCAGCCCTTTGTACAGACATTTGGAAAACTGAACCAAAAATTCCTCGAGCAAATGCAGTGAGAACATCTTCCATCGCTGCGATCGCATAAACTTGAGCGCAATCCTCAACTAGCTGAGTACGGTATAACCTGCTTCAGGATAAAAGGCCTAAAGGCATCTGTCAAATTTAAAACACTTGCCGAAACAACAGTCCGATTGGCCAAGTACATGTAGCTAATGCCCCACTCAGTCATGTTAAGAGTCAATGCTTCCAACTGCGATTTTCGAGCCTACTTTGGATAGTCTTACGCTCAACTTCAGATCAAGTTCGAGTTTGAGCCCCAGCACTAGGTTCGAAACCACCCTTCCAAGTGCGAATCCATCAAGCGGATTTCTGCCAACTGCTGAGGACAAATCTGAGACTGGATTTTATCTCCTGATTTGCAACTAGAGATTTCTATTCGCAAGGAGTGGGTACACTAATTATAAGCATTGCATTACATGGGTTAGGAACTCGCTTAGTTGACTGGGATTAGCGCACTACTCTATACCCATCCCATGTCTTTGATCTTCGGGGCATTATTCTGCCCAGGTGCAAGGATTTCGATCCAGATTTCAAGCCGTGCGCGTGGAGAATAAGATAATGATATTCGAAACCCAGTGGGAGAAAATGACGGAGGATCTTGTGAACCAAGGAACAGCTGGAATCACTGGGAATCACTCGTATGAACGATTTAGGATGAAACCTGTTCTTGATCTACATCGTTGTTATCCTACCTGGTTCACAATCCAGGGTTGGGACCACATTCGCTCAAGCACCTAGTAGACCCGTATTCCTGCCAGGGACACCCCGGATTTCGGCACACGCACAGTATCACTAAACCCTAACAGATACGTATACATACTCCTTATTGGCGCCTAAATTGCGGGTCCCAGTATTGTAAATTTTTTCTATGAAAACTAAAGGAAACATCCGCGAGAATGTGCCCGCCTTCCCGAGAGTATCGCTGCCGTTGAAGCGCACCCTTGCAAATAAACCGGGGTCAACGACTAGTGGAACATCAGTTACCACTCCTATTCGATAGCAGCCTAGAAATCCCTTTCCTCCCCGCCCGTCATTTTCTTTTCATTTTGCTTCTTTTCTCTTCGTTAGAGAAGCCCAAAAAGGAATAAAATCTGCATGAAATATGATCCACTATCAGTGCGCCAAATGTGCTCTAGCTCGTTATCTTTGGAATCAGTGACTAATCCTGTCAGTAATCGTGGTACATAGGGCAAGTTATATTCGGGGTAATCTCCCAGTGGACGTCTCACCCTTAAGTTTCTCATATGCGTGCTATACACAGGAAATTGCCTAGCTTTCTGCTAATTTTGAGGGTGATAGGATAGTTTTTAGTCTTAATGATAGATCTATCAATTTGTCTATCTGATGATTTCTCGCGTTTCAAAAGATATCTAGGTGCTTGCTGCAGCATTGTACATTTCATAGCATTCTTTTCGCTGGTTGATGTACGAATATATATATGGAAGTGATCGCAAATATGTGCCGTGTTACCGAAAGACGGGTTTCGCAAGTCGCTGAGAGGAGTTCGCGGCAGTTATAGAAAGATACCGGAGTTGCAAATTTAGAAAAGCTTACATAAAGAACTCCATCAATAACTCGAGAAATTTCCCTGAAGGAATGAGAATCACGATAGTGAGTAAACTACTCATTTTTTTCACCGTTATGACAACCTTCCATGCAAGCAGGAATGCGATGTCAAGCTAACCTTGTCTTAAAATCCCAGACGCCTCCGAGTAACACTAACCGTTTCAAATTCGATTATTTCCCTATTCTGCAAAGTGTTCCACGACTTGCAACAGCTGCAATTGAAGCAACAGACCACACCGTTACACTCTTGCTAAAATCCGGATCTTCGCGAGTACGCTTACAGATTTCAACTCCCGTCTGGTTTCTGTGCCCAAACTACGTGCCTACCAAGCAGATTATGTCAGCACATGATAGCTAAAGTGAAGTGAACCGACCTAGAGCCCTCACAATTTCCAGTATGCATGTACGTCCCTGTTCGAGAATTCCTTTTTGACCGGTATTAAGAACTCCTCGACTTGCGTCTTCTCCCAGCCAAGTGCCCTAGTAAACAAGGCCATGGTCCATCCTTCAATACCTTCTATACTATTTAAGCACTGATAACGACCAATTTCCTTCATCCTTTTATCTTTAGGCCACGCGTTCAAGGGAAGTTTATACATTTTCTCCTGGATGTTCTGGTATCCTGCTTTCACGAGCAGGTTTCTAAAATTTGTTGGTTCTTCAAAGGGCCTCCCAGAAGCAGCTGATGCCTTGGTTATGAGGGAAAACCATTCTAATATGGGGCTATCATGAGGAAGTGTGCCATCGTCACTAAAGAAATCAGAATGGCATTCTTGTATTTCTATCCATCCGCCGGGCTTAGTGTGCCTGAGGGAGACAAGAATTAGGAAACTATCACCGAAGGCCTAAGGTAAAAGTTCCAGATGGTAGATTGTACCTGTAGGCTTCATGAAACAGTCGTAACCAGTCCTTGATAGATCCATTGAGATACCGCATGTGGACAAACTCAAATGTATCTTTCGGAAACACCCAGTCGTGCTCGCAATCATCGATTTCGAATCTGCAGTTTGGTGGAAGCCTGGAGGATACTTGTTAGTAAATGGTGCTAGACATGAAGGGCTTGCCCCTACCCAGCTGGCTGGATCTGACTGAGATCTGTTCCAATGACCTGAAGTTTTCATTGTCAGTAAACCCTCCGGAATAATGGAGGTGTGTTGAGGGGTTTCGAACCTCTGCGGATGGATAAGTTTCGGCTATGGGTATTAGCTTTGTACCGCAGTTCTAATCTTGGAAGATATAAGATCTCCTACCAATATCAATGGCCCAAACCCCTGGTAGGTAATGTATGTGATTATCAGCGTACAGTATTAAAATATAATGTCTTTGGGTGAACATACCAGTTCCTGTACCTATATCAAGGATCTTGCCGTCTTTCTTGATCGGGGCCATATGTAACCTGCCTTCAAACAGCAAATAAAATATATGGTGCTGTAAGTTTAATCTTTCTCTTTCCTTCTACCCACCGTGAAAATTAAGTTAGCTCACTTGTGGTAAAGTTTCAGATTGATCGTGATGGTGGTAAGTTGCTCATACATCATCGTTAGGCAGTGCGTATTCTGCGTTTTTGGATTTTGATCTCGAAATCTTAGCCAGCTAATCCAAGAGAAGTTGATAGGCTTTCAACGGTTAACATCACATACGTCCTTCATGGTAGCTATGATACCTCCGTCCGTTCTCATATTGATATTCCTCGGTGTTTGGAGCTAACGAATTCTGGGTTACACTGTTACCAATCGTTGTCAATTCCAACATTCAGCTGTAAATTGGGAAACGTGATATCGGATCTTGTTATCCCGCACCTGTTATCCTCGAATGCTGAATCGGTATCAAAGGCCTGTTTCAGCAATAGCCAAGTTAGCCTTCGGAAGTAATCCTGTGCAGGGAAAGTATTAAATACGTTTGCTCCAGCACTGAGATCGTTTCCTTCAGAATATGTCCAGTATGAAATGTTGGAATCGATGTTTGACATGGCCTCAAGTGCTCTTCCGGTTCTATTGGAATACCGACTTGTTGGGATAAGGTTTCCAGGGGTTAGTTTAGTAGTTACCGAGGAACTGGAACCGTGGCGGATTTAAGTAAAAGCGGGGTTTTTGAGAAAAGCTTTGTTTCTGCAGCAGTACCCCTTAAGGCGCTTCTTCTTGCCGATTTTGTATCATAAACGCGGTTGGCTGTGGAGAGGAGGCTTCAAATCTGACTAGCCTCAGCGGGATCCACGAGCCGCCAAGCGCGTCAGAGGCTCCTGACGTGGCCCAGCCATGCAATGCAGTTTTTGATAATTATCTTATTCGCCATACGAAACTGCGATTCACGAGAGTTTTCTACCACCGATCTACAAAGCCCCAGTTAGACCAAACATCAAAAGTGCATGTATGACAGATCGGGTTGGCCCTTGGATGGATTTTGTTGGTCACTTGGGGTGTTATGTATGCATGGAGGGGGGGGTGTTTCACAGGGCAGGGATTATATTTCATATCAGCTTTTATCTCAATGATTCAGCCATGTATACGTGCCCTAAGGCGTGTTTAGTCAACCTTTACTGTAGTTCGATAGCTTGATTGGGGGAGGTAGTGTACATTAGAAACTACCTAAAGCTGCAGAGTTTCTTGCTATTAAATAGGAAACTCAGATATGTGTACTCTAACTAGAAATCATTCCGAACGCTCAGCTGCTTAGAGCACTCCGAGCCTGCAAAAGTTCGAATAACATATTTACTATGCATCAAGCCCTATAGCTACAACAACCTTGCCGAACGCCGAAACCCAGGCTTAAGTTTATGCTTAGGGTTTGTGATTTTTCGGAAACCGAAATTGCTGCCACATACCAGCACGCAGCAATCATGATAGAAGTTTATCTATTTGTGCACTTTGACTACGCCCCGAATATTTGGGTGGCCTGATAGTCTATCATATTACTTAGCGTGAGCAAGTTTGCAATTGCCAACTATTTTTCGGCCTTGTATCCGATTCCGCATCACTCCCCTAAGCTCATTAGGGGCAATCGCTCTAGGACGAGAAGCGCAGTAAAAAAGCAAGCTTTCCTATTAGACCTAGCATAAGTATTCCATGATCGCAACGATGCCCTTCATATGGTTGCGCCTCTGCTTTTCCCGACCCGTGCTCAATGCGCCACTCGGTCGTATAAATTACCGAGCAGGCGCACGGGCATTTCTTCAATATATGAAACGTAACGGGAGCATACTTGCCCCAGGGATCAGCCTCACCACGTTTTCAAGGGCGGCATCTGTGGGGAAACTTAAACTAATCGCCAACTGTGACATAACTTTTAGTCGCCACAGCCTGGGGGAGACAATTCGCTTAATATACTCTACGGAATCTACAGTCTATCAAATACAATTTCTTGTGAGCCGTGTATCTTAGTACACACTGTAGAGAGTATACGGTAGGATAGCCAGAAGTGCCCAGACTCTCATTTGCCCAGACGAAATCCTGGTCTAACTGAAGCCTATCAAGACATAAGCCCCGCCACGAGATCTGATTCAAGTTCTGGGACTACCTTCCTGGGTTAGCTCTGGGGTTGCCCCTCCGCGGCCGCGGAGCAAATTTTGCAGCGATTGTGCAAATCTTTTTTTTCGTAAAAAAAAAGCAGGACTAGCTATGCGATGCTCCAAGGAAAAACGTCAACTTTCGGTCAATGTCTTTTTCCCTCGGAGAGCTGGGGCTGACTTGGGAATAGCAACATGTGTTGAAAGATCTCGTGCCCTGAACGAAGTGGAAGGTTATGGGTTGCAAAGGCCTAGCGAGGGGTCATTGGCTACTTGATCTAGCCAAAGAACCAGGCCTTCAGGGCATGCGATGCTTCGAGCGTCGCATTACCAGTATCATTAAGAAGTGATGATATGATAAGTACATGTAGCTATAATTCGTCTGCGACCTCGGGCTTAAATTGTCATTTATTACCTGTTGATGTTTCAGAGAGTGTCACTATAGCTGCTTGTTACTAATGAAAATGTGACGTGACCATCCACAGTTGGCCTTGGTTTTCTGTGCGCACAGCAGGGCTGAGGCCTGTAGCTACGGCCCTGTGACAAAATTTAATAGCTCAGGAGGGGGGAAATACATGCTAAGCACCTTAGGGAATTGGTGGGAATGGGAATCCGTAGTGTACTTTTTGTTCAGGGATGTGGCTTAGAGTTACGTCTTGACGCAAGCTCAATCCTTGGAAGTAGGTAGGCCATGTTTTCTTGTGTTACAAGAGCTTTTAGAGCTTTTGTTGTAATTAGGGTTTCGTATTGGTGTAGCCATTTTACCCCGATGGTGCTGGGTTTAAGGTTAACGGTTGATCGGGGACTTTTTGGCTAGAGTACAAAAGGGTTTGGGTAAATTACCGTATGATCTCGATTTATTCGGACGGTTGCCAAGAGTCGTGGCTAGCGCCATAAACAAAACCAATACTTCCTGAGGGGATCGAAGCAAAGCACAGAGCTCCAGCACGAAAACTGGGTCATTTAGGGGGATCAGAGCCAACACCAGAGCGCGCAAGCCAAAGTTGTGTATATTCCACCCAGAAATAGCATAGTATCCGCAGGCCACCTGCTTGGCAACCGTTTGAGTAAACCGAGATTATACGGTATGGCGTTTTTCGTCTGCTGAGCCGGGGTTTTAAGCGTGTTTCTTCTGCCTTTTCGGCTTCTCCGTAGTGGAGTATTCAAGGTCTTTGTAGGAGAAGTACGTGCACGAGACAAAGGAGTAGCAGGGTACCTGAGGGTTGGTGTTTAATTACTGTTACGAATGAAATGGCCAACCCACATGTATGCTCTTGATTCTTTCTTGCTAGTATTGAGCTTTGTCCGCCACGGTGAACTCTCGATACAAAAATACGCTTGAGGCCAAAAAAAGGTATGATTAGATTGATATTAATTATGTTTAGATCGAGATAAGATTTATATATTTAGGCTAGTGATGGCGGGGTTGCCGAACCGCATGCTTATGTACTCATAACGAGTTTCTACCGTGATATAGTGCGGAAACCGGCAAACGTGTGCCTATATATATGCGACCTATAATGCAACGGGTCTGAGCATTTTTGAGGGTTTGACATGATATTGCCATCATACTGGGGTTCGGGTAGTTCAGATGGTATTCTGGTTAGGCATAAAGAGGTTTCATAAAGCGGAAAACCCTGTTGCGCCCTAAACCAGGTGATCTAAGCTTCAAAATGTTGCTTTTTTCTTTTTTTTGTGGTGCTCCCACCATATCACCACCCAAAACCCAACTCCTCAGAACCCAATTATGCCTTCAATTTTGAAAAGCTTCCTACAGGCATTGCGCTTATCGTATATTGAATTACTGTATAGGATCGTTTCCTTAAAACCCGTCCTATTTAGCTATAATAGATCGTTCTAAAAGAGGTACACGTTTATCGATTCCGCCATTATACTTGTGCTTAAACTTAGATTATAACTAAACTACTATTTAAAAGAAGATAAAGTCCAATAGCGAGCAAGAAAAGCGATCTTGCAAATCCGTAAGCGTCCAGCCTTGTGTAGCGCCGATCTGCTCTAAAACGCCAGTGAATTGCGGAATCTCATCCTTGTACGAGACCTGCTTTAAGTATGTTTTCCAGTCCGTGCCGTGGACTGTTAGCCCGTCCCTGTTAGGGAGATTAGTATAGTAACCCGTAAACGCACGGAGAGGTGATCGGATTCGGTACCATTCTTTAGCCCAATGTGGCCTAGTATTAATTAAGTTTCCGTTTGCTCCCGTGTAGCTCATCCACTTGTCGGCAATCTTCTGAGCAAATGGAGTCCAAGAGCCATCATCAGCTGCCGGCATAGTCGTTAAAACTTCAATGCTTGCAGTGCCGAAGGCGTTACCCGTTTGAGGCGCCATGATAATGTCGCTATCACTCATGATCCTCATTTCTAGTGCGATCCTCATTGGTGCCTTTTCATCTGAATAAACGATCGAAATAGCGTCCCACCAGGCTTGCTGGATTATCGACCAATCCGGCTTTGTCGGATCATCCTTTGATGGTGGAATTGGGATTTGAAGCTCGATATCACGGACTCTCATGTTTTGGACCTTGTTACTGTTAGCTTTGATAAACACGGAGGGGGCAACGGATGTCGAGCTTACTCCGCGACGGAAGTGAATTGCATCAATTAAGTATGTTTTTATTTCCGAATTGATGGTACCAGTAGGAGGCAGACCAAGCATCGCAGCAGTAGCTGTATGTCCCATCAGTAATCGACATTAATAGGCATGCACAGAAAGACCTTTCATCTCGGGAAAGCCGGGATAACATACAAAGTATGACTGCCTGCCAGTGTCCTGGAAATGCCCTGAAAAGTGGATCATCATTGATAACACCTCCTAACCATCCTTCAATCCATTGCAGAAACTGATCGGGAGCGGTAGGATAGTCGATAAGACCTGTGGTGTCTTCTGTATTATTCCTGGGGAAATACCGATACGTTAGTAAACTTCAGGAACCACCAAGTAGGGGACCTGTATCTTACCAGACGTTGACGAAAGATTGGGGCTGTATAGAAAGATAAATGCGTTAGTGATTGTAAGTTTTGAAGATCTGTGGGGGGGTAATGCTGAAGTACCTGATACGGAAACCAAAACCATTCAGAGTAGTAGGAATTCTCAGCTTTGGAGATGAAATCTTGCCTCGCGGTTTCAAGTTGTGCTGCGGTATAAGTTTTGCGAAGTGCTAATGGAACTGTAAAGCCCGACGGTGGGGGGATCGCGAGGCCAACATCCTGTTTTAGAGGTCGCATATCGGCATAGGTCATTTTGTCGAGTTCAAGCGTTACATGAGTTACGACGCCTTCAGGTGTAGGTCAGTCATATGCTTCACAATACGTATAATCTGACAAGTACCGTTTTACCTAAAAGCCCAAAAGCACCCGCAGCGGCTTTAAGTAGAACTGGATCATCCACACTCTGGTGCACACCATTCGCATCGACATATTCAATCTTTTGGACAAGGTCGCTCATCGTTTTGTGCTTAATACCTCCTCCGTGGCAGATTGGGGAGTTAGCACCGCCAAAAGTAATCCTGTTTAGTGATTAGTTTAAGTGTTAACTTCAAGTGTGGAGATGCGAGGAGGAATTACTCAACCATGACCACATTATATGGCATTGTCCATGCGTTGTTTGCGATTGCCCATCTTCTAAATTCCTCGTTTGTGACCGCAGCACCGATTCTGGCGAGCCGTTTCTTGCCTCCAGAGCCTGAGACATCTGTGGTCGCTAATTCAATTTGCTTGAATTCGTTTTGGGCATTCGAAGCAGAATTTGGTAAAATTGAAGAAGGGTCAGGAACTGTGGTGGCAGTTGTGAGGTCCAGCATGGACACGAAGATCTCTCCGGATTCGGAATACATATTGGTCCAGGTATGACGATATCCGGCGGCACGAACTCGCTTACCCTGAGTTTTGGCCCACGTTATGAGGTTCTCTAGTCCCTTGACAGTTGTAGGGACGAACGTGTAAGCAGGAACATTAGAAACTGTGAGACCCCAGTTGTGGAATTCGGCAGAAACATAAACCTGAATCATGGCGGCGTCAGCATATGTTCTAGATGGGTGCTACAAAAAATAATCTTAAATTGGTTACTTACAGCCATCGGCTTTGTCTGAGCATCATCCTCATATATGATAGGGCTTGTGTCTCTTTTGCTATTTAGCCATCGTCTTGAAATCGATGTAGTTCCAGACTCTTCCATTCTCTTGAAATGTTGCTTCGCCGCCGGGCTTGGAGGAATATGGAAGTCCCGTTTGTTGATAATACTAGCTGCAGACTCGCCTTTGATGAAGGCCGTCACCTTTGCCTGTAGGTCGGCATCGAGTTCGCTGTACGCAGTGTCGAATGCAGAATGTGTTTTTATTGAACTCAATAAACCCCGGTAGAAGTCTTCGCCGGTAGTGCTTTCATTTTTGGCTTGTTGCAGGATCGCAAGGAGGCCAGGGAAGTCAGAACTGACGACTGGGTTTAAGACCAGATAAGATATGATTTCTCCAAGGATTGTGTCGCTGATTAGGTCACCGAGAGAGGTGATTATGTCGCCGATGACTGGAATATCCAGTTGACGGTCCTCCAGAGTTGAACCTCCATGACTGGGAAGAGCCTTAATGAGAGATGTGAAAGGGAGAATAGAAAGGAGGAGCCTGTGGAAAAGCATGATGCAAACGGCGTCAGTTGAGACGCTTCTCGGACGGGCAACACTGAAGCTTTGAATGCGTCTCGAGCACAAAAGTTCCACTTTTATATGCTTGAGGAAGTTTGATGGGGTAGCCTAACTCTCACGAGAAATTGGGCTCCTAAGCGTCTACGAGTGCTAGACAGGGGTTTTCCGGATCATTATATGAACCGCCTATATATTGCTACCCTTGCTATCTCCAAAGCTGCCTCGGTTAACGACTTAGCGAAATAAAGATAGGACCAATCTTTAAGCTATACGCGACATAATCTGCTGTTTTCTAGGTTTTCACGACTGGTTCCTGCTTTAGAGGGTAGGATTCAGTTCCTGTTTTTTTGTCCTACATCTCTCCCCTGACCCACTTCCATCATTCTGGTCTTTGGCTACACACATTGAAAGTTTCGCTGAGATAAGAATGCGATTATGCGAAGATAAAGAAATAACAACTACCGAGTGTTTTTCTTTAGTTAGTGTTGGTATGTTGCATCGTAGATCTTTGATCAGGGGGTTGCAGCGCCTGAAAGTTTGGGTTGACAGCTGTAGTGTAACTGAGCCGTTACCCCGTTTAGGGAGGTTCACACGAGATGCAGAATTATAGATCGGGATGTGCATGATGAAGCTTCACCGAATCTGTCATTTACGTCATTGCTTGCCGGAATATGCCTTTTGGAAAGGTTGAAACGAAACATACGATAAAGTGATTTTGACGGTTCCTTCATCGTTATTGCTCTGGATTTGGAGCATCTACACCTCAGGTACATACTACGGGTGGTACCATCCCCTCCGTCCCAAAGAACACCTAGACTCCCTCGCAGTGTCTGTTGAAACTCGGTAGAAGCCTCTCCCGGTACAAAAGTGTGTGGGCTCGCTTGCTAGAGCCAAGATGCTCTTTAAGGTCGGTAGCGTTAACGTTCCACAAACTTAAGTACTTGCCCCATAAGTGGTGTGGCCACGGATCATGCCCAGTTGCCCTGCTGGTTCATTTAATCTACATTTCTTAGAGTTATCGACTCTTTTGATCTTGGCTAGGAGATGACCGCCAAGTATGGAGATCTTATTTTATCCATAGACCCAACTGATGGCCGTCTCCTTTCCTGTGGGACAGATGGAACTCAACCCATCGCTAGACCAGGAAAAATCATGAAGCTCCCTGGCGAGCTTGTTTGTTTCCAGTTTCTGGCCTAAGGGGTTCGCTTCAATGAAAGTAATATCGACATCTGTGCTTGGGTCAGGGAAAAGTGCTTTTACATAAAATAACTGTATACGTATCAGAGCTTCTGTAATAAGATACTCGGTAGTAGTATTGTCGGCGGTCGTGCTACTACCTCTATTCACCCATACAGAATCCACCTAACTACAAGCGTTATCCAGATACTAGCAAGGGAACATAATTCAGGTGAAAGCAGCTCCGCTCGCGGTACGTCATAAACTTGAGTAAGTAAGCCTTGTAATCTCCCTAAGAAGCGGAGCCGCCGATCATGGTCGAAGCGCACGCAGAGTGGCAGGGGGGGGGCAGCTTTTCATGGAAATGAATACAATCGCATATATGCCTTCATCGAGAACTGCCGCAAAAAAAAACTTGCAGATGTGCATATGGGGAACCTAAGCTTTACTATAGTGCTTGATTCTGAAAGTTGGTTGTGGGGCTGTGAGTGATATCTCATGTGTGGGATCAAGACATATACAGAGATAATGGCCATGGCCCTTAGTTGCCGGGACGCGTCATCTGTCCCTACTAACTCCCTGTGGCTCTTGCATCCGGGATCTACAGTATCGCAATAAAAATTAATTTGGCAAATAGTTACGAATCAAGGAAGATTAGGGAGATAGATGCATCTGGATGTGCCGTCAAGACTTCACTTTTTTGGTCATGACAGGGGCTCTGCCTAGATATGTCGGAATTTCAGCAGGTGTTGCATCACTGGTAAACACATCCGAGTATCGGCTTGAGATTCCAAGGGTTGGGTCAAGTTCGTTATGCACAGGAAATCAGGCCTCTTCTGCTCAGGTTAGGGTAGTGGAGATGGAACACCGGAGTTTTCCGTTCTGCGAGGTCACCGTGCAAAATTATGAGACCTGTTTCATCTCCATATGCCTGACCCTAGTAAAAGGATCAGAAAGTTATTGTTGAGCTGGGGTAAGCGTGCCGGGTGGATGGAATTATATATGGGGTGAGTGATGTACATGAACCTGCATAGCTTACGTTCGAGATAAGGCTTAAGCCGGCTCGGCTCATGGAGGTAGAGGTTCGTGGGCTCATACCACCTGACGAAGAGAGAGATTAAAGAACTGCAGCTTATTTTAATGGTTAATGGCAATTGTAGTGGTTAGAACGTACGGTCTAGTTTACACTGTGAATCGTAATTTTCCATGATTCGATTTCTTGTAGTACTTGTTCGCAACTAATTCCCGACTTCGCCAAGTATCCCCCAAGCCCATAATATATGATATAATTGTAGTATGAATAAAGAAGAAAGAACTTAAAGATATATGCTCCGTGCGTGAGAGTTTGGGCTTGGGGTGTGGGCCTAAATCTCATGCTAAATATTCGGGCCGGCTCGGCCCGTAGTTGCTAGCCATGAGCTCGAGATTTTCGAGCCTAGGTCCGAGTGACAGGCTAGTCATCCCATAAATAACGAAGGTGAGTAAGATCTCACTATTTGACAAATTTAATACCATGGTAGAAGAGTTTTAGCTTGCCAGTAATATATTAATACTCGTCCCCCAGCGTAGGGCCAGGGGCGCGACTTTGTAGTAATAAAGCCACACCTTCTGTTTTCTAGTTTCTATGCGAGAGGACGAGTAATACTACAGTTTATTCACGAGTTACAGAGGATTATAATATGACTCGATACGCGTCAGATTCATCCCTTTCATCACGATAGTATACGTATACCTATATGTCCTGCATATATGTTTGCCGGCATGGATGTCAAATTAGGACGGGAGATGCACGGGAAACAGGGGTTGAAAAAGGTAACGACCGATGCATCAATGCCGGGAGCTAGTTTCCCACTTGGTGGATTTGCGAGAATCGGACTTCAAGTTGCTTGAATGTAGGGCTACAAATCATAAGTTGCCGGAAAAGCGGATATGTATTGGTGCACAATAGATGAAAAGAAAACATTGTGACCCCTCGGAATACATCTAGGAAGGGATAACGCTAAATCAAATACAGATTTGACAGTCGGCCCACCATCAGTTCTTCCTTTCCTGCTTAAACATGATCTAACCAGAGTAGGGTGCGGGGCCAGGAATAGTGTAACTAGTCAACTTGGGGTAGTAGATACTAATCAAAATTCCGGGGTCAGTGGCCTTATAGGTGCCTGAAGGAGATTGGTGTTAGTTGGGCCAGGTGTTTCGGGGCTAGGGTTCAACGTACCTGGGATCTTCACTGTGGCTGGAGATGCAGAACCACCTCCAGTGACTGCGATCTGGGCACATCCAGTGTAGAACTTCATTGGCTATTAGTAATACTACTCGAACAATATGAAATTGTATTGCTAGATTGAACTTACTTGAGCACCACCCTGGCTGCCTGCACCGTGAAGAGCGATAATCTCAGATCTCAAAAGCTATATATTCGTAGTAATCGATTAGAATAATATGATCATTACAATATAACTTAATTGGAACGCTCACATAATCTCCAGCAGCAATATTTCCCGGAATTCTAGCTGTATACTTTCCACCTACGACATAATAATGAAGTCAGGATAAAACACTTGTGATAGGATGAGTTATAAGCAAGAAGACTGACCATTTGAGTTTAGCTTGTCAATAGCCCAAGTCTCAGCTCCACCGCTGATGGTAAGACCATCGTGTTGGCTGTTTACGCCAATCAATTAGTTTTCAAAGATCGCCGGAAATAGTGTATGAATGGAATCGTGTAGTTGTCCACATACATTTTGAACCAATTTAAAGTTGAAGGGCTGTTAGCCTTGGTAGCATCCGGAACCTTCGCAAGGTAGGTAAGGACAGGACCCTTATGGCTAGGGTCAATAGCCTGACTGGAGCGGCCTTCGTGATGCCATTCTAGAGTGACACTTGCACCAGCTAAAAATTTGGTTAGATTATAGTGGTGTCTATTAGGGTCGAGATTACATGCCTGCAACACTGAGCTTAGAGGATACGGGTGTAGCACCGTTGACATTGCAAGCAAGGTCCGCAGAGCCGACGTTTTGGATAGGGTTGTTGCTTGCGGGCTTGCGGATGGCACTGAAATTCTCGAGTTATATCAATAAGTTCCTGCTGCAAGATAGCAGTCACATTGGATTTAGGGAAGCATACGCTGAGTTGTCGTTAATATATTGCTAATACGGAATGTTAGTCTTTCTGTTTTTCTTGTCCAGACCGCATTTGGATAACAGTTATGGTAAAAGTTTACTTACAAGAGTAGTGTGGGCCTGGACAGCCAAAGCTGTGGCAAGTAGAGAAAGTAGAGCGGAGAGTTGCATATCGAATGATATCACGTTGATATTATAGATGGATGCAGACTTGATTGGTACCGCAGTAGTTGACTGACAGAAGCGAAGAGATGCAAACGCAGTGACCTTTATATTTGTGAGAGACCTCCTTCAACTCTCTAAGTTTTGATGAAATAGTGAAGCCATTGTCATTTTTCACACAAATGATCTGTCGTGAAAGAAAAACGGCCCGCAAACCCGTGATTTTGAAGGCCGTTGAAGGGTTTAGTGTGGCCAAGAAGAACTTTTGCACAAGTAATATTATAATAATCATGAAACCTGTGATCTGAATTGCATCAGTGTTGTGGAGCCAAGAGTGAGAAGTCTTGGTCCGTGATCCTCAATAATCTTATTGGTAGTACTTCGTCGTTTCACCAAACACGCCAAGTGATTGTCTTTGAGTTCATCGTTATAAACTCAAAGAATCCCAGGGAGGTTGATGTTAACTACCGTATTCCCCGGATCAGGTATATGGTCCCTCCGGACCTATTGAGATAGGTTCGCAATAAAGATGGCAAATTCGTTAGTTTCCTGCCTAAATAAGGTTGGCTGGTGTGTGGGGTGCAGGCATCTCAGAGGATTTCAAAGCGGTTGCCGGAACCTTTTCCCGACCTCGTTTTCCCAAGACCTTGGCTCAAATTACTCGGCATAGGCGACTTTTATGCTTATAATTAATTATATCTCGTCATTGGGACTTCAAATGGGGTTTTCTTAAAGATTCTACGGAAAACCGGGTCAGTTTCTCACTAGCAATCTTTATATATTGCCACTTAAACTACGGATGTTTCACCCTGACGGTTTGGTGATCTACTACGAGGACCGAAAATCCCCGAAAATAAATTAAATAACCTTAAATCTATTGATATTTGCCTCATTTTTACCCTAGCTAACGTCACGTATATATCTATTGGCACTGCGATTATGTTGGGACGTTTTCACTGGATCTTTGCTTTTCCAATGTGGGCAGTGTGGTCAAGTAGTGGAGAGAACCCTCTCAAAAGATGAATAACTTTCTCCTTATTACACTGTTTACTAGACCCCTGTTCATATATTACTCGTGCATGGCAGAATAAAAGCTTTAACGATATAAAAAAACGCCTGTCAGATGCTGACATGGTGCCAATGCACTCGGCATCTAAAACCCGAAATAGTCGTGATATCTGACGTAAGTTTTGGGCATCTAGACCTGTCCATTTGCTCGTAGACTTATTTGATGGTTGCACTTATCTTCCTAACGTGTATAATGGATCGAAAGACCACATAGATAATTCATATATGGCCTCTTTCATAGGCTAGTTTCAAGCTCTATACGGCTTTTACTATTTGCGCGTGGAAATGAAGGCTATATTTCTAGTATTCAAAGATTTGTAATAGGTATGCATGTCAGTGCTTGGTAATCCGAGAAGGTAATAGGCTTTGTCTCGTTACTTTCTAGATTAAATGCGAATCCCCATCAGTTTTAGCACACTGGGGAGTCTGGCATCGTGGTAATCTGGGTATGTCTTACGTAGCTTCTTACTGGCAGTGGGTTGGTTCCTTCTAGAAAGATAGAAGTATGGAAGGGGTATAAGGGAAGGTGGTCTCTCTTCTGCTCCGGAAGAATAAGAGGAAAAGGCATGATATGATCACGAACGAAGAAATGAATCAGCATCCACCTATTTACCGACCCTTTCTTGTATCTACACTCGAGAACTCGATATTGCTTGTATAGTCGTAGAGCTATGAATTCCTGCAAAAGGTTGTAACAGCGAGTATATGGCCGACAGCGATTCCGGGCTAGGGGCGGCGAAGGAGGCTGGTAAAGCTGCCAAGTCTAATATGATGGCTAACTATGGAATTAAAACCAAAACCAAATAGTTTATCTCAATGTTTAGCTGAGAATGCATTACTCCCGTCGGCAGATTATCAACTGCAGGTATCAACAAGAGCCAAAAGACACATCTGTCACATAAACCCCTTAAATTCCTCCTCACACCATTTCCATAGCATCCCTCTGTTCTCTGGTAACGCTCACATTATATCTTCCCGAGGCTCCCCGATTTTGCCCCATGGGATGATGTATTCCCCATTGAGTGCTTCTCCGTCCTGTAACGAGAGCCCCGTGAAGTGCTCTGTAACCGCCTTAAAGTATGCGGGGTATCAAAGGCCTCTATAAACGAGTTTGAGATTGAGTTTCGCGCCAAAATATAAGACGAGGGCTTACTAGATAGGCACCGACCCACACAGAATTATTCCTAGCAAGCCTCATATTTAGTAGTGCTGGATAATTATAAACGCTCTATATACGCGAAAATTAGCCACTGAACTGGGAGGGTATGTCTACCGAGCGACAGACAGTCATACAACACTTATAACTTCACTATCAGCCATCACTTGGCCGCTTCGGCACCAAGAATGATGTTGGCGGCTTTACTTCGGCCATCTTTTATCCATGTACCATTCATTGTTAGTCGGGCTTGGAGGCTGTTCTCTTGGTATGCGTTATTGAAGTCGGAGAATTCCGCCCTTTGTAGGTGCTTGACTACGACCTGAAGAAGATACCTAATCCTTGTTAGGGTTTGTGAAGTTTTAATGAATATTGATTGGTGATCGATACAAATTAGGTTAGGCACTCAGGACAGCTCATGACAAAGCTCAACACCAGCTATCTTTCAAGACCCCCTCCGACCTATCTAAGGCCATCTAATCAGTAATGCCTTAATGCTTACCCAGACTACGTGAACACCGCCTTTGGGGGTATCTGCCATTTCTGCAGTCTTCTGCAACAATGGGGTTATAAAGTGCTAGGACAACCAATGACCAATTGCATTAGTTCCAAGCATCAGTTCGTGACCCTGTTAGACTTCTGTTAGTCTTACATCCTAACTACCAATGACGGCTCAACCGCACTTACTTGTTTAGTCTTACCCCCTTGGGGATATATGGCACCAGTATTATGCCAAACGACATCCAATCGCCTCACTTCCGACAGGAACTGTTTTGCAGAAGTTTTGATGGCCGAGAGATCTGCTAGGTTGATCTGTAGAGACCTTGAAGTACCCTTCGAGTCTGGATATGCGGAACGGATTTCTGTGATGGCGGTTACTAGGTTGGGAAAGTTGCGACCCGCGATGTAAATGTAAGCTGACTTTGAGTATAGGATCTGTGGGATATGATCAAGATGTAGTCTAAATTAAATACACTACGGAATGGAGTATGCGACTTTGCCTTTACAGAGTTCAAGTCCAACACCCTCCCAACCGCCGGTAACAAGATAGACCCTGGATGAGAGGTCTTGTAGATCTAGATCTATTTCTGTGAATTGGGGAGCTGAGGCCATATTTGCGCGAAAGTATCGTACAGGGAGTTAGCGTTCCAAGAGGAGACATCGTGGATCATAGATGTTGAGGTGGAGCGGAGCAGCTAGGTGGTATACACAATATATGGTGGGTGTCAGCTTAAACCCGGACCAATCAAAACCGAGTATGGAACACCATGTCTCACCAAACGCCCCACTAAATTCCGCATACAACTCTTCAATTTGAGAATTTTATCAAAAATCTCCCTAGATCAAAACCCTCCTAGAAATACACTCTATAGCTCTATAGATGCTTGGGCTTTCCCCAAGAAGCCAAATATGGGGTGTAATGCCCCTGCGTATATTTAGTCACACACTTGGTATTCCTTAGAACGTTCCATTTCATGCATTTCACCACCAAAAGTGAGTTTTTATTCCGCCACAACCACCAGCTACCATACCTTGAAAAAAGATATGGAGCTTCAATAATATCATGTGAAGTCATATATCTTTTTGTTAAGAATTGCGTTGGCTGTGGGTGGTGGAATAGCGGCTCAAAAAGCCGGTCCGGGTTAAGGACGACACCCACCATATATTCTCGATAATATACCCTGGGTTGTATGGTGTAGTATGGTACGAGATCTAGGAGATCCCGACAAATGGGATATCGATATCAAAGACATTTGGGATGTTTGACTAGGGCATGCGCAGACCACTGCTAGGACATAAACCTTGTCTGTTATAATGAACCTCGCCCTACATAATTTGACGGATAACGTATTTACTCTAAAGCTTGCTCACACTCACCTGTTTTCCAGGCTATGCAAATCATATGCATATACTATCACTCGCTGAGACCGCACCCCCGCCGCGGGGTTACACGCTTTTCAAAAAGATTTCGCTACCACCAAATACTCAGGCTATCTACAAAGATCTACGATCCTCCCGCAATTTTAAGGGGGATAGATCTCGTGTCTGCTCATTAACCGGCGGCTCTGTAGTCTCCTCGGGATTACGATGCCGAACACACCATCCCATTCATGGGTCCGAAGCCCTCTCCGGTAATGCGGCATAGATATACGAATCGGGAAGAACTCTTAGGGGATTTCAGCCCTAACTTAACTCCGACTAAAGATCGAGCGAATGAGATTATTTTGGCCTGCGAAGAACACATACGGTTCTGGAAGGTTATGTATCGTGTAGAGTGGATTGAGCGTAGATGTATTGCCTAAAAATATGGAAACTAAACAATGAAATGTGATATATCGAGTATTAAATACGGACCTGTAGCTATAAATGAAGTTACTAATCGATGACAGGATCAAACCCATGTCCACCCACGGCCAACAAAACACTATCTAATCCCAACCTTCCCGCAACTCCCTCCACGACTTCCTCGTCCCCCGAAGTCCAGTACTATCCTTCCATAAGGAAGGCCTCTTCACAAACATTGGCTCCTTCGCCTCCTCATCACCCCTCTCTAATAAAGCCTCAGCTACCGTACGCTGCTTGAATGGCTTAATTACAAGTTTCCGAACACTATGGGGTTTATTGCGATCCATTAGTTCCGACAACCCACTCTCTTCCCTGACTCGCGAATCACGATCACCTCGCATAGGCAGCTCGAACCAGAAATCTTCCTCGGTATCATCTCTGCGTGATACATCACTAAATACCTCTTGCGACTCCGCGGGATCGGTAGCAGTGTACATAGCCTGCCCTGAGAACTGCACTCCTCGTGCTGCTTCGGCTAGACGATTAGTGATTGGGACTAATTCTGGGAACAGGCGGTGAAGCCCTGTTTTTCCTGGATTCTGATCCTCTTTGTTGCAGCCAGGTGGACTATTGCTGGAGACCCAACTTGGAACCTTGGTAAGTTTTTGTTCCTGGGTGTTGGGGTTAGAGTGTTTGTGGTGGGACATGAGGTTTTCCGGTAGATTAGTAGTGGGAGGGCTGGGTGGGATTGGTTAGTATCGGAGAAAAGTGGGGGTTTGGAAAATACTGGAGGGTTGGAGGGGTTCTGGAGGAATGGCTTTATACTGTGGGGCTTAGTAGTTATTGTAATTGAATGAGTGGTGAAATAGTCATACAGCGGCTAGGCCGGGAGCCTATCTTTTGATTGCGGGCTCTTTAGTACCCTGACCCGAGGGTTTATCTAGTAGCCTATGGGTTGTGGAGTGGTCATTAAAAGTTATCACTGACTAAACGTGAAGCAAGTTAAACAGGGGCATAGAATAGAGAATGAGGAACAATATACCTATATAAGACTACTATCCTAAAGGCCCAGCTCCGGGCAAGTTTGCTGGGTATTTGGCACTTCTCCGGTGTCTCGTGAATTTTAGGTCTTACACTACGTGCTACGGAAAATCCTATCATTGGTTCTCATTTTCCTACCCCTGTAAGCAAGACCAGGTAGCTTGGAATGCGACGGGAACTCTGACGACCATTCGGCCGTAGATCATGCACGATATGGTAAATAATTTTCAAAAAAGATAAGCCCTAATACTAATCGCAAGAAAACAAGTACGACATACGCTAGTAATGCAATAGCTACAAAGAACAACCACCTCCCACTGACACTCCCACACTCCATTCATACCATCCCCCATCTCCTTTGCCTCCATTTATACCTTCCTCTCTTCTACGTCCCACAACTATAATTACCATTCACATAAAGTCTCTACATTCGTCAAAACAAAATTTCCACAACCTCTCCCCATTCTCCACCAACCCAGCTGTAATATCCTTCCTCGCCTCACCGAACCTGCCCCAGGGGATGATATATCTCCCATTATGCTCTTCCTCTGTAATTAACGGCGACAACCCCGCAAACAGCTCCGTCAGCCCACCATAATACGGCGGATAATAGAAGAAATTATTCAGAATGAATTTCGCGAGCCCGGGGGCGGTACGATCGAGGTTCGAGCGGAGATTCCCAGGGTTCAAACTCTATAATAACAAGATTAGCATCCTAATCACAATAGATAGGACGAAGTAAACATACCAAACTGATAACCCCAGTTCCCTCCCACCGTTTCGCTGCCTCCGCGGCTAGTATGTTGTTCGCGGCTTTACTCTGTCCATACTTCAACCACAGTCCGTCCTGATTGAGCATTCCCACCAGGCCCGTGAATTTCGTGTGTTCATAATTGATATCATCCCAATTGATCCCACCCGGATACGGAGCCGTGTTGCTAGCCGTTGAGGACACCTATTGCGCGTGTCAGGGTTAGGGTTATCGGTGAAGGAAGGAGGGGCAATACCCAAATGACGCGAACACTATATCGGGGCGTATCTGGCATTGCAGCAGTCTTTTGGAGCAATGGAGTAAGGAAATGCTGGAGTAGCCAAGGGGCGATGACGTTGGTCCCGAGTTGCAATTCGTGGCCCTATTCTGGTCAACATGTGCTCTTGTGTCTACACTAAGATCGCAACGAACTTGTTTATCTTTGCTCCCGGTAGGTGGGACCATCACACCGGCATTGTGCCAGACTACGTCGAGTCGCTGCTCTTGCTGCAGGAATTGCTGTGCGGCGGGCTTCACGGTGGATAGGTCGGATAGATCGATGTATATGAATTTCAGTGTACCTTTTGAGTCTGGATAGGCGGAGCGGATCGAGGCAATGGCTTTGTCGGCGTTGGGTTGGGATCGGCCAGCGATGTATATGGTCGCGGATTTTGAGTAGAGGTTCTGTTTGAGGCTGGTCAGAAAGGGTGGGGAATTGGAGGAGGGGGAGGTAGAAACCTTGCATAGCTCGAAGCCGATACCAGATGCGCCGCCAGTGACGAGGTAGACTCGAGAGGAGAGATCGGGGAGGTCTTTCTCAGTGAAGGCTGGTGAGGGGGGGATTATCTCAGTGTACCATTGGTAGAGGTTGATGTTCGTCATGTTGATAGTTGCGGTAGATGTATGGATAGATGGAGGAGAGCGAGAAATGGAGTTTCTTGATGCGGATTGAGGCGGGGATGTGGTGGGTTTATGGAGGCCGCGGAGGATGGAGTTGCTGGCTGATAGGAAGAGTGGAAACTTGCATGATTTAAGTAAATGCACTTTGTCGAGGTGCTTTACGCGTTGACGATAGAGGGGAGACTTGTTCCGTTAGGGACAGTACACAAATGACAGCTCGCTACCTATTCCACCGCTCCAGAGCCCACGTCGCCTATGCTTCCGAATGTGGATTCATCCGATAAGATATATTACATAGAGTATCACTCGAGGTGGGCGTAAACATGGGATTCCACCGCCGAGGAAGTCTGCTGCCAAGATCCAGCGACAGTCAACAATTGGCTGCAGTAAGTGATAGCAGTAAGTGATAGCAGCCTCAATACTCACCACGCTGGAGAATTCTAATCACATTACATGCGAACTAGGTATCTGCTTGGGTCGAGATTAAGTAATGCTAGATATTTATGCAACGCTGTAACAGAGCGGCTGACAATACTTGATCTCGCCCCGAGTTTAGCGAAATGGCACCCAAGTTACACCGGTCTGCAGATAAGGCATAGACGGAGATATCAACGGATTTAAAGTTGTGCCCGGACACGACATCTGTGTCGACGCGTAAGGACAGGCACTTTCTAGGGCTTGAATGCGCTTCAAGTGGTGGCTAAGTACATAGTTCCTAGGAATCTAGAAAAACTTTAATGATGTTCTAATGCCTGAAGCTCCCGCGTTATGATTAGTATTGTTTCGTGATTAGTATTATCCTATTTTTTCCTATTGTCTCATGAGTTGTTGTTCTTTAGCCGTGATGTGTCACCTGATTAGGCGTCGCGTATCTATCTTGTATTGCGCAACAATTCGAGTCATTGCTCATGAGCTATTTGCTTGCCGGAGTCATGTATTATTTCTTGAGTCGCAGATTGAGTCATAGTGCTTCTCTCTATAGTTTGGGTTCTAGCTTCACCGGAACCATTCGGGTGTAACCTCTATCAATACATTGGTTAAGATTACTGTATCTTTCACCTCGTCTGCCTTGATATTCTGGCCCTTGTATCTCGAAGTTCTGCGTCTCTGATATACATTAATTAGAGTTGGTGCTATCATCGTTCCAACAAGAATAGAAGCCTCCACGGGGATATATCGGTTGTATCTGTTTAGATATCTATAATAAGTGTATAGAACTGTGGAGGCAGTTCTAATGACTAGACATCAGAACCTGGCGTACATCCTCCCCCCAGGAGTGTTCTGTTTTTCCCTTGAAACGTTCGCAGCGTGGTTAATGCAGCTTATCGGTCATGTGATGCTCCTATAAATCAACAACATGAAAATCACGAAACTGTAGCTTCAAGCGTGTGGGTATTAAATTCATAGGTCCTTCACTTCTTGTCAATAGTTTCCGATGCCAATGTTATTTTTCAGGCCTAATCGGAGAAACCTAGTTGGTTCAGTAATAATGTTGATTTAGAAACTGAAGATAGACTAGACTTTAAAGTTGACCCAGAATGACCTGGTGTACAGTCGCACCTTGCTATACCGAACCTCCACATAGCGAATCCCTTGCTGTAACGAATGGATTCAGCCACACCTTTTTTTTTCTCTTTCACAGCGCTACTCCACAAATATTGAATTTGCTATAACGAACAATTTGTTACACCGAGCGAGGTTCGGTGGATTATGCAGGTTCGGTATAGCAAGGTACGACTGTACTTCTTCCAAAACGAATTAAACTCTTTCCACTTTAGAAACCCAATATCCTAGTCGGATCCCATGGATCACGGCTAGGATCACGGGGCCGCTTCTGGTTGACTGGGCTATCTCAGATTGCTGATCATTCCGTTCGGTGTTGAGCCAGAGCGACATGATCTTCCTCTATCGCTAATATCTCCATTTCTGTAGCGATGCGTCTGGTGATGTTGGTTTCTAGGTTAAATAGCAAATGAACAACTTAAATATGGTTTCTACTTGCTTGCTATTAAACTGACACGCCCTGATTAACATGGTGAGGAATAGTATGGACAAGCTAGAGGGCCAAAAGGGTTAATTAAATACTCACCCTACCGAATCGGAACTTAACACTAACCCATTATCATACCTCACCATTCCTACAGATTCCCTAGATCCAACATGACACACGAAAGATGTTAAAGTGCGTCGCTGTACAGCCGGGAGTCTGTGTCGTTCTCGTTCATCGCCTATCCTACTATATCCTGGACATTTGCAGTCACTTTCTCAAAGGAATTGTAGTGCTTCATCGTGGATGAGTCTATAAGGTAGACCATATGCTGCCTGCGGTATGTTAAGTTATCCTGGGATGAGCTCAGTCTCGAGGAAGGTTCATCATGAACGGTGTCTGTGGTGTTTAGTCCCACTGGGATGAAAGCTCGCTGCTACTATGCTGAAATTTGAGAAGGAACCAGGGCAGAGGATGACAGTAGTGCTATAGCCAGGAGTATTATCGCTGTAAAATATAGATTCAGTAGGATGCTGATAGGATCGACGAAGCCATTCAGACGAGCAGTAGGAGTGAAGTGTGATGCTGATTGGGGGACACTGTAGTGGAGGAGGGGTCGTGGTGGGGTGATGGGTGCGCTGTCAGTGATGGGAATCTGATAACTGCGATAATTATTAGTCAGACTGGTTCAACGGCCGGGTAACCCGGCCCTGTAAACACATGCGCAGTCCTCATGCCAAGAAGCATATTAGAATTGACCAAGTCAGAGAACATAAAATAGATAAAATTCCTCTCACAGTAATCACGCATCGTATCAGGCAGCTCGTGAATTGAATCGTAGCCGTGAGTGAGCTGTGGCCGAGGCATAAGATGAGTAATTAATCATATTAATCTGTCATAGATAGCGCTGACAAATCGCGAAATTCTTTCATCTTCTAACCATCTTCTAACCAATAAAACGATTATTTCAGTGTTATATCCGTACTATCAAGACTTCTCCTATGAATTCTTTCACAGAGCTCGCAGAAATAGATAGCCTACTCAATGTGCAATCAGCCAGTGCCAGAAACATTGTTTAGTCACCGAGTGAGAATCGATGATTGTCGAGAAGGCGCTCCAGCTAGCAATGACTTGATCGTACCAATCCAGTAAGCGTGTATATTCCTTCAATTAAAACGAGACGAGAAAACACGATTTGCTATCTGTAACAGTTCTCCGGGGTTCGATTCGCGATCTTTATCCCTGGCCCGTGGTGTGTGCATATCTTAGGTGATTGTTACTGGCCCGCTCTCTGGATCCGGAGGGTGATAGTTGTTAACTGCGTTTGGTTGTTTCTCGCATTCCATATTTAGCCGGTATTTCTAGATAATCCTTTGTCGAATTCGCGGTGCTTCGTCCTGAGGGGTTAGAATCTTATGACGTCTATCTTTGTGGAATATGAATTGTCGTAAGTTTCTTGGTTTTAGACTTAATTGAAGCTGGAAAAACATTAGATTTTGCGCAAAGATAAGGCAATGGTGAAAGAGTTGTAGGAACACGCTGACTAACCAAAATTACCATCATAATGCTTCATCATAAGTATCTGTTAGCTACCTGTGACGAATGGGTTGCACGATAGTGGGGAGTATTAAGGCTTTTATTTGACTAAAATATTGCTAGGAACTTCTTCGCAGTCCATTATCAAAGAGCAATGGGTTATTGGGCATTGTCCTCCCACGACCGATAAATATAAAGAGATTGTGTGCTTGGACGTGTTGGTGGGTTTTCGGTGGGGGCCAAGAGACTGATGGTGTTTAAAATCGGGGATTTGAAACTTTCTTTTTCAAGCCCCGTGTAAAATTATTAAGATGCGATAAAGGACACAAGCACGCAATTTCAGATCAACCTGCAAACCGGGGACTGCAGAAAGTTCAGGAACGATCAGTGGGCTGTCGACCGGCAAGGGATCGTAGATTCCCCGGGATCATAACGTTTAGCTCCGCTACTAAGCGAACATGCACGATGATGTGGTGTGCTGGCTTCTTACCGGATTATAAAGCTTCATTGCTGTGCACAGAGATGTTGAACTCAAGCCAAGTAGTGGTATATGCACACTTCTGCGTATGCACGTATCGCTGGGCCATACAGCGAGCCCGAACTGGGCTTCGCGAAAGAGGTAGGGATAAAGGCGTGATCAGGGATCCCCTACACTGGCTAGACTTCAAATAATGCCAGTCTTAATGTTGACCTTTCCCCGAATAGCAAAGCTCCCCCATTATTAGTAACGCATCCGTCCAAGCAACGTGGAGAGTAACGACTTCTTACTTATCCCGCAAATCCGCCTGGCATAGTCTAATGTCGAGCACGAATCTCCCGGTGATGCGAGCCCCTCCCCCCGCGGCCATCCAGGCACGGGCAGCTAGAACAACACAACGATCGTGTCCACCAAGTCAATGAGATGTGAACAAGTCTTTCTTCTCCCCCGCGTAGGGGCTCCAGTTTTCTCTCTAACATCATCCTGGCCAAAATGGTGCGATTCAACTGTCGATGTTCTCACGCTGTGTCAAAATGTTGATAAACATTCAAAAAATGCTCTATTCCTGCCTGTTTACTTCAGACTTTAGCCTTCAAATAACACAACACCTAGACAGGAAAAGAACCCTCTCCTACCCCACAGCTGTTCAATTGCCACCGCAAAGATTATTTCTCCACCTAAACCCGCCGTAATGGCGCCTGCACAGATCGACCACGTTGTCGTACTGGTCCCTCACGCCGATCTCCTCAATCCTCCGAGGTGGGTTACCGACAATTTCACCCTAACGCCCGGCGGCCGACACTCAGACGGCAAAACGGAGAACAAACTAATCGTTTTCGAAGACGGCACCTACCTCGAACTCATCGCCTTCATCAACGATAACCCATTTCTTCGCCGCGGACATCCGTGGGGCAATAAATCCTACGGCTTCATCGACTTTGCTTTAACAACCCCCGAGGGTACAAATTTCGATTACGCTGGACTCCGCGGACGGATAAATCAAAAAAGTGGGAGTCTGGGAATCGACTACGACCAGCCACTCGAGGGAGGACGAAAACGAGAAGATGGGAAGGACGTTCGATGGACCGTTACGTTCCCGAAGAATGATGTTTCAGTTGGATCACTAGGGCCAAGCATCAGTAGGCGTGGAGAGATCCCGTTCTGGTGCCATGACATCACACCGCGGTCTACTAGAGTCGATATGAGTAAAGCGAATACAACTCATCCCAGTGGCGTCAAGGGGATAGCACAGTTCACGATCCTCGTTCCGGATGGGAAGATGGATTCTTACGTTGATCTCTATTCTTCAATCATGGATAGCAAGCCTGTGAGGATGTTCGGGACTACTAGGTTGCCGCTGGAGACACCGGTAAATGTTCCGGGGTTGGTGAAGCCTTGGGTTTTTGTTGAGCCGCCATCTTTAGATGTCGAGAAGAAGAGGCTGCGGGAAAGGGGCCCTGGGATTATAGAGATTGCATTAAGATTGGGGCTGGAAGGGGAGGTCGGGTTGGGAAGAGCTTCTATCGATGAGAAGGGTGTGTGGATTCATTTCTTGAAGTAGTCTAGGTCATTGGGACGAGTGTTTTCTGCAAGTGGTGGACTGGTGCGGACGAGTATTTTTAGGCTATGAAGGTCAATCTATATCTGTTGGGCGTTCGGTATTCTTTTATTTTGAAATGAGTGTACAACGTGCATGAGATGCGAGCGTGGGTGACGGGAAGCCAGAGCCTTACCCGCATGTTATCAAAGTGAAGTTGAATTTAAGTTGGGGTGTGTGGGGGTGACACAAGGTACAGCTTTCTCTTACGAGAAGCTTGACTTTCCACAGTTCCGGGAATGTCAATTACGAATCATCTCCGGATTTAGCTACTGCCTGACTGGGACCTACTATCTAGAAAAGGCAATACACCCACCCCGATAGGCGAGGGTGATCCACGCTAATATATCAGTGCAGATGTTCTGTATCGGGCTGGAAACAGGGGTTAGCTAGGCTTTGGGGTGGGATTAATAGCCCATAGGCCATCAGTTCGTCTCGTTCTTACCTCAGAATTTAGATCGAGATTAAGGTTCCGAGGTAGTATTTTTTTAAAGGAACCGAGACTTTTTTATGCTCGGTATTGGTCTTTTAACGTGGATCCTCTCTCTACATTTGAGGCAATTAACGGCCTACGAAACCAAGCTCAACTAATCTGTCAACCGCAGAGCGTTCAAACTATACATGCGGGGGTCATGAAGGCTCACTCGGCACGAATTCCTGAATGGTAGACCGGCCGACCCTATCCGCTCCGTCCATAGAGTGCTGTCTCCTCCTCCACGGATATCCATATCTTCAGTACTTGCTTGTGGCTTGCAGGTTTTGTTCAATTCCTTGAGAGAGAGAAGTGAAGACAACTTGAAGTTCATGATTCAAAGTAACAAACAAACCTTAAAGCTAATACAAAAAAACAGTAATTTAGAGCCCACGAACCCGCCCCTGTAATAGAAAACAAGAAAACAAGGAACACGCATTCAAACACAAATCTCGTACCCTCAAAATAACGCCTGAAGAATGAGGAAAAAGAAAAGGAAGAGGAAAAGAGGGGTATGATGACAAAGCGGAGATAATCTAAGTTTGTGGGGATAGAGGCAAGAACCAGTCGTTTCCCAAGGAAACGAACTCATAGGCAACGCCTCGCATAACTATGCGTTGAATTGCTTATACAGAACCTGCAAAAGACCCGCCAAGATCACTGTTCCTACACCGAACAAGACACCACGAGTATCCGAACCGATAGGCTTTTGAGGAGTGGGTTCCGCGACGTATTGCCGGGCGAACACTATATATAAGACGGTCAGAAACGCTTTCTGGAAGGTTGATTTAATGGGGATAGGGTTACATACAGTCGTTCTGGATCCAGAGAATCTTGTTGAATGCTCGCAGCACTGCGGACTTGGTTTTGTCGTCGAGATCAGGGTGCTCGATTACGGCTCCGAGAAGGAGATCAACGACGTATCCTAAGTTTTGGTATTAGCAATCTCCTGGGGTTAGATCTGGGGCTATGGTAGTGTACCTAAAAGCAAACCCATGTGGATGTATTCGACTCTTAGACCGGGTTTCTTGGCACTAAAGATGAATTAGCATTTTGCTTAATCGTAAACGGTTGGATAGCCTACCGATGAGCGAAGCCGGGAACTCCGGTATGCATGATGGCAACTTTATCAAGATAGTCCTAGCCAATCCGTTAGCTTTTCTCCAGGCTTCCAGAAACCATGGAACATACCCATGTCGAAGGTTTATCGTAATCCATGGTGACCAATTTCACCAAATAACCCTTCAAGAAGTTCATACGGAACTTGATTTGTGGATGATCTAAGCTCAGGTCTTCCAATGCCGCTGGGGCCTCTCCTTCATAGCCTGTTTGTCGTGGAACGAAGGATTTTGCTGTGATATCGAAGGATAGCAATTTCCTGTAGACAGCATCTACTACCGAAGGTACTAGTGCTGCTACAACGGGCTTGGAATCGTGAATGACTTTGGCATCTTCTGCAGTGAAGCCGACGAAGGCTTTTGAATATGAGACTCGAGACTCGAGTTCTGAAAGAGATGCTGGGTCGATGTGTTGCATGTTGGATAATGTTATCCTGATCTAAGTAGATGAGGTCTGTGCTTTGGTATTGCGAACGATGATAATGGAAAAGTAGGGTTTGATATCAGGGCGAGCTCAAGCATCTTTATAGCTATCTAGCTGGCCTGTACATGTGTGTGGTGCCCCAAGCGGGCAGAAGTTCAGACGGTCTCACTCTGCTGACGACATTCAACACAGCACCCGTCTTCCTCAATTTAGCATGCCATTTAGAGTCAATAGCTCGAAAATTGATAGAAGTTCCCTGAGTTTTCTTTTTTCTGGTCATTTCATCGATACATGTGGGTGACACGGCCTGCATTGTCTCATGCTGAGACCGTGTTGCTTAGTTCTAGGAATGAATTGTCAGAAGTCGCGCGCAAGCCACGAAAAGTCGCCCGATAACTTATCGAACTTCCAATCGGATATCGCTTAATTCCAAAGGATCTCTGGTCATTGGGTAACATCGGTAAAACCAGACTCTCAAGTGGGGTGAGATTTTCCGGAGAATTTTTCCATAATTCAGAACCTACGTTTAGCATTTCAGATTCGGGCCTCGAGTACCGATATGTGGCTAGGGTCGTGGCAAACGGTACTATTTTCTAGCGAGTGTTATTAGGGTCCTCGTACGTTTCTTACGTGAAATATTTGTTAGTAATCCCAAAGAGGGTCAAGTATGCGGCTCAGTGAGGATTTTTAGTAAGAGATTCGGCAAGTTGCGGGTTCACCGGGACTAGTTGTGACATTGCTTGTTTCTCCGCGCGGTTGCAGTCGTTCTCCGCGCAGTTGCGGTTGAACGTCGGTACAGATCTGTATCGACCCAGCTGATTGCGTAGAGTAGTACCAGAATCGTGGTCTGACAGTTGCTTGTCCCGCTCTTCGATCTCCAAATAGCGCATGCAGATGTCAAACGCCGTTTTTGGGGTTCACACGCATGCTGGTGTTTTTATCCGGGGTTTGACTGTTGATAGAAACTGCGCAGAGTGCAAATGTGGATTTGATTTAAGGATTTTTTTTTAGAATTGCTTAGTGTTCTCTCGAGTAAATCTACATGAGTTTCCGCTTCCGACGGATTAGGATGTAGTTTAGTTACGCTTGTCTTGTGGTTAACTTTCGGGTACTCCAAGCGTATAATGGCAGCCCATATGCATGAAGATCAGGGAGCAGTAACGAATAAAAGTCATTCATCACCGATCCGCGGCCATGTGGGCAATATCAGCTACCTCTGATATCCTCGTACAGAGCCCACAATCGTAATACTAACGCCTGACAGGAGAACAAGGAACCGAAGTAACCCTAACCCTACATCTCGGGATGAATCGCATCGTGAATTTGGAATAAAAGCAAACGATGCGGTGTGTAAGCGTATTGGTAATTCGCATAGGGTTAAGGGGGTTTCTATCAACTGTAACACGGTTGAGAAGAGTAGGCTTTTGCATGTGTCTGTTTGCCTTGGTCCTTAGAAACGGCAAGATCCAAGTATGCACTCTTGAAGTATATAGCTTAGGAAGCATAAGTAAGGAACAGACAGCCTTGTTTCCTCACCGACATGCTTTGGCTTGGCCGAGGTTGAAGACCTAGGTCACTGCGGGTGGAATAGCATATCTCGAGACTTTTCAAGCACCGGGATTATGTGAAGGCATCCCAAGTTCAAAAGCATTGCAAAACTTTGCATAATTATAAGATTTCAAGAGGAGAACTTCGCGAAATGAGGAAAGGCAGCCATGGAAACGAGTATGCAAATCTGTGCTTAGCAACGGGGATGGAACACCGATTTTTAAGGCCAGGAAATAAGTGATATGGCCACCAAAATCGATAGGAAAAATTCCCTAAATTTTGCTAGAATAACAGAAGGCATAGGCTAGAGTACTTATCAAACTTCTTGGGTATTTACTGGTATCATTGTTGGGAAATCCCGAAAGTGGGATTTTTCACGATTCTTGGCTGCTGGCTTGTCTCGAACCAAACCCAATTAGGCTTAGTGTGTTTCTTGTGTTCACATCACCAAGCCATTGGGCTGCTGGCAAAAGTTCTACAAATTGGCGCCAAGTCTTGCCAAGACAATAAGCTCTGGGCAACAACAACTAATTTTTCCCCCAAAACTGTCTCAAAGTAGGCTAGAAAATATGGGATGATATTCCAATAATATTCCAAAGTATCATACTGCCTTCTTCATCAGTCAGCAGGTGCTCATACCCCCTGGTTGTCGTGTTGTGCGGTGATGGAAAAAGAACTGATCCTTTTCGTCGCTATCGATATATCTGGCTACTGTAACGTAATCCTCAAAATATCTAGGGCTTTAAGTTCACTCATCACCACCAGCCAGTCCCTAGAAGTCCTGATATTACTGTAGATCTACTCCTACCAGGCTATTGCTCGGCAACTTCTTACTCCACATCAAATATGGTATTGCGACACGTTAAAAGAAACTAGAATCTCAATCACTTTGAATTTCAGATATTGGTTACTATTTCAGACTGATGCTAATAGTTAGATTTTCCTACTGTGCTTCAGCCTTGTGAGTAATTATTTACTAAACGGTTCTTGGGATTCAACTAGACTGTATTACTGTTGGGGACTTTGTTGGGGTAAGATGTAAAGAAAGCCAACCCTAACCCTGAAGAGTACTGACATCTATTTGGAGAAGAACCGCGATATTTACTAGCAGCAGAAATTCACGAAACTTAAAATATATATATTCAAAATTTCCAGACCGGATAACCCTTACGAATCAAGGGTGATTAAAGCTGGGTGCATGAGCACATGTGCAATCTAAGAGACGACTAAGAAGGATTTAACGGCTAATAAGGCGCATGGGCGGCATGGCACTGCGAAAGTTTGATCCATTCGATCTTTGGCCACTTATCCCTGCTTGCTCAGCTAGATGCATTTAAGTTCGCCTCGATCCTGGCGCATGCGTTGTAATGATTGCGCGAGATTGGGTCCTCCCCGCTTATCGCGGGCTTTATATCACCCAAGCCACTTCAGCCACTTTCTGCTTCTTATCTCCTGAAGCCTTTTTTACTCTTCGGTTTTTTTTCGGTGGCTTTGGATTATCTTTGGGGTAGGTTGCATAGATTCGGTATCGTTGGCCGACACGTTTGAGAGAACCGGGGGATTCGTTGGAGTAGATGTTGGTTTTGGAATACGCGCGCGGTTGCGGTGTAAATCTCGTGTATGAACAACGCACATTTTCAATGATTCGTATATAGGTTGCAGCATGCTATCTGCTAGTGGTATCGAAATTAATCAGCTGCAGGAGGGAAGGAAGAATAGCTACCGTATAGTTTCGGGCGATACCCCCGGGGGGATCCCACGGAACCAAGAGGGATAGAAACTTTTGATTGGTAGGAAGGTCCTTCAGCTCGTTTATAGGTGCCACCACCCTCCTGGTTGCGCGAGATCCCCCCGGGGGTATCGCGCGAAACTATACGGTATCCCTTAGTCCGGTAAAGCTGACCCCCCCTGTCGGGGGCGAGTCTTCTTATTGGTCGAGTGAGCAAAACTGAGACTACTAACCAGGCATAGGAGGTATGATGTGTTGAACTTGGGGAACAAAACACCTGAGCATAGTTCTTTGCACCCCAACCATGACCTTAACCTACATTACTAAAGTTCGGTAGATCATGCCTACTATATCTAGTTAGTGTACACAATCTTCAGCTGAGCCACAGCGACAAGGGGGGTCAGCATTTTTTACCGGACTAAGGGATAGACTAGGTGTCTATGCTTTTGCGGCAGCGAGCCAACGGTTGAAAGGGGTCCGTCTTGAACTGCGGCTGTGGGACTCTTAAAAATAGAACTCCCCACGGTATTTCCGCATTTTGACCTCGCTACTTCTGTTGTTTGAAGTTCTCGAGCATATTCTCAATTGCGCTTGGGTGTTCAGGCCTGGTATGTTTCAATTCAGGCAGGATCTAAAAGCGGACGAACTATGTTGATGGGAACGTTTGAGGGCTTCAGTTCCTTCCGTGGTTTCGCCGGGGAAGGCCACGTCTAGTTGCTTAGGCTTGATCAGGCGTTTACCTGTACTTGAGATTAGCGTCGCCACTTTCAATTTAACGTGTAGGCTTGAGAATTAAGCTCCTAACTCGTGTGGTGGTCTGGAAGTTATTCACAATTATCAATAATAAAGGCTTGACAAAGGATATTATGACCGCTTAGAAGAGAAAATACAATATCATACTCCCCATCTGCATCTTTGTTGTCTTCTAACCCCGCCTTTAAAACATCGTCCTCGCGAGCCTCATCCACACTCCTATACATGCCGCATAGGGACCTTCCACCAATTTGGCTTCTCAAGTTCTGCCTTCTCAATCTTCCGGCTGGAATACCACTTGAACACAACCCGTCTATACTGCACTGCATATATCCGTTCACCCGGCGTGACAAACCGAGAATCTTGAGTGATGATCTCCTTGACACCACCAGTGATGTGCACATCAGCTATACTGCCTGGCTGTACCGGGCCGCCTGTCACTGCTCCGAGCACAAGGTTGGGTATGGCAGTTGGCGCTCCCTGTTCGCGCATCCGGAGGTCTTCGCTGGTGACTTCAGCATCAGTAAGGATGTGAAGTCCAACAACCATATGTATCTTCTTTCCTCTTCCTATGGCTTTCTTGATCCATTTTTTTGTGTCGGTAGATTCGCAGATTTCTTCGAAAACTTCGGAGGGGTTTTTGAGTTGGTGGGTATTTGAGGAGGCTGATTGTACTCGGGCTGTCAATTGATTGTTTTTGTGATTGGCGGCGACGGGTGAAGTTAGGAGTCCGGTTAGGGAGAAGCCGTCGGAGCGTTGGAGGGTTTCGGAGAAGGATGTTTGTGAGGTTTTGGTTATTTGTGGGTCGGAGATGGTGAGGGCTTCAGAGATGTGGCAGTCTTGTTCTGGGGATTCTGTTTCTAGGACGAGCTGACCGAGCTGGACAGCCTCGGGGGAGAGTAAGTGGCTTGGGATATAAGTATCTTTTGGCATGGCAGGATGATATACAGGGATCTAACGAGGGGGTGTTGAGAAGTAAACTTAAGTGTAAATAAATACTAGGGATTGCGTGGGACTGGTAGTTGAGATATATAAGCTAGGCGTATGTGATTGTTCCTGGCCAAATTCGCATTGATCTACTACAAGATTTGTCTGAGGCTGGGCCCCTCCACCACGTGGCGAAGTCACTCCCCACAGGCGCTACTACTCCGCCGTGCCGTACAATGGTTTCAGTGTCACCATTGACGTTCGGGATACTTTGGTAGTTTATGTGCCTGTTAGCGAAAACTGAAATATAGACCTGGTATTCTGGGGCTCGCTGCAACTTAAGGTTAAGCTATAGCTATGTTTTTGGAAAGTAGGTAGTGTTTCAGGGAACCTTGGCAGAATCTTCTCAATTCACGCAGCTCTACTGTAGTGTCAGAAGGAACGAAATAGTAATTAGGTGACTTGCATCTTTTAAATTCTAGCATGATCTCAGGTTGGATATCTTCTGGTGGTCGGAGATAGCTGTATCTCTAGGCCTGTCCATCCACTCCACGAAGTGAAACACTAGCGTTACACGCGCAGCAACAGAGGGCGAGGTGGCAGAGGGCTGTGTATTGCCCTGGCGCAAAATATCAAAACATCACCTCTAGCTACACCGGACGATCACGTCGAGATTCAACGCTAAGTCAAAGCGCCATCACTGAAGACAGCATCGCAGGTAATATCAAGGGGCAGACCCGCTACCTAAGATGATATAAATCCTACAGAAATCCTACCGGGGGACGTATACCAACAATCATTGATTTCGGTTACGCTTGCGGGTACCTCGGGAAAGTAATGCTCACGCCTAGGCCCCCCCAGTGGGCACGACTCAGAGAGGTGAATCTGAGTCAAGCTGCTGCAGCCGGGGATACTGAAAGAGTATCGGCTCTGCTGAAAATTGTCTCTAGATCATCAGATGATGGAGATGGATCAGCGTTGCAGGCAGCTGCAGGAAATGGACACGCCGAAGTGGTATCAATCCTTCTGAAAGCCGGCTTCAAGCCATTCAACGGCGGATACGGGTCGGCATTACAGGCGGCCGCAAAAAACGGGTACACCGAGGTAGTATCGATCATTCTGAGAGCCGGCGTCAAGCCATCGGATGACGGATATGGATCGGCATTGCAGGCGGCTGCGGGAGGTGGGTTCGTCGAGGTGATATCAATCCTACTGAAAGCCGGCGTCAAGCCATTAGGTGGTGGGGCTAGCTCAGCATTGTGTACGGCCGCAATGAACGGACATGCTGAGGTGGTATCGATCCTGCTGAGAGCTGGTGTCAAGCCATCCCCGGATGACGGAAACGGCTCAGCGCTGAAGATAGCCGCAGGGGGTGGGCATGGTGGGGTGGTGTTAGCCCTACTGAAAGCCGGAGTCGGGCCACTAGACGACGGAGATGGAACGGCATTATATACGGCGGCAATGAACGGGCACGCTGAGGTGGTATCAATCCTACTAAAAGCCGACATCAGAACGCCAGAAAAACAAGGTTCGGCATTGCAAGTGGCTGCGGTAGCCGGAGACACTGGGGTGATATCGATCCTCGCGGGGGCTGGTGTTAACATTAATGGTATATCATCAACAGGAACGGTATTGCAACAAGTTGCAGGGATTGGGAATGCGGAAGTTATAGAAGAGCTTATTGCTCAAGGGGCTGACCCTAATCTCGCTGCACCTTTCAAGAAGCTTTCTTGGGACCCTCTCGAAGGCTTGATAAGAGCTAGAAAAATCCCTTCGATGTATTCCGCGGGGCCCTCCATCCTACCCCCTACAGGGATAAGAAAAACCTACGGCCTCGCTTCCAAACGCCACGTACCGCTCATCGAAACATGGCCTTTATGCATAGCGGCGGGAGGGGGATACGCAGCAGCAGTTCGTGCTTTACTGGATCTCGGCGCTCGAATCGATGTGGGAAGCCCTGATAAGACTGCTATGCGGGCAGCGGCGAGTGAAGGCCATAAAGATGTAGTACAGATTTTACTAGACAATGGTGCAAATATCAATGCCCGCGACACACAGGGTCGTACCTGCCTTACCTGGGGTATTTCTCACCCCGAGGTAGTCCAGTTTTTGTTAGAAAGGGGTGCGGATAAGCGTTTACAAGCTTTAGATGGAGCAACTCCGCTGCATCACGCTGTTAGAGGCTTCCACGTGGATTCTGTTAGCCTGCTGCTCGACGCTGGAGCTAACTTCGAAACCGCGGATTACAATAATCGGAAACCACTGGATATAGTGCTCCTCGATTCAAATCCATCGCCCGTATCGATCAAATTGGTAAAACTTTTTCTCGAGCATGGCTGCGATGTCGGGCGAAGGGGAATAAGCAGTTGGCGAACGATATTAGAAGCAAACAACACGGACATTGTCGAGATCACCGGGATTCCAGAAGTTGGGCATGGAAACGATCCAAGCGGAGCTGTGATTCACGAGAAATCCGGTATTACAGTCGCTCTTATCAGACCCTCACAAGACCCTCCTTCCTTTAATATTTCCGACAACCCTGAGCTCCTAAGCACCCGTAAACTCTAGTATGTAGTCATATCACTAGTCTTACTTTAAGTGATAGTAGGCTAACGGGGCAAAAGCTCTGCTTCCGGAGCCCAAATCCTGTTCCCAGTACTAGATGTTAGTGGGACGTTGACTTGCACTTTTTCAAAGCAAGATGCTCTCAAAACTGGCTCTGTGATAGAGTGGCAATGGTTCCAGTTAGATGAGTTCGGAGCACCATCTGGTTATGGTCTTTCTAATGTTGAGAGACTAGCCGCAACGACCGACAAACAAGGTGAGGACCATCTCTCGGCCAAAACTCTATATAATAGTCATCTTAATTAGGTCGATAGCACTTTTAAGCTGTTACGTTTGCTTTGAATGGTTCCACTTCCCCGAAACCGAGTCTTTGAAGACTTTGGATCTATCGGCGCAAAGATTGGGAAAAGCGTTTCGGGCGCAGCTACAAAAAAGCGAGATCTTTTGGATTATGCGAAAACCATGCATAAGTCCTGATACTCGAACTAGTTATGAAGGGCGCACTGTCGCAAGTTCCAACCCCATCTTCCGATCAGAGGATTTCAGGAGCACTCTAGATATTGGATGGATCCCTGATAGTGGGGTGGACTTCTTTACCCTATTCATTCTCGAATTGCACAAAAAGTGGAGGACTCTACTTGAACAAGCAGACTTACACCTAACGAAGAACGTGAGTGATTTTCAGTCGATCTTCGTTCATGATAGTGCTGTCCATGAACTGGTTCAAACTCTGCCGCTCGTACTTAAATTTACAGGCTTGGACCAATTTGTAGACATCACTATTAGATTAAGATAAGATCAGTGTATAACTTTAGTGTGGCCACAGCGCAAAACGCTTTTGCAGAAAAAGGGGAAAACTGGCGACTTCATCGACAATCTCTTATTCGATGCTCAACAATGGAGCAATTTCCGAGCTCTCCTACGAATCCACGTGCAAAATGCCAGGGATTTAGCGGAAGACTTCGAAGAAAAGCAATTCCTTTGTGAGGAGATCGGATACGAGAAAAGTCAACAAAACCCGGAAAGGTCTGCTACAGAAATAGCGGTCGACAAACTATCGGAAACAATTACAAGGATGGAGTCCGAGGTTGAGGACGAGATTAAGAAACTTGACGTGAAGATAAAAGAAATGATTGAACTTGTGGGTGTGCACATGATACTTGACTACATGCAAGCTTGCTGATGGCTGTTGAAACGCTTCCAGGAATTCAACTTAGTTTCCATTTACGAAGCACGTACCTCGAAGATAATGGGAATGAGTATGAAACGACTTAGTTGGATTACGGTAAAATCCAATTAAATATAACGGTCTTGTGTATAAATAGATGCTAATTACAATCTAATCTACAGTTTATCTTCTTGCCATTGATGTTTGTCGCGGTAATAATATCCGCGCTACGCTATATGATTGCTCTCTCGCTGATTTAGGTTGCGCTAGTCTTTATTTGGGATGAACGTGGATGTTGTCAATGGTAGTGGCCCCCGTTGGTGGTGGGTTATCGCACTCAGCGCAGTTCTTTTTGCTATAGTTATGTTGACTTGGGGTCTGCTGAAGATTATTCGAGTTAGTATTCTTAGATTAATAACACAGTCCTTAGATACGTGATGTGGTAGTGTGGCTAACGAAGGAAATGTGCAGGCTGATGAGGAGCAGGATGAAGAGCAGGATGAGGATGTTACTATTGCTCGAAAGTTGGAAGCGCTCTCGCGAGACTTTGGACGTGGTTGGCGGAAGAGAGTGGGAAGATTCTCTGATGATTTGAAATCGGAAAAGGTGGCGAGTGGGGCATATGAATTTAAACCGCCCCCAAGACGATGGGCCAAACTGAAGGAACTTTAGAAAAATCTGTGTTAGCTATGTTAGTTGGAGTGTGAATTTTCTTCCATATGTCAGATATTCTTATTCGGAGGAGCGATAGTCGAGCTAGCTATAGTATCAAGTTATCAATTCTTTCTCTCTTCAATTCAGGGTGTGATTTAGTAGAAAAATTAGCTAGGCAACCGCACATGCACGGGCGCTTGGCCCGTTACCAGATTAACTGTCCTATTTTTTTCAATAACCTACGAGCCTACGAATAACCTTAAATTTGAAGGGAGAATAAAGCTTTGGGTGATATCCTTAGTCAGACAGTCTCAAGCATTATTTATCCAGACTTTCGAGATACGGCCTGCAAAGTGACCCTTGTATACTTTCTTTCCATGTGCATGGGGCCGCGATAAGACGCTCCACATGCATACCTGCATACATGTACATACACGGCTGGCCGTGTAGACGCGCGCTTAGGCCCACAAACCGGTAAAATACGATATGGTTACGCTACTCCTAATTCTTAATTGTAAAGAACACCTCGCATTTACGATTAAAACCACCAATCCCCCGAAAGCGTTAAGACTATGCATATGCACAAGAGATCTAGATAAATAGCTTCCTATGTCCAGGCCAACTAATCATGATTCCGTGGAATCATCGTGGCCAAAATCAATCCTCTGATAAAATAAATATCACCTTCACCCTCGCCCCCGCCCCCCTCATTTACCATCTGCTATCTAACCCGGGAAGTGAGATATTTTATTTAAAAAGAGCACCAGCTCAGATACCCCAGACCTACGGGTTAGTACATTTACACATGTAGTTAAAGCATAAAGCTAAACCAATAAAGCGGATATCCCGAACGCGCTATCACTCTCCGGTCGAGGGAATTCGTCCATGCCCGACAATTGCAATGCGACTCTAGACAATGAGAAAACCGCCGAAGCCCTACAAGCAGTCATCCAAACAACCCAAAAAATCCTCCAGGAAATGCCCACAGACCACCCCGCTCGAGGAACCATCCTAGCTAAACTCACCGAGCACCTGAATGTAAAGTACAAACGATCGGGGGCTATTGAGGACTTGCAAGAAGCTTTCCGGACATTCCGGGAAGCGGTAAAAATAAGTTTTTCTGTTGAGTCTAATTGGTTGGTTGGATTGGGATATGAGATTTATTGTTCCCTTTTGTTCGGGAACGGGGGAAGGAGTTTCGGTGGTCTGGATGGAGATGCTACGGCGGGTCAGTTCAACCTACTATCGAGCGAATTAGTGGGATTGGCATTGTGTGGCTCGATCGTGGCCTTCGATGTTACAAAGGTTCGTAGCGACGCTATAATTATTACCGATTCTGAGATAAAGACTGTCAATCTACCGGATCTGAAACAACCAGATCTCATAGAGAAACTCGTGTTGTTCGATATGTTATGTAGTAGTCCATGGAGTTTACGTACGAAGGCAGATCGAAACCGCCAGTTGAGAGATATTCTATTATGGCTGTGGAACGTTGCAGTGGAGCCGGTTCTACAGGAGTTGAAATTGTTATGTGGGCAGAAAGAAAGGCTACACCGTGTATGGTGGGTTGCTAGTGGATTGATGGGACGATTACCGATTCATGCTGCAGGCAAACACTTGAAGAGATCGTCACAAAATACATTCAGCAACGTTATATCCTCGTATACCCCCAGCCTCAAAGCTTTGACTCATCTAAAGGAGAAAGAGCCCTCGAGTCAGCTTGGGAACAAAGTTCTTGTTGTTGCAATGCCTAAAACACCCGGTCAAGACTCCCTTAACGTTGAGGAGGAAGTCGCCGCAATCACAAAAGCTATTTCAACTTCGAAATCTACAACAATACGCGTTTTAGGCCTCCCAATCTCACAAGAGGCCGAAGGTTGCGTGACCCCCGCCTACAAACAGACAGTACTCGAAGAACTTCGAACCTGCAACATAGCGCATTTTGCCTGCCACGGGATTTCGAGCTGGGACGACCCTTTAAATGGGGGTTTATTACTTAAACACCCAACAGACGAGACAGCCACAGAAATTCTCACAGTCCAGGATATCAGAAACGTTAATAAATTGCATGCGCGGATTGCCTACCTCTCTGCATGCTCCACCGCTGAGAATCCCCCAATGCTGCAGGACGAGGCAGTACATCTTGCAGCTGGGTTCCAGTTGATTGGGTTCCCACATGTCATTGGGACTCTGTGGAAGGCAGATGATGATGCTTCGGTGGAGGTGGCGGGGAAGTTTTATGAAATTATGTTTAAGCAGGATGGGGTTATGGAGGATCGAATGGTGGCTGTGGCGCTGCATGAAGCTGTTGGGGTGCTGAGGGAGGAAGATTGTGAGGATGTTTTGACTTGGGCGCCGTATGTACATCTTGGTGTGTAGGGTGGTGGGGTTTGATTATCTTGTAGTTTTGGTTGTGTTTATTGTTTTTGACTTGACCTTGTACTTTCTTCTAGGTTTTTCTTTTTGAATTCGTGATGGACTAGAGAGACTAAAGACTGTACATATCGCCCGACGATGGATTCAGTTTAAGCACATGTAGCTTAACGGGTAGAACCGCACTTACATAGAACACTTGAAAAAACATCCCCTCAAGTACCCCCACGATTCCCCACCTAGAGCAGGAATCACAAGTAGTCGAATGCACCTAATAAGAAATCTATCTATCAATCGCTTCACTCCCTCTCACTCACGCCAAGACCGGACAGATATCCCCTCTAACCACATTCCAACTCCGACACATCCAAATACCATAACCGACGCCCCACACAAGGCTGAAACCCCTCTAACCACAATTCACTAACATTCCCTTCAAACGGACTAACAAATACAAGGATTGTAATATCAATTTATGGATTCGGACCGACTAGCTGTGAATAAGATTGAGACTAGAAAACGACTGTTTTCTCCCTAGTCCAGGTTGGGTCTTGGCGCGGGATACGAGTGATTGAGCATGAAACCCAAGCGGGGACAAGCGGGTTTGAATCAGCTCGATGCGTAAAAACCGTTTCCATAGACAAATACGGATGAATAAAGTCTACAGCTATCACCCTCGGCAACCTCTAAAAAGTAAAAAAAAAACCACCTCGGCTCCAACCCAACTGCTAGTACACGGCAAACCCGGAGCCAACCATGCCGTGCGGTCCGAAGAGATTATTCCCTCAGTACCCACCCGTCACGTCGAGGGAATAACACAACAGCATTGAGGTAGTTTTGAATGGGTGTCGGTCTGACCGTTGAGATCTTGGCCAATAACGGTATCCCATCTCATCGGAAGGAGAGAGGGAAAAAAAATTAAATTATGGTAGATTTGGGGATTTGCTTTTCGGCGTTATTCCCGCACCGGGGGGGTTTACTACGGGCGGAGATTTCGTTCTCCACAGAGGCCGATAGGGTTAGGGTTGGCGGGTTCCGCGGGAGCCGGGAACCGGAGGCGAATTCCGAGGATTTGGATTCATGTCTACGGGGGAGGGAAAGAATTGAGGATGGAGATGGGAATGGAGATGGGAATGGTGATGGGAATGGATATGGAGTTCTAGTGTGTTTATTCTTTGCTGGTACGGGATTACTTCTGTACTCTGCTTCTCGCCAAGACCTTCCCAAAAGCTTAGCCATGCATGCATCGACGCCATATCCGCGCGGTAGGAGTGACCTCATTCCGGAAGGGTCGGCAGAGGGGGGAGTGGAGAGTTGGTGATAGGAGGGGGAGAGGAGTGACAGAGGGAGTGACAGGAGAGAAGAGAAGAGGAGAGGAGAGGAGGATAAGAGGGAAAGGGTATAGAGGGTATGCAGAGGGTACAGAATATACGGAGGAGAGGGTATAGAGAGGGTATAGAACATACAGGAGAGGATAACACAACACAACACCTACAGACCCACTCCTCTCCCCTCCCACTCCCCTCCCACTCCCACTCCACCCACCCACCCTAACCCTACCCACTGAGCGGATATTATCAATGGTCGAGTAACCCCGTAACCTATCGAGAGCCATTTTGCAGCCAACCAGAGGATCCCCGTCTAATGCGGCACCCCGAGTGAACCGGGCAAAGTGCAAAATCCCTCATGGTGGATGGGTGGGGGTTGTTATGACCTGAGCTTCATCTTCTCTTCTTCTCTCTCTCCTCCTCTTCTTCTTCTCTCTCCTCTCCCTCCTCTACTCGCTACTCTGCTCGCTATCTACTCGGTCCCATCATCACCCTCAGTGTTGCCTCTATCGCGTGCCCCATTTACTTGTTGCATTCGATTCCGTGAGTAAACGTTAAGCGAGGTGTGTATTGTCTTGTGTTTGTGTTCTGTTTTGCGTTTCTGTCCATCCTTTGTCTGCTATCTTGTCATCTCTGCATTGTCATCCGCAGTAATCCTTTTCCTCCTCCTCCTCTCAATTGATGCACATTCCCTCCCAATTCTCCCTCTAAACCTCTCGCTAACCCTCCCACAGTAACCCTCAAAATCTAGAAAGGTATTAACCAACCCCATCACCGATACCGTATTTGCTTTTTCCACCCCCGCTCTGGCGCCACCCCGTCCAATCTCTTCCCCTCACGTGCCACTAACACTCCCCAGTCACAACAAAGAACCGCCAAAATGCCTGCCCTCAATCTCGCCTCCGCTCACTACGCTCTCGTCAAGCGCTCCTCCAACAACTGGCCCTCCAAGAACCGTGGTGTTATGGTCGTCTTCTGCATCATCGGCACCCTCGCCCTCCTCGTCATCGCTCTGGTCCTGCACAGGAAGATGGTCGCGTCCAGACAGAGGAGGGAGAAGGAGGAGTTCCAGCAGGGTGCGAAATAGATGGACGAAAGTAATCAGTGAACTAGTTGCTGAACACTCGGTGGGATTTGTATGATCGAATGTTTTGCACGACGGATAGACCTAATGAGGAGGCCGTGGGAGATATCAACCGATGAATATTGTTATCCGGGCAATAATTGAATCTGTGCTCCTGGAATTTCGTTTGTTTTCGCTACTGTACAATTAGTTTTTGCGTCTTGTCTTTAGGGGTGATTTGTATTATCTGATTGAATGTCATTGGATGTTTTGAGATGAAGTTGGATTTGAGACGCGTTCCGTCCTTGGTGTCTTGGTGTTTGTCTTGGTGCCCGCTAATTGCAATTCGGTAGGATAACACGAGCCAAGTCGATACACGAGATCGTGCAGCGTCTTGGCTGTTTGTGAGGTTCGTGTGTTTTCGCTTGATAGGGTTAGGGTTGTGGGTTGGTTTGTTTTTCGCGACGGTTGTGTTTGGTGGGTTACTTCTGAACGAACCTGAGTTTGGGGTTAGGTGTGTCGGTCTTGTTTGTGGTTTGGCTGAGCTTCTGTTTGGTGTGGCAGAGTGGGAGAGGGTATGATGGGTGATTGATAGGTTTGTAACGGTCTAAATTGAAAATAGGTGTTATGGATTCATACCGCTTCACTCGTTGTGGTTTGGGTGGATTGTAGGAGTGGTGTAGGGCTCGTTTGAGACGGGTTTGGTGGTTTCTGGTGCAGTGAGAGGTTGTTTTGGGTTTACATGGGCTGGGTGAGAGGTGAGAGGAAGTAGGTATAACGTGGGTTCTGACAGCTTAAGTTTGGGTAGTGGGCTTTGTGATCTATTTTTCGTTCAGTGCGCATAGAGCTAGATGCGTACTATCCAACCAGTCTTTCTCACTATAATCAAAACCCATAGCCCCCAATAATCAACCAGTCTACGATACACGCTAGATACTCTTAATCATCCCATACTTGTCCTGTTCTCCGTCCTGCGTCCTGTTCTTTCATTGCTTCTAAGGCTACTATCGGATAGTACGCAGCTTTGAACGTATGGTGTTTGCTTCGGTTTGGAGTTGCGAGGGCACTTTGTCGTTTTTGTGGGTGCGGTTGGTTTGTTTAGTTATTGATGTAGGTGTCGGTATCGTATCTTGTTAATAGTGCTGGAGGGTAGGGTTGGGTGTTGCTTGGAGGTGGGATTGGGCTGGTGGGCTTGTATGGTTTGGTGGGTTTCGGGACGGGTTGTGGTGGTTCATGTTTTGTGTGGCAGCTGGGGGAGAAGGGGTGGTCGTTCGTGGTCTTGTTCCGGTATTGAAGATTCTTTGTGAGTGTAAGTGTGAGAGTGAGTACGGCGGACTACCGGCGTAGAACTGCAAAAACATCGCTTATGGAAAATGGAAAACGGTATTATAGTAAGCCTAGCTTAATAAAAAAACACTTTACAATAATTAATACATGTAGGACATGAATATGGTTGGTTACTTATATACAAGCCGAAATTTTGCGATCTCTTCTCCACCTCTGGATTAGAATCTGCTAGAACACGAGGCAAAATTATCACTAGATTTTATTTGTTAAAATCAGAACTGCCAGAAGCACATTAAACCTCTGAACATATACTTGGGGTAAGGGTGTGGAGATCTAGATGGAACGCCAGGATTTTCCGTTCTGTGAGGTTACCTTCGAAATAATAGTACAAGACTCGGACTTGTACTATTTTCATACCTCTAACCCTAGTATATCTGGCTCTCATCTCTAGTCTCTTGTGTTATATATCTATACATGATGTACTGTTGTAATTTTTTGTATTTGTGGTGTTTTCTATTTTCCATTTTCCATAAGCGATGATCTCACAACTTTGCACTAACAATTAACTCCATTACCCAATAGTACACCAAGTTTGAGTCCCCTAATAACACAGTAATAGTGGCATGTGAGTTATATAGAAAGCTGATGCAACTAAGCTACAACCTCATATTCATAGGTGTCAAACTCACTCAAACCAATTTCTATTTTCTTAGTCGATGTTTTTGCGGTTCCGCGCCGGGTAGTCCGTCGTAGAGTGAGTATCTATGATCCGAGTGTATCATATTGCAGGTTATCGAAACAATCGAGTGAGCACCGTACGCTTCATACCCACAATACAAGTCTCTGAAGCAGAGAATACAGTCCTCAGATCACCTCTATCCACCCAATCACGATAAAAGATAGCAGTGCGATCTATAATCAGTGCTATTACCAGAATATAACCCCTTCTAAGTACTACCTAACGTGTTCGGTCATAGAACGATGAGAATGAGCCATCCCGTCCGCTCTGGCATATCCAAGCATCGTATCGCCTGGTTAGTACTGCAGTGGGTGACCATGTGGGAATCCCAGGTACTGAACTCTGTTGTATTTTTTTGACATTATTTTACCTTAAGTTCGAGTGCGGGGATGCCCGAACTGAGACATGTGTAGTTGGATCTTATTCCTATCTGGAACTTGTGGTTCCTTTGTTTTGACTATGTACACTAGCTACGTGATATATACTGCGGTATGATCACTGGTATATAGGCTGCGGCTATGACCTTGCGTTGGCATCGCATGGCTGTTGCTGAATGATCTGCTGGATGATGATCTCGCCGACCTTTACTCCACTTTATATGAGCTGTACGCCGTACGCTCTTCGTTATACGCCGAACGCCCTACGCTGTGTGCTCTCGGACGTCTAATTGAAACGACACGAATACCGGAGCAGTGGGAGCATCTCCATGTCTCTCCATGTTTCCATGTCTTTCTATATCTCTATATCTCTTTACAGCGGCAGATGTCTCTTTTCCTATAGATCCTTAATCAATGAGACATATAACTGTGCTATGTTCTTACTTTCTTGCTTTCTTCGGTACGTATGGATATATGGGTATTCGGACGAGTGGGAGTGTTAAACTATTGATATTGCGTCCTAATAGTACTCAGGGCTCCGCCCCTATAGATCTTTGATAGCCAGACGGGCTTTGGAAGACCCGGCTTTTGGGGCCTTTCTATTTGCCGAGCTCCTGTATATACAGTGCCTCTTGTATCTCGTTCGGCATCCTAAGCTCAAGTAATACTCGATCGTGGTCCAAAACTCCAACATTGCCTGTTGGAGATGCTTCCTAATACGGGGCTTGGCCCTTCGGAGTCGGAAATGATTGAGAGACAGGTACCCGAGCACACGGGCACCCGAGAGAGATATTTAGATAGGGACCGTATGCCCACCTAGCAAGCAAGCAATCAAGTCTTCTATTCCTCCCTACGTGCTCCCAATATTACAACATTGCCTAGGTCTAGCGCATCGAGTGACGTTCCATGATCGACCACGTGAGGTGGGATACGTCAGCCCAAAACAGATCGGTCGGAGCCTCTTTATGGGTTTTTCTGAGATTTATACTAAACCATCAAATACTGTTATGAAAAAGGTGGTAGATTGCGTACTAAGTTCCATCGGGCAACCCCTCAACCGCCTTAAATTTGTTCATGATGCGTCACCTGGCTTAGGCCATCCTTGTCTGTTGCAATATTGGGGACGAACGGGATCGATTGTCTCATGATCGGCTTCTCCAAGGAGTAATTAGGCAAACGCAATTGGGGGGAATAGAAGTGGGGGTGGCAGACGCTTTCTTATGCTGTATGTGATTTTGAATTAACAGCCTATGTTTATGGGGCGTCAAACGTTTCAAAACCCTGGTTTCTCACTGGTGGCGAATTGAGATACCGATGTGCTAGTACTTGAATTGGCCACCAGTGGCGAATTGAAACCATACACTATAGTACAAGGGGAAAAAGAGCAAGAGCATTATAGGAAAAAGAAGAAGAGGAAATACGGAGGGAAGAAAAAAAGAGGAAAAAAGAACAGAGCAAGAGCGCTGATGAAAATATAACAAAGGGGAGAAAAGTAGGTAACAGGATAGGAATAAAAATTCCGTATACCACATGTAGCCAACTGCTAGATAGACCTCTTTAGGAGTGAGGCCCTCATCTTTTCCGAGCAGTTCTCCCAGCAGTGCTGCCGACACCGTAGCCACCGTGACTCCGGCCCCCATAGACGCACTAGCGCGCTCGTCCTCTTTGCAAATCCGGACCGTCAGATACCCTAAGGCGAAATAGTATGTGACGACAACGACGGAGAGGACCCCAAGTTTCCAGGTGTTCTCATCCATTGGGTGTACCTTATATATGTTCTGACCTGTTTTCCATTATGGCCCGTTTGCAAACCGGTTGGCCTATTTACAGATTGGATCACTTTGAACATCGGCTGGCCGATATTCAAAATTTCACCAAGGTAAAATTCTCTTCTCCCCCAGTCACCGCCTCCCAGGTCTTATAATTACAGCTGCACTTTGCTATACATACCAAATCCCTCGCTGAAATTAATGGATTCGGCCATGCCCTTTTTTTCTTCCCCCACAGCGCAACCCACAGACACTGAATTTGCTGTGGCAAATAATTTGCTATTGAGGTTCAGTACAGCAAGATACGACTGTATGTACGGCTTGAGGCTAGGCTGATACCTGTGTTACTTGTGTGTTGAAGGAGTTCCCAAGCTCGCTTACAGATAGTGTATTCTTTGAATATCGGCCATCTCTTAGCTTCACTTTGTAGATGGGCCAGCCGATGTTCAAGGTGATCCTATTTGTAAATAGGCCAACCGGTTTATAAAGCGGCTTGGCCAGTTTGTAAACCGGCGTTTATGACAAACGGGTCAGAACATATACCCCCCGGTTTGCCTCAAAGTAGTACAATGGGGTTTGATTTCCCCGTTAGCTAAAGAATCTCAATACATCAGCACCTAGATTCCAGTATCTTATCCGGATAGTTAAGTGAGAATTTGCTTACATTCATTAGGGGGAGCAGAGATACTACCCGCATCTGGCTGTTCCTTTCGGCGATTCTGTCATAGGAAACTATCATAACCGGAACCAGATAACCGTTAAGGATGACGGCAAGTGTACTGGCGTCTATCTTCATGACTTCTGGAGCTGTTATGCATGTCAACAGGGCTTAACTGATGAAATGAGCTGGATTGCTGCTTACGTTACTACGGTTGGGAAAGCAAAGTATGCCTGCGTGAAACTATCGAAAGACCCTGAGAGCATGCGGGGGCACGAGTGGTACTTCAGAGAGAGTGAGATGTGACTTTTTGGGAGAGATGTGATGAGTTGGAGTTCGTTTGAGGTGGAAGGGATGCAAAGGGAAGGAGCGAAGATGTTGATGGATGTGGGGAGGGATGCAGAGGGAAGGATCGAAGATGTTGATGGATGTGGGGGGGGATGCAAAGGGAAGGAGCGAAGATGTTGATAGATGTTCTAGGTTATGTCAGGTGAGGGACAGGCACGTGGCACTTGCGTTGCTTTCGAACATGCAGGAACATGAACGTTCTGAGAAATACTGGGTATTCAGCGGGAAGAGAACAATATCAAAGGAACAATCTCGATCCTGCTCGTGTGATTGATCTAACCAATACTACATGTACTTAGTGGTCACCCTCCAACTAACATAGACGGGAAACCTAATCCAGTATTATGATTATGGACTTCAAGACACTTTGTAGAGTGCTGCCACAAAGTAGTGGCCATTGGCGTAGCGGCATGAGGTTCTGGTTGCGAGCCTTTTCATCAAGTGCTGAGAAAAGTTCAAAGCTCAAAGTTATACGACCTCGTACTAGGCGGAAGCTACATCTAGGCCTACTGAGGCCTACTGCTGGATAATGAACTAGGCCGGGTTGTCTCGAGCGTTACGATGACGTTGTACGCCGAAGATGTGAGAATCTCCAATTTGAGATGGAGAGAGAAACTGAAGATCAGAAAAATGTTAGCAAAGGTTCCTTTGTAGGATATTTCGGTGGGATTCGTAAAGATTTGTAATTTTTGATTTTTGGAACCCTCTCGTTCTCAAAACTAAAAGGCTGAAGTTAAAATTCGGCAAAAGCATTGTTCCTGGAACAATGTATATCAAGAGTTATTCCATAAATCCCAGACAGACATGTAAATGCACCGGAAAGCAGGGTCCTTCATGAAAGCCTATATAATAAATGCACTAATGCAAATGTAAATAAGGAAAAGGTAAGAAATCCTGCAGCGGTGTAAGAAATGGCCCAGCCAAATAGCACAAAATCTGATCTCTGTTCCTCAAATTTCGACTGGTATTCTGTCATCACGTGCACCCGAACCAATAAGTTTACATGTAACGTTTCCGGTTCCCCTTCTAAATTTCTGTGAGCTCTGACTTTGAATGTGTCCGGAAATTCTTGTTTATCCTTCTAAATGAAGTTTGGCGTTACCATATATATACTAAAGAAAGCAGATTGATGGGGTGACTTGTTTAGTTTTGCTGATTTGCGATACTGTAATCAGAAAGTTTTCCGTCCTGATTCTTGCAGTCATGCTTTGATAATCAGGGTCTGAGACTCGTGTCTTTCAGAGACTATGTATCTTTCTGGGGCGTTTTTTCTTTCTGGAGTTCTCAAGTCTTTGGAGGGAGAAAGATATCATCGTTCTCGCATGCGCAGATGCCAGATAATATGTGTGCTGTAGATACCCGACTATAACTGACAGAATTAAGTTATCTATTACCTATTGGACAGTCATTTCTTTCTCTAATCCACTGTTCTTTATATAGCTTGGCGCACGCTCTTGAAGGAAATATACTGCTTGGAACTGCGGCAAGAAGTGCCGCGATCAACTATGGGGAATAGGCCTAGAAATGAGACTCAAGCCGTGCGCTAGATCTCGAGAATCATTGTAAAAGTTCGATTTTGTCAGGCGACTTAACATCGGGTACTCGAGCTCTCTTTCATTATTCTCATAATATATATATCGCTGGTGGTATCTCACCCATAGACGCGCTCGGCCATAAGTGAGGGTAAGTCTTTGTCTGCTCTGGTATATATATCTAAGTGTAGTGCCGACTTTGGGTGAATTTCGCACAAGCAAGCCTTTTAATTCCCTTCTAGGGTTAGGGTTCGTATTGATTATCATGCTTTTGAAACTCCTGAGTGTCGGACTTTGTGAGCTATTATTTTGGTGAAGGGATAAGTCTAACCGCATGTGAGGGTGAGAATTTAGGGATGCTGTGGAACTCTGCTTAGATTTTTGGTTTTGATTGACTAGGGGAGGCGTGGTTTTGGAATTACCTCGTTTTTGTTTATTTGCGTCGTAGAGTGTGGCTGCAGGTTTTACAACTGCTGTAGATTTCATCATTATTTCGCGACGGTGGGTAGCTAGATTTCCTGGAAAGAGTGCGGCGTGATGTTGTCATAGCTATATAGAAACGTGGGAAGTCTATTATGAGTGATTTGAGGATGTTAATCATTGCTGAAACTAGGCTACTTGGAAGCAACTTTGATAGATAAGACTATAGCTACTATACTAAAATGATAGTATGGTGACGTGCCTTCAGCTACCACGGCACGGAAATGCACCAAGAAATAGTAGAAAGCGGAAAATGTAAGTGAAGTAGAGATCCCCACATTTTACTAGAAGTACTGGTGTCTCTCTTGGCTAAACAAGCGACATATACTTACGTCTTGCCTCCTTGTGCGGAGGCTCGTCGCTGACCAATATATAGTTTATCGCCATCATGGCTGTGCGAGGGTCTTAGGGATTGATATCGTATTTCCTTCAGGATGGATAGATGGTTTTGTTTTTCGTTTTTTGTGTTTTAGTTGGGATGTGGATAACTTGATTCCACTTTACAAGATCCGCCACGAACTTGCCTAATTATAATGTGCTTGGGATTATTTCTTCAAGCGCACAATTTGGAGATAGATTAAATTGTACAACTCTGCTCGGGCGCTGGCCTACAATCAGTGCGGTACCGTCCTCTAGTATCACCTCTCATAGGTTATCTAGGGTAGTTGACTTCTATGGTATACTTGAACATCATGGTACTACATAGAAAACTATGGTGTGCCTAACTGCCGGACTACCTACTAATTCATTTGTCGTTTCATGATATGATCATTAAAAATTATTTCTTGATGAGCCCTCCTGTAAGATACAGAATCAATATGTGGCATGCTTGAGTATTGATTTCTATTATCCGTAAATATGCGTCTTCTCCGTCTTCCTTGTCTCCAACTTCCTTCTCCGTGCACAGAATCCACTAGCAGTTTTTTACTCGTTACATAAAGTGTTACCTATTAACAAGCTTTACATCCACTCCACACTCTTATTTAAACAGGAAACTAAAACCCCACAAGAATTCCACACGTATCTTAGGAAGAATGTGTAAACACACCACTATCATCTACGTCTGCGGACACCAAACCAGAAGCATGGAACCAACCGGACCAACCTGCAGAGACGGCAACCTCCATCCTCATGGCTTTGACGCAGTATTCCATACTTCCAAAGTCGGCAGGATCTGTCCGAAATGCATCAAATCAAAGGAAATTTCAGAACGCGTAAAGTTAGAAGAAGCGCAGAGATCGACGGATGCGAGCCGATTTCGCGGAATGCAGGAAATGCTCCACGCGGTGAGTTTAGACGGTAGCATAGGATCTGCAGATGCGAAGGGGTTTGAGGAGGCGAAACGAATGATAGATGCGGCTTACGAGGAGCGGGTGACTGTTGGGGACTTCAGCCGTCGGCTTGTGGCTTGGTCGCAGGGTGTTGCTGAGGCTGGGTCCCAGGATATAGAGGTGATCCTTGAATGATTGGGGTTTCTGTTTTATGCATCATCCCGTGTCGCTCCGCGATGCTTAATTTATTTGTTCGAGGGGTTTCTTTGGTAGGGCTCATAGCGGGAGGGTCTGTGATCCTCTTTTTGATAGATAATTTTTAATTTTAGCAGCTTTTCAAACTCCCAGCAGGATTAACCTCCAGTAAGGTTACAGTAATCAAACCCCTAAAGATATTGGTTTATGTGTTCCATCGCTGCACGGCGTGAGTGGTGGAGTACTATTTGCTGGTAGCTACTGGTACTAGCCTTTGAAGATCTGTTGTAGTTCGTGAGATTGGCTGTGAAATAGCTCTACACCTTTAAATAGATACATAATTTTCACACATAGTTGGTATCGATATCTCCCTCTTCATTCGACCCCTTTCCCGCTCTATCCTCTCCAAAACACTTTCTTATTAGTAATGGTTATGGCCTAGTTCCTATGTTGAGTGTATTTGCCAATTACGATCTTATAGACCCAATTTTATCACAGAAGCTCAGGGTGATACTCATAATATTAGTTACAAGCGAGATGGCTTGTTCTAAACAGAAGTGCATCATATAGACAAATTTCACCTACAAGGTGGCGCAGCTTGCGATCGAGAACTATGTTATGTCAGTTTAGGGACACGCTAAGCCGTTCTTATCAGGAAACATAAATTTAATTCCCAGCATCGTTGATTGATAGGTGTTCGAGTGAGATTTTGTGATCAAAATTGACCATTTGTTTATTGTTTAGAGTAGAGCGATAGTGGAGTAAAAGATGTAACAAGGCTTGGTGGTCTTTGCTAAAAAAATGATCTCCCGTTTGCCGTTACAGAAGTCTGGTTATCCCTTATGCTGGTACGTACCGCCAACATCTGAGTCCAGAATTACGAATGATTTTCATAATTGGAGAGCTCAGGGCACCGGTGTAACCTGTCGCACGGATCATTATCTGCTCTTGGGTTAGGAATTGTTAGCCACCTACGCTATGCGTGGCCTCGTTGGGTCTCAGTTGTATCATGAACTTGCTGAATGGCCACTGTTGCCGTTGCCGTGTTTCACTATTTTGCTTTATATTTTCTTTTCAGGTGTCTAACACCGCACAAACTGACGAGAACCGACAGCACGCTAGATAGGAGGTGATTCAGAAAGTGGTTCAAGACAGTAAATCAATTGCCTTTGAAGGCGGTTATTTGCAGCTATCATCTGGCGCAATTTCAGAGCGAAAAATTTCCTGCATGTAGCAGACCGGCAGTTAGCTGATAACGCCACATCTTATTTCAACCTCTAAGCGAGTTGCCACATTAACGTGGATTGCGCTGAGGTGTTCAGAAGAGGTGTGGCATATTGAAGATCTGCCTCAGAAGAGTTTGGTTAGCTGCACCAAGAAAGGTAATTCCCCATGCGGGATGTTAGCCCTGGCGCTCTTCCCGTTCACCAATTGCACACTATTGGACCGATATCGGAATCAGGAAATGTGAGTAAAACGCATATCGACGTTAGGTACATTGGTAAAGCTTTGAAATCGATAAAGAAACGTGTTATCTGGGCCTATCTTCTATCGACAATCTTTCGTATCTTATTTGCATTACTACCTTTCTCCAATTCCACGTACTCTACTGCTTTGACAATGAAGTCTGCAGTTACGTAAAGGTCGTGGCCCTTCAATAACGCTGCCTTGATGCCTTCTGATAAAGCTTCCCCAGCTGCTTTATCCTTAAAGACCACTCTAAACTCCACAGATTCCTCTCGTTGCCCAATGTGATCCGAGTCAAGTATAACTTGCCATTCCAAAACTCCCCATTGGTCCTGTTGCATGATTTTCTCTATCTCAATGACACTAAACTTCTCACCGTTGAGATGAAATGACTTTCCAGGGTGTCGCCCATGTAACCTTAGGCATCGGTGTCCATTCGCACCTACTCCATTGGTTGTGTGTGGATGGAGTGATCCGATATCTCCTGAACGGAAACGAACTAACGGATTTCGCAATCGCATGAGCGACGTGACGACGATTTCGCCGACCTCGCCTTCTGGCATCGGATTTCCATCATCATCCACAATCTCAACTATCATCGTATCGGCCTCAAATATAAGGTCTCTATATGGCTTTCCGTCGTTCAAGGAATTCGAGGGCACAGACACAGCCCAAGGACCGCACTCGGCGGAGCCATAGACTGACACTATGTATTCGCAATGAAAGGCTTTACGTAGGTATTCCTCTTGATATGCGGGTAATGGCTCAGACGAATACATAACTTTGGTGAATGAAATTTCGATTTTTGGATTTGCCAAAAGGTAGCGGGCAAATATTAGGAGACGAGAAGATATACCCGTGATAGCATTTGCGCCGAATTGAAGGACTATCGGGGCGATTTCTTCGTCAGGAAAGCTAGAGCCTGCGGGGATATTTGTGCCGCCTGCGTACTCAATGAGATCGCCGGTGAGTTCTAGAGAACTAGTGAAATTCCAATTTAGCTAGTGCTTAAGAGAAATCTGCGGTATGAAGCTTACCGGTATAGCCCGCCCCCAGCATGTAAGTTCAGCACGATATCATTTTCATCTATGGCATGAAGGCTTCGCATAAACTCGCCGGCTCTTTGTCGTTGGCGTCGGTTTTCAGCTGCATCAACAACGAAGAAACACGGGCCAGGAGTGACCCCGGAACTGCCGCCGGTAAGACTGGTATACGCGGATTTGAGAAATTTTGGATCGGATAATATCATGGTCTGTATGTTGTCGTGAAGTTCAGGTTTTATCATGAGTGGGAAGGCGGAAAGGCTTCTTTCAGATGATGAGACACGTTTGGAGTAAAATGGATGTGAAGCAGCTGCTTCGAGTATTTTCTCAATTGAGTAAGGCATAGTTTGGAGGGGTGATATCAAAGCTCGAGATTTGGTAGAGTAAATATGACTGAGAATAGAGTGGAAGATAATAGAGATTTGTTGAAATGGGTTTGGCTGAGGGTGGGATGAAAAGGTTGACGATAGTTGGCTATTTAAGGATAACCCATATACTCAAAGGAAGAGCGAGAGGCTCGGGGCGTGGTTCTGCCTCTGGATTCTCACACGTTGTGCATGGTATTGGAGATCTGCGATGTACGACTACGAATCCCTTGCCGGATATCGACGAAAGCCGAACCTCCTGTGTAGCTTCTGGCCAGTAAATCCAGCACGGCTATCGGCCGCTTGGGCCGCAATTTTTCTATCGACAGAGTTTCACTTTGTGGTCGCCGAAGCTGGGCCTTCCGTCATGTGTGAAGTTGCGTTACGGTTCTTCCCGTGGGTCGTGAATTGTGCATAGACTGCTCGGGGTAGGCATGAAGCACTTGGAAATGCTTTTTGCTGGTAGATTTCCCCGATCCGCTCTCGCCTAGTTAGCCGCGTAGACAGACTAATCAGTCAATCCACACCTGCATATCTAGATTTTTATATCTTCTCCGAGTGTCTCTAAGCCCAAAATAAGCGATAGCCAAAATCATGTTCAGATTGAACCTTTTGAGGCATTAATGTCGTATCACCTTTGTGCCGTGTTTCGGCCTCTTCAGCTCGGGATTTATCTTGGTTGAGTTACCGCCCGAGTTTGAGGGAATTTTAATGTCTGTGGTGAAAATACTGCTGATACATGGCTTCTAGGCTATCCACAACCCCAACCACCCGGAGAACTAGCAGAGCCGTACCTAAATTCGAAGTGGAAGTTTCCTACATTACAACCAATTGCAGCCTGCGTGCTGCTCAAACACGTTTCCCCTACTAAAGGCTAACCAATCATCGTTTGTCTAGGTGAATAAGGTGTTTGGGTTGTTTGTGAAGCCCCATCCCTTAGTAATATAATAAGATATTAACTACCTCAAGGTTTCGTCCTAGTGATGCCTATCGTTTATCGTGATAATAGGGTGAGACGTCCCGTCACGTTCTAGCCTTCTAAGCGGGGTCCGTTTCATGCCCCAGAGTCTAGAATCTAGGTTTACGGGGAAATATCCTGGATCTGTCCGCAGATTGTCGCTAATCTGCGGTATGAGTGGCGGACATCGCCAAGACTGGAACCCGGAAAATATCACATAGTAGTTAGCTATCTATATAAGTATGCAGGGTCTGCGATCGACAATGCGGTCGTGGGATCGGGCGTCAAATAAGCAGGCACGGCAGAAAGTTCAGCTTGGCACGAGCTGTGTATGGGGCCTGATACGGCAGTTGAATTTGACCTGCATGGCACCTAACTGGGGAAAGAGAGATTTTAGGGGAACGAACGAGTGATGTTCCTGATTAAAATCTAGAGATTTGGGTTGAGAAAACCTTTACTATACCATGCTTCCTTGTGCAGCCCTTTAAGACACCATCATGTCTCACAATAACCCATGAACAAAAACATCACAAGTACCTAAGCATGGTCGCAAACTTTCCCTTTTGGCACCATACTACGCCTCTTGTAAGCAAGAGATGTGGTGTATTTTAATGTATATACTGGCCCACAACTCAATTTTCAGGGAAAATGGCAGAGTATACGGCGAGTTCTACCCACTGGTAGCCTGGGACCTCCAGTACAGATAATTTTAATATAAATAACCTCAACATGCAAAAAAAGTAAGGACAAGCCCCCAAGATATAATGTGTAGCTTGTGTGTAGTGTGGGCTGTTGGAGGGGGCATATGTTTAGTACTAAATAAGACTGGCCTCTAAGTTCTGGATGGTAGTCTCATCGTGCAGATGGTATCTTAAAAGGCTGCACGAAAAGATATGGTATAGTAAAGGTTTCCTTAACCTAACCCCTTTGTGTGCATGTACCTGTGTAGTTAGTACTGGCAGGAAAGTCACCATACGCACCGGTAAACCAAGATTTTGCATTTTAGGTAAAGTTTAATTTGGGCGGGTTGTGTTTGTGGGGTCCTTATTTCGATCTACGGTATGGAGGTTTTAATGCAGTTGCACAATTACTACGTCCCAGCTCTGCCACGTTATGGGACCGAATCTATGCGATCCGCTAATCCTTGCTTAGATCGCGACATCTGGGGTCGTACATGTTAAGTAAGATTGTTTTCTTGCTCTATTGCTGATGGATCTACCGCTGTTTTGGGCTCGTGTTGCTTAAATGGGGGAACTCCCTACTTCATAATCAAGGGGCTGGAAAACAGACTGAATTTAAGAGTACTTCCGAACGAGATGCCAGAAAATAGTAATATCTCAATTCAAATTGGTGTCTTGAGGGATCTGTAAGCATAGAGGGGTACTGGTAGTGAAAAGATAACCAGAGACTCCGGAGCGTTTTTTTGGCTAGTAGAAATAATTCATCTACCGTTTTATGCCTATTTAGCGTCAGGCAAGGGCTTGTCGATCTTTATCAAGAACCAATAGAATTGCTATGGTGGACGAGGGCAAGATGCTTTTTAGCGGAGGGGCACAACATTTGCCAGTGGTGTAGCTCAGCTCACCAACCAAAAGCAAAGGATCGCTACGCCACTGATATTAAGGCGACGCAGACGCTAGCGGGGTTTTCGAGTTTCTACGGTATATAAGTACGTGATTAGATATGTTTTTGTTTTCTAGAACCACTACTCTAACGCATTTACAAGTACCGAGACCAAATACTGGGACAGAGCGAAGATCTATATTTTCGGAGTATACGTAGAGTCATCGATAGCCCCTCATTCAGCTCGAGGCCACATCAGCTGACTGCGGTCGAGCGGAACACGACCAGTCTACCAAATTGCGCCCGACTGACCTTTTCAGGTCTTCGGTTTGTTCCGCTGTCGGATATCTCTTACACGGAGCCCACCTTTGTTAGGCTATAGCCTCAGGCAGTCAGGCCAAGGGATTGTAATGCCTATAGGTGGTAGGTAATGTTTTGGCTAGATATACTTTAGAAATGGAGAACTAAAAAGGCCAGGTGTGACAAACATATAGTTGGCGTCATACCACAATTGCAGCTCTGTAACCACAATGTAGAGTAATATATCTTGCGTCGAGATTTACGCATTAGAGATTGAGCGATTAGTGCAAGGCTAGAGTCAAGTTCGCGGAGACTCGCACCCCGGATGCCGCTGGCAGTGACCTGATACCACAACTGAAGATTTCGCCGTCACTTGAATGCTGCAGCAGCCGAGTTGGAAACCTGGGATCCAAGCACTAATTGCAATAGCTATTACTTGACTGATTTCACCCTTCTGGGGTTGTTCCCACCCAAAAGGCTCAAGCAGCCTGGACACTAAGCTTTGACATGCACACAAGATGGTAGAAAACAGTGGTACCCCGTCCAAAATTGATATCCTGAGGTCTATGGGGTGTCTAAAAGATGCCAAACCAAGTACCGGCTAGAGAAGTTCGGCTATTTCCTATCTAGGAAGTAGGCCCTAAAACGGCGACATGGATTGCCGCACGTGTGCTTAGTAGGTGTTACTTCAGCTGAAAACCAGAAAAAAAAACTCTCCTGCTATTGCTTTTAACCACCCGTATTTGATGCTAAGTATACTATTAGACTAGATAGGGGCTCCGGATAGAGGGGGTTTAATCGGAAACATAACCCTTCGTAGAGGGTTTCACAAGCTATCGGCCACCCTGCTGGCCTGGCCACCCTTGGTTGGTTAAAACTTGTCTAAGCAGCGAAAATTCGCTAGAGATCTTTAGCTATTCGAGTGGATTGTGGAACTGCCTGTGCTAGGCTTCACCATGCAGCTCTTCCGGGTGCCGGCAGCAGTCCGCAAGTATTGATACTACCGCAATCTTGGCAATCACAACACTGGTCACATGGAGCTGCTAAAGGTTGGTTCTGAGGTTCTAGATTGAGGTTCTTGCAATGGGTTCCTGCTGGGCCTGCTTACAGCAAGTTAATGTACCGAGTGAGAGTTGGTGACGTGTACCTGCAATGCAGGTATCTCAAATGAGATTAGTCTTGCTTTCATTCTAATTTTAGAAATCACCACTCATCTACCCCCCTGGTGTGGTGGATATGGCGGTCGAGACAGAGAATTCACCTGTCGGTTGGTTATCTGTATGTATCCGGTATTGATTTGAACGGCGTACAAAGAATGTTTCAACGCCCGCTTGTTTCATATTCATCCGTCGAATGAACAAATATGGGCAGTATAGTATACACACTGCTGGGTAAGCATGTGGTAGAAAATTTCAGCTCGTTCCCGATTGTAGGAAGTGTGCATACCCGAGTAGACAATGAGTACCCGGAAATACAGAGTGTGGAAGAGCTTTAACTGATCGAAGAGTTAAGTAAAGCTTGGATCTCTGGTTGGCTAAACCAACTTGCCTGTAGCTTGCATTTCCTGGTACCTGCACCCGCACTTACCTACCTCAAAAAAGAAAATTATTACCAAGAAATAGTACGGGCAATAGTCAAAACCGGGAGACCCTGCATAGCTAGGTTCTAAAAATGACTTGTTGTACGTAGGATCGTCTGAATTTCGAGACAATACTCGGCATGGGATTGCAATTGAATTTACAAGATTCACTCGAAGGAGCGCTTCTGCGACAGTTGTGGGCTCATCCGGGCTAAGTATGGTGTACGGCGTGATGCGTGATTGTTCAGCGTGGGTGGTACTCTTGGAATTCTCCCCTTCCCTTGGGTTTAGATAACTCCTTTCTCGTTTATTCTAACCTGCGTGAGCCTTCAAGATAAGTACCCCTCTTGCCAACCATATTTCGGACCTTACCTCCTCGAAGCATCAAATCTATCGAGAGACCATGAGTCCCAATACCGATTTCTTTCAAGTTTTCCTGTCTTCGGGGTCTTCTACTTCTATCACTGCGCGTCTTGCTGACCTTCGAGAGTCTTTGCACTCCTCTGAACCCAATTGGCCTCATGGATATGACCTGGCAGCAAACCCATATCCGTTTTATGCCTCGTCCAAGCGAATCGCCGAGCTCCGGCAAGTTCACCTAGCCCTTCGTGCTGCGGTTTTAGCCATCATCAGAAATTGGTGGTCTACACCCAGATATCAAGCAGCTATTCCCCTCTCACCCAAGATAGAGCGGGTTCTGCGATCTTTAGAATCTCGACGACCTTACAACAATATCGGGGCTTATCGTCCCGATTTCTTGATTCCCTTACACCAGAATGACCCCCTCTCCTTTTGCGAAATCAACGCCAGGTTCGCGTTCAACGGTTTTGTCGCTGGATCGTACGTGCAAGATTATGTTGCTAGGCTTGAAGTTGGGGAGAAAATCAAGGGCCTCAAAAGGAGTACAGCTGAAAGTGTATGTATTTCTCTTTCAGCTGATCAGATACACTCGGAATAGCGTAACTGACAGGAGGTGAAATTTGTTTTAGATCGTATCTGCCTTTTCCGAACTCTTTGATCGATCAAAACCCCTCGGTTTGGTAAAAGGACGCGAAATTGGATACGATATCCATTTATTCCACCAATTTCACAGCCAATCTCGATTTATCGACCCCAGTCATCTAAAACTAGTCCCATGTAGCCAGTCGCCGTCGGGGTTCACGTTAGCAGATAACTTCGGAACCATTGAGCAGATTGCTTTAGAGCTGCATCAGGATGAGCTTGAAGGTCTCGATGAGAAATTACTTCTCGAGATCGGAGCACGATGCTACAATGATCTCCGTACCATATTCTTCATGCACGATAAACGGATGTTGGGTCTCGTGCTTCAGGAGCTGGGCAATCTTGTCTCGTCGGGCGTCTTGACAGCTGCTCAAGCTGATACTCTCCGATATGGGATTGTCGAAACGCATCTTCCTGGGACTCAAACGTTTCGAAGTATCTTGAATGATACAAAAAATAAAGATTTGTGGCTGCTCAAGCCATTCTTGGCAGGCAAAGGCGAAGGAATCATTTTTGGGAAAGATGTCGATGAGGAAACTTGGGGGAACCTGATCAAGTCGAACCCCGAAAAGACATTTACAGAAGGCTCATTCACCTCCAAGTCTGTCCCTTATGTTATTCAGCGATACATCGTCCAAAGGAGACATAAACTTATTGTTCAGCCGCAAGAACCAGGTCAATTGGCTCGCCGAGTCAATTGGTTTGTAGTTGGAACCGTGTTTTGCCTCAACGGGCAATTTCTTGGGGTATCGGTCTGGCGTACTTCACCAACAGACATTACCGCTGTTTCGAGAGGCGGTGAATTCATGGGCGGCGTAACCGATATGACAGCATCTTCGGCCTACCCGAGGCCTTTCCATAGGAAACAGCCGGTTCCCAATATTTCGCCTACTCTGCAGCTCTCTAAGGCAGCTCAGATTGAAGCTGAATCACTCGGCCGCCTATCCGACGATGTTCCGATTGTGAGAAACGCTCTGCAGACCTACGGCGTTGCGGTTATTCACCTAGGATTCTCGGACCCTAGCAGTACGTATATGCTCAACCTAGCGAGAGCGCTCGGCAGCCTGATAGATCATTCGAAGACCAATGGCCCACTCTGGGATGTAAAACCGAAGAGTGGGTTTGAACTCGCTCGTTCCCAAACCGCTAATTCTTTTCCATGGCATACTGTAAGTGGATTTTCGTATTTAAGAAGACATCATCCGCTTATGAATTAGTCTCTGATTCCCTGGGTGTAGGATTGTTCGTTTGACGAATCACCCCCTCGATACTTTGCGCTTCATGTAATTCGCGCCGATAGGGAAGGTGGTGGCAAACTGAAAGTTCTTCCTGTAGACAAAATTCTTTCGCTGCTACATCCTTCGACAGTGGAGATGTTGAAACGACCTTTATTTCGAATGCAGGTACCAAAAGAGTTTCAGAAAGATGTAACACATGTCACTGGCGCACTTTTAACCTCAGATGGCAAGATCCGGTATCGGAGAGAGATCATTGAACCATTAAATTCTGAAGCCGGGAAAGCCCTTGAAGAGTTAGATTCGGTTCTTCAGAGTTCAGAGGATAATGGGATAGCAAGGGTTTTGGGTGATGATATCATGAAAGATTCTACGATTGTGTGTTTGGATAATGCAAAGTGGATGCATGCAAGAAGCCAGGTGCGGGATCCGCAAAGATGGTTAAGGAGGGTTCGGTGGGGTCCTGAGCTGTTTTAGTTGGGGAAGTTTCACCTATAGCTACCTGATGCACGAGACTTTATTTTGGCTTTTTTTGTCGCGAGCCATACCGTGTTTGACGTTAGAATTATTCTGACTTATAAGAAAAACTTAAAATTGATTTTTGATCTACTAAAACCTCCATATTTGTAATCTTTCTGCTGCGTGTATTTAAACCCTAACCCTATAGAAACAATAGCCTGGCGTCAACCTCAACCACGTGAAATGAGGCCTGGGTAGGAGTAGCTCTATATTGAATTTTTGCATAACTAGTTATTGGTAGGGATTACAGGGTGTGCTCTACGACGAATAGGAAAGCGATGCTTGCAATTGATCAAGAATTGGTTCCTACAGGATCAACATATATATCCTAGCTCTTACTATTGTATGGTGAAAGCTAGGATGTAAAAGTCATATGGGTATTCTTAGCTCTGCTTTATGTTATCTACCTAGGATTTGGCGATACGTACTCAATATATATAAACTCTACCCGATAACCGTATACGTAATATCCTACTCACTCATGGTTTTTTCTTCTGGTTTTCGCCATGTTAGGTATCCCGCCCTGAAAAGCGATCTCGGAGAAGTTAGGGGAACGAAATTCTCAAATCCCTTCCGAATATATTCTCAGTCCTAAAGATCTTGGGGGAATTGACAGTCAATTAAGCATTACTTTCATGTCAAAATCGACGTATTTTTTCACACCTGAGGAGATCAAGATCGTTAATGCGAATGCTCCCAAAATTGTTGACAAAGCAATATCTGGGGAATGGTCTGTAGTGAGGGTCACCGAGGCCTTTATCAAAGCTGCAATAGTAGTTCATCAACTGGTACTGCGATCTCTCATCCGTATCGCGGTGGCTAAGACCAATGTCCTAACTGCTGTGGTGGTGGAAACAGAAACCACCTCCGGAGCTGTACCTTACCCCCGGACGACAAGAGATTATCCCCTGGGGGGTTTCAGGCGGCGAAGCTGTTTTACTGGCTATGCATGGAAGCCTACTAGGGATAGGAACATACATTGGCAGGTCCATTAGAATCCCGGCGAGTTGGAATAGAATAATTTGTATTCTCTGAAACTAGTTACTGGAAGACTTCCTGCAAGCAATAGAACGAGTTCTATCGCGAAATAGACCTATTTTTGATGCTCTATCAGATAGAACAGGGTGTCTATCCAATTCTTATAGAAAAATTTCTACTCGCAGGAGTAGAACTATGGATTGAATTCCAACTGTGACTTGCCACAATCAGCTAGACTACCAAGATTTATAGTTAGTGACTAGCTACAGTGGAAAATCCTTTACCGTGATCCCTAATTTGTCCTAGAGACAGAATAGAAATCCTATAGCTTGTAGAAGCTTTTGCTCTAATACGGGAACTGGGTCTATTCATAAATGGGTATCTATCTTCATAGATCTCGTTCTATCGCTTGCGGGAAGTCCTCCACTATCTGAAGCCATCTTTTGGGAGGTTTTCTATATGTGACGCAAGGTCTTGATTTGGATCATTGGTTTCTCTGTATTTACCTCATCTGGGATACTAATGATGAGCTGCTTGGTAGGTCTGGTATGCCCGGTCATGATCAAGAAACGATCAATTCGGTAAATGGGCCAGAACCTCAAGACATGAAAGCTGTGAGTCAGGAGAGGGAGAGAGACTCACCTCCTGAGCAAACAGAAATTCAGGCATATATTCTTTTTCCCTCATATTTCCCTACTATTTATCTGGTTAAGTCCACAGTATCGCGTGCACGCCACTTTGACAACGGTACGAGCTTGAAGAGTGCCTACGGTACCTGAAAACCAGGGGGGTCGACGGGGTTTAGACCGGGGGGAGAGCCGGTATTTGATTGGCTAGATTTCAGAATACAGAAGCTTCGAGTTTTGTCGGTGAAAGCACATTCTAACTGACAATTGTGTACCTGAATCCTCAACCTCTCATCGAGTACTGCGAGCAAGCGAGGTTTCTAGCAACCGAGGTCTAGGCCGAGTGATATATGGTGATGGACTCCCGAGCTCATAACCTCTAGTATCAAATGTACCGTGAAATTTTGTATAGTCATAAATTGCTTGACTAAGTGTTCAAAACTACGAGACCTAAAGACTCTGTATGGTGGGTGGGTAATCGTACAGTAGCCAGGAGTGCAACACGGTTTTTCGAAATCAGGAAAATGTGATACAGCCACCAAAACTACATGTAGCCAAAAGCCCATGGAGCAAATCACAAACAAGGTATCTCAATTAATCAGTGCATCAGGTATTCCAGGCCGGAACTTGAGCTCAAATATTGGCCCAAGCTTTTAGTCCGAATGAAAAGCTCTCATCTAGCTACGACACTTGGAAAAAAAACAATTGGAGAAAGCACAATGGAAACTACATCACCCGCATTCGGGAATCCGTGCCTGTCCTGTGCGTTTGCCAAGCTGCGCAAGTTCTTCCTCCTCGCCTAAAATCATTCCATCGACCTCCTCGTCGTATTGACAATGTTGTTTCTAATTACAAATACAAGGTCTAAGGCAAAAATTTCCCATCTCATATCAGCTCCATCGCGGACCTTCGTCTATAGTCTGCTATAAAAGCAACAGGATACCTATCCGTACCAGATATTAGCCAAACACTTCTGTTGCAAATCCCACAGAAGTCCTAACACCCACTCATTTTTGAGCGTGCAAACTCCACAATTTCTAGAAGTTCAATCCAACTCCGGCGAAGTGTGAACCCTCGCTGAGATACCCACTTCTCGAATTCGGAAATTGGTTGAGTTTGAGAAGCAGGCTGTCATCTTTATAAGGCGTATATCTGAAACCTCAACAACGAGGAGCGGCAAAAGGAGAAGTGTGCGTTAAGGTGGCTGCTGGAACAGATTCTCATCACCCGGCTTTGGCACGAGCGGCAGGGATCCACCATATGCAATTGATGCCCTAGAGCCGCCAGTCTCCAGTTTTGCTTTACTGGCCAAGCTGTTGTCTTTGATGTGGTGTATCGGTTGAGATGGGTGTTTTAGGAGGCCTTGGGCATGGCTCACCTGACCCTCCGGATTTGGAGGAGGTGATACTGCTCGCTTCAGCGGTGATGTTTGGCTGCGCAACATCTGTTGGTACAGTCTCTGAAAATGACATATCTCCGCAGCTCCTCCGGCGCATTGTCGTCCGCCGTCCCTGCCCTTCTCCATGATACACGGGACATTTTCTTGTACCCACTATTGCCACTTCGCACTCACTTTTTCTCGACTTTCTCTGGTCGCTGACAAACTCACAGTTATGGCTTGCGAGCTCGCCTTCAATCCCCTTTTATGGGTCAGTGTTGCAGTTAAGTGGGCAATCATGTACGGTGTGGTGGGAGGGTCCACTGTCGCAAATTAGGATTTGAGAATTATGATAAGGGCCGAGATTTTTTGATTCAGGATCCCCTGTGCTGTGATCCGAGAGCGTCCCATTGAGATTCCATTAGCCCTAGATCCGTGCCTTTGATGCTGGAGAAGTACTTTCGTATCTTCCCATTCCATTGACTCAGTTTTGGATGTGGATGTAGAGGATCCAGTCGTACTATCACATTCAAGGAAATGAGAAAAAGGCAGCATGATATATTGGGAGGGTGGTTAATACTTGTCTTAAAGTGCTGGGTAAGTAATGCGCGGAGAGAAAAGTCGAGTCAAGATGCGGTATAAGATGTGAATTTCTATAAGAGATGAGGGAAGGAGAGCCTCATTATACACAACTCCTTACTCTAGCTATTAGCTTGTTCCTAAGCTCAACCCTGGCCCCAACAGCGGCCCAACCAGCGCACCAAGAAGCCTTAGGATTTACCTTGACAATAAATCACCTGAAAAGAAAATAGAGTAAATAAGCAAAATTTATGCCTCTATCTCTTGAATTTCTTGAATTTTCCTGATTTTAAGCGAGAGTCCACCTGCTGGTGCTGCCGACAAGTTATTTAGGCTAGAGCAGCAGGTGACAATGGGAAAACGCCAATATCACCAATAATACGGGTATAAGCAAGCCGACCAAATTGATGCTGAGAACCGTTGAAACTAGACGCGCGTGCTTACAAAAGATAGTGCCTGGGTGAGAACTACCTCCAGGAAACGGGAATCTGAGAGCAGGTTTCTTGTGACTGATTCAAGGTGGGGGTGATTATGACACTGTTGCTCAAGCTCCGTATCGCCTGGTTGGTACTGCGGTGGGTGACCACGTAGGAATCCCAGGTACTGAACTCTTTTTTCTTATTTTATCATTTATTAAGTAGCGGTATTGGAGGATAGTCAAATTGTTTTATGTATACTCTAGATTAGAGAAGTTTGTCATGTGCAACCATTCTGTATCCACTCAGGTCGGGGAGATAGAACAGGTCTTACAATTTTTCTCTGGTGACCCTGTAGAGCGGAATACCTATCCCGATATCCTATCTTCGCACCCCTGACCGAGATACCAAGCGAGGCGTTGCTGGTGTTCTAGAAAGTTCTGGACCTGCGGAGTCAAGGCGCCTCGCTAAGTTTAGGTATAATGTCCAATAGTAAGAAAACCCTAACCCTAGTGGTGAGGAAATTGACACTGCCTACTCTATATTCGTAGAGCGTACGAATGAATGCCTATGGTGGTGCAAGAAGTCTTGGGGGGTAGGATATCCACAGTATCCTATTGGGTTGCCCCTGGCAATTGACCAAAGCACTAGGTATTACTCTCAGTGGAGTTCATTCACAAATTAGGATAAGAGACCCCAGAGTTTCAGTTCACTGCAGTTGAGGTTGAGGTTGAGGTTGGGGGTTATAATCAGTGGTTTCCAGTCAGCGTCGCAAAAACACGTGTGAATACCCCAGGCCTGACGCACTTGCTTCTGAAGACTTTTCGCATCGCACCAATATAGTTATCCAGACAAGCCAGAGAACCTGCGCACCGCAGCAGCCTGCAGGTGGAATGGCGTCGTACCTAGAGAACCTGGACAAATAGGTATTGCATACCCCCCTCTGTATCAGATATCAATCTTTGCATTTCCAAATTCATGATGTCATCTATCTCCTAGGCTTCATCACGTGATTTCCCGCCTCGTTTTCGAACACCATCAAATTCTGGAGACAGGGCGCTCTCCTAAGAGGGCTGGAAACTTGAAGAGCTGATAGGGTGGTTCATCTGCTTCTCGCAGGCGTCCAGCCTGCTGCTATTCTAGTGGGATAGGTATTGTTAAATATCTGTTGTGAAATACCCGATTCGGCCATCGCAACAATTCTCAATTATACTACCACGTACATCGCATCGAACGTGAACCAGCGAAATGTCCATGCTAACCCTCTTATCCTCGAAACTTCTCGGTGGTAAAGATCAAGTCCTTTCGTCCTCTTAGCATTTCCAATATGATGCAAGGAGGTGTGGGGGGGTTGGTAGGCCTCTTCAGACCCTCGTACAAAAAGATTCGTTAGCAAAACTACGACCAAATAACGCCATCAAAGAGGGACTATAAGTTGCTGTAACCCTGGTTTCACATTTGCATCGGTTCGATCAGTTATCTAAAGCCTCAACTACTTTCTTCAGGGTTTTGATTGGTCAAATTAACCAAAGGGTGTGAAGAACTTTCGCAGCCCCCACGCCTTCTCCCTCCAGAGCTGTTGTGGCTGCTTTCCGTGGATCGGTTTCACCAGTAGCAAAAACTGAGTTTATAGGCTACCCAGGCATACGTATGTGATATCGCCAGCCAATGATCAATTAGTCTCCGAGGATGTCGTGATGTCTTTTATCCTCGCTGTTTCCTACCCCTCGAGTTCATCAGAAATACGAGACTGAAACCTTGGCTTCCAACTTCCAAGAGATACCCAAAGCCCTCCAAGACTTATTGACTGAATATGAGGTATGGATCTATTTCAGCACCTGCGAGCTGTCAAAAAGCTAATCAAGCCAGTTTCCCCCGTTCTCCTTGGGTTGTTGCGCAAGAGAGATATCTCGATGGACTGAGCGATGAGGATAAAGCTCTTTTTCGCAGTGCGTCCGCGGAAAATTTGCTCTATAGCACCAGCGCGGCTCAAATCCTTCACAAAAAGGGTAGTACATCAAGAAATGTAGCAAAGAAACTTCAACCCCTCATTGCTGCAATCTCTCAATACGGCAACGCTTTTGACGTTATATCTAATACCGCTCCGTTCATTGCGCCGGTTTGGGGTGGTTTACGTGTTCTTTTACATGTATGGTCCCAGGTTTTTGGGGTTCGATCGAGACCTATTGCTAAAAGGAAATTTACGTTTTAGATAGCTCACGAGTTTGGTGTTTACTATATGAAACTTATCGATATGCTGGAGAGGATAGGGGATGTGATTCCCCGATTTAAATCCTACGAGACACTGTTTCCGAAGCACGAACGGCTCCTTGATTCCCTTTCAGCTGTTTATCTCGATATAATAACTTTTTGTGTCGACGCGAAAGCTATCTTCCAAAAGGCTAAGAAGAAAAAATGTAGGTCTTACTACCGATGCTTCGAGTAAGTATATTCTGACATCTAGGTGCCTAAAGCTCGTTATCGAATTCTAAGAGTTCGAAGTGGCCTGCAAGCGTTTAGGGTGGTTTGGAAGCCATTCGAAGAAAAGTTTGGGGAGGTAATAGAAAAGTTCCGTCGAAATGCGGAAAAAGTTGAAATGGAGGTAAAATTGGCCAATATGAACGAGCAGGTAGTGGAGAGGAGGGAGCAGGGACGCGAAAGAGATGCCCAGGACTTGGAACGGATAATATCGAAAACTGAGAGAAAAAGACAACTCCTCTTACATGAAGGTGAGTAGCGCTCTTACTTATACTAGTATTTCACAGCAGGCTAAATATTTATAGAGCGACGTCGTGATAATCTGCTAAAGAGATTATCACGATGCGATCAGGATTACAAACATCGCGTCATCAAGAGGCCACGAGTGGAAGGTACCAGTCGGTGGATGCTAAACTCTCCCGAGTTTAATTCCTGGTTGGAGGCAGCTGGTTCTTCGTGTCTGTGGTGCTATGGGATTCGTATGTGCTTTCGAGATTGGAAACTTGTTCTATCGTTACTAACAGTTGGAAAACAGCTGGCTCTGGGAAATCAATCGTGACGTATTTCACCTGATCATTCTTTCTCTAGCAGATTGGACCAGATCATACTAACTTGGCTATTCTAATAGGTCTGTTATTATTGACACCATTAAAGAAGAACAAATATGGGATGGAGCTTCATTGGCTTGGTTCTACTGTGACTATATGGAAACGGAAACCCTCGAACCACCAGAAATTGTCGGTAGTATCATCAAGCAATTACTGCCTACCCATTTACTCCCAATGTCTATCGACCTCCAACTGCAACTGGAGCAGATCTACGATAATAGTCGTGTTCCCGATATAGAAGAACTATTCGACATGCTTTCACGGGTTATCAGTCAACTGTCGAAAGTTTTTATTGTTCTTGATGGCCTAGACGAATGCAAGGAGGGAGAGAGGTATCTCTTTTTACGGCGGCTCCAGGACTTATCAAATTCTTCTACAACCCCTGTTAAGTTATTCATCGCAAGCCGAGAAGAGGTAGATATTAAAGAAGCAATTGGAAATTCTCTTTCCATCCGAACCGCAGGACCACAGGTCTCGTTGGATATTGCCGCTGTCGTTCGAAACCTAGTCCAAACGAGGGTGGAAGGAAGAAGGAGCTGGTCACAGGATCCTGTTCTTTTACAGGAGATTGTTGATGCACTTATTGCCGGTGCGAGGGGAATGTGAGGACCGTCTGAAACTCTCAAGTTGTCAGCTAGAACAATGACATTGCTGATCAATGACCTCTAGGTTTCTTTGGGTGATACTACAACTTCAAGATATTTGCGAAGAGCTATCTGAAGATGGGGTGAGATATGCTCTTGGACGTCTTCCTGATGGATTGAATGAAACGTTCATCAGAGCGTTGCAAAAGATTAAGATGCGGGGCTCGGAGTCTCAAGTTAAAACTGCTAGAACTCTCTTCATGTGGCTGGTGGGTAGTAGGAGGGCCCTTACAATAGACGAATTAAAGGAGGCGGTATCGATTACACCAGGCGATGCGGGTTTACATAAGGGAAAGATACCAGACGAGGCCCAGCTTATAAGGGTTTGCGGAAACCTGATTACCCACGACCCACAGGAAGGTACTATCAAGTTAGCACATTACACCGTACAACAGTTTCTTCTCTCACAGCCTTCAGAGCTGGAGAAGACCCATCAAATTCCAGATTTCCATCTTCAGCTTGATCATGCCAACGTTCAAATTGGCCATATCTGTATGACTTATCTCTGCTTTTCAGCGTTCGAGACCCAGATTGTCCTGAGAACGCGAGGAGATCTGTCAGCGTCAGATAATATGCTTCTGCGATCGCCTGTATTGGATTGGGTTCCGCAGATGAGTGGCTTTAATCAGGCCCAGACCACTGTGTGGAATATATTCAGAGGAAATATGCTCTCTTCAACAGGCCCAACCTCTGATATAGACTTCTCCAAACATCTTTACTGGCTAAAGAAGCCTTCCGGGGATTTCACGCATCAATATAAGTTCCTTGGGTATGCCATAGAATTTTGGGTGCAACACGCTGCATCATTCACCCCGGAACAAACTGAAATATGGAAACAGTTTGAAAACCTTGCGCTTGAGCGGAGACTGTTTTTCGATTTTCGGCCCTGGCTGGCAGGCAATTTTGCCAAATCTTCGCACACCCTATGCGCATTTCGATGGGCGTTGGAGAATACTCACGAGCCTTTGCTAAGGTTGACTCTTAGCTCAAGTGAATACGACTGGAATTTCCTTAGCTGCGCTCTCGGAAATAGCGAACACGCGGTATGCTTTGCATCGCAGATGGGTTATGAACGACTCGTGAAGATTCTCTTGCCCGCTTTTTCGAGCTCTTTTAGCAAGGACACCAAAAAAAACACGGAGGTTCTTATAAGGTCTGTGAAATTGGCTATATCGAATCACCACACTGGCATCGCTATAGCTCTTCTCCACAACTTTGAAGATTTAGAGGAGCTATTACCCGGCGGGCCTTTAGATGAGGTATTTGAAACGGTATTAAGGGGAGGTCATGAGCAAATCTCGGAGTTGTTACGCAGCAGCTTTGGTTTCGGTAGTCTGAACCACAGAGTGATTGAAGAACGAAAGGCATGTCATATCCTTTTATTTGAAAATTTCTTCTCAGAAAAATGTTTTTGCTAAGAGGGATGCACTCGCCAAGGGCGATATATACGGAATAAATCTCTTGTCTTTGGGCGGAGCATATGAGAATCCAGGTCTTCTGGGAGCGGCAGATCAACCCGCCGGTGTTGAGTAAGGCTACCCTAAACGTGCAGAAGACTATCCTCGGTGCTTTTAAACCTTTATTAATACTTATGTGATAGTATAATTGCTGTTCATGGACTCTACGGGAACCCGTGGGCTACATGGGCTGATAGATTATCTGGAACTAACTGGCTCAGGGACTTCTTGCCAGACCTCGTGAGGTTTCCTAACTCTCGAATAATGACATTTGGCTACAAATCACACCTCATGTTCAGCAAGTCGGGTTTGGGGATTCAAGAGTCCGCAATTAATTTGCTTGAGCTGATTGATAAATGGCAACAAGGGACTTCAGGGCCCCGACGCATCATTTTCATATGCCATGACTTTGGGGGACTGGTTGTAAAAAAGGTAAACTTTTACAAGATTATTTTGACATCGCTAATGGCAGATAGGCACTTATCTTGGCACATGTAAGAGGGGGTGAGTTTCGCTTTTTCAGGAATTGTTGTCACGGAATCGTCTTCCTAGGAACGCCCCATCGCGAGTTAGAATCTATGGGAGCATCGGAGGTATATACAACTGCAGCTATTGATATTGCTCGCTCCCTCAAACCGACTAGGGCTAGGGAGCCCCTTGAAGAAGACATTCGGAATGCTTCGAGTACTTTACGATTGATCTCGGAGCAGTTTCTTGTGTGTTCGCAAGATTTAGAGATCGTTTCAATTTACCGGGAACAGACTCGGGATATAAGATTACCGTCGGTATGTTGACTCTTAATCGTAACTATTCCCACGCATCTAGCCGATTTTTCTGACTCTTTCGGGCTTCAAGCTCGCTGACACCATTTCGACCATCCTGAATATCCGTCGGGAAACAATCCTGTTCACTGATGCAGATCACCGTGCGATGTGCAGATTTACCAGCAATAAATCCGATAGGTTCGTGGATTTGGGGGTGGAGATTTCGAAGATGGTTAAGAGCGCTTCGGAGCGCCCGCGTCCTACACGCGATAATGTGGTGCCTCCTGTCAATCTATGGTCGGGGTCACCTACGGACCGAGGGGTTTCAATTCTCCCCAACCATAGCACTAGAGGTAGCCAAGGCATTCGTCGGGCCTCCCGATCAGCTATCGCACAAAATTAGATAATATTTATGTAGCTGTAGAACGAGCGGAACAGTAATAGGATTAGGCATAGTAATTCCCTTCATTCCCTTAAGTCAAACTCTCATAGGAGAGAAGTACGAATGAGGTAGAAACCCAATGGCTCAACTAGATATGTCGATATCGTCTAGGATTAGCATTGATAGCTAAGGTTTCATATCACTACCTTTTCTCTAAACCTACAACTTCTCTTTTTTCCAGCTAACTGCTTCTTCTGTAGTTTATCAAATACCCAAGATAATTATTATCACTAGTGTAGCACGCCATGAACGAATTAATACCATCAATTACCGTCAAAGTAAGGCTTACTGGCTAATCGGCAGTGGTGTTACTCGGTCCCCTGACTGCCCAATAGTTGGATAGATATAGAGATCGTGCGATAGGCACAGCTAAATCACGTACTTTACACCACATTAGATGTGCGCAGTGGCAAAAGTGTAAATACATGACCCAGGATTGGTAATATGCCAATGGTAAAGGGCTTATCACCAAGACTCCATTCCCCTCATACCCCTCAGCCTAACCAATCCGATCAACCAAACGAAGCCCCAAAACGCCCATCCAACTATATTCCTCAGCCTTGTGTAACCAACCCCACAACTGCACGGCACTTGCCATATCTCAAGGTGGGGTAGATGCAAAAATACCTAGTTGACCTTCGTATGCGGGCCGACCTGCAGCGAGGGGGAAGTACCGGGATATCTTAGAGCAGAGGTAGGTGCCTGGGTTTCCGATGTCCACATTTCTTATCGATAGCTAGCCAGATAGTCCTTACTTGCCGACACGCTGAACTACTGGATAGATACTTTATTTTTTTGTTGAAATCAGATTCAGGCCTGTGAGGATATTTTATGAGTTATATTCCGGGCCTTAGAGAACGCCACCGTCGGTATTGATATCTGTGACTCAGGGTGCTTGTTTGAGTAGCGATTGGGGTTTACATAAGTGGGTGTGAATTCCGTGCACCAGTGCTTGATAGATAATTGAGTATCGTATCTTCATAGTTTCAAAGAGTATCTAGTACTGATTCCACCAAAACCACTATCAGCAACTATGGCGCCCCAAGTTAAAGAACTGCAAATGCTTCTAAACCCCGCGAAAGCAGGATTAATGTCCTTTCCTGGCATCACTTTCGAAAGCGCGCGCACAGCCAGCGAGCTCCTCAAGAAAAATGAGCTGGACTACCACGGGTTCTTCCATCACTACGGTACGCGCGATAACTCCAGTCCTACAACAAAATACTGACGTCACAGGCTTCCATGTATACCCTCTACCCAATCCCATACCATCAGCCTCTAACATTCCTAGAACCATATGGTTGAGGATCTTCTTGCCTGCTACGACTTCGGCGCTACTCCTGAGAACCTCCATAATATCTACAATCGAGTGAAACAAGTCCAGCGCCCACGTCCGGAGGTTGACCCGAAGGCACTCGTGGATCTATCAGATGAGAGCGAATGGCATAAGTATCTAGGCAACAACAACCACTACGTTGACTTTCTGGTGTTTTTCCAGAAAGAGATGGAGGAGATTGGGTTAGAGGCGATGTTGGATAAGAGGTTGTTTGGCGGGACAGAAGTGGCAGATGATCTTTTTATGAGGTGTTTTGCAGGTAAGTACTGTTGGGAGGTATTGTGGTGAGTGCTAATGGAGGGGGGGAGTAGGGATTTATCACGCAATTATTCGGGTTGGGTCTGGATTGGAGTTTGGATTGCCGGCCTTGGTTGCAGAAGGGTTATCGTTGGCGGCGTCCAGTGGAGAGTGGCCAGCTGAGTTTCTTCGGAAGGCAGAGAAAGAAGCTAGGGCTGCGAAGGTAGGTCTATATTCTAGTATTGAGGCTCAGTACTGATTACGATGTGTAGGAGGCTGAGGGAAAGTCACTTAAAGTGCTTCTTGACGAGATATATAACGACAAGAGGGTACGAGAGTCCGCAGGGGCGAAGCACCCATTGGTATATTTACCATTTCTTGCAGCTGCAATAAACGAGATTGTTTCGTACACAGCGCAGTATCGTGTGCCCGTCGACCAGCTTGACGAGAAGCTTGCGGAATCGATCAACGTGGGAGGTATATCTATACGAATCCAACTGAACCTGTTAAGCGTATACAAGCTAATCCATCCCGAGCGTTCATACTCGGCGGAGCAATGAGAAAGGACAAAGAGGTCAAGATTGATTTCTTCTTGATGCACAGCATTACGTCTTCTATATTCCTTACTACGATCTTTGCTCAGGACTGGATCGCTCCGGAGAAGAAGGCTAGGTTTTTGGAGTGGAAAACTCGGTTTGATTTGCTCACGTATGCTGCTGTTGGTGCGCCGAAGCTGTATATGGATGAGATTCAGAACTATGCCCCGAAAGTCCCACATGACGGTGCTGGAAATCCGTGGCTGGGTATCATCGAGAGGGGGTTAAGGGTGGAGGATGATGGGCATACCATTAAGACTATTAGGTCATTGATTAATGGGGAGAGGGCATGTGCAAAGTATAGCGATTCTGGGAATGACTGGCCAGTCGTGGGAGACATGTGGTGGAAGATTGGGGCGATGAGTTAGTGATGCTTTCCTCGAGGGGTTAGCTGTAGTTGTGCTGACGGGTTTGCAGGTCTCGACAGTGCTGAGGGATGTGGTGACTGCGAAGGGGGTCCTCGTGCCTGGGTGAGAGGGGCAGGCTTTGATGAGGCGTGGGCTGTATTTGGGCCTAGGAAGGCGAACCTCTGATGAGAGGGCGAACTTGTATTTATACCGGTGCAGTCATGAAGTTCCTCTAGACAATAGCAGCTATCGAAAAGCATTTGCTTCAAGTGATATACCTTACAGAAATTAGATATGGGTAGTCGTAAACTCTCATCTCATTGCTATCACCGCTGCGCGTTTGCGTGTATCTCAATTATCAATCAACTGCTGCTTGTTCTGCCCAATATTTTAAGAGCCCTGACCCTGAAAGCTTACGTAATCGTGCACCTAAACATAGCTAATCACTCGATATATCTTCCAGATGTTGTAAAATAGGGAGAGATAGATTAGTAATTCATGCAAAATAGGGATGGCGTGCAAGAAAGAATCGGTAACTAATACATCTCCATGCGAGACCGAGTTTGCGGGCGGAACGCGAATACTACAGAATTTTCATCACTTCGGTAATCTTAACGTCTTCCCGACTAGAGTCTAGCAATTAGGGAGCCTGATTCCAACAACTATATGTGACTAAGCTATAGGTACTCTGGGAAACTCACTAGGTTGGCCTTCTACGCACTTTCGTTGGCTTTATGCATGTTTGCCCCGGGGAATAACTAAATACATCGTGATCAGTCTCTATAATTACCTACAGGATGATTGCTTCTTTTGGAATGATAGGTAATAGCAGGTTTATGCACATCTATATGGAAACAGATCCATCGCTCATTCTCCCAAATTCTGTGTACGTGACGGTTGTATTGCTATATATCTGCATGGTTGAGCTTTCGGACCTATCAAGGGGCAGGTAGCATATGGATGTAGCAACTAAACCTAAGTCTGCAGTCTAAAATCTAAAACGGTGCTGGATGTACGAAACGAAACGTTCTACAACAGCACCGTGGCGGAGATGGCAGTAAAATGGCTAGACCTTCTCGTATGTCATTAAATGCTTTAGTCTCGTGTCCACGTCCAGACTTCCCTCAATATTTGGCCTTTAAAGTCTGGATTCTCACTATAGCTACACACCGAAAATAAATAGCAATTTTCTAAAAGATATGGAAACGAGCTCGAGACTACGAATATCCAAGGTTGAAGCAGATGCTTTTTCAATATATCTGATAGCTAATGATATTCCCACCATACTTTTCTCGAACAAAACCCACGCTCTCCTGCTTCAAGGACGAAATCGCCTGCTTAATTAAAGCACTTCCCACTATCAACTCAACACTTCCCTTAGTTCACAAACTATCGCGGAAAGAGTAAAGAACGGATAAAGAAAGAAAGAAAAAACAATTGCTAAAATTCGTAACCATTCCACGAAAGAGTGACAGGAAAACTTGAGGGACGGAGTATCAGCCTTTGTGGGATACGAAAGGCAGGTGGCTGCTGGAGACTCACTAAACACACCATATTCCCCGCACCGTTAGCCCTTAAGCGAGCGTGTATCGCACCAACATCCAAAGGTCATCTATCTCGGGATTTTCCTTCTTTCGTGTCAAGGTCCAATCGGTGAATGCGTAATCCCCGTTCATTGAACAGACACAGTTTAACACTGCTACTGGTGCGCCGGCGGTGAGGTCCATCTCGGAGCCGCCCCCACCAGACTGAGCTGCCATCTTCAGCGTATCGGCCGTGATTTTTGCAGAAGTAAGGAGATAAACATCCTTGGCTTTGATTTTGCTAGGTGGTGTGCTCTTAGTGAAGAAAGGGAGACGGGTGTTGAGATTGGACATGACAAAGGGCTGGCTCCTCTGAAATCGGAACCACTCATTGGCAAATTCGTTCTTGAGGTCGAATAAAGCGAAAAGGCCTTGGTCTTGGCTTAAACTTTCAATACTCTTGATGTACGAAGCGATAGAGGCTATGGCAATCTTTTTGAGAGAATCCCCTCCAAAGACCGACGTGTAACGAACGTGCACGATGGCGTCGGTAATAGTCCGGTAGTCGAATTGACGGAAGCCACTCGGTAGTTCCAATTCCCATTTACTGATTGCACCGGCGCCCTCAAATGGGATATACCGCTCGTCCCTGAAGTTAAGCTCGAATACTCCGCTGTCGTTTTGCCCGTTACTGACTGCAATGTGGTCGATAGGTATGATCCCCGACTGAAAGTTGGTATCGGCCTCGTTGACTTTTTGGACATAGTCGTTCTGGTTTTTTGGGATATTGACACGATATTTGTGCTCTAATAGGCGCATGGTACAGTTTATGCTTGTGTATGGGCCGACAACACAAGGGACAGATAGCGAGACGGATTTGATCCTACGTTTGTAGTGCCCGGGAAAGTCCATGTCGAAGAGCACCTCCGGAACTGCGAATTCGCATTTCCCAAGCTCTCTGAGCTCGAGAAGCGCTCGTGGGTTAACCTGTCTCAGCGATATGTGTTTGGTAATCTCGTAGTCGTAACCACGGTTTTCTTGATAGGCTGCTTCGAGCTGTTTCAAGCCCAGATACAAATTCTCTCCGGAAAATATTCCGTTGTTGTTGTCGTCCCAGTACCCTTGGATGAAATTAGATTTTGTGAGGCCTCGTTCGAACACATACGTCTTTTCCGCCTTTTCAGCCAAGTCATGAGCAAGTGTATAGGCTTGATAGTATAGGCTACGGAGCTTTTTCTCTTGCCACGAATAGAGGTTTTCGTTGGTATATTTTGTGCGGAGGAACTCTTCCGTCTTGGCCGCCAAATCAATCTGTTTCTGTTGGAGTAGAATGTCCTTTTCGGCAATGGTGATACGGGTTTGTTGAGATTTAATTTGGGTGTCAATGTTCTTGATCTCATAGCCGATCGAATTTGCTTGTAGGACTCGATCCTGCAACTGGCGAAGGAACGCTCCTTTCCTCGCAGCACCTGAAGCTTGCGATCCAATGAAATCTGCAGCAGCCCCCACGCCACGCGAAACTGCCATAGCAGCATTACCCAGGTTCGGGGGACCGAATCGGACGGACACACCGACTCCGAGGGGCATACCGTTGGCATCTACACTTGGGAGAGCCAGAAGCACTCCCGCTAAAGTCTCAATGACACCACGGCTTAACCCCAGCGCAGCTGCGTCGAATGCTTTATCGATCTCTTGCTTCTCATACCCAATGAGCTTGAGATCACCGTCCGTCTTGGGTTTCTCGATCTGATCGATTATCTCTTGAAAATCGCTATCTTCGGAGGGAACTTTGCTTAGGTCTTCGCCGATGAGCTTGTAGAAATGCTGAAGCCGATAAACTGGGCTTTTACGGGCTTGACGGAGTGTGTCTGTTGAAAGGTAAATTAGATCAAAGCTGCCAGTGGGCCTAAAACGAGGACAGAGAATTACCTAAAGCCTTGTTTGCTTCTTGCAAGTTCAACTTTTTCATTTCCAATACCATAGTGTTGATAGCGGTCTCGTGGCCCGCTCTGATGAGCTGGTACGACTCGGAATCCTTCTTCTCACTCGCGCCGAGAAATGCGCCACCCAACAGCTTAAGCTCCTGGACCATCTCGAAAGCTTTCTCGATAAGGTATTGGAATCGATAATTTGGCATTGGGGCATTATAGTCCTGCAAAACATTGGCAAGGCTAAGTCCTCGGCTGGCTGCTTGCACCAGAGCACCGGGGTCAAGAGGGGGCTCAAAAAGAGCAAGCTTGCGTATATTTCCATTGATATCTTGACAATGTCGGATCTTGTAGAGTCGATCATCTATTGTGGCACGAAGAGCTCTTATCTGGGCGTTGTCTGGCACGCAAAAATACCGTGTTGTCGCTGTGCCGAGCATGCTACCAGGGGCAGCAGCAGAAACGTTTTCATTGACCGCGTTGGATGAGAGAACCTGATTGCTGAATGGAAAAACGTTCTCAAAGTCAACTACAGCGTTGCCAAACGCATCCAACTTGTCCATGAGAGAGTTGAATGTCGCCGGATCCTTCTTTCCACGCTTCGGGATCTTCTGGCCAGGTGGACCATAAATATGTGCCGCGAGGACGTAGTATTGAATAGCTAGCGGTACAGACTCCAGGGTATTTTGGCGGAATAATTGGTCGCCGGCTGCAATAAGAATTTCGATATACTTCATCACCATCCACTTCATGTAAGATACTGGCCGGCTGCGTGCAATAGCATGGGGCTGAAACGGATTGTCTCTCCAGGAGTTGATTTGCCCACTAGCTAGGTCGGCTGTGTTAGGCTGAAGGTTGTCAAAGATCGTTTCAAGGACATTCTTTGATAATACAACGCTGAAAGGATACCACTTCCAAACGCGCTGCAGATCAGAGCCGTTAGCTCTCGGGTCAAAGACGTAGTGGGCGATTTCGAGAGCCTTTTCGTATTGATGAGAGCTTGCTAATTTATCAATCAAGAGCATCGGGGCATGCAATCCAACCTCCCACGTATACAATGAATAAGGGGAGTTCAGTTCGTGGTAGTTCGGGTACGATTTGTGGTCTGGACCTTCAGACGTGCCTGTCAGTCCGAAAGCATGATCCCTGAGATCACTTGGCAGCGAATTGAGGTATGAGTAAAGGCCATCAAGGGTACCAGAAATGGCAGCCTGAGCGAGAAGCTCGTTGGAAAACTGATGGTAGAACGGTACTGTGGTCCCATTAAGTGGCTGAAATTGGGGGCTGGTAAGGCTAGAAAACGTGTACTGAACGGAGGTGCTTGACATCGACCGCGAGCGAGCGTAATCTTGCATAGAACGAGCGGAAAAATACCAACCGAAAAAATCACCGTGATAGTAAAGCATCGACCGGGAATAATAATCACCCCTCGCTGATTGGTCGATTGGCTGAAACTGCCCTCTGCTAAATTCAAATCGGCCGAGGTACTTATCATGGTCCTCAAAAACAACAATGTAGAAAGAATCGTCGGTCATACTGCCATAGGGGAGAAATTGGTAATAAATAGGATCACTCGCAGTAGAGCCAGCAGTCCCATTCATAGGTTTTGAGCTCAGTTGCTTTGGTGTCCACTTGCCGTTTCGATACTCGGACCACCCAAGCTGAATTTCCCAGTATTCAGTAGGTTTCGACGAGCCTGTGACTGATTCATTTCCAAGCTGCTGGAACGACTTGCTAGTGGTGGATGGAATTATTTTCTTGACAAATTGAGGGATAAAAATGATCAAGCGTCCCTTCCAGACCACAGGGACCACAAACGGGCCGTTGTATGGATGGCTGCCCACAAAATTAAAGGTTGGCATTTCGACATCCATCTTCTTCCAAGGACTCCATTGTTGAGATTTTTCGTTGTAGACACGGTGATAGTAGAAATAGGGCGTTCCATGGGTTCGTGCGAAAATGTGTGTATCTTTTGTAGCATCGTCAACGTATAACGCTAATGCTTGGAGGTTCGAAACTCTGTCAACCTTCGATACATAGTCCTTGATCGCGTCTTGTATACTCTGCGGACTCAAATCCTTTTGCGAGATATCTACTCTCGGTTAGTGACTATACCCGTTATGTAAAGTAAGGTATGGAGGAGTACCAGCTTCGAATTCTTGAAAAACCGGCGATTTATCATCGCGTAGGGAAGGATCGATCCAGTTCTCAGGGTACAGGAACACCCTCCGATTTGCCTCCCATATCGTATACTTTTGCATCCAATCCCACCTTTTCCTATCTAATGCGTCATTTCGGACTCCATGATCCTCTTCTAACCCGAGGAAGCACCGTTGTACAAATAGCTGAACTGTAGATATAGCTTGCTTGATCCTGGATGTCTCGAGGCATGACCCCATTTGCACGTCGATTAGGAAGAACTCGAAAAGTGAATCTGCATCCACCACTCCCCATTGAATTAATTCCGGCTGCACTAGAAGGTAACTAATCAAAGCGTCCCGTTGGTTGCGGCGGAGCTGGTCTTCTAATGGCTTGATTGTTGATTCCCAGACTGCAGTCGAGAATTTCACTCTGATAAACGCTCCGATCTGCTTAGCTATCTCGTGCACTAGCCAGAAATCTTCCACGGGTCGTGCCCAGGCTATTAGACTTTCCACGTCAGTTGTGACCTTCGCCGCGAGGTCACAGGCTTTTTTCAACTTTGTCAGTGCTATTTCGTTTCTGAAGAACTTGTAGTCATCCCAGCCAAAATACCCCAGAAGCTTCTTAACCGTTTCCTCCTTGACAGCTATCAAGTCTGCTATCTCCTCCGAGAGTGATCTGGAGTGTTCGGAACCCGATGCCCACCTAAATAGGCCGAGTAATGATTGGGTGGTCGACTTCGGCAGACTAGTTCGGAGGTTGAAGTAGCTAAGCAACCGTGTCCAGCCCTCAAATGATAGTACACCACCCTCAAATCCTGGAAATTCCGTAGAGCTGTTTGCCACATAAGTTACCTCATCAGTCGAAAGATTCAAACCGTTAATAATGATGGCAAGCCGCGCCAGTTTAGTTAAAGAATCAGCTAGCTTTTCTTCAATTGATTGCGGAAGTAAATCTTCCGTGGGAATCGCGGAACTGGACGAGTGAGGTGTCTTCCATTCCAAGGCACTGGCCGGAGCGTTGGTAATTTCGATGGGATATGGTTGGTTACCATGGAGAATGATTGGATCAGTAGACCGAATACCCGAGTCTGTAAATGGCACAGAGGTTCCGTTGATTTTTAACTCCATGGGTTCGACTACCTCTGTGAACTGGCGGTTGTCTATGGGCTGGAGTTTCTTCGGGGTGTTATCGACGAAAATGTAGGTATTCTTAGAGTTGGGTGCTAAATGGCCTTTGAAGTCCTTCCCGTGCACGTAGTCGTCTTGTACCCCGGTATCGATATCTAGTAGGGCTTTGAGGGAAGTTACCTTCTTGGTTCCCGCTTGAGCTGTCTTCCTGTTTCTCGCTCGAGTGGTCGTCTCGATTCCTACTGCAGTTGCCGTCTCAATCCCCACTCGAGTGGGTAAAATCCAAGGCAGTAGTACCTCCGTCATTTCATTTGAAAGGCCGACGGCTTCAGACATGGCTGCGATTATCAGGCGATCAATCAATTGTGTTTTTAGATATGGTAAGAATGATTCCAGGAAGCAAAAACGTTTCGCCATGGTGGTGGTCTTATACGATAACAGAACGTCTCTCGCACTATACTCAAGGAATCCCAAAGTAAATTTTAGCCAATCGGATGGCCCTCTTCTTACTTCTCTTAGAGCGTTTAGCCATTCCGGATTATCAGACTGGTTTAAAGCTATCTCGTATTCCGCATCAGTCGGGATACCCGTCATTTGAATCGCAGCCTCCCCAAGTGGTTGGTCGTCCAGATACTGCAGTCTACCCGATAGCACGATACCCAGATGGGGAGGCGCAGGACTCGTCCAGACAAAAGTGCCTTCTAAAAACTCATTTATTTGCTTGATAAGACGACTGTCGTAGAGCGCCGATAGCTTTATCGTAAGGATATCCTCCGTTATTACCTCCTTGTCTTCGTCTGCAACTGCCGGGTGCGCTGTCTCGATAGCCCAAACCCCGTCGAGAATTGACTTTACGGTGGCCAATACCTTCAGTTTTGATGGGCCTAGTGGCTCTAGCGCATTTTCTGTTCCCATTATGGTGTAATTCAGTTGCGTGAAAGAGAGCCCTGCTTCTTCCATTCGTCCCCAAAGCTCTAGAAATTCGAAAGTGTCGGTGGCACTTTCGAAAAAATCCCCGAAAACTTCGATAACCTGGAATAAGATACCAGGTTTGACGTGCAGGATCTTAGCCATGAGACTATGGCGGTAGATGATAGTCACGCTTTCAATCGTTAGGAGGTCCTTGAGTTCTCTCTTCCTCACGATGAGATCTAATTCGTCCTTCGTGATATTGAATGCTGCTAAAATCACTGTAGTGTGCTCTGAGATTTTAACTGACCCAGTGAGATAATTCCCGTTATCGTCTGGTTCGAACACCCGATCGATGCTGATGATATTATGCGTGAGGAATAACCGGGAGTAGAGGGAACTATCTCCCTGAGTGCCGATGTTTGACCAAAATGTGAGGATCTTCAGGATCTCCAAGCCAGATATTTCAAGAAGTTTTACCACAGAAACCAATTGACTCAAGAGATCTGGTGTGATTTTAGAAAAAGTGCTTGCCACAACCGAAAGTCCGGAGATCGCCTGGTCCAATTCACCAATCGCCCAGCCCATCTTCCACCACAGCCGCACAAAGCGGTGAATACGCATGTATTCGCTTGAGGTCAAATTCGTCCCGTCGAGATGAGTGAGTCTGACTTTATCGAGATGCCAGTCTCCTAACGCCGGGTCCAACCTCACAATGATCGGATTCTTGTTCTTCTTCGGGTTACTATCGTGGAGCGAAAGATAGGGATTGACAAACTCCGTCCTCAGCATATCAACAAGATCTGAGAACTTCATTCCGGCTCTCGGTAAGAATTGGTTCTTGATGAACTTGAGCCCAATCTGAGTGTTCTCATCACTGCTGAGAAGGTCTGCCTCGCTCTTATAACCCCAATACTCCCAGGGATTTTTCAATCCGATGAGCCTTTGGTAATCCTGGTCTGATAATTGTCCACCAACTTCGCTCTCTTCATACTTCTTAGATCGATAGGCCTCTCCGGTCAACGCAATGTAGTCTATCAACGTGAGACCCAGGTACTCGGCCGTCGCAGCTCGTCTCTGCATGTCGGCATGCAACGGCTCTCCAACCAATTTCGGGAGCCACCTAGTAGGAGGAACCGCACTGTATGTGTCGAGTAATTCATACCGAGAGGCCCCAAGATACTTGAAGAATATACGAACTTCGTCGAGCGGTTGGTGGTAGGGGAGTTTATTGAGAGGAAATACCTCCTTGGAGAGAATGAGATAAGCGGGGTAGTTTGTATTCTAAGCATTATTATATCAGTAAGATGGGGTCCATATGAAGCCTCCAATGTAAAGAGGCACATGGAGTAGAACGTGGATCAAATACCTGGGGCTCAGCTAAGAGCTCACCACTGAGGGCATCAGAGACGTTATACACATCGATATTGGTCTGCTTCGGATCGTGAGTGTCCTTTATGTATTCGTCCAAGTGGACCACAAAGGATTCCATAACCTCGTTAGCGAGGTCAAGGTACGGGAGTATGGTGTTGGTGTTCGAACAAGTCAGTTGAAGCTTGCCTAGATCAGGACGACGAGCAAAAAGCTTCTCAAGGACCGTGCCTGCGATGCCCTGTTCTCCCGTGTTTGGAGAATTGGGGTCAAGATTGTTGTTTCGCAGGAACTGCAAAAGTTCAACAAAGTAAGCAGCAGGACTTGTGATGGATTCGCAATCATCGCATGTGTCGTTGTCCATGTCGCCAAATAACGTCTCCAAGTTGGCATTCTTAAAAACCTCTCCCCCAACCAGATTCATGGTTTTGAGCCTCTTTTGGACAGACTCTTTGCCGTCAATGATAGCTAAACCGGTTCCTCGAACAGTCTGGAGCAGGGCAGTCATCGCGTGTTCGTTACGGATTTGAGTGTTCACCGCATGGCTGTGAATGGCATTTGCAACCTCAACCGAGATATCAGGAGTCACAATGGCACTGAAGTCCGCAATAGGCGTAGCAGCTACCATAGCTGCCGAGGTAAAACCACGGCTCATGAGGACTGGCACGGCCTCGGGGGTTGGCACGAGTGCCTGAGTTCTCTGAAGCTTACAGAGAAAGTCGAAGAGAGCCGGCTGCTGTTTTTTAACATCACCGAATGCAAATACGGATTCCTTGCGGATGTTGAAATCATGGCGGTCTGCGAAGAAGGCACACGCGCCCTTATGAATAGAGTTGTCTGGTACAACAAGCTCCTTGGTTCGTATCATACGTCCAAGAACTGCAGAAGGTTCAACAGCGAAAAGCTTTCTGTATGCGGCGGAACCCAAAGCATCTGCAGACGAGTTGGATGCTGTTGGGGTATCACTGGAACTAGGATAATCTTGAGTATCAGGAAGAACGGAATTGAAGAGCTGAACGAAGTGACTCTTGCCGCAATTAGCAGCAAGTTCCTTCAAATCCTGGAAGTTGCTCTCTTTGGTGATGGCTTGCACAGCGGGAGCGCTATCATCAAGGATCTCCGCTAGGTGATGAATGAAGCGGATCCGGTCGTGAAGTCTGGTCGATAACCTGCCCTCAAAGCGCTCTAAGGATAGGTCCAAATTACCGTTATCCTGTTGCAAGGCCTTCAAGAAATGATCGACACTTTGTCCGAACTCGGAACGGAGTATGGCAATTCGGGGGGTTTCTGCGGTTTTGGTTGCCTCTGCAGTAGGGGCCTCAGTCGTTGTGTCCGGAGTCGTGCTCGACATGGCAGCGCGGGATTGTGGTGGCTAGATGCTACGATCTAGTTCACTGAGTAGAATTGAAGCAATTGAAGGATGATAACTGTTGGGATTCTCGAACCAGTAGTACTAGTAAGCTACACAAGAAAGAAATAAGAAGTAGTCAGCGATTATCGGCGAAATAAAACGTAGGGTGTCGGATGCATCTTCCTATGATTAGGATTTAAAAGCGCTACAAAGAACTAGATGTATATTTACTTATACGTACCGTCAAGGAGCGCACCCGAAGATAAAGCAGGAACTACGCGAAATTGAGAAGGAGATAGATCAAATCTCCTGTAGATTGATACTCCAGTTATAGGATGCAAAAGATTATCCGGCTACCCTTTCACATTAATGGGGTGCAACGCCAGGTTATATTCTTGAGGAGCTATATATGGCTATTAGGTGGAAATAGTCGTGGAACGGGTCATGCCCCAAGGGTGACGGCTTCCAGCGATTTTAACTACACGCTAGAAACCACCGCAGGAGATAAATTAAAACTACTCAGCTAAACCCCAGATTTTCAGATGTCTGGGATAGAGATGGTCAAATTCCAGGCAAATCTTTCCTAAGGCTATAGCTATAGATACTCTACACTACGAACAATTGAACTTTCACAATACCACCAAACAGTCCTATGGGGCTATGGGGCATGCGCATATTTTGCGGCTCTACGAGCACCTTTGTCCCATTATTTTGTATGCATATTACAATCTAATTCATGAATCCTCTCCTCTCCTCAACTGGAGCCTTCAAGTCATCTCTAGCCTAACCTTAACTTTGAAGGCAGTTCATTTCCATCATAAATGAAAAATGACTAAATATTTTATTCGAATTCAGTGAAAAAGCGGTATCTTACATTCATACCCCATCCAAAGATAGTAGTGGTCTACGGTACTATAGCCACCTCACCGCCTTGTCCGAGCTACTTCGCAATTGGAAGAGGTGTGCACCTGCCCGGGCCCTCTTGCAACCTTCTGGTTCAGTACGAGAGAAAATCTATCCCGAAATTTTCTGCACGTGCATTAAGATGTTGTATTTCAAGGTAATCAATCAACTCAATTAATTGCTTCCCTAGAGATGAACTAGAATCCAACCGAGCGGCCAGGTCAGCTGAATCAGTTATTGACTCGTCATGGTGTTCACCAAGAGTAAGTGTCACAATGTAGGTATTGACAAATTTGGACATGATAAGCATCCCCAAGGCAGCAATCGATTGTGTTATTGACGTAAAGGGTGCAGCTTTCAGTGGGCTAACTACCAATCTGCGATGTGGCAGGTTCGGAGTGGGGGTAGTACGAGCTCGGTTATTCTTGAGGGAATGCGGAGAAGAAAGAAAAAGCAAAATTAAGAGAAAGAGGAGAGTCTAGAGTAGTATTACTTCGACAAACATGGCTAGCTAAAGAAAGGATGAATTAGTTTTTATTTCTGCAGCAGATCAGAGAGCTTATGTGATTAACCCATGTGTGGGCTCCACGCGGTATCGATATCGCAATGGGGACTTATATTCCAATCTAGGGATTACAACTAGTGCCCTTTTTAGGTAGCAGCTGAAAATTACTATTTAAATCCGCAAGATTCGAATTAGGTAATTTAAGACCTTGTCCCGAACCTTATTCTAACCTCTTAACGCCACTTTCTTATAGGGCTGTAGTAGGGCTGGATTGACAGTGTCTAGGTGATTCGCTGCCAAAATCTGAGCCGCGAAACCGCAGGGATTGTAGCGAATCCTCGCGAACATCAGAAATTTTCGGGTAAAGTTTCCCTACCCCTGAAGAAGCACTTGTTGATATAGTTGGGTAGTTGAGCCCTGTTCTGCCTATCTTGTACCCCGCTTCGGTTCTAGCTATAGCTGGTAGATCTAGAAGCACTATTGCCCTGCGGCCGTGCTTGGCGGACTTCAGCTTGTTTCTCGTCAATATAAATTGGTAGAGTCACACTATCTGCGAGGATGCCCATAACTAGCCTATCGGAGCACTAGATTGATGTTACTGAACTATTTTTCTTCGTCCTTGCTAGCATACTGGCATAAGGGTGTGCTCATATCGAGAGCCTAATGTGATTGAGTACAACTGCAGAACATTGGAGTATTCGGCTGTCGGAATAACTGAACCCGGAGGTGGGCCACCAAGAATTATCCGGCACCCCGATCCACACTTCAACGGAGATCTGAACTTCAGCTGAACTTCAGCTGAACTTTGTCTAGTCTTTAGTACTACAAAGATTCTCTCTACCCTGGTAGGCGATGACTCTTTACCTGGAATGTTAATGAAATCAATTTTCTTGGAACGTGTAAACAATATCGCCGGTTTTTACGCACCTAAACCTTACAGGCCAAGTACAGGTTAATAATGGTCCTTAGTAACTAAGAGCCGGGTAAGAAAATCAAATATTTGCTGTTTCGCTCACTAACTAGTCTGATTAACTAAGCTTAACTTAAGTTAGGGCTTGGAAAGGCATAGGCGTAGAGTAGATCATAGGTATGAATGATGAGAAATTGGCCAAATTAGATCAAGACTCCACTTTCAACATGATCCGAATAAGTAGAAAACACTCGTTTTCAGACAGCGTTTCCGGAAACCGGCGTGCCACTCGAATCGTATGTTAGGAGAGGTAAGGCTTGCGATTATGGGGATGACTAAAATTAAATGACAAAATACTCTACTCTAAAGGATTGCTATGGATCCGGCCATGTTAATCACTCATGATCTACACGGCAACAGTCTAATTAAAGGCTTAGTGTTGTAGGGGTCTTAGCAGCTGAGATAGACATTGAAAGCTAGCAAGCTCGTATCAGTTTAAGAACCCTGTACTCCGTTCCGGTACATCACACTACAATTACTTGCAGAGCACGATAATATCCTAGTTTGATGTTTTTGCAGCTGAAAGTCTACTATATGTCCTAACACCGTACCGCATACATCATTTCGCAGCCCCTCTCGCAAGGCGTCATGAAACATCCCCGCCCCCTAGTGATCTGTTCCAATGTCCTAGTAACAACTCTTTCTAGAGCTATCCCACGTATACCCTGCAGCCTATGCAATGATTATCAAGACAATTCTCAGCGATGGCGTAATTATTACTTACGGCGTTGGTCTAGAGCGCCCTATAATAGTGTTAATCTTAGGATGGGCATTGACTGAAAAAGCAAAAATAACATGCCAAGGCAACCTGTTAAACCAGAGTTTCGACACGTTAACTTTCCTCCCCTGGTTTCTCAGTGCCTTTGAAATGATTTTCCCCACCCCATCTCACGGCTAGGTCGGCTTTGTCGGCTTCGAAGCTCCTTAGTTCCATCCCGATCGTTTGGTATCAGATTGTATATGGGGTTTTGAACCACCATCCACATGTCAATCGTATGGTGTTTTGGTCATTCCATGCAGTTGTCTCCAATGAGATCTTGCGTAAAGCCAACCAGCCTATGAAATTTGAAGGTAGATACCTTAAAAAACAGTCTGGACCATCGGGTAAACAGAGAGCCGATTCGTATTCGATACTAATTCCAGGTATCTAGCAGCCGTCCTATTGACCCTTTATGGTCCCTGGAAGATCAATTTAAAACCAGTTATTCCAAACCAGTTGGCTGTCCCCAAGACCTTATACCGTTTGAGGCATTATATAAAATTAATTTAGAGCAACCTCGGCGGGGTGATGTGGTGAACCTTGGAGCTAGTGGAATGAGCAGAGCGACTGCCACCAAATCAGGTTTCTGGACCCGTTGCCTATTGGCCAGGCCAAAGGCAAACCAAGTTAGGGTCGACATTTCTCGTTTCATAGTTCTTCGTGCGGTAAAAGCACTCTACGTTTTGTTAAACCTTGCATAAATCTAGGCTTTTAGCTGAATTTCAGTGTTTTCGCAGAGGAACGCCTACTGTGAGCCGGCGGGACATGTACAGCGGTCTGTTGTTTGTTGGTTCTGGATTTTTGATTTGAACTCAATATTAGTGCCTTGCTCATCATCACGAATTTGGGGTAAGTTCTGTAGTTGGCGGTCGTAGGCCACTTCTACCAAAGAAACATCTCTAGCATAGTCGATTTACGTCTTAATTACTTCGGCGTCTATTCGGCTACGGAATATTTATGCACGCTATAGCGTAACAAGAAATCATTTGTATCTACTCAGTAGAAGGAAGCAATATGATATAAACATCCGCTCGCCCACTATCACCTCGCACAAGTAGAAGTCGTGTCTCAAACCCTAAGGAAGAAACAAGCCCAATCCTGTATCCAAAAGAAAAAAACCCAAAAGACGATAACTATTCCAAAGGTATATTTCTACTTCCTGAAGCTAGTATTAATCATTTTATCCGTGCTACGATTCGAAGCCTAACCAAAGGCAGGAAGAAACTGATTATGGCGCCAAGAGGCATAAAAAAACCGACGCCTGCCCCCCCCAGCGCTGCAACAGGTCAAAATGCTTCTCAGATTTCAGGAACTTTCGGCTCCGGCCCAAGCTCCTCGATTCAAGCCCCTTTCGCTACCGGTGCATCCTCCTCTTTCGCCTTCTCGTTACCCTCTGTGACGTTACCAAAAAGCGGTGGTGCCATTCGCAAAGTTGATGAGAAATTTGAGGTCAATCCTGCTTCAGGGAGTTGTTCCTTGACCATTCCAATTACCGTGTCGAAAGCACGCTCAGCATCAACGTCGCCTACTTTGTCACTTGCCTATAATTCTGGCGGCGGAAACGGGCCGTTTGGACTCGGATGGGGAATTCCTGTCCCAAATATCACGCGAAAGACAGATAAAGGGATTCCTCTCTACATTGATGATGATAATGATGAATCAGATGTCTTTGTATTCTCCGGCTTTGAGGATCTTGTTCCTCGTTCAAAGAAAGGCTCCTCTGGTTTAGTAGTTCTTGATGGGGATGGAAAACCCACAGTTGATGAGACTGTCCAGGATGGATATTGCGTCCGTCAATATCTCCCACGAATTGAGGGGGGGTTTTCTCGAATTGAGCGTTGGACGAAGACTCAAAGCAGCAACGTTAACGAAGTCTACTGGAGAGTTCTAACTGCTGATAACCATACATTTATCTATGGCAAAGACGATACCTCTAGGATAAGTTCTGAAGATGGTAGGATATTCTCTTGGTTATTGTCTCAAAGCTATGATGACTATGGGAATGCTGTTGAATATTCATACAAGGCCGAGGACTCGGTGGGTGTTCCATCACGGCCAAGTGAGCGGAATCGCACGGAGGTGTCTCGCTCCTGCAATCGGTATCTCAAAGCCATCAAATACGGCAATCGAGCACCAAACCGGAATGAGAAGTGGGAGATTAATTCTTCTCTCCGCTCTGACTCCTGGATGTTTGAGATTGTCTTCGATTATGGCGAACACTCCCCAAGTCATCCTACGACGGCAGCAGATGGCGATTGGATCTGCCGTCAAGACCCCTTTTCAACCTATCGGGCTGGTTTTGAAATTCGCGCCTACAGACTCTGCCGTAGGGTTCTCATGTTCCATCATTTTCCCAGCGAGCTCGGCGTGCAAGACTCGGGCTACCTTGTGTCCTCCACGAACTTTGAATACGAAGAGAACGGAGTACTGTCACTTTTGAAAAAGGTCTCAAACTTTGGCTACGTCCTGGAGAATGGCATCTATGTCAGTGCGCCAATGCCTGCTCTCACCCTTGAGTATAGCAAGGCTCCGAGACTAAGCGAGTTGATGGTCCAAGATTCAGACGCTCCCCCTGATCTCGCTGGGGACTCATGCCAGTGGATCGACCTCGACTCTGAAGGCTTACCAGGAATACTATCAGAGCAAGCAGACGGCTGGTTTTATCGACGAAATTTAAGCGCCAATAACCTCGTCGGCCCGAACGGAACTTCCGTCCCGCGATTTGGCTCGCCTGAGCTCGTGAACTCGCGGCCCGCTCCGAGTCTTCTTTCCTCTGACATACGGCTCGCAGACCTTGGAGGAGTTGGCGCGGTTGATTTGATTGATCAAAATGATGGGGTGCGCGGATTCTACGAGCGAACGACTGTAGATGGATGGACTGACTTTCGTCCTTTCTCCTCTTGGCCGAATATTGATTTTAACCAGCCCAACGTGCGGTTCGTGGATTTGACCGGGGATGGAAAGGCCGATATTATGGTGACCGAGGATGAAGCTTTCACTTGGTATCAGGCGCTTGGAAAGGAGGGATACGATCAAGCCCGGAGGACATTTCAGTCCTTGGACGAAGAAAAGGGTCCCAAGATGATTTTCGCAGATGGCCAACAGGCAATATATCTCTCTGACTTTTCGGGAGACGGTTTACTTGACCTGGTTAGGATCCGAAATGGCGATATATGCTATTGGCCTAGCCTGGGATACGGTCATTTTGGGGAAAAGGTGACGATGGATAACGCTCCTTGGTTTGACAACGCAGATCAATTCACTCATAACCGATTACGACTCTCAGATATCGACGGCTCTGGAACCATCGATCTCCTATACCTGCTTCCAGGTGGTGGGGTAAATGTTTATAGAAATCTAGCCGGGAATGGATGGAGTGATGGAGACTATCTACCCACTTTCCCGCAACTAGATAACATATCGATCGTGAGCACGGTAGACTTGCTTGGAAACGGCTGCGCATGTCTAGTCTGGATCCACCCTCTTTCTATTGGTGGCCAAACTCTGCGGTATATTAACCTCATGAATGGACAAAAACCTTTCCTTTTGAGCCGATACACGAATGACTTGGGTTTAGAAACAATGGTGTCTTACGTACCTTCTACGCGTTTCTATCTTGATGGGCAACGGGATGGAAAACCGTGGATTACGAAATTGCCATTCCCGGTCCATTGCGTGCAGAAGACGCAAGTTTTTGATAATATCAGCAAATCTTACTTTAGTACACGGTATGCTTACCATCATGGCTTCTACGATCGAGCGGAGAACGAGTTCCGAGGATTCGGGATGGTGGAACAGTGGGATACGGAAGAATATGGCCGCATACCGTCTTCTCTGGATGCGAAGAATACGGAGGAAGAATATTTTGTGCCTCCAATTTATAGAAAAACCTGGTTTCATACAGGAGCATACATGTGAGATCTCGAAATCGTGTTTCCCGGCAATACTTTGGTTATGAGAGATCAATCCCTAACTAGCTCATGTGCATAGGGATCCGGCCATGCAGAAGACTTCCGCTGCTACTACCTTCTCTCACCAGTTCGTTGCGGGCTATTTTGAATCCGCACCTCTTCTAGACGACAGTCAGCCTCCCTCTAATCTTACCAACGATGATGACTACCGTGAGGCATCTCGTGCACTAAAAGGGATGGTCCTTCGTGAAGAGCTCTACGCAGATGACAGTACTCATTTAAGTACTATACCATACCAAGTGGATGAGAAGAACTATGTAATCGAAGTCATTCAACCAAGCTACTCGAAATCGCATCTTCATCACGGCGTATTTCTGGTCAAGACCCGAGAATCAATCACCGTTAGTCATGAGCGAGAAATCGACGACCCCCGCATCACCCACACCATCTACCTTCAGTTCGACACTTACGGGAATATTCTTAAATCTGTTGCTATTGCTTATGGCCGTAGGCCGTCGAAAAGCCCACTTCTCGGAGTTGCCCAGAAAACCCAGGAGCAAACTCAAATTATCTACTCCGAGCGTGATTACACCGAACTTATCAACACAGCCGTTGCTCACATTAACCCTCGAGTTTGCGAAACACGCGAATTTCAATTAACTGGGTTCTCCCCCGCGAGAGACATGGATATGTTTAGCTTCAGCGACTTTGCGGGGAATAATTTTCAGATTCTTGCGGAGGCCGAAGAGATCTCTTACGAGCAGCTGCCGGACACGGACGAACCTCCAGTTCCCCAGAAACGACTGATTAAGGGTTGGTGTGCGCTTTACCGGAGTGATGATCTAACGCATCTCCTCCCTAAAGGCATAATCGAAAGCCTAGGACTCCCCGGCGAGAGCTACACAATGGCATTAACACCTGGCCTCATCGATAAGGTATTCCAGCGAAAGATCGCCGACAGAAGTGCCATGCCTCTGACTCCGAGTGTCTTAGAGCTGCTGGTCGGGGAAGGGGGTTATGTTGAAATCGATGGTAATTGGTGGATACCTTCTGGCAGGCAAGGTTTCTGTCCAACCGTGGATAGTAGACATGAATTGGCCGAAGCAAGAACCCATTTCTTCACATATAAAAGCTTCACCGACCAATTTGGTCAAACCACATTTCTTGAATACGATGCTCACGATTTACTCCCCGTCAAATTGACCGACCCGCTTGGTAATACAACAAGCTCCCTCAACAATTATACGCACTTGCAGCCTTCCCTTATCACAGATGCCAACGGAAATCGAACACAGATCCTCCAGAATCCTCTCGGTGAAGTTGTTGGAACAGCTGTTATGGGAAAAGCGGGGGACAAAGTTGGCGATTCCCTCGAGGGTTTCCACTGGGCCATCTCAGATACCCAAAAGAAAGAGTTTCTTGCGAATCCTAAAGGGGAAATTGCGACAGACCTACTTGGGAAAGCCTCGACTCGCACTATACTCATCGACAATTGTTCACCTACGACAACAATTCCTTCATTGAAAGCGAAGATCTCACGAGAAACTCATGAAAGTGATCTGACTCCACCGGGTTCTACATCCAAGCTTTTCATCAGCCTTACGTACTTTGATGGGCTAGATCGTGAAATCCAAACCAAAACACAAGCTGACGATGGGCCCTTGACCGAAGATGGTCCCTCAGTTGAACGTTGGCGGGGATCGGGCTGGGTGGTAACGAACAACAAAGGCCTCGTAACCAAGCAATACGAACCCTTTTTTGACTCGACTCACAGCTTTCGAGACGATGCTAAACATGGAATCAGCACAACTACGTTATTTTACGACCCTCTCCAACGCCCTGTCTTGGAGCTCTTAGCAGACCACAGTTGGACAAAAGTGGTATACAGTCCCTGGCAGATTACGACTTATGACGCAAGCGACAATGTGCTGCAGCTCGATCCTCGGAAAGACCCTGATGTTGGCTACTTTTTTCAGGGACTGAAAGATGAAAGTTCATTTCTGCCCACCTGGTATTCGGCCAGAATCGATGGTTCAATGGGACCCCTCGAGAAATCGGCAGCCTCAAAGACTGCAGCACATAACAACACACCAACAGTTACACACTTAGATAGTCTCGGAAGGAGCTTTGTAAATGTGCTCGATAACGGTGCCTTCGGTCTCTATAGCAGTAGGAATGATTTCGACATCAAGGGAAATACGCGAAAAGCTATTGACGCTCAGGATCGGAATGTTTTCTATGCCGACTTTGATATGTGTGGAAACGTCCTCCACCATTCGACGATGGATTTCGGCCAAGAATGGTTTTTCAGTGATGTTTTTGGCAATACTCTTCGACACTGGCAAGATAATAGAGTCCTAATACGAACCGGGTATGACGCACTGCGGCGTCCGATCTATCAATATAAAAAATCCGGCCCAGACCCTAATTCAGAAATACTATTCCATAAATTTGTTTATGGGGAGTCCGAGACCGACGCTGCCACCAAAAATCTACGAGGAAGGCTGTATAAAATCTACGATCAGAGCGGCATAATCACGAATGAGTACGACTTCAAAGGCAATAAAGTCCGAACCGACCAACAACTTCTGCAAGACTACAAATCGGACATAGACTGGTCTCAGCACCACGAGCTTCAAGACGAAGTCTTCACTAAGACTACATCCTTCGATGCCTTAAATCGTATCATAGAACTCATAAGTCCCGACTCTACGCGAGTTAGACACAATTACAATAGCTCATCTCTCCTTTTCTCCGTCGAAACGCAGTTGGCAGGGGCCAAGGAGGGCAAGTCAGCTCCATGGACGCCCGTGATTACCAACACGGACTACGATGCGAAAGACAGAAAAACATCAATTTTTTACGGCAACCAAACGGAGACCAAATACACCTACGACCCAGTAAATCTCAATCTCAAACGTGTCCAGACGCTCCGCGGGGTTTCCAAAGAACGCCTGCAGGATCTTAACTATACCTACGACCCGCGAGACAGTATCACGCACATTGAGGATAAGGCCCAACAGGACATCTATTTTCGAAATATTAAGGTTAACCCAAGCAAAGATTACACCTATGATCCCATCAACAGGCTTATCGAGTCATCCGGTAGAGAGCACCTAGGCCAAATAACTGGACCAAGCTTATGTGGAAGTCAAGCTATTCCTCGCACGAATCAGCCAGGGGACATGAGGGCAATGGGGATATACACGGAGAATTATTCTTACGACTCAACTGCAAACATTCTTGCTATCCAACATAGCACCACCGATGCACACCAATCTGGTTGGACCCAAAGATACTCCTACCGAGAAGAGAGCCCCCTGGAGGAACAAAAACAAAACAACCGTTTAAGCAGCACAGAGGTCTCTGGGGTGACGGAGCACTATTCCTACGACGCCCACGGGAATATCACATCAATGCCAGGCTTTTCGGTAATGCAGTGGGATTTCAGGAACCAGCTAAAAAAGACATCTAAGCAAGTCGTCGGCAACGACGCCGTACCGGAGACTACTTACTACGTATATGACTCCAATGGCAACCGCGTACGGAAGGTCACCGAGCGGCAGTCAACCTCCGGAATTATCCCTACCCGACTATATGAAACGCTGTATCTTGGCGGTTTCGAGATATTTAGGAAGTACAGTAGCAATGGAACAAGTCTCGTGCTTGAAAGGAAGACGGTTATAGTTGGAAGGGATGCACAGATCTGCCGCATCGAAACAGAGGCTTCTCCACTTTTCAGATACCAGCTTTCAGATCACCTCGGATCTGTGACAGTCGAGTCGGACAACACCGGAAACGTGCTCTCTTATGAGGAATATTCGGCTTTCGGCCAGACGACATATCAAGCAACAGAAAGCTCTCTCGCAATCCCGAAGTCCTATCGATTCTCCGGTAAAGAGAAAGACTCTGAGACCGGTTTATATTACTTTGGCGCTCGCTATTATGCAGCTTGGCTCGGAAGATGGATATCCCCAGACCCAATTGGGACAGGAGATGGGCTAAATGTATATTGCTATGTCAACTGCAATCCGATCATCCTCGTAGATCTGGATGGGAGAAGTGGGAAAGGAAAGCAGCCTAAAAAGCCGACAGGCTTGGGCGCGTCGAACTATAACAGAAGCCACGAGCACGATAAATACAAAAAAGTTGAGGAAGCGACAAAAAAAGAGCACGGGATTGAGGCGTCGCCCCACCACTTTGATGGACGCAAGGTTTTTGTTTCGAGAAGACTTCAGGAGATTCGCAGTATGCAGAACATCGGCCGCAACGGCCTTATTGACATACGAGCTGAGCTATCGAGGATGGCTAGCGCTGTATCCAAGTTAGTGCTTCCTTCAACTCGAGATGCTTGAATATTGATGTTGAGCGTGATCTTCCAGGACTATTAAAGGGCGTGAAGAGTGGATGAAAAACCACCCCACCCATCAACTAGCAACTGGGGCATTTAAGGACCACGAAACCGCAGTTGTGATGTGGAAGATATTTTTTAACAGGATTGAAGATACCTACATTATGCACGGGGATGGTGCGCCGGATCTAGAGGAACGGCGTAACAATCACCAGCGGATGGGAGGCAGTCCGGATGACGCCTGGGTAGAAAATCAGCTCAATCGTCTGAGTTCCTTTCAAGCTGGCCCAAGTCCTAGCGGGGCATCATCATCCCACGCTACTCCAGGTTCTACCGGAGCAACAACCCAATCGGCTGGAGGTGCTGCGAGACCCGGCCCAGCACTTGCATCTACACCGAGCGGTGGAGCGACTTCGAGCACCAACCAAGCAAGACCCACAGCGGGCGACAGTTCCGATGGCGAGTGGAAAGAGGTCACAAAGAGGCGTAGATAGCCATCTTTTTTTTCCTTATTTTCTCTTATTTTTTTCTTTTCTTTTCTATTTTCCATTTCTCTTCTCCCTTTCGCCATTTCGCTTCCCTCCTTGTTTGTCCTGGAGGATCACCGAGGGGTAGGGTTTGCTCTCTCTTGACTTTGTTACTTGACGTCTTTCAAGCAAAATACTTCAGACGGATACGATATATTTCTAAGAAGACACTTGATATACGAGCTCTCGTTTTCAGGAAAGAGCTTTGAATTAAAGTAGCTTTGAAATAATACCATATCTAGACTACCAGGGCTGCACAGTGCCCAGAGTTGGAACCCCACGTTAATGCGTATCCTCGCATGCATCAACGCGGCTCTGCGGATTACTCCGAACGATAAGCGAGATCGCGATAATGCAGGCACACGAGAGCCGAGGCGCGATCTATCCATCTCCAGCATTTCATACTTGACTAGTACTCTGTGGTACTGTACAACCTAGTACTATATAATTTTATTGAACCTGCCCAGACTCGGCCAGGCATTCTGGTTGAGATGACGCAGGGTTAGGGTTATTTCCTCCTATTCAAGGAGCACTATGAAATATTACCTCCCAGCCTCGCTAATCATACATGAGCGAGATGCGGGGATACCACTCTCGAATACAGACAATATCCGTTCTCGTGTGATTCTACTGGTGCTGGCACTACCGCTTGGTAGTCCATCCACCTCGTTGTGCGTACACACTGTACCGTATAGTCAGTAATCCCAATTGCAGGATCGAGAACCTAAACTAATATGTCGAACGGAGAATTAATGAGTAACACGTTCAAATACCCATCATGTCTCTGACTGACCCTTGACTGTATTGAGTGATATTCTATGATGAAAATTCTCACAGCAGGCCGATCTCTAATTGTTACCACATGCATTCTAGAACCAATTACAAACAATTGGAATGTAGTTCGGAAGAACGGGATGGGTGAGACACCCACAGACCCGAGGTGTTACCGGTTCTAAAATTCACGTTAGTACTCCTTTGGCTCCAAATTACAACCGGCACGGCAAACTCGTTGGTTATCGGGATACATAGGCCTTAGTGGAGATAGTTTCAAGCGTCTGGCCACTTGATGTACTCCCCATCGCCATCGCTAGGGTAGCCTCAGTGGTAGGGATGCTGTTGTATGCGGTGTCCAATAGGAGGTTTAGTATCCCCCAGTCCAGCTTCCCCCCTAATTCTCCACCTCGTTAGATCGTGGGTTTTTGCGAAAAACAAGCGATCCGCTTTTCCAAAGGACAGTTGTCAATTACATGTGTCTCTGCTCAGGATGATTCGGCCATTCCTTCCTTAGTATCATGTTCGACTTTAACGCGGAAGCGTCAGTCTCCAGACTCAATCACTGAAACAGTTCTTGCCGAAACGCCGGCCGGGGCGAGGCGCTCCATCAAAGGTTTCCAATCTCCCGAAAAACCTACCATCGAACTTCTGGAGGGCCACGCCTACGGCCTTCAGCTAGGCGAACGTGCTCAGACCAGTACCTGGCCACATACATCTACTCTTGTAGAAGGGGTCGCGAGGGTTCTACCAGTGATCATTTTCCACGATATAGAAAGTGACTGCATGGGCCGCGCACTACCGAGAGCGTCACGTAACCCTTGGAGATCTCGCGCCACCAAATAGCGGTATAATATCACCCTTCCAATCGTGAGCTGGATGGTCGTGGCATTTTTTTCCTTTTCCTTTCCCCTTCCCATCCCGCAGCCGCAGCCACAAGGTCGATCTTGAATGGCTCGTGTAGGAATATCTACTCAAGTCTTTGAGGGGAGGGTAGGAGGTTGGCCGACTGAACATACGAAACCTCTCCTACTAGGTAGCAAAGCGGGAAATGTGCGCGTCGATATTCAATAGGGGCTAGGGAGGGAATCAGTGAGATACATAAAGGGCAGGATTAGTGATACGTTGGCTAATATTAATATGTAATCAGTAGGTACCAGCGCGCATGTGTACATCATTGCTGCTTTGGATGTATTGCGTGCCACCGAAGGTCAGACATACACAAACGTCAGTTGGGACAGTTCGAATCGGCGGAAACTGAACCGATGCGGGAACCGGGCTCGTAGGCAACAAAAAATATGGCAGTTTTTGTTATAGTTTCGGATCCTATGGGATATTACTACATAGCCCATGTAGGACCCCGGGGGAGGGGGGGTATCTTAGGGACCAATATTCTGTCTTTAAGCACCGCTTAAAGCCATGGTATATATTTCTTTTGGCTCGATCCCTGGGCTTCGAAACAGGCTTTGATCTTTTGGAATCCACGAAAGATAGTGTAATGCTGGCTCGGCTTTACCTCAAATTAATTAGGGCTAGGTATCGGGTAGGCTCAATCGCTGTTCCAACTATCTATGATGCTTTTTGTTTATGTTGCTATCCCTTACGCTGGCAATGCTGCTGATTTTCGTGGGGGCTAAAATAACGACCAGCATTCGAAGCTGTGCGATGATTAATGTTATTGGGTTCTCAGAACTACATACAATATGAATTTCTGAGAAACACATAGGCAGTCCTAGGAAGTAAGTGAAGAATAATACCTGCCCCGGATAAGCCACCCCTTTCCGCTCCGAAACTTCGGATAAATATTGGCAGCATCGAAGTACCAGCGTAAGGGATAGACAGTGATAAAAGATATTCGCCCATGATCTCAGCTCATGCAATATTCGAATGCGCGCTCCCGTGGAATACCTCTAATGGCGTGGCGTCAGTTAGATCGAATGAGTACCCGAGCAGGTTTTGCAAAGCTGTCTAAAACAGCGGGTGGTTGCACGGACTCGCCTCCAGACCCCTTGTATGCTATGGGCGATATGATTGGCTAGGAGTAATCTTGTTGTTGCTTTTGAGCTTAGCCCGTGCTTTCCGATCTGCAGACCATTGTGCCCGAATCGATAAATGTGTTCCTATATGTGACCTATTATAATGCAACTAGCGTCTGAGCATTTTTAAGAGTTTGGCACGATGTCGCCATCATGCTGGGGGGTTCAGATTGTGCTTAGGTCAGGTATGTCCACGGAGACGGAGCAGGTCTCGCGCCCTAAACCGAGCAGATCTGGCTTCAAAATTTTGCTTTCTTCTTCTTTCTGTGTTTCCGCCACATCACCTAATCTTAGCTCCTCAAGATCCAATTAAAATATGAAAATACCTTGAATCTTGTTTTGAAAGGTTCCCTATAGGCATTGTGTTTATCATATACTTAATCCCTGTATAGGATCGTTTTCTTGAGAACCCCTCCTATTTACTTGTATTAGATCGCCCCAAAAAAGGTACACGTTTATTGATTCTGCCTCCATCCATTGCAATTGTGCGGCATGCATGGCAAACGAACATGCCAGCTCTGAACTTATAAACGGCTAGACCGTCTGGATTTAGATCATGATATTGCGAAAGTGATAGCCGGTGACTGGGCGCTCTGGTTATTTTTAAAGTGTCTTTTACGATGGATAGCTGGCTTGCCACTTGCGCTGCTTGAAATCCATGTCATGATTTAAGTTATATACGCAGTGGTTACGTGTGCCTGTTGGTAGAGCAAACCTTTAGGAGTCAACCAGCCCATTGAAATTGGTGCATCTCCCGGGCGAGCCAGATGAAGGTTTTGCTGAGCCTCTGGTAGACTGGTCGCGGGGAGAGGGGACAGCGTCTCGAACACGGATTGATCATTGGAACCTCATTAGCTGTAACGACGAAAGCATGTTATGACATTGCGTTGTGTATTGCATGAAAATAAAACTGTTGGAAAAATACAATTGTTATGTTCGTCGAAAGGTTTTAACTGTCGTCACTGGTGCCCTTCATGCAGCTGCGTGGCACTTCCAATTCCTGGCCCCAGCACTGTGGAAACTTGGTTTTGGCGAGGGTCCCCCATAGGAATGTGTTTTTTCCCCATGGTCCTAGTGCTTATCGTAGTATCTACTGAATACCAAAAAGATTTGGCTGAGGCGACTTGGCAGATTTAATCGGGCAAAATCGGGCTTTTTCGTTTTATTTGGGATTTTTTGCTGGAGATGCATCGTGCTGCCTAGCGGCATGCTCGCAAATGCAGTAAGCTAGACTCTGACCTATGCACTGACAACGAACACAATTCTAGTTGTGAAGAGCACTACGAATGGCCGCTTCTGAGACATGCCTTTTTGGTTTGGGCTTGTCTTTCTTGCATTTCTGCCTACGTTCTTTGTGTCGCGTTTATAACAGTGGAGGCTTTCTTGAGTATGCGTGATCAGCCCGAGGGGCGTTTTTGACACATAGGCGGACTGACTATCTCCTGTTTTTGTAATTAGGAGAGCTAGAACTTAACGGTAGTGATTCTTTTTATTCTAGTTGCTATCCTTTCATGTTAAAGCTATCGGCTGTTTATCTCGCCCATATTTTACATAAGTTCCGTTGGAACAGCGCGAGATGAGAGTCGACGGTTATAATTAGTTGGACGGAGCCGCTGACATTAATTCGAGGTCCCTAAGCTACCTACAACTCACTTTCGGAAGATCGTTTCTTAGGCCTTTCAAAGCTCCATAACCCGGATTAGCTCGAGCGACGTTGAATTTGACCTATCTAAGGTCCCTCTTTACAGTGCGCTCGGTCTGCAGGGCCGATACCAGGCATTTAGAGTTGCAATTTGGGTCCCCATACATAGGTGGCTGCGGGGAATTCTTCCCATAAGTATGCTGAAATTGTAATCCTAATTTATGATGTTGAAATTTCGTTACTTGATTGAAGGTTAGATTATCAAGAGAACTAGGAAACAACTAGAAAGTTCGGAAAAGTGAGAGCTTCTTTAGTGCTGAAGCAGTGTGATAATACACCTTAATACTTCAAATCTGTTTTAATCTCCCTTTATATAATTACCACATTACCCAACTTTGATATGTTTCATGTAGTCTCTCCTGCCATCCAACCCATCCCAGTTTTTCTTAGATTTAACGACTAAAGTTTATCTCACACTCCCTCTCCTACAAAATTTTAAGTAACTAGGGCATGAATAAGAAATTCAACTGTTGTACTACGGGTGTAGGGGTAAGTCTGTCACCAGGTGGCGGTGCGGGCAGAAGATGTCGATTTTCCTTCCCCTTCCCCAACACTCTGAGAAGCCTGATAAAATGTGTAGTGAATAGAGAACACTATATACAAAACATTATCCTAGTTTAGTTGATAAAACTGAAAAACTCGGGCGAGCTCGAGTCCCTCAAGCAAATGACTGCACCGCCACCTGGTGGCAGACTTACCCCTACACCCGTAGTACATTAACATGAATCAATTCCGAAATGCCCATCAAACTTAAAACAGGTAGGGCTGCACAGCGATTGATTTAATGTTGGCTTTAATTCAGAAATACATTCCTAGCCTTTCTTATTGAGGTTGAGGCCTGTCTTATTGTTGGCTTTGATTTAGAAACACGACCCACACCAAATCTCATGATGCTTGGCATAGAATGGAGCAATAAAATCACGGATTCAAGCGAGCAGTTGAATGTAAAAAAATAGAGCAATCACAAAAAACCGCTAAAATATCCCACAGCTTAACACCCTTTTTCCGCCTACAGGATCACCATTTTATGCATGTTTTACCCACCGGCGCTGGAACGAATTTCGCCAAGCGCTACGGTAGTAGACCGGGGTATGTCGTGACAGACGATGAGTAGCCGAAGGTGTGGACAAGGGCTCTTATCTTTACAGAATAGCTACAGCATGCAATAAATATTCTTTATTGGAAACTCCCATGTTTAGGTACTTTGTTTTTGGCTGCTGCGGCTCGCGGTGGCATTTGAGTGGATCAATCTTCATGACTATGCACTATTAGACTCGATTAGAATATATGCAACTGAAATGATACGTTGAACTTCAACCAAAAAAAACCCACATAAGGTTCCCTCAGCCGTACGTTACACATCGTGCATTCTGTATTGGCTCCAGTACCGACCGATTTTTTCATAAATAATTTCATGGGCTTGCAAAGTATGGCTTAGGGTATTGGTTTACCGCGGTTTCGGTGTTTGTGCACGATGCTTCAGGTAGTTTCAAGTGAAGCCAGCAAAAATAATCTCAATCACTGGGTATTTATCTTCACATGACTCAACTACCTATTCTATCTATCCACGCGCATTAACCGACCCTTTAAGTATGATTCAGCTACTGTCACGATCGCTAGACACACGTAGCAACAAGAGAGACTTTAAACCAGTTGTAGATCGGTTCGCTAAGCTGAACTGGATATGATGTACTATCTAGCTAGTCAATCGTTAGTGGACTGAGGCTGCAGCGAATAGTTAACCATAAGAGTTGGGAGGGTTTTATTACCACTCCCGACTTTGCTTGTTTTCTTTTCTGCTCTCTCGGTTGTTTTAAATTTCCATAGGGATCGCTAGGCTATGGCGTAACCGTAGTAATAATTGATTCCCCACCCGGTACTTATCAATGGATTTGACCACTTTCCGGCAATGTACCAATAGCAAGGAAGGGCCATCTTTTCTACATCCTCCAGTCTTCACCCATGCAAATCTCTCGGAGCTTTCCAACTTGACAATGCCTAATCACTTGTGAATCACTGGTGCAGTCATATTCGGCTCTAGTAGCCCCTAACCGCACCATATGATGCATCAACTTCTCCGCATCTAGTCCAACTTCACATGTATATATAAAAGCATATCTCCCCGACAACAGAGATTTATCTAAACACTCATCCTACCCGGAAATTCTTACTACTTCTACTTGGACCTATTCCTCTGTCCGTGAGATTGTCGGCTCTTTTAATTATATTCTCCCCTAGAACACTCAACAACCATTTTAATCTACTCAGCCCTCCTGGGCTATCGAAATTTCTTGTCGCCATTTTGAGGCCTCATAGACCCGATGAGAAATCCCATGAGCGAAAGAGACCAACCAGCCCAAGCGCGGCGAGATATTTCTGGAACAACGGCTTCTTGTGGATGGCTGTGGTCGGCCTCGAAGTGTGAGCCACAAATAGCATTCTGGATTTGAGGCAAGAAAGTCATATCTAATCCTTCATGGTCTCTAGCAACCGAAACCGAAACTCCTAAGCCTATAGCCGCAAAAGGGCCTTTCCCGAATATATTCTGGCACTTCTGGACAATCGGACCATGTCTTATTACGGCGGTTCTCCTAGCCCTCAATTTCTCTGGCTATGTCATTGGCACCTACATCGGCAATGGTCCTAACAGTACAAGCGGCATGCTCGCCGCTATGCAGGGTTTTGCAAAAGCCCACGAGGTTATAATGCTCATTGGCCTCGTCAATATCGTGCAACAAGCGATTCAGCGGTCGCTGACGAAAGACGGCATATTACTAGGGTTGATAGGCGCTGAGCTATCCCTCGGCGGGATTTTCTTCATCATATCGCAAGAGTTTCGTGCAGCTTTCAGTTACGGACTTAGTAACTGGCGGAGAAATACAAAAATTTTTCTCCTCGTGTTGCTTATATTACTTGTGTGTATTCTGTCTCTGGTGGTGGGGCCAGCAAGCGCGGTTTTGATGGTGCCGCAGTTGGGTTGGTACCTCGAGCGAGGGTTGCCGTTGTATTTTTCTGAGGCACCTTCGTGGTACGATATCAAGCCGTGCTACCCGTACATCCAGATCGACCCCAGATTGGGAGGGGGCGGCGATTACGGTCGAGCTGTAAAGTGGAATTCGCCCTTCTTCGAACCAATTCCTGATTATTGGGGGTATAGCATGTTCGGAAGAAACCATTCTGATACAGGCATCTGGAGTATGGAGAACCGGCAGGTCACACATCACTTTAGTGATGGCGGAGTCCCAGTCACTGTTAACGCCTCTACTTCCTCATGGAACCGTTCACTTGATATTGACAGCGGCTGGAAGGGCGAGACCAATTTCTCGACAGCGGTTCAGGAAGATGTAATTTTAGCGTTTCTTTTGTTAATAAGCTATGAGCCTGCCCTGAAGAATGCCGACTCCCCGGTCCGATTTGACGCCGAAATTACCGGGATAGATGCAAGTACTGTCTGTAGGAAAAGACGAAAACTGTCCTGCAACAGCTCTAGTATTATTGCTGATGACAGATCGGACTGGTGTTTCAAGTCAGTAACTAGTAATTCAGACGAAGGTTCGATTTTACGAAGTCGGGATCTGCTTCTCTTATCAGATGGAAATAGTATATATGCAGGAAACAGTACGAGGTTCTGGATTACGGAAGGACCGAGGACACCCACCAACAACAAATTCACCGACACCATTGTATTCGTCCTTTATGACGCGGATGATCCAACTTCACTGATAGTCTGCTCAAATTCGGCAACTTTGGATACCGTAACAGCTTCCTCATATCAAAAACAATTCGACGCCCAGCATGTCCAAAACCACGGAGGTTTATATTACTTCAAGTCAGACGACAAGACCGCCTTTGTACCCCCAAAGACTATCCTTTATCACGAGAACTGGCTCGACATGATTTACCACGATGTCCCCGTAAACACCACAGGTTACCCCCCGGAATTGAAAAACAACACCTATCCGCAACGCAACGCTTCTCAAGTTACTGGAAACCCTAGCCTTAATGCATGGGCGTCAGGGATCCAGGATGCACAGTTTACCGGAGGATTTGCTAGCCAGTTCGGAAAACCTTCAGGATATGAAGCTGGGATGGTCGAGATAGTTGTCGGAGGTGCTTTCATATCAATACTCTCTAGGATATATCCATCTTATATGCAATACTCCACCTCGTACGAGTGGTATCAAGATGGTACCTGGAACAACTCTGATCCTTCGATTAGGGCGCATTATCCGGCAGAACTGATGCCTGAAGGAATAATCGATTGTCAATACATCAATAAAACACTCAATGTCTACCATCAAGTGTATGGTTACTGCGCGAAGTCTACTGCTGCCATTCTCAGTATAGTGGTTCTTTTCGTTCACTGCGCCGTGGCGGTCTTAGGCTCGTTATGGCAGCTTAGGAGAGGCAGCATTATCCAGGCGTGGAACTCTGTCCCGGAGTATGGAACACTATGCCTTGGAACGGATAGGGAGAGGGTAGAAATAGTGAATACATGTGCGGGAATTGGGTCTAGAGAGACCTTAAAGAGATTAGTAGCGGTCAAGGAGGTTGGAGGAGATGAGACGCATTTAGAAGTAAACGTGGCACCACTAGGGGGGGCACTAGATGATGACAGGAAGGTTAACCTGAAGGATAAAAAAGAATACGGCAATCCGGAAACCGGCGAAAGGGAGGCAACTAGGACAAACATGCCAACTGGTTAAGTATTTTTTTTGTCGCAATTGTGAGTGTCGGCTGGGCCATCTCAGGATACATTCCTGCGTAAACAGTTCTGAGCCGATATATCAACACATAAATCTTGTTTCCTTTTACTTTATCTCTTGTCTGTCCTTGTACTGTCCTAGCTTTTCTATTATACCGGGGAAACCAGCAAAGTTGGCGGGGGGTAGGGGCTAAAACACTGTGGAAATAATTGATAGCTGACCGCGAAAAAGTTGATATTCGGTAAAAAAGTCCAAGTCTCGCGTAATTGAGAAAAGCTGCAGTGGGAGCAACTGAGAAAATATCAAGTCTCGCCTAGCTGAGAACGAGCTGCAGCTTGAAGTCTCGATTATAACTTCTGAGAAAGAAAATGCGCCCGGAAGCTAGACAGTCGGCACCAAATCCCACAAGATATTTTTTCTGAGAATGCGGTTATAGGGTAATAAGCACCCTCTGAATCCATTGCCGCCCTCAAATCAGCAGATTCAGGGGGTTGTTGTTGGGTTTGCAAGGGGGGGGGTGGTTTTAAGCGACAGGGTATATCTCAGCATCCCAATGTTGGAGACACATAGAAATTTTGTATGGTGTAGGTAATTCTCAGAACAACTGAAAAAAACACACCAAACTACAACAAGGTAAGGCTGG